>JAWWMO010000138.1:14507215-14537226 GCA_035047845.1 Dendrocincla fuliginosa | reverse complement strand
CCACGGCCCTGCCCGCCCCACGGCCCTGCCCGCCCCACGGCCCTGCCCTGCCGGGAGGGACACGTGGATCGCCAGGGAGCTCGCAGGAAGCACGCCCGCCCCGCAGGGACAGCCCCTGTCGCGACATGCCGACAGCACCGCCCGCGGCGTGCCCCGGACGGCTCCCTGGTTTGTCCCGGCACTGAATGCATTTCCATTAAAACAGCATCCTAAACCCCCGTCCCGCTGCGCGATCCGCGCTTTCCACTCCCTGTTCCCCTCTCGTGGCTCTTCCCCGAAGGATTCACTAGCCCAGCCCCTGCCCGGCCACGACCCTCACGCTCCACATCCCATCGCCAGGGAGGTGATGGAAGTGGGAGACGCTGTGCCATCCAGCTGCTCCAGCTGTTCCCGCTGCCTCATCCCACACATCCCCCGCGATTCCCAAACATTCGGGTGAGTTTATACGGCACAGCCCCTGTGGATGCGTTCAGCCCGCAGAGAACAGCCCTGCCACGTTCCTGCTGCTCTCTGCTGCCGAGGAAATAAATGTTTATAGCTCAGAAGCTCTGCCTCGATCTCCGAGAGGTGTGTGTTCCTGTGTGTCCTGGGAGGTTCACCTGCGTAAACATGGATACAAGGTAGCTGCGATTTTTGAATGCAGGGGGAACATGCCTTCTCCCACCCCCAGGCGGGTCCAAAATTGCGGTTTAAACTGATTATACATTTCACTGCTTTACTAAGTTTACTGGAATACACACTGGTCCCTGCTCTCAGATGGAAGGGCCAAATTGCAGAACCTCACTGCATCTGCCTGCTGTTTTGGGAGAAAATAAATGCATAATGGGTGTTTGTCTAGAGCAAGCTGCGATTATAACGAGCATGGGATTTGATTACTGCACAGGAAAGATCAATCAGATGAAGATGTAAGGTTTATCATACAAATTATATTCAGTCTCTGTGTAGATACTCACAGGTGAGCTGTCCCTAGTTTGAGAACATCTGCACCTTTCATCGATCAGAGCACTTACATCCATTCCTGTGTGGCTCTGAAAGCACATTAGCAAGAGCACAGGCCCCCTGATCTGAACACAGCAGAGAAGCAGGGAGATGTCCAGTGTTTCCCAGATGGGTTTTTTTGTGAATTTGTGCACAGTCCTGGAGGTCCTAACAGAGGTGGGAAGGAGACTTTGTACCCTGTTCCTGATGCTTCCAGCCAGGCGGATGCATTACAAGATGCAGAGGCCTCACTCTGCACAAGCAGCTTCAGCACAATTCAGGAAAAACATCATAATAAATAATCTGTTGAGACCAAAAGTTACGCACTCAGAAGTTAGAAGCGGCTGAATTTCATAGTGAATGAAGTTGCTGCAATGTCAGCATGTGTGAAGCTGCAGATGGATGCAAAGAAGGGACAGGTATGAAAGCTGCTCAGTCAGGCAATAAAATTCAATTGTGCACTAGAGACAGCAGTCTCACCCTGCTTTTGCATCATAGTTTTTACATGGTACTAATCCTGCCCCTCTCTCTTTGCAGGTGGATACTACTTATGAATTTCTACTCTTGGATACTGTTCAAGTTAATTCTAGGTTCATTTTCTCAACAGGTTTCAGATATTTGCTCACAGCAGATCTAATTGGCAAAGTTAGAAACCTCAGGTTCAGTCCTAGGCTCTGGGAGATTCATCTCAATTTCCCTCTAAAGAGGGGGAGGAACTTGTGCACAGTCCCAAGCCTGTCTCTCCTTTTCTAAAGAAGGATGAGATATCTCAACTGTGTATTAGATTTAGAACAGTTAAGAAATATTAAAAAACAAACAAACAAAAACCAACCAATCAAAAAAACCCAACAACAAACAAATGGTCATCAGATACATCAAAGTTTAAATTTTGTCTATATTCAAAATTGAAATATATGCTTTAATAAGGCTGTTTCTCTGAGTGAGTGCTTTGCCTTTAAATTTGTTTCCAAGAGATCTGAAGTTTGTCCTAAACATCTTTTGCCAACTGAGTTACAAAATACATGGGTTCATAAGGCACCCTTTTTTTGTAATCTTTCAGATCTTATGCAGATATTCCAATCTGTGTATTAAAGGACTCATACAAAAATATTTTAGCTGGTTTTGTTTAAAGGCTGTTCTGCTATTACTGTGGTAACTAGATTAAACAGATGACATTGTTCCTGCCTTTAAATAAGAGAGCACACTGTAAGGCCTGCCATGTTCTACCAGAGAAGAGCAGGAAGAAAGAAAACACTGCAAGTGAATTTTGTAATTGGCAGGGCTCTCACATGTCCTAAATCTGTCTTCAGGACAGCATCACCGTTGCTATAAGGGAATTTATCATCCATATTAAGGCATTTGCTCAGTTAGAGAGGGACAATTCAGTGTCATCCAAGACAATATCCTGCAATATTTCATGTTCCTCATCAGGCTCCCATACAGATAATACACATACCCTAATTAACCACTGGGACTCGACCAGATCCTGAATAGTCTGGCACATGTGTATGTGTATTCTCCATTAAACTGTACAAAACCATTTTGGGGTATTTTTAGCTGTGGCTTAGACATAGTACAGGAATGAGAATTTAGCTTCCCTCTGTTTTCACATGACCAAATTTTCATTTTTGTTCAACTGCAAACATACCTCGGGGCTTCCAGATGCTTTCCTGCCTCCCAAGGCCCTTGTGCTTCCTTTTGCATAATACAAAAGCTTGGTGACACATGTAGCTACGTGACACCAAATCCTCGTTGCTCACTGGTAATCTGTTGAAACCAACAGGACAGTTTGTGTGAGCAGCAACTGATTTTCATGTCTGCAAAGTTGCAGAAGTGGACTGGGCCTTTCTGGGCTTTACAGTGGTCTGTAAGTGATGCCAAGGTGTCAGCTCCCCTTTGTGCCATTTGGAGCCTCTTTGTATTGTGTGCCCAGCCTCTTATCTGCACATCCTACCTGGCTGCCTAATAACTGCACAGTTATTTTAGGGAATGTGCTAGGATTTTTAAGCTCCCTAGTAGCAGATGTCATCTGATTATGCTTTTAGACAGGAGAGATTTTAATATAAAGGAGAGGGGATCATGAGATAAAGGGAGCTTAAACGAGAGGAAGAGATAGCGTTAAATAATTTAACTTGAAAAGAACAAAGATATTCAGAATGAACAAGATAAAGAGAGGTGTTAATTATAAATAGGAAAGTTGAGGAGAAAAAGTGGAAATATATGGGAGACGGTTTACAACACATTTATATTTCTCACAAGCACTTAGTGGCATGATCTCAGATTTTCTCAGGCTCTTGAAGAGATTTCTATCCTGATCCCATTAGCTGGATTTCCTTATGGAAGAGCTGTTCCCAAGTCTTTATTCTGTCTTGGCCTAGGTGCTTATACTGCTTCAGGCTCGTGCGGGAGACTTTTGGTTATTGCTACTGGGTATTATGGAATGCCTATGAGCACTTGGGTATTGCCAGCTGCAGGACTTACCACCATTAGCATAATGCAGCAGTAGGAATTATAAACAAGTTCAATTTAGAACAACACTTAATGGGACTTAAACACACCTGTAGGTATGCTTTTCTAAATAGAAGCTATGAGATGATAAAAGGTTTTGTGAATATTTGGGTTTATCTCTATAATGGTATGATCTTTTTTCCCGTCCACAGAGGCTTTAAATGCATAATTTTTTGCCTTGGTTTTTAAATGCATGGTACTTTTTTTTTTAGCTTGCAATAAAGGGTCCTCTTATATATTTAAGTATTCAACAAATAAACAATTTTTCTTTTACATAAGAGTCCAGTGTGAAATTTTCATGCAATAATCTTAGGTATTAAGAAGAAAAATTCAAAAACAACAAATGGGGCCTTTGCTGATCCCTTTCCTAGAACCTGCTTGTTCTTACACAGAAACAGAACCTGGCTCACTGATACTCTACTCACAACACTCTCTTGCCTCCTCCCCCTACACTGTCAAGAGATCATATGGATTTAGGGAAATGTTCATGTTTTGCACTTTTTCACAGAAATATGGTTTCCCAGTAGACAGTAAAGCTATAATCTATTCAGAAGGTTGCATTAGAAAAAGAAAAAAAAAAAAAAAGAAAAGAAAAAATTGGCATAATAAAGCTGTGCACTTGATACAAATTACGGACTTCTTTAGGTGCAATTCAAAACCATAAGACAAAAGAATTACCTTTTAAAAACATGAAAAGCTGTACACATTTAAACCTGAAAAATGAAAGCAAGAACAGGAGATAACTTATCTGGATGATTTCACATGAGTGACTGGATTTAACCTGTTAAATAAGAGACTTCAGAGATAACATGGGGATACTTTTATATCTTTTCCTCCTTACAGTTACAAAACTAAGCTTCTAATATTACAATAACCATATCAAAACACCTACGACGTGAGCAGTTCCAGTACAAAAACCTCTGCTGTATTTTTACAGGGGAAAAGCAGCAGATTTATTCCTGGGGGTGCAGAGGCAAAATTTTTACAACAGTTTTGGAGTTACTAACCCCTCGTAATGGGGAGAGCATGCAAATCACAGAAAGCAAAAAGAGGAGAGCAGCCATCCCAGCAGTGGTACCTGTCACAAAGGTCAAGTTTGGAAGGAGCAGCCATTGGAGAAAGGTTTGTCTTAAGGTTGCTGGAAACTGCCTTTTAGAATCAAGATTTAGCTCCTAAAAGAAGGGGTAGTAGGGTTTGTCCAAGAGCAAGCACAGCCCGTGCTCCAAACGTCATATTCTCTTAGGTGGATGGAAGGTAGAGCCTGATTCCTGTTGTGTCTGTCCCATTTCATTTTAATACTGCCAAAGAGCTTAAAGGTTCAAAGAAACAGCAAATTCAGCAGCTTCCCTGAGGGGAAAATGCCAGAGAAGACTTCAGACTTTGTGATTTGCCAGTTCACCTTCATCATACTGTGGCACCTGTTGCTTCGTATCTCTTGGATTTTTACAGGTCATTGCGATGTCCTGTCTTCCCCACAGGCCAGGACCCAGCTCTCCATCAGTGTGGAGAGAAGCAAAGTGCTTTCCACAGACAGAGCTCTGACCAGTCTGGTCATTTAGGAGACTACAGTCTCAGGATCAGCATGATGTGCAATAGATGCAAGTGTAGGCACATCCTTTGTGCTTAGCTTGGCACACTGACTTCAGGGGACTATTTTGACCATCAAACCTTGTTCATTAATTACAGCCTCGCCATTCAGTCCTCCCCAGCAGGATGGAAACCAAGCCTCATATTGTACATACTAGGGTAGCAATTTAGAGGAAGGTTTTGCCTGCTCTTTCCTTAGTAAGACAGACCTTTCCAAAAATGCAGGAAAATAAGGAATCTTACAGTCATATAACTTGACAGTGCCATCATTTACCTGCATTGAAGTAAATTCCACAGTATTTACAAATCTAGTTATTCAATCCCAGCTTCTCTGGCCTCTTGATTTAAAAAGGTCTAGGAAGATGCTCCCATAGGAACGTGTTTCCAGCTGCTGCATGTGTCAGTCCTGAGAGGGAGGTGCATGTTCCCACCTATCCTTGTGGCACTAGGCCCCTTTACAGTGCTGGAATCAGGATATTCTTCTTTTATTCTTTTTTCTTGAATTGTTTATACCAGGAGAGAATTCAGAGATCACGGTCAGACTGCAAGGCTTCTTCGCACCAGGCTGGCATAAACCCTGGTGCATTTGCACTGCAGTCAAGTAACCACGGTGCACGTACATATAATGGAGCTCACTTTAATGGAGCCTTCGTTAGTACCAGCTGCAGTGATTAAAACCATTGGTGACTCAGTACAATCGGGGCCCACCAGGCCAAAGCTGTCAGGAGATCCCTGCTGGCAGGACTGAGTCAACCTCCTCCTCCATCTCCTGCTGACATCCTCACAAGTCCTCTCCTAGAGAGGCATGAAATGGGGTCTGATATGTCTGATGTTGATCGGGTTCACACTTAAGTGAAAAAACATCAAATGTGAAAGCAGATGCAAAAGAAAAAAAAACGGAGACAGGAAAGGGGATAAGCTATTGGGAAATACACTAAATAATTAGGAAAAGTATAAGCAGAGAGGAATGAATCCTTTAAAAACTATCTAATAACAAATCAGATATTATATCTGTCAATACATAAAAAATGAGGATGCTGACAACTCTTCATCCCACAATCTGTGGCATTAATAAGTAATGAAGTATTAAAAAAACTGGGACGCTTTGTGCCTAAAACAGTATCACACGAGGACAAGGGAATAAAGCTGAACTAAAACAAAGGACACAATTGTGTTTTGCTGGCAAATAATGACATAAATGCAAAACAAAACTATGGAAATAAATACAGCCCCTCCAACCATCAAGTAGAAGGAAAACATGACTGCCTCAGTTTTTCGGGAGTAATCAGACACAAATCATGAAGTCAGCAATATCTGATGAAAGTTCTGGATGCAGTTGTTATTCCAGAAGAGTCCAGCCCAAATTCCTTATTTAAACAAAGAGAAGAAGATGGCATGGGAGTGAAGGATTAAAGTGATGCTGAGGGGAGAGTTTTGGGGTACATACTGTCCCAAGGCAAGCAGCACCATGGGGGACAAAGCCTGAAGGGAAAGGCTTTTTCTAAAGCCAAGCCTACTGTCATGCTGCTCTCCTGCCCCTGTGAATTCATTTCCCTTCTTCTTACTAATAAGGAGACAAGAATTTTTCACCTCTGTCACGTCCAGTGCTCAAACGCCCACCACTTATTTCTTTGGCACAGCCAACACAGTTGCTAAACCCTCTCACTCCTTCCTTCTCTCCTGTCCAGCATCTGCCCCACACCTTTACCAGGACATTGCTGAAGAGGTCTACCCCTGGGACACACAGCCTTCTCCTTCCTGTTCCTGGGGAAAGCAAAGAGTTATTCTCTTGTGCAACAGAAATATTCCTACAACATAATCAGACTTCACAAAGATTTCCAAGCAGCACTGTTCCATGCCTGCCATCTATCCAGCTTATACCAAACAAGTAATTGTAGGGTGATTTTGTATTGTTCATTCCACGGGTCTCATCCAATCTCTCCTGTTTCATTCCATGTAAGCAGCTTTAATGCCAGAGCCTTGAGATGTAGTTAATGAGGGAAGGAACTAATTTTGGGTTTTTTTGGTAGGTGCAAGTCAGTCAGCAAGTGCAGTAGGAAAATTAAAAACAGAACAGAGATGGGGAGCAATCATCTGGCTGGGTTTTTTTTTTCAGCAGAACCTAAAGAGGCTGTATTGGGTAGGGCCTTATATTTCCTTTAGAGGATGTGCATTAAGCAGAGTTCTATCCTGATCCCTTTAGGAAGTGGGAGAGTTACGATGGTGCCTTTTCCCTGAGAGCATTTCTAAGCTTTCCTCATAGGAAGCTTTCCTTGTGGTGCATTCTTAAGTAGATCAAATGTAAAGGAAAATCCCAATTCAGAATTAATTGGCATACATTTTTTCAGGAGCTGGAGGGATTTTGAATTTCTTCCTTCTAGATGAACTTACAACACTCCTGCAATCCTACATTTGGAGTTGTACCTGTCTGTGGAAGCATGCAATCCTGCAGCAAAGCACATCCTTCTCATTTTACCTCTTCACCCTCTTACTCAGGTGCTTTCTAGTGTGGTGCCCATGGCCCATGTTTACTCCAGATTGTTCTTGCAGTCTTTGCTTCCTTAGATGCTCTTCTCACTGTGGACACAGCAGCACAGAAAGCAAGCCATGTTTGGAATTAACCATTTCCAGCATGCCTGCACACTCAGAATCAGCAGCTGAAGCAGATAGTTAAGCAGTGTAAAAAGACTCCTTGTTTAAGGGGGTCCAGAACAACACTTGGTACCTTTAGCTCTAGGATCATCCACATCATGTGCTTTCCTTCTGTTAGTTTTGAAAGAAAGCAGAGGTGTTTTTACCATGAGACACCACTGTTCCCTTGAGTCTTGCTTTTGCTCTGGAAGAATAGCTTTCTTCTAAACATGACTGACCAGCTGGCACATTCACTGCCTAAGTACCACCAAGTCTTTATCTAGAGATACTCACTTTTTTATTCCAGAGATATTTATTCACTTTTCACCTTTCGTCCAGCAGCTATCTGTGTGTGTAGCAAGCTCCATCTGAGTCACACAGTAATAATCATTTCTTATATACAAGATCCCTTGTGTACTGTATATTAATGTCTGGCTGGTAATTTAATGGCACCTCTAGGCATAAACAAAAGTTTATTAAAACAGTAAGTAAAATGTTCCCGAAGACTGGCCTGCATTTTTAATTTTCTATTCAGCATTCCAAAATACAGAGGCAGCCTTCTTATGCACAAGGAAAGCTACAGAGTTAACACTAAGTAGCATCATTGTGCACAAATCAGACATAGCACAGTCTGAGGCAAAATTTATTCTCACAAATCCCTTCTTCTCTGGTCATCTTTAACAACGACGGCCAAACAGAAATCAGAATTGATTATTAGGAAACGTGTACAGCTCCAGGAAGCAACAGCATATTGATTACTACTCAATTTACTTGTCAGTTCTTTGCTAGAAAGCCATACAGCAGCTAAAACCTTAAACCCCAGTCCATAGTTGGCAGTGCCTTCCATAGTTGAGAGTGAGTCATGCCCTGAACATTTGGCACGTAAAAGTGACACAGTTCCTTCCCTGTGCTTATCTCTGCATTCACAGGATGCTTATTTCACAAATGATTTAGTGCTCTAAAGCCCGTCAGGTTTCTTTAATCATAAAGTACTTTCTTGAGCTCAGTAAAATGTATGTAAGACATGTGTCAGCTGGTACATATATCATTACACATTCACAGTGGGAAAGCAGGTGGACACACTTTTTGGACAGCATTTAAGCAGAAACTTGAACTGATTTTCACATTTTGGATTTAAATAACGGAGGCATGAAAAATTTCAGTAGAAAACTTGTCCATTGAGAAAATTCACTGTGGAGATGCTGATGAACAAGTGAGCAGCTGTGCTTTTAGCAAGTCTCATTTCAAATCCCAGCCACATTTCCAGACTTCAGTCACATTCCCCCTCCACTCCTCTGCTGTAATTTAGCATACACTAAGGACTGTGAAGCATCTTCCAGCTCCCAGGGCACGTCACCACCTACCTCCATACTGAAACACAACCCAGTGGTGCTCAACTGGCCACTTGATTTCCACAGAAAGGGAACAGGAGCATTCAGACTGAAGAGAAGGTAGAAACACATGCTGCAATGGGTCCCATCAATGTGAGCTTCCACAGCACCAAGGCTTTGGGAGCCTGGAGCAAGTACAAATGTTCCCAGCTCTTTGCTTGGAGCCTCAAAATGATATTCATAACCTAGAATATTTATCTACTTGCCACTCTCTACAAATACCTGAAAGGAGGCTGTAGCCAGGTGGGTGTCAGTCTCCTCTCCCAAGTAACAAGCAGGACAAGAGGAAATGGCCTCAGATTGCATCAGGGGAGTTTTAGGTTGGGTATTAGCAAAAATTTCTTCACCAAAAGCATTGGAACAGGCTGCCCAGGGAAGTGGTGGAGACTCCATCTCTGGAGATATTTAAAAGGCGCGAGGATGTGGCACTTGGGGACATGGTTTAGGGGACTTGGCAGTGCTGCTTTAACAGTCAGACTCAATGATCTTAGGGGTCTTTTCTAACCTAGAAGATTCTATGATCAAGGGACTCAAGCAGCTGAGAAGTCACTTGCAAACAGCACCAGCAAGAGTTAACAAGGAAGAGAAAGACCGCAAGTATCTTGGAAGAAAATGCCCAGAATTAATCCTTTAATGCCTGTACTGAATAACAACTTGGCTTGTAAAAGATAAAAGCATTCATTGCACATCAGCTGCCTCTTTTTTTGTTTGGGGTTCTTTTCTTTGTTGTTGTTGCATTCTTCAGTGTTATACACAGTGCAGCTTTTTTGTTTTCTAAAACATGTTTTTCTTATATTAGGAGACAATATAATATAAACAGATTTCTTATTGACCTGTTAGCCTTAACCTGCAGAAGCTGGTGTCCTTTAATTATAGCAATATGATTTTAGCTTTAAAAAAACCCCCAGACTCTTTTGGTTTTAACTGTTTTGTTCAAGATGAGACGTCAAAGCTTTGAGCGTTCATCAGTAAGCACAAGGCCCAAAGTCTTGCACAAATTTCTCGGGGTTTTTTTTGTCTATCAATCTTTGTTGGCACTGCTCATGTGAGAAAAAGCAAAAGGTAAGGGTCAGGCAACAATGCCAGTGTAACTGTGATGTGCACTTTGTGGTGTTTCACATCGCCAGCTAAAACATCAGGGCTGATATGTTATATATCTGTCATAAAACGCTGCCTCAAAATATTCAGACATAACGGACTGTATATGCAAACAAGAGCTTGCAGGATTTGGCCCAGAACTTAAAATTAGGCAAATTAACACTGCCTTTGCAGCCTTCAGACTCAACCTGGCAGTGAGTCCCTGAAACCCTCACGGAGGTCAAGGGGTCTTCCACATGGGATGCCAATTCTTATTCAAACCATTCCCTCTTATAAGACATTCATTGTAAGTCTCTCTTTAATATGTCTTTTCTTCTAGAGATGAGGATCCTCACCATTAAAGGCAAGAGTTCATTCTCATTTTAATATTTTAACCTCCAAAGTTGTGATTTATTAAATTCTTAATATTGTGCTGTCTATGCAAGGTCCAACTTTTATCTCCCCTGCATAGCAGCTGTGAGGATGCAAGAGCTGAAATTTTAGCCCCAGTTCAACAGAGCACTCACACACATATTTAAGGTGCTGCAGCTGGTGAAGAGACTGATTTACTTAAATGCTCTGCAGAGTTAGAGACCTATGACCTTATATCATATGCAACTCTAAATTGAGTTAATAGCACTTAGATATATGCAATGACATAAACCACTGGCTTTTCATTCCAGGAATAGAAAAGACTAAGAAAAATGTTGGTCAGAGTCTGGAAGCTTTGCATATTCATACTTTCTCACAGTTGTTAAGTGTTTGAAAATTCAGGTAATGAGCATACAATACTCAGGCTGCCTTTGTATTGCTTGGGGGTTTGCTATTCTAGTAATATTTCTACAGAAACCGTTCTATCAAGACAGGGTTTTTTTGCCCTCAAATTGAATTAGCACTTGTACATTGAAGTTTTCAACATCACCCATAAGATTTTTCAACTTGTCAAAAGAATCTGCATGGTCTCTAACCATGAATAAAAATGATTTCAGATATCATCTTTATTTCAGGTTTTATTTCCTGGGATTAATCTAATTGATTGTGCTTGTGGCTTGTTAAACAGCTGCTGAAATAAACAGACCATTTGTCTTTCTATGTAAACATATGGGTGCTTGGTTTAATTACAGTTCATATCAGTGTTGAGGGGGAAAAATAACAAACAAACAAAAAAATACTCTGTTTTCTAAACTCACACCATAGACCCGAAATTGTTCTTGTAGCAAAAAAAACTTGGTGAATTTTCCTCTTGCTGATTTTAATAAATCTTTTATCATATAGACAAAAAATAAAGTTCAGAAGATAATATATAACCTCATAACTTTTATATATATATATATCCACATGCTTATATGTGCATGGTTTTCTCCTTGCCTGATGCAACTAGGAGTAACCCCATAAACCTTTAGTTCAATATAATTCTCATTTTTTTTCCTTGGCAGGAAAACTCTTGTTTTGCATTTCTTACTACAACCACATTAGCTCTGTTTTATGGCTTCAATAACAGACCAGTGTCTACACCAAAGACCATAGTTAAAATACAGTTAAATACACATCCCTTTGGCTTTAACACACATTTTTACTTCCCCCAGACATCTCTAGTGATGAAAATAGCATTGCCAACAAGAAAGAAAAGGAATCGATCGCTCCAAATAATTCTTCTTCAACTCTTTCATAAGAGTTATTTAGTTGCTTTAAGATCCTTAGACATCCCCAGTTTCTTAGCTCTTCTCATTACATAGTCAAAAAAATCATGGACTGACATAGGGTTAAATAAGCATAAGCAGAGTGGAGTTGGGCAAAAAGAATCACTTCTGTAATAAGATTCTGGAGACTCACAGGTACATACAGGATCAGTTATTAACAGCCTTTTTGTGCATAGATAAGCACCATTCTTAGCAGTGTGCGTGTGCAATACAAATGAAATATTAATAAGCAGCACACAGTGTGTCCAAACAGAAGGAAAGCTGCATAGATAACACTTAGAATCATAGAGTCTTTTAGGTTGGAAAAGTCCTTAAAGATCATCTAGTCCAACTGTTAGCACTGCAAAGTCCACCATTAAACCACGTCCCCAAGTGCCACATCTACACAACTTTTAAATACCTCCAGGGACAGTGATTCCATCACTTCCCTGGGCAGCCTGTTCCAATGCCTGTCAGCTCTTTCGGTAAAGAAATTTTTCCTTATATCTGATCTAGGCCTCTGTTGGTGCAACCTGAGGCCATTTCCTCTTGCCCTGTCGCTGTTACCTGGGAGAAGAGACTGGCCCCCACCTCATTGCAACCTCATTTCAGGGAGATGTAGAGAGCAATAAGGACTTGCCCAGCCTCCTTTTCTCCAGACCAGACAACCCCAGCTCCCTCAGCTGCTTCTCATCGGACTTGTGCTCCAGACCCTTCCCCAGCTCCATTGCCCTTCCCTGGACAAGCTCCAGCATCTCAATGCCCTTCTTGTAGTGAGGGGCCCAGAACCAGACACAGCACTTGAGGTGTGGCCTCACCAGTGCTGAGCACAGAGGGACAGTCACTGCCCTGGTCCTGCTGGCCACACTATCCCTGATACAAGCCAGGATGCCACTGGCCTTCTTGGCCACCTGGGCACACACTGGCCCATGTTCAGCCACTGTCAACCAGCACCCCTGGGTCCTTTTCCACTGGATCATTTTCCAGTCACTCCTCCTCCAGCCTGTAGAGCTGTCTGGGGTTGTTGTGACCCAAGGACAGGACCCGGCACTTCACCTTGTTGAACCTCATACAGTTTGTCTTGGACCACCGATCCAGCCTGTCCAGATCCCTCTGTAGAACCTTCCTACCCTCCAGGAGATCAACACTCCTGCCCAACTCCATCACCTGAGGATGTCCTCAATGCCCTCATCCCAGTAATCAGTAAACATATTCAACAGGACTGCCCCCAGTCCTGAGTGCTGGGGAGCACCATTTGTGATCGACCACCAGCTGGATTTAATTCCATTCACCACGACTCTCTGGGCTTAGCCATCCAGCCAGTTTCTCACCCAGCAAAGAGTACTCCCATCCAAGCCATGAGCAGCCAGTTTCTCCACAAGAGTTCTGTGGGAAATGGTCTAAAAGGCTTTCCTAAAATCCAGGTAGACAACATCCACAGCCTTTCCCTCATCCACTAAGCAGATCACTTTGTCAGAGGAAGAGATCAGGTTCCATTAGAGATCACTTGTTCCCTTATATAGAGCCTTAACTTCTCCCTCTCTACTATCCCTCTCCAACCAGGCTACTTCACCTGTTTCCTGTCCCAGGCTCTCAGTGAACTGAAGCAACACATACACGTGATCTGCTACAGTGAGGAGGGTAGCAAAGCTGAGGGAGCTGCCACGAAGCACCCAACAACAGTGGGAGAGAGCAAGTGACAAAGGGAATACTCCACTTCTGAGGCTCTTAGCTGACCTTGGAAAGAGAAGAACAATGTCAGTGTAACGGGAATATGTGAGGTGTGAAGAGCCTTTGGGAGCCAGACCAGAAGAAAATCAATCATTGTCCCCACACCACCAAGTGGACAGGTATCTCAGAGCCAGAAAACCAATGCCCAAAGTCATCTATGCACGGCCACTGCTGCTTAAATGATTTAATTTACTGGTGGGAAAGGAGCAAGTCTCCAGCAGTGCAATCCAGCCGTGCAATTTCTGTCAAAGAGTGAGGGGGAAAAAAAGGACTCGTACAATTTCATTACACTGGAAAGATCTGGTCACCAGCAACCACCCGGAGCTTGAAATCAACAAATATCCACTTTGTCCCACAGTATCCTGGTCCATCATTGTTTCAAAAACAAAATCCATACCATAGAGGCTGAAAAGGCATTTACCCAGAAATATTCAGTCAGCCAAAGTTCATCCCAGTCTCTTCACTGAATTCAAGCTTTGCTCCTTGGGAGGACTGCAGAGGAAATTAGGATAGCAACACATGTAATCTCTCTGCTATTCTCAGTTACATACTAGATATAGAGAGCAAACCAAAGATTTGCTTTTTAATGACACATTGATGAATATACTGCATCAAGTAAATAGAATCTGGCACTAAGAAATTTATCACTAAACTGCTAAAAAGTTCAGAAAGACAACAAAATTTCAGTAGAGGCACAACCATGTCATTGGCATTGGCTGCTGAAAGTAGTTACTCATTTAATGACAAAAGTAAGCTATTCCCATTTTCTCAGATCAGTATATAATTTGGGGGGCTGTCTGTCTTGGGATAGCCTATTTTTACCCTTAATGAAGGAACATAAAAATTCTAATCAGTTTTCAAATCTCAGGAGTCCAAGGAGAATTTGCATTTCTGCATAAAGAAGGACCTGGTACAGAAGAATAAAACAGGAATCGTTTGAATTATACAAACTCAGGCAGGATGCTGCTGTGGTCAGTTCCTCAACAGGATTTAGCGCCGTTGATAAGACCTACCTTCTTTCAACCCCTCTTCTGGAATGGTGCCAGCTGTAATTATACATTCTAATGAGCAAGAGTCTTGAATTCACAGCAGAACGGTGAAGTTGTTTCCCCTCACCTTCAGTAATGTATTTCTGCCCTCCTTCTTCATCTTTCCTGTGTTGTTTTGTAGTTTGTGTCAAACAAGTCTCATTCTTCTCATTACAGACAAAAATCTCTGCTCGCTGAAATGCTGAGAGAGCTAATTCTTGTTGTTCTCACTTGTTACAGAAAACCTCCTGCCAAAGGAACAGTTTGGCTCAAAGTATTGTAAACAACCTCTCCTCCTTTACCTGCCACCACAGCTTGCTTTTAAGAAGTCTATTTTCATAAACAGAACGTCTTGTCTGTTCAAAACAATGTAACTGGAAGTTGCCATATCAAATACATTTATAGAAGATGGCAATAAAGAAATACCTTGACAGACTAATGATGACCTCCTGCAAGTCAGGCACTTAAAGGACTCATTTTCCTGGTTAGCAGATTAAAAAGTAATAGCTGAGTGGAACTGTTTTCCCTCACTTGTCAAGTGTAATTCCTGCCCTAATGGACTACTCTTAAAATAAAACTCCAACTCACCATAGAGGTGGCTACCAAGTCAGTCAGTCTGACTGTGGGATATGAAATACCCAAGTTAGTGTCAGCTTGGAGCAGACATCAGGAGAGACTGAAGGGAGACAGAAAAATACAGACCTGATTTTTCCACTGCTTACCTTGCCTGTGGATTTGTATAGCATTTCTCCCAGGTTAAAACCAAGGTGGGAAGAATGAGCTTTATTAAGGAGGAAAGGCTGGCTTTGTTATTTATATAGGATGCCTAAGCATTGCTTTTGCACACAGCTTCCCATTTGAGTGGCAAAGGCAAGTTTAGAGGCAAAAATGTAAAAAAGAATAGTATGCTCTTAGCAAGAATGGAAATAAAAATGTAAACAGTAAGAAAGGCTAGCTTGGTTAGCACTTTGTTGAGGAATAACACCTACCCCAGTGCTGAATTGCAGCTAGGACTTGGCCACCACGTTCACTGGGTTTGTGACAAAGTGTCTGTGGGTCCTGAGAGGTTTCTCAGGTGGGCAAACACTGGCCTGCTCACACTGGTGTCTCTTGCAGGAGGGATCAGCTGCACACCAACAGCAGCCACAGCCTTTGGGCACCCACCAGCTCCTGTTCAGCCTTGTGGTTCTCCTTTGGGAGCTCATGTGCTGCCCAGCTAAGCCTGGGAGGATTAGGTGTGATGCTATCTCCTTACACTTATCTGTAGCTACAGAATATAATACACAGTGAAACGAGAAGAGATCCCATTGCATTTCACATTACATGCAAATGGAGAACAGTGATTTTAATAACGCAACACAGTCCTTTAAAATTCTTTGACAAGCACAACAAACACAACTTATAGTTAAGTACTAGTCTCTTAAAATGCAAATGCACACAAGCATTTAGCTATTAAAAAAATAACCATAGTCATTATTTAAACAGCTCTGTGTAATTCCTAATGTAAGTAGAAGGGGCAGGAAATGCCTCATGCCTACAACTTAGAAATTCACTGACCCGTGGTCTTGCACTTAGATTACCACCAATCAGCCCAAACATTTGAACTGGAGGCAAAAATGAAGTTCACACTTAGAATTTGATTTATTCTTCCAGACTTCAAAGCCGGGCAGAAAGCCTTGGTAGAAAAGGTGAAGAGTGAAATCTTGATTCTGTTCGGGTTAATAGAAAAAGTGCTCTAAACAACTGAACTTCATCCTTGCTTTAGTTTCCAAATTCAAAGTCCTGACCTCACTGAAGTCCCATTAGCATTTCTGAAAGTAGCAGAGACCAACACACTTCTGCTGAAATAACCTCTGCATTCGAGTGCCCGGGTTTCTCATCAGGGTCCCACAGGCACCAGCCAGTGCTGGGTTATGTGGAGCCTGGAATGAATTCTTTGTTGGACAAACCTCCAGCTGAAGCCCACTGAGCTCCTCCTCCAGGTGGGAATGAGCAGAGCCGTATACAAGAGGTGGAGCTGGTCCCCAGAGATCAGGTTTAACATTTGAAAATGGAAAAGCAGAAGTAATTGCCCTAAAAAGCAAACCCTTTTTCCACATAATCAGGAAAAAAAAAAACCAAAACAAACAAAAACAAACAAACAAATAAAATAGACAGCAAACCTAAACCAACTAAAATGATGCTAAACCAAAGCATGATTAAACCAGTGTTGTGCTTGGTATCTAAGACATTTGCAATGCCATTACATTCCAAATACATCCTTTTCATTAGGATTTGACCTTGTTGTTTACTAATAAGATTAAAGCTTTTGCCACTTTTGACTGAGATACATGGTGTGGCCTGGAAGAGGACCTTGAAGATCATCCAGTTCCAACCCCCTTGCCACAGGCATGGATGTGCGTGGTAGGGTATGCCCTAGAGGTTGTTTCACTGGAGTTTTCTCCCCCAACACTCCACCCCACCGTGTTTGGAGGATTTCCCACCTTTGTTTTCTACTTTTCCTGCCATATTATGCTCTACCTTCTGAGATTGCATGGGCTACTATTACTCATCACTTTGCTTTATTAAGATGCAGTTCATGCTTTCACCTGTGTTGTATGTTTTGCAACCATGAAATAAGGATCTAAAAATTCAAAAGACATGAGAGTGTAAAGAACCTCTCAGACACCTTCTGCTTTCTGAAGAAACCTCAGCAGATACAGAAGTTCAGCAGTGCAGTGCTGTTACCTGTGACCTAAAACAGCCTCTAATACACCGAATTATTTTAGATATCAACATTGTTATGCTGGGATAAATGTAGAGCTCTTTCTACATTTTTGTCATGTTCTGATAAAATCCCAGGTCTGACAGTATATCTTGACAAAAGAGTCCACATGAAATATGTTGCTAATTATTTATACACCTCTTCAAAGGCTCAGCGCTGCTACTTGTACTCCTTGTTACTCTTACCTACCCAGGCCCTAAAGCTGTTTTTCAATCACTGAACTGAAACCCCTTAGAGTAACAAGTTTATAATAGAGGTTCATAAACCTGGCAGTGATTAACAGCACAGGTTAATCAAATGGGTGTAGAACAGGCTTTTCCCCCCTTTTCTTTAAAGGAAACTGGCCCCAAGTGTTTTTCCCTTATTGCTACGTGGAAATAAATTTGCAATTAACTTTTACTTATTGGTGCTGTAGTGGCCTCTGAAGACCCCAGCCAGAAGCAAGCACTGTTGTGCTTCTCAGCACATAAATGTGTACCAGAGGACAGCAGTCACTCTGAGGAGCTCACAGCCCAGAACCATCCCACAGCTGAGCCCCCGTGATGCCCAGGGGCCAGGAGTGGGCAGAGCTTGGCTCTGCCAGGACCCCTTCCTGCCTGGAAAAGAGCAGGCAGCCTCGTGCTCAGGTGTCATCCTGGTTACTAAACAAGCAGCTTGATGATTTAAAATAACAGAGAGGAATTATCCTCCACTGACACAGGCTGGTCAGCTTCTTACAAAAATAAAAATGGTCAAGTTCACCTCCTGCCAAATCCCCTGTGTTCCACTTACTCCAAGAACAACAGGACATAAGGTTCCAGCACACAGGGAATTAGGATCTCATTTCAGCTGTTCACAGTCAAACTCTCACTGAGTGTGGAGTAAAAATGGAATAACAACAGGAAAGGTGAGTTTGTGGTGCTTACCAGGCTGGATGGCAGCCTACCCAGTCTCAGCTTCCCAAAACTTGGAGCCATCAAGAAGTGCCAAACTGCAGTCAGCTCAGCTGTCAGGGCTGCTTTCTAAACCCCAGACACATTGTTTGTATGTCACTAGCCACAGCATTTTTGTTTAGGGTTTTCTGGAGTATGATCTCAAAATAAATGTGATTAAATTCTCAATTCAATTCCAGCTGGGGAAAAAAGGAAATTCACAGACTGCATTAGCTCAGTGTGGGGATGAAAAATAACTTTGAACAAGTACTGAAATGTATATTTGCTTCACCTCACTGAGTCAGTTTTGTTTTGTCGTGTTAATGGTTTCCAGAAATTGCAAACCCAAACCACTCGCAGTCACTGTGACTGGCAGGCTGAGCCTGAACACCCACCACCTTCTCTCAGGGCTCTCCCTTGCAGTTAAAAAAATCCCTGCTTGCCCTAGAATTCCTCCATTACCAGCTGAGTTTACGACAATAAAACCCCCAAAGTTAACTCAGAGCAAACTCATCCTCCTGCTTGACAGCTCTCCCTTCTCCAAGGTCCTGGCAGCACACAGGAGCATCACACCCCCCTCATCCCCAGTCCATATCAGTGGCTTGGTGGGGCCTCTCCTTTGTCTCTCATTGGGTGCTCATTGCTGGAGCATCCAGGTGCCACTATAGGAGGTACGTAAAGCAGTGCCACTAAGGAGAACCATGGAGTTACTGTGTTCTCTTACCCTCATCCCAACCAGTCAGGAGACATTTTTGTAACTCCAGCCTGACTGGTCATGTTTCAATAGCCTTCTTCTATTTTGCTTTGTTTCAGCAGTGGCCATGAGATTAGATGCTTCAGCTAAACACATCAGGAAATGTTTGTATCAGCAGCTCAGAAAAGCAACTGGGGTCTGAGGTAGAAGGTGGTGAGCATCACTCCCCAGTTCTTGGGCATGTTTGTTCCACACACTGGACCAGTCCTGAAGGAAGATTTCCCTCCTGCAGAGGCAAGGATTCATGGAAAGTTTAAAACTCTCATCTCCTAAAGCCCTAACTTTCAGCACACCCGAAGAGCAAAAGCCTTCATCCTGAAGACAAAATGGTCTACTTTTTCCTGCCTCTAGCACTAGTTACTTACTCTCTTCTATTGCTTTTCCTATGAAACATAGTCCTTTCTAAATAACAAGTCACCCTCAGAAGGCATCTGCTTCCACTCTCATCCTGCACTGCCGTCACCTGCTTTCAAATGCTGTTCCTGCTTTTCTCTTCATGACAGGTTAGAACAATCAGGGGCAGATTTAATAAATAAATAAATTAAAAAGTTACTTGCACATAAGCCTAAGCTATCACTAAACATCAAGCAGGTTTTGAACAGTAAAATTTTAGCAATCTGAAGTAGACATAGACAACTCAGACTGAAGACTGAAGTTACTTCTCTTTCAGCTAATCACAGAAATACTAGCATGTGTTTGGGAAACATTATTCAAATACCATTAGCAGATAAAAACCAAATTTCTTGTTTATGTCCTGCCCAAAACTGTTGGGAGTGTTTTACCTCAAAAGTGATGTCCCCCCTTCCTCACTTCTACTTAGACAAACTGTCAGAGAGGGAAAGGAAGCAAATGGGGGGATGTTACACCAGAGGAGTTGGCAAGAGCATCACAAAACTTGGAAGTAATTTCTTTATTGACTTCTAGTTGAGGTTTGGGTTTTTTACTGCTGAAAAGGGGTCAAGAACTGATGTTATAGCCCTGACCTGAGCAATGCTATAACCAGAAATGTGGGCCAGTATAGGATTTGAGGTCCAATTCACACATACATTTGTTAACAAACTGGGGAAGTGCTAACATATGTAAGAATTTCTATTTGCATAATATAAAAAAGGGATGATGATTTGAAAAGGTAACTGTGTCTATACACTAAAGGAATAAGTTTTTATAGCCTCTGGTTTGTCAGTAATTTCTTTACCTCAAAAAACAACCAAAAAATAACAAGCAAAATGCCCTACCAAAACAAGACTGCAAATTTCACTTGGCAGTGTCTTACTTTTAGTACTACCTAGTACAGCCTGAGTCTTTCCTGTAGGTACAAATGAATCTCTGACTTGATGGCTGGTCTTTGACTTGGCAGAAGCTTTGCCCACCAAAAGGGCACCAACCCAGCTTTCATTTATCACTTCCATGGCTTTTGTTTTGCAGGTGCCCGTAGCACCCAAAGTGCACAAAGTCCATGAGTTAGAGGAGAACGAGCCACTGTTCAAACAGATAGATTTGTTGTTTATGTGGAAAACTTGATTTATGTGGAATAAAAAGGTGATGATGACAATTAAATCTTACCTTACAACAGGTAAGGCAATACCACACAGAATCAAGTAGTGATTTACAGTCTGTTTGAAACCAGATGCAACATTGGACTGCCTCTTTAAAACAGACAGTGTTGCCAAACAGCAGCAGAGGAGGTGGTGTGTCTCAGCTCTCAGAAGAGAGTTACCCAGCTATTCCCAAGCCTGCCTGAATTTTTAAAGAACACTGAAATGTTTGGAGCATGCACCCACGTATTAATTCAGCAAAGATGCTTCCAATTCACTTTTTTTTTTCCTGAATAAATAAAAGCAAAATCCAGCCACATACCTTTGCTGAATGTTTCTTCCTTCCCTCTTTGACCAGCTCAGCTTCTTTACACATGCAGAGTGGTCTTAATAAGGTCAAGGTTGACACAGCAGCTCCTTCCATTGCCTGATGCCCTGTCACCACCTCTCTCACCACTACAACACACATGTAAAATCATTATCAAAGTGTTACCAAAAAGATATATTGTGTAGGTACAGGAGCCAGTCTGCTATCCCCTCAAACATCATCCATTTTTATTATGCCACATTATAAATTACATTTTTCATTGTGTATCTTAGGCACAGAAAATAAATGCACTAACCCCTTAAAAATAAGATTTCTCGCTAAAACCTTCTATGGAAGATACCAGTCCAGAGCATACATTTAAAGCTACATCATAAATCTTCAGTAAAAATGGGATTTATGAAGGCTGTGCTGACACAGCTTATCTACAAGATTGTGAAAACGACAGCCGTGTGTAGAGAGCTCACCCCTGCTAAAACACGACTATATGAATATTGATTATCAAGCCCCGCACAGGTTTTCTGACTTCTGCAGCAGGTCCCAAACAGTGGGGTTACAAACCAGCCCTGCCTCCTTCCCTTCCCAAGCCAGGCTTCCCCCAGCCCACAGAGAACAGGCTGCCACCCACGGCTGGAGTGCAATTTTGAATCAAAACCAGCAAAACTCTTCCCATCACTTTCTTCCCCTCACTTGTCTGCAAGATGATATTATTTCTACTCACCTGTTTTGGGTTTGTTTCCACCCCACACCTCCTTTTAGTATCTAAAGCAGCTGGGCCTTGCTAACTGATGAACTTCAGTGTCTTTGGGCTCCAAGCACCCAACCCTTACTTACCAGCTTCCTGAGCTTTTCTGGCATCCCAGTTCATTTTTAAGCGTTCTGAGAAATTAATGAGCACAGACTGAACCATCTTCCTTTTCAGTGGTCATGTCTCCTGTCTTTGGTGCGTTATTTTTTATTTTCTTTGTTAGTAAAACGTCATGTCCGTTATTACACACAAATTACAATAGAGTACACTGCAACATACTATGGTGTGCCATGAAATGCCCTCCTGGGTACATGGAAGGACATCAGGTGCTAAAGAGGGATGAAGTAAGAACTAAACAACATTCCATTCCAAAAAAGGGAGCATCCACAAGCTGCCCTTAATTTCCTCTCATGCCCCCTCTGGCTGTCCCGGCTGTATTTGTAGGGATGGGGGCAGCAGTAATTCAGCCCCTACACCACACTCCACCCACCTTTCTCCTCCTCCTTCCCTCTCCTGTCCCGTCCCTGCCGTGGGAACACTGGCACGGCCCCGTCGGTGACCAGGACACACGGGCCGACTCCAGGCAGGGCATTCCCGAGTGCATCCTCCTCCTTCAGAGCCATTCCGCAGCTGCCAGCACTTAAAGCAGACAAGGTCTAATGGATGTAAAAGCTTTGTCAGATCCAGCCTCCTCATTTGAAAATATGCACGAGCATTATTGAAAAGGATATCAAACTAAAAAAAACCTAACCAAACAAACAAACAAAAACCCAAAAGACACACAAAAAAAAGCCCCCAACCAAAACAACTAAAAAAAAAACCAAACCACCAGAACTTTTAAAAGAAATAAAAATCATGACAAATAAATACCACGAAAAGGTAAAAAATCCTCCCCACATTTTTGGCCTACTTTGGGCTAGAGTGTGTGCACCCTGCAGGGACATTTTCAGAGGCAGACAAGCACACAGGGAGCCCAGGTCACTGGGAAAGACAGGGTTGCTGGGACCTGTTAGGAGGTGTTTCCTTGTCTCACGGGTGTGCAGCAACAAATTCACTTATCCAAGGAAACACGCTGGTCTAAACAAGAAAAACAAAATGCATTTCACTCAGGTAAGTTCACTCTGTCAGGGTACCTACCAGGCAATAGAAGTGTTAAGGGATTAACAAGTGAAAATATGATTTGATGCTATATTCTCTATATCTACACAGCAACAGGCATGCAGTCAGACACACACAGCTTGGTGATCTGAAAGGTTTCAAATTGCAGCCTCTTTGGGTTATCTCAGGTCTCCCCTGCCAAAACAAACAGTAAAGCAGTTAAGGACAAGTTTAGTTCAGCCCAATTCAGCAAAATGTTTAAAGCAGGATGCGTGGATAAGACTTCTTCAGAATAAATGCTTTTACAGAAGTTTGTTGCAGGCTATACAGTAAGAGTTGTCTGCATTTTAAACTCTCTTTTAGATTGGCTGTATATACAGTCAGTCAATTATTAATCTCCTGCTTTCCCCCCCTACTCCCCTAGGCATCATTTCTTTTCTTTTTGCATTTTTTCTTTATCTTCATAGGTCTGTTTTCTGATCTGTCCCCTTTTCTGCGTGTGTGTGTATTTGCAGCTCTTAACAGAGAACCATTTAATCAGGTTTGATGTTACTGGCAAAACTCCCATTGATCGGCTTGATTGCCTTTGTAAGAGATTTCACTGGAATTCGATGGCTGTCTCAGGACTGCAAAAGATACGTGATAACATAGTCCTAACCCACTGCTTCCAATAGGAAATGTTGATACAAGCTGCAGATGCATTTCACAATTCGATTTCATTATATTAACACTCTTCAAGATGTACAATATTTCATTTATAAAAAGGGGTAGAGGAACACAGGGGGATACCTGCCCATGCTCCCTGTGTGAAGGGAAGGGCTTTGATGTGTGCCCAGAGGTTGTACAAAATGTGGAATGCATTTCTACTGAATTTCAACGAACAAAAGAGGAGAGCATCTGTGATTAGGTTTGAATAAAACTCACACAAGTGTCTATACACGTATAGGGTGGACACCTGCAGACATTATCATTGCTGTTATGCACAGATACATCTTCTGAGCATTAAAGCCTGGTTTTCATGGAGAATGAGCCTGCAGACCAGGTCTGAGCTCAGCGTGCCTGGTCTTGCAGGGACTGATGCTTCAGCACATACCTACTATTTCCAGGAGATGCTTGTCCTAGTGGACCTTCCTCACCAGTTGGGTTCAAGCCCCATCATGCTCTGATGGTGTGAACATTGAATCAAAAAGGGAGAAAACAAAATAATTCACAGGCATTTGCCCCTACCCATTCATAAAGTAGGATGAGTCAGTGCAAGAGCTCACCAAACCTACAGAGACTGTGGAAAGCTCAGCCCCTGGCATGGTACACACCAAATACCACAGCTGTACATCACACACCTCTTAGGTGGGGCCACAGGACCCTGTCTACTTGAATAAATACTTAAGCCAACTCTTTAATGACTCTGAGGTACAAACACTAACCCAGTGATACAACTGTTATAAGCATTTTTTTAAATTGCATCTACCCATTGGTGACAACTTCCTCAGAAACAAGAGATTTTTGTCACCCTTTTCAATGCATATCAATTATCACAGTTTTTCTTCCTGGCTTAAAAGAGAAGGTTGTTTTGTGGTTCCTGGTACATCCTGGGGACCTGTAATGAGATCAACCAACATCTCACATGGTGGAAGAGAGAGAAAAGGAATTAAGATTTACCTTGAGAACACTGAAAATCATAGAAGACATGAAAATTTGCACGGGCCAAGAGCTCTGAGCTGAGAACATGCCCATGCTGGTGATCAAATGAAAAATCAAAATATTTTCTCTAAGTTAGAGCAAGTTCTGAAAGATATCTGATGTGCAAGCACCATTTTTTGTGGCACCGACTGCCTGCCTCCAGCCTCCAGGCTGAACACACGTGTTCTCATCGCTCCATTTAAATGGCATACGGAGGTAGGGAGGAAGTTCATGCTTAATTAGGGAATGTGTTTGGAATATGATTTGTGATAATACATCTATAACAAGGGAAATTAATTAAAATAATTAATGAAGGCTAATCTAAGATACCAGGGTTTTGTCTAAATCAGCAAGTGTAGAGTCCCAAGGACATTCACAGTGTGATTTATAGGATTTTTTTTAATGATCCAAGAGATCTTAATGTTTTCAGTGCAAGGAGCATTTGGAAAAGTGGTTAGGGAGGGATCCCACCTGTGAGACTATTTGTAAAGTAGGTTCCTGTGAGAGTTAGATCTGAATTTCTTATCTGTTTTGTATTACCCAATATTTATTTTCTTTTAGAAGCCACTTTATGTCTGTGAATTTTTCTCTTACAATTTTATCTTGATCTGTAAGGAAGAGCAATGGAGTTTGCTGCATATCCAGCTTCTTTGATTTTACAGTGTTTGGACAGCAGGTATATCTCAAAAAAAACCCCCCTCGAATGAACAGAACCACAGACAAAATCAGAGCCTTGCAGGGTGCTCAAGACCCTTGAGCTATCAAGCGTACAATGGAGACTTGAATTAAAATGAATGCATTAAAGATAACTTTTGTACGGAGCCATGGCAGACCAAGCAGGTGATGCACAGTGCTGGTATCAGCTAAATGGCACGGCACAGCATGGGGCAGGAGAGTCACCAGTGCCACTGGTCTTAGCCAAGGATATGGAGGGAAAAGGCTTTTCTCAAGGCCTCCAAGGCTGGCAGAGCCCAGGGAGAGCCTGAGGAGGCTTGAGGGCACTCTTGGTCTCCCTGCCACCCTGGGCCCGCCTCAAACAGTAGCTCCAGCAAAGAGGAGGGGTTGAAATCCATGCCATATGCCTGCCAAAAAACACTGCACAATGACAGGGTTTGCCTCCACCTCCACTTTCCCTTTTGGAAAAGCAGTTTTGGAGTGTTGTCCTGGGTCCTGTGGGGAACGTGCAATGTATGTGAGCAGAGGAGAGAGAGTGTGAGCTGGACGGCTCCTGCTTAGCAGTCTGCTCACATCTTTCTCCCACGAAGAATATTCAGCTTTCTTTGTCTAAAATGTTGAGTGGTTATGAATAGTAAGGATAGACTATCTGTAATTATTTTTAAATTATTAATGGTTTTGTTAGATCCTTTCACTTCTACATTAGGTTTCTGTTAATGTAAGTTAAATCAAAATGTACTTCAGTTTCCAGGCAGCTCCCAAATGTATTTTTCATTCTTTCATAACATTACTTCAACTTCTCGATGAGGTGTCTATGATAAAGTTTGCTCCCGAGCCAGCCGACTCAGGGTCCTAATGAATTCAGCAAAAGGCTCACCAAGCAGGGCTCTCATCAGCCAGGCTAGATGGCACATGAGGAGGCCGTGGCTGCCTTGTCAGTTCACGTCAGTTCACTACCCTCAGCTAACAGGTGTCATACCCTATTGCATAAGAAGAGTTATGGGGGCCAGGAGGGGATCAGCAAAGACAAGGAGAGGAGTTCATCGAGATAACTGAGTTCCTTTATCGGCACTTTCCATCACGCTTAGGAGATTTGTGTTGTTACTCCAGACACTCCTGATCGGAAAATATTTGCCGAGTGCCTCGCTCAGGGATCAAACCTCGTCGGCGGGGAACAGAGGTCCCCGCATGCCACCCTGCCCGCAGCCCTGCCCCAGGAGATGGCTCTCAGCGGGGGAAAGGAGTGGCTGCTCCTCGGAGGAAGGAAAGCGGTCTTCTAAGGAGACCTCCCTGTTTCCCCTTCGGCGCTCGGCCGCGCGGGGTGCGGGAGTTGCAGGGGATGCGGAGGATGCGGGGGATGTGGGGGGATGCGTGGGATGCGGGAGATGCGGGGGTTTGGGGGTCCACAGGGCCGTGGCCACCGCCTCTCGCCCGCCCGTCGCCCCGAGCCTGCCGAGGGGGCGGCGCGGCGGGGAGAGAGGGGAGCGTGCGGAGTCAAACGCGTGCATTCAACACAAACGCCACGAAAAAAACCCGCCTGGATAAATTATGTAGAGGGATTTCTGGATTTCTTTCAAGTAATTAAGTTTCGATTTCTTGCATTTATTTTAGTGCCAGGAAGCACGAGGCGCCACGGACGGCAAAACTCTTCATTGATCGTTCCGGGCTTGAAGTTTGACTTCGTGACTTGACTCGGTTGGCGGCGACAGCGCGGCCACAGATTTGGAGCGGGGGAGAGAAAGGGGAGCAGAAGCCGGAGCGGGCAGCGATGCGGGGCTGGCGCGGGGCCGGGGTGCGGTGGGTGCGGAGGCAGAGCCGGCGTGCGGGGCTGCCCCGACGGCGCGTCCCGGTGCGGCGGTGCCGCGGGGATGCGGCTGCAGATCTCCGCACCCGCGGTGCCCCAGGTGGCCACCCCATCCCCCGGCAGCGATGCGGGGCACCGGGGCCGCCCCTCCGGCAGGGCCGGGCCCGGCGCTGCCCTGCCCTCAAAACAAAGGTGGAGTTTGCTCAAAGTGTAGCCCGCATCTTAATGGATTAAAAATTCATAGGGCGCATTAGGTTCGGTAAAATATGAATGCGCGTCTTTAAATTTTAATCGTAAATCAGAACATGGATACATGAGAGGCGACAGTGATTTCTCCCCAGATGTCTGCGTGGGTCAGGGTGTGGGCGTGGGTAAGTTGGAGGGGGGGGCTCTGCTTTTATTTAGGCAGCCCGCTGGTGCGCAGAGCCGGCCGCGGGGCCCGCGGGGCCGCCGAGGTGCGGGGGGCGGCGGGGGCTCCGCGTCTGCCGCGGCTCCCCCGCATCCCTCCCGACACCGGGCGGGGGGTGCGGATGGGCAGCGCCGCGGCTGGGAGGGAAAGAAGAAAAATCCAACACCCAAACACAAGCAAATAACCAAAACAACAAAAAAAAAATCACCAAATAAAACAAAAGGGGGAAAGGGGAAGGCAGGGCTTGCTGGGCGGCGGTGCCGCGGGCGAGGTGCTGCCGGCAGCGGGCACAGCGGCAGCGCGGAGGGTCCCTGCACCGCGACAGCCACCGCGGGGACCCCTCAGACCCCCCGGGGTCACTCCCGGGCCCCGCAGCCGGGAAAGTTTGCCCAGCTCTGCGGCCGCGCCGCTCCGCATCCCGGTGGCGGCCGATGGGAGCGGCGGCGAGCGCTCAGCGTTTTGGAGATCGGTTGTCAGTTGCTATTAAAATCAAGATTAATTCATATTAACGATATGCGTTCTCAGTTCTCCCGTGTGACAGCATACATTAGAACAACTATTGCGAGTAATTAAACTCAGTGCGGGAGGGGTTAAATGTATAGCGGGGGGGAGGGTGAGGGGTGGAAGAGGTTCCTCCTCGCTTTTCTCTCCACCAAAGTTGAGCCGCAGAGCCGGGCGGGCAGAGCCCCTTCCCCGGCTCCGCGCACCCGGCAGGCTGGCTGCCCTCGGACCAACCCGCGCCAACGAGGTATTTTCTTCTTCTTCTTTTTTTCCTTTTTTTTTTTTTCTTTTTTTTTTTTCTTTTTTTTTTTTTTTTTCTTTCCTTCCCCAGGAAGCGGGAGCCTTGCCTCGCTCTCCCGCACACCTCCGGGCACGGCCGCGCTGGAGCCGCTGCCGGGGAGGCGGAGGCGGGGGCGCAGGAGCGCCCGGCCGCGCTGCGGGGACCCCGGCACAGGGAGGCGGAGGGACGGACAGATGCCTCCCTGCCAGCCCTGCCCGCCACGGGCGGGCCGCGCCCCGCGTGGGCTCCTGCCCGCGACCGCCTCGAAACGCGCAAAATGTTATTGATGGCTCTTTTCTTGGGTGTTGGAGATGCTCGATGCTTTAGACTAATTAGACAAGCCAAAAGCCTTTTGAAGATTAAGCAAATTGGACAACCCTTGTTAATTAGAACATAATTTAAAGTTTGAAATTATATCACTCATGAAGTAGCCTAATTAGTATGACGATATGTTAATAGCCTACCGAGACACGAAGCGCGGAGGTTTGGCATGAACTCCTTAAAGGCTTGCAAGAAAATCCTCTTTCCTATGTTGTCATTAATAAAAGATTTCTATAGACTTCAGCCTTTCAACGGTGACATACAATTTATAGTACACACAATGCATTAGCCCATAGTGCTGCTCAATTTTTTTACTATTATGAAAACTAATAAATTCGTCAAGCTGAATTAAGCATACAAATCAGATGAGGCATAACAGATTACATATTGAAGCGCTGTGTCTCCCGAGCCTAAATGAAATTTCAATCTAATAATTCCTTCCTGGCCCGGCCATAATTTGTTTAGAGATGTTGTTCTACTTCTTTCCAAGCGCTATTCGCACCATAATTAAATGATACTCAAGCTTTTAACTTTGATTTATTTCATTTCTCCGAGCTGGCGACAGTGAGAGCTGATACAATGTAATTTTTTTTTTATTTCCCTTAAAATTACCAAGTCTGCTGTTTAGGTGAGAAATTAAACACCTAAGCAGTTATTTTAACCTTCCTGCTGCAAAGTGAAATTCATGGAAATAAACCCGGCCACATTCAGGAAAACTGACTTTCCCAGATTTTTCGCCCCCCCCCCCCTTTTCCTTTTCTCCGTTTTCCAGTGGAGAGGCGGGGAAGTTGGCGGGATAGCGGTGCATTTTTGCAGGAGGATGCCCGTGGCTCCCCGCCGAAGGGGGATGTCCGTGGGGGCAGAGCCCGGCCGTCGCTCCTGCCCTTGCCCTCCGCTGCCCCCGCACAGCGCCCAGCACATCCCGCCGCCCCTGCCGCCCCCCGGAGCGATGCCAAGGCACTCCGGCTGTGGGTTCCTGATGAGCACGGACGGGACTTCCCTTTCTTTTTTTTTTTTTTTTTTTTTAATTTAATTTTTTCTTTCCATGGAGGGTGGATTTGAGGCAGCGGGGGGAGGGGGGGGAGAACGCTTCCCCCTCCCTTTTTTTCTTTTCCCCTTTTCTTTTTTTGGCTTTTTCCCTCCCCTTTCCGGGAGGTGGCGGGGCGCGGCGGTGAGTGTGGGAGCACGCGTGGGCGTGGGAGCGGCGGGGGGCGGGCAGGGAGCGGCGGAGGAGGGGGCCGGGGCCGAGGAGGCAGGCGCGGAGGGCCCTTCCCGAGGAGTTGGGCTGTAGTGACAGGCGAGAGGGGAGGGGAGGGAGGGGAGAGAGTAAAACCCACCGGCGCGGCGGCAGGGAGGGCACTTGGCGAGAGGCGAGGGCCGGCGCCGGAGCGGAGGCGGCGAGCGCCGGGCGGAGGGCGAGGGCGGGCGGGAGGCATCCCGCGCATCCCCCGCGCACCCCGGCTCGCCGGAGCCTCCTCTCCCTCTCGTCCCCGGCGGACCTCGGGCAGCCGGCTGGAGGGGGGAGGGCGACTGGGATTTTTTTTTTTTTCCTAATTTTTTCGGGGGGTCGGGGGCGCAGGGCTCCTGTGGCTTTTC
>JAWWMO010000138.1:14414203-14503375 GCA_035047845.1 Dendrocincla fuliginosa | reverse complement strand
GGGGTGTGGGGGTGCCCCGGCAGAGCCCCCGAGCCGCTGCCCGGGCCGCTCTGCCTCCCGGCGCAAGGGGCAGGCAAAGGTGCCGCGCAGGCACGCGAGCGAAAACTAAGAAAGAGAGATTGGCAAAGGGAAGAAAAGAGTAAATTCCCCGCGCGGCGCTCACAAAAGCCGTGAAAAAAAAAAGAAAAAACCACCCAAAAAAACCAAACCAAAACAAAAAAAAAACCCCGACGGCGGCGGGCGAGAGGGGGAGGGAGGGAGATCATACACGAGCCGCTATTAAATATTCATATTTCCGCCCAGCCACCAGCTCCAGCTGCATCTTCAAAGCCAGCCGGGCACGCCGAGGGTGCCGGCGGCTCCGCGGGCGCGGAGGCAGGGCCGCGTGTCCCGGGGCCCGGCCGGCACAGGCGCGGTGTCCCCGTCGCTGTCCCCACGACCCCCGCCCTCCCCGCGGCCTCCCGCAGCCCTCGTCGCTGTCGCTGCCGTCGGTGCTCCCGCACTGATGCGCTGCGGTCCCCGCGGGCGCGCAGCGTGGGCTCCCTTCTCCCCCAGCCGCTGCCGGGGCTGCCAGCTTTTTTTGGGAGGGGGTGGCGCTGTCCTCCTGCGCGCCCCGCCGAGCCCCCCATCCTGCCCCCTCCCCGTGGGCTGGGCTGCCGCGCATCCTCCGCGGGGGTCGTGGCCTATAAGAGATAGGGAGGTAGGGCAGAAAGAAGCAGGAAAGCTGCGGGCCAGGGGGCCAGGGTGAGCCAGCCCCGCGGGGTCAGGGGCCAGTCGGACCCCCGACAGCAGCAGGGAGCCCCCCAAGGCCTTCAGCAGGCGCAGGCAGCAAGCGGCGAACAGCCCCTGAACCGCCGCTTCGCCCTCTTAAATGAGCCATTCACTTAAAGGCTATTACGGGCGAATTAATAAATTACACAGCGAATTATTAAATCCAGATAATTACAAGGAATAAGTAAGTAATCATTAGTTATCTCAGCTAATTACTGTGGGTCAGAGCGAGCGAGAATGTGAAATCCTCCTCGGGAATTGAAATTAACTTTGCACAGTGAGTCTCTCTGCTTGACATCCCCAGTCTGTAGGCACATGGCAGCTCCCCTGTGTGCTCGGCTTTCTATTTAACTTGGAGAGAATGGAAATAAAATTAAGTGGCGATGTGATAATAGGAAGCTGCTTAGAAAGCAAACGCGGTGGGTTTTATTTTTTACCTCTTACTGCCCGGAGATAGATCGCTCTCTACTTTCCCAGATTAAAAACCTGGGGCAATTAGTCGACTTCTCCCAGTACCTGCCTGTCCCACGCTTGCACATTATTAACAAACGAAAAGGCACGGAAGAGCCGGGGGGTGGTGTGCTATGTGGGGGCGGCAGAGGTGCCTGGGATCCGAGAGAACCGGGGAGGGCGCCAGGGCAGCCCCTGCGCTGCCCGGGCCGGGAAGGGCTGAGGCACTGGCGGGCTTTGTTTTGGGAGACAATAAGCTGACGAGCTCTAATGAGGGTCCCTGTCTCTTCCGTTGATCTTTCGCCAGATCCTCCAAGAGCTGATGCACCCCCCTTCCCCCCAACACCCATCCATAGCATCACTTCCCGGCTTTTCTTCACGTGCATCTTTTGTAAACAGCAGATCTATAGGTGGAGATGCTCACGCTGCACTCGCCAGGCTTTGCCAGCAATAAAGCAACAACAACAACAAAAACAACTGCTGTGCGTGCACGGCAAGGAAAAATATCTCGGCTTCTTTGCCTTTATCAATTGCAATTAGGTGGACAGTCTTCCCCCTCTTTCCTTGCTCCAGTCTGGGATGATAATTAAAATTTAATGAAGCCTGGGAGTAGCAGAGCTCTGTCTGGGGACTGTGGAATAGAATATTTTAACTGTACATTTACACCAAGTGTCTGGCTTCAAAGACGTGACTGCTTTTAATCTCGAATTAGAAAACCACAGACCTGAAATTAAATATTAGCCACCCTCGGCTCCCCTTCCTTCCCGCCACACTGTCACGCCTGTGTTTGCCTGCCTTGCCCCACGACACGCACATACCCACGTCTCGGGTCTCCAATTACCCTCGCGTTAATAATAGATGGCTTTGCTGGGGTGTGGGTTTTCCCCTTTCCTTTCCTCTTTTTTTTTTTTTTTTTTTTTTTTTTAATAGGGTTAATGCAATATTAATTGCTCGTAGCTGCTATAAGAATGCGCCGCGTTCTTCCAGGAACAAATCGATGGATCGGGGCGGCGAGCGCGGAGCAGGAGGCGCAGCCCCGGGTGAGTACGGCCCCTTCCCTCCGGTCCCTGCACCGGGAGGGACGGGCGCGGGCCCTCGTTTTTTCTCCCCAGACCCTCTTTCCCAGGGCAGCCCGGCTGGTTTGTGGTCCCGGCGCGGTCACCCGGGCCGGGGGAGGACGGGGGGACAACGTTCCCGTCCCTGCTTTATTGTTGTTGCTGTTTTGGCAGGTGAGACCCTCCTCCTGCCTCCCGAGGAGGGAGCCTGGCGAAGCAGGAGGCGAACATGCCCCGCGGCTGCGGCTCAGTGCGCCCCGCAAAGGTAAACGAGGATTTTGGAGGGAAGAGGAGGACACCCCGCATATCAGCGGGCCGGGGAGGTGGGGGATAGAATATGAATCACAGCCCACCAGCCAAAAAAACATCCCCAAGGACAACCCGCGCGTTCCCTCAGACAGGCGGGACTCCCTTCCCACGGCGGGGGCGTTGCTGACCTGCGGACACGGCTTTTCCGTGCGGGAGCATCCCGGAGGCCGGGCAGGGCCGGGGGTGGGCGGGCTGCAGCCGCGGCCCCTGTGCGGGGTAGGTCACGCCCTCCCGGAGCCGGGCCCCCAGCTGGCACTTGTTGACCAAAAAAAATTAAATAATTAAAAGCAAGAAATAGGAAATAACCCCCCCAAAAACAACCCAAACAAACCCACCAAAAACCTGCCCCCTAACTCTCCCTATCCCCCTAACCAAAGCAACGGAGGAAGGGGAGATGCGCTCGCAGCGCGGCAGCCGGGACAGCCCCGGGAGCGTGTGTGTGTGTGTGTGTGCGGGATGCGGCTCCGCAGATGGGTCCTCGCCCCTGCCCCTGCCGTCCGCGGGGCGCTGGGCATGGCCCTCCCCCGCCACCAGCCCCCGAGCCTTCGGCCTCCTCCTCCTCCTCTCTGCCCCCAGGAAAGCCGTGTGCCCGCGGTGTCTGCGCGCCCCGTCGGGCTGCGGCACCGCTCTCCGGCGCGGCGGGGCTGGGCTGGGCTCGCCTCCCCGTTTATACAGAACAGGATCATTTACATAAAGTCCTTAAGGCAAATAACTGTTGGGGCTCTAATTTATATCTGATCGAAAATTAGCCGTCATTATGCGCTCCATTAGCAGCGTCTTTAATGTGCTTCTAAGCACCATTTGTCAAGCGGCTTGTTAATATCCTTCAAGTCTTTAAAGTTGAGAGCTCATTAAAGAGTGCGCTCTGTTATTGATGTAATTTAGATGAGTTTGGAAGAGCGAGCGCGCCGCGGACAACCTGGATGAGCGGGGAGAGGTTGGGGCTCCCCCCCGGGAGCATCCCCTCGGCGCGGTGGCCCCTCACGGTGGCGCCCGGCCCCGGCCGGGGGTGGCCCGGCACTCGCCTCCGTGATGGAGCTGGGGCGAGGGGCATCCCCCTGCAGAGGGGGGCCGGAGGGGGAACCTCTTTGGGCTGAGGCGGAGTAAACCCGTTTAATGATGTGCAGGCGCGATTCCGCCGCCTCTCCCCCACTCCATCGGAACAGCATAAAGGCCAATAAATTACCTCCGCTGCTTATCTGAAAATCCATCTATCCTGTCGCTTCGCCCCCCCTCCGCTGGTGCTTCACGTCGAGGCCGCCCCTCGAGGGCGGGCTGTGTGTGGGGCAGCGCCGTGCCGTCCCCCCGGGGGTGTCCCCTGCCCGGCGCTGTGGCGGGTCCCGGCCGCCTCCGGAGTCCTGCTCGCCTCCTCCCCGCCCGAAATCCTGCCAAAACCCTGTGCTTGCGGGGGCAGCCCCGGCTGAGCTCGGCGTCCTCCCCCTTCCCCCGGGCGGTGCGGAGCGGAGCGGGGGCTGGCGGGGAGGGTCCTCCCCTGCGCCGCCGTCCCCGGGCTTCCCCCAGGCGAAAGCAATAAAGCGGGTAATTAGACTGCTAAAGACGGATGTAAATAACGGGGAGGAGGCGGTGGTGACAGGCGTGCGACAGGGCCGGTGCCCCCGTAGGCATGAGGCACGGAGACCCGCAGCGCTCGCCCCGAGGCCCCAGTGATGCTCGGACCGCGGTGGGGAGGGCACCGGCAATTCAGGAGGGGACTTCAGAAAGGCCCCTTTGCCCTCGGACCCCCCAGAGCGTACAGGTCAAGGGCCAGGGCGGTGGGGGACTGGTGCGGGTACCAGCAGCCTTTCAAACCCCACTGCAGCCCCACAGCTCCCCTCTGCAGAGGCTCTAACTGGCCTTTCCACAGGCCTGTGTCAAATGGGTGTTTAGCTCCCTGCACCATCCCAGGGAGACGCTGACACCCGTGGGAATGTTTGCCAGGAGCATGATGTGTGAACAGGCACATGGCCACATCCAACCCTCCTCAGCTCTTGGACAGCGAGCCTGGGGGGGATCCCCATCAGAGCAGTATGGGGCGCCTACAGCCCTGGCCCCCACAAGAGAGTGGCTGCTCCTGAAGAGCTGGACACATCTGCACATTGTAGGGTCATCAGCACCAACATGACACCTGTCCTAGAGCCACCACCACTATACTGGTCCCTGATGCTCTCTGGGCAGAGGAAGAGAAAAATACCCTCAGGACAATAAGCAAAATGATCACCCTGAGTGGACAAAAGCATGACGCGTGAAGAGCCACCAGACAGCCTGAGGTTGACATGCTGAATTGCACTTGCAGATGTTATTGCCACCAGGAGCACACAGGACATGTAACACGTTGACTGCACGTGGCTGGCCTGTGCTTTTTGCCCATTTGCAGGTGGCATTGGGGGATCGAGTCCTCTGAGGGTGTGCATGGCCTGCTGGATTTGAGAAAAGCTCATTGCATGGTGGAAAGCCCTTTCTTACCCATCTTCTCACTGGGAACTCTCATAACTTCTCTCTTGCCTGTGTGACCACATTATTTTGGAGGGAAAGCTATCAAAGTAGGTGGGATAAACTTAACACTGAGAACATACATTTTTGGGGGAGGACATTTTACAAGGAGACAGCTTTGCCTGTGTTTAACAAAACCATTAAAGACATGGTGCCAAACATGGACTTGCCCATGCCAGCTGGGGAGGGAAAGAGTCTCATGTTACAACAGTGACAACATTTTATGGCAGCAGTAGTTGCAGCTTTGCAGAAAGGGAAAAGCAGTTCAGTTTCTTGCTGTATTTTGTGAGCAGAACTCGTGGATGTGCATCAGCAAATGAACCATGTCCTGTGCCCACCCAGTTATGGCCTTGACTCTTGTAGGGGGGCTTCTGGCAGTGACATGTGTGCCAACACCCACCAGGCAGCAGCATGAAGCCTCACGGGCCAAAGGAGGGTGTGATGGGGAGGATTTGTGCAAACCTTAGCTCAGTAAAAGCCTCCGTCCCACAGGTACACTCACACACACATTTGCACACAGCAAATGCTGTGTAAAAAAGAAAGCAAAAGATGTTACCTTTTCAAATAGTTTTTACATTCCAAACTGTAAAACTCCTTCCCTGATTGCTCTTCATTTTGGAAATACAGATTCTTTAAGAATACATTCTCAAAATGCTGCATCTTTAAAAATGACTGTGAATGGACATTCCTGGTGCTTGATACCAACTCTCCCAAGTTTCTTGTAGTTAGATGCATTATGCAAAGATGCCCACAAACCTTTCCTACTGGCCTTCCTTGCGGAGAAGGGTCATTGCTCCTGGGGGAGGCTCAGCTTCCCCTTCAAGGATCCCCTTGAATGGATGCAGCTCAGCTGGGGTGGCTGCCTGTTCCCCATTCCCTATTCCTTTCCCACCTGACTGTGATCCAAACCACTCCTCCTTTCCACTTCCACCAGCAGACACGAGGTGGATGTCAGCGGTGGGCTGGGGCTGGTGGAGCAGTGATATGTCCAGTCCCCGTCTCTCTACCCAGGTTAATCCTTTGCTCACTAAGGCTGGGGAAGCACCTCCCACAGTCAGGGTGTTCAAAGAGGGGCCACAGCTGATGCAGCCCAGATGGAGCCATTGCTGCCAGCCCTGCTGAGGACAGCAGTGTTGGGGCTTGCAGTAACACCTGCACTACAAGAAGTGTATCACCATCCTCCCGGTGTAGCCACCTAGGAGGTCACCTCGTGCGGCCCTCCCAGAGCCCAGGCTAGGGTCACAGGCCAGTGTCACACTCCTGGCTGTGCCTCCACCAGGAAATGGGGAAGGACAGGGCACGAGCCTGGCCACAGACAGCTCTGCCTCTGCAGCACTGGCTGGAGCTGATAAACACGCTTCCAAGCAATGCTTGGCCATGAGCTGGGGACAGTATCTGCTCCAAAGATGCAGTCCAGTGGTGCCCACACAGCTTTGGGGAGGCAGGGGAAGAGAGGAAGGGAATTAGCAGTCATGCAGTGCTGCTTGGCCCCAGGCTGGAGAATGGCTCCCAGCTGGTTCTGCAGACAGGCAGGGATGCGACCACCAGAGACCACCCACCACTTACCTAAGGCTTTCTCTCCTCTATAAAGCCTCTTCCCTGCTAGGGAGGCCAGGCTGTGTTTGGCCTGGATATGGAAACTAGGCCCTCTCCTGTGAACCTGCTGAGCCACTTTGGCCCCCTGAATCAGCCAGCATTACTTTTAACTCATTGAATAGTCTGGGTCAGAGCCAGACAGCCCATGGGCTCTTGCCCTCATGCAGGTTTGCCAGTCAGTGGCACCAGGACTTGGTGAGGTTCAGACTTTGCCAGGAATCTTATTTCTTGCCCTCTGGATGATCCCAGGGCGGCCCTGTATGCCCAGTGGCCCCCACACGGGTGCCACACGGGCAGGCACAGGATGGAGCCAAGTGGCTGCTCTCCCAGGCAGCCCATGGGGATGGTGCACGAGGCAGCCCTGGAAGATGGGGAGAGGGTTTTACTCTTTTAGACAGCTGTTAAAACATTTTCATTTAATCAGCCACAGTGTGTACGCCTCAGTTAAACAGCTGGCATCCGAGTTGATACGCAGGGGTGTGTAATTTTGATTCCTACCTTTCTGTTTCAAAGCTGTGTCGTTTTGAGCACTTTGATCCAAAGACTAAACTTATTGTGGCATATTTATGTATATGACATTTTCATTCGCTCCTTTATTTATTTATTTTTGCAAAACACATCACTGACACAGTTTCCAGTGCCAAGGCAGTGGTGCTCTGTGAAGGAAAACGCACAGTCCAAGATCCAGCTTGTGTGTGCTACAACAGGCCTGTTTTATATATGTCACAGTCTCAAATAGCAGGAGCAGTGGCAATGGGTGGAAGAGAGCAAGCAGAAAAGGGGAAAACTAGGCTGGGGTAAATGACAGTGTATTTAACGCTGCATCCCAATGGACTGACTCTTTTTCTGGTGGTTTTATAAGGATATTTTTCCTAGAGTTTTTCAGTTCGTCCAGCATTTTTATGGCAATTCAGTGCCTGACAGTAGCATACTGATCCCCACAATGTTCCCAGGAGGCAGGGATGTGCTGCTACCCAACCTTAGGGCAGAGGAAAACAGAGAAGTTTGGGATGGGTGAGGAACTGGAAAGCAGCTTTCTGAGTTCTAGAAGTGCACTTAGACCAAGGGAGTGACCCTGCCCCATGTGACAGCACCTCCAAAAACCTGTACCAATAGCATCCTCGAATATCTTATTCCATGGACGCTGGCACAGAGTACCCGCTGCCTTTGAACTACAGCAAGCAGTGGTTTAACTCCCCAGCAGCAGCACGGCAGTTTCTGTAAAGCTCAGCCTTGGGTTTACTGCAGTGGGGAGGTGAAAGCTGAGTTCCCTGAATTTGGGCCTTTAGATTGGATTCTCTGGTGTCAGATAAGACACAAACTCCGACTGACACCAGAGGATGGAGCGTTAATAAATCCTCTTGCCTGGGGCTTTCTGGTACATGCGTGATTTTCTGCCTTTTCCTATGTGTGGGACACACATGGGGTCTGCCACCTCTGTCAGCTGCTTTGCTGCACAAAACCCATGGGGATATAACCAGGGCCAAACCCCTTCTCTGTCTGTTCCAGTGGCATGAAGTGGGTTTAAAACAGTTTTAAAACCAGTGCAAGGCTGGGGAGGCACAAACTGAGGTACAAACACTCAGGGACACCCACGTGGAGTGTGGTCCCCCAAGCCTCCCTGAGGAAGCCAGGTTCCATCCGTGACTGAGGCACCTGAAGACGAGATGATGCTCAGGTGGACATTTCAACACCTGGCATACTTCCTTCACCTTTCCTGCCCCCAGATCGCTTCTGTTTGCAACAATCCTCATCCATCCAGTGCGGCAGCTGCCTGGATGCAACTCGGATGTCTAAGGCTGGCATTTATTACCTGAGTCCTCCTGTCCACAGCCCTGTTACCCACATGACAATGAGACACCTCATTTCTGTGGCAACATTTTAAATATCCTCACCAATAGTTTTGGAAGGTCTTGGACTTCACACCAAGAGAGCTTGGACTGCTGTTAAAATTTAACTGGGAAAACACAGAATGTTAAATTGGAAAAAAAAGAGTTATTCCTTAAAATGCAACAGAAGAATTGCTGGGTCTGTTCATCTCTCATCTTAAGAAAAGACCATTTGACTCATAACCTCCAAATCCTGAATCCCTGGGAAGAAGCACTGATACCAAAGCACCCATCACCCCTCCAGATCCCTTCTTCTGCTCTTCACTCTTACAGGTGTTTGCAAACAAGTTTTCTTGCCCAGAGGGAATCAGCAGCTGACTGGGCTTCTCCATGGGGTTTTGTGCCAGATCTTACCCAGTGAGAGCTCAGCTGGGTGCATGTTTTAGGCATGACAATCTTTAAACTGTTCCTGGTTGAGTAGGGAAAAATCAGAAGCCATTTATCACATAGTGGTACCTGCACATCTGAAGGAGGAAAATCACCTACAATTCTGAGAGAAAGGACTGATACTAACAATAAATGTGGTTCATTTTCAGTCCAGGCTTTCTAGGAAGATGACGTTGCCCCACCTTTCCTATCACTTCAAAATTACAAGCCTCCCCTTGATCTGGGAAAGCACTGTGCTCAGATTAAGGGCAAAAACGATAAACCAACATCTCAGAACACGTGTAGTTCTTTATTTTGAGGTACCTGTAGGCACTTTTGGCTGGCATTTCATCACACCTCAATCTTCTTTCTACTGAGGCAGAATCACTCTCATACACTGTAAAAAAACATTGCTCCTTAGACCCTAGGCAGTAAGCTGTAACTAAACCATGCACATGCAGCTGGGTATTTTTTGTGCCAAATACCTCTGCAAAGCCAGCTGCAAAACAGTGTCACATATACGAGTCACTGCATTGCCCCACTGACAACCCCTGGTACGAAGGAGCCCACTTTACTCCAGCTGGAAATACTCCTGGAGTACAAAACTGCATGGAGAATATAAATTGCAATTACAAATCTCAACTAAATATGCAGTATTGTGGCCTTTGCAATATTACATTTCTGTGGCAAGTTTTTCCACTGTGCATTGTTCAGTCATGTTGGGACAATTTGTTAAATAATGTAGAGGCACTTCATCATGGAACAACATTTGAGGTGATTTACAGTTCCATCTTTTAGCAGCACACCTGTAAATCGCTATAAATAATGCTAACCCCTATTAAGGAGACATCAGGGTGCTTCCAGGTGCAGAGAATTCATGGGGAGGCAGTTGTGGATGATACTGGGTAAAAGCACTACCAGTTTACAACTGCTTGGGTTGCTCTGGTACACAGCTCCACTAGCACAGCCCACAGCCAGGCCTGAGGATGAAGGTCCAAGTTTCAGAAGGCATTTGGCAGCAGGATTGTGTGCAGAGATCAGCGACACTCTAGGCTTAAGTACCTTCGTTTTTCTTGAGGGTCTAATGGAATGTTTACAAATCAGATGTTTCTGTATCAAGTGTTTATTTGGCAGCAAGAATACAATGAAGGAAGGCTGTGAGACAACGCAGACAGACTAAAATCCAGGATGTAATAATACAGAGCAAATACTGCTGTCTCAGATTGCTGGCATCTGCAAACACAGCAAAACAGTTGTGAAGTCAAGAATAAGCACAGATAAACAGAATTTACCCATTTTTCACGTACACAAAGCCAAGTTCTGCACTTACTTTTCAGCAGTACAGAATGGTTTCATTTTTCCTTGCAGGGTAAAAACCACACCATCATTCTGGAGATGTGGCTCACCCTTGGTCAGTCAGCAGCTTCAGGTGGCCAGAGAAAGGAGATGGGGGTTCCTCCTAAAGAAGAAACTGCACAGGACAACTTTTTGACAGGAGATGGGACGGGTGGGTGAATGAGCTCCTGCAGAACCCAGTATTAACTGAAATGGTGAAGACAGAGGGGAGACTCTGAAGAAACGGGAAGAAGGAAACAAATGAGTCTAAAAAAAAGTGGGAAGAAAGTGCAAATGGAAAAAGAAAACAGCAAGCTCAAAAATCTCAGACTTACTGTAATTTGTATTTGGGTCTCAACCCAAAGCCTTTCTGCTGGGGAGATTCTGACTTAGTTTTGGTGTGAACATCCACCTACCTGAAAACAGACTTTTTTTTTTTTAAACGCTGCAATGCTCTATGTTGAAAATTGTGAGAAAAGAGAATCAGGCTCCCAGCCATGGAACTGGTCATGGCAAACCAGACAAAGTCACAGAAAGCGCCTACCCCCAGATGGGTGATCATCACGCAGGGATGAGAACGAACAGCCAAAGATGGCAGGACCACTTTAAACTATGAAATAAACTTTTCTAGCTCATAGAATCATTACAAACGCTTGTGTTTCAAAGACAATTTACAGGTAGAAATTCAAATTCAGTACAGCCATCAGGAAGCAGTGGTGTCACAACACAATTCAGGGATGCAGATTCTTACTTCAGCTTGCAATACCTGTGAAGACTTTGAAGCCTTTGCCTCAGAAGTCAAGAGCTGACCTGTCCTTTCCTTACAGGTTCCTCCTGTTGGAGGAAGGAGCTTTAGCATACACCTTGAACAGCCTTCAAAGGCTCAGAAACCAGAGAGAGAAGTAAAAGAGCTTCATGTTGTCTTCACTAAACACAGCTCTCAAGAGGACCAAGTCTTGACCTATGCGATGATTTGATACAATGCACATGATGACTTCATTTAAAGCAGACTATGTACATGCGCTGGGCTCACAGGAGAGAAACCCTATTACATGAAACTTTTCCTCCATTCATGTTGTGGAGGATGAATTCCTGCAGCACACAGCACAGCCCTGTAGCTGGTGTAGGCCCTGTCCTTCTGTGGGGCTGTGGCTGTCACTCCCCAGACGTGGCCACTCCCAGGCAGCTGTGTGCTGGCATAGATGCTCTGAGATGAGACTGAACCAAACTGACTGTTTTAGAGGTGCAAAGGCCTCACTTAGTGAGCCTCTGGCTTACTTGTCTGATACTACAACAGGCTCACGAGTCTGGGTTTGGTTTTCAGAGACTCTTTCAGCTGATGAAGACCACCTATCTATTTCCAGCACCTTTTTCCTTTGAAAAAATACTTAACTCCAGTCTCACAGTCCTGAAGATATTTCACTCATGTCTGATATTAAGAAACGTACAACAGGGACTGCAGAAATGAATCACAGCATCTGATGGTGAGATTATACCCAGCAGCTTTCAAGGGAAAAGTGCATTGTCTCACTCATGGAAATACCCCAGGTCCCTACAGTGGGACATGGGATCTGGGAGAAACAGAGCAGGTAACTCAGGCAAGCATGTTTTTTGCAAATATGTAAGTTTATTTATTCTTTTACTTTCCTCACCTTTCCAGTGTTCTTTGATTTACTTTGTGTAAACTACCAAGTTTTCTGGCACAGATGATCTCAGTAATTATTTTCTAGGCAGGTTCCACTATCCTGAATTTTCTAATCAGGAAGATGGAGGCAAAAAACCTGTAACATGACTGATAGGAGCGACCCCAACCAGCAATACTGATTGCACATCACTTGCTCTAAGGTGGTTTGGTGTGTGTGTGGATGTGCACAGCTCATGCTGATGACTGTGCCAAGTACATGCAAGTTATCTTAGAGACAGTTCCCATGTGTTATGGTCTAAGTGGCTCCTACTGCACTTAAAATGTTCACACTAGTCCTTGGCATCTGTCCTGCCCTGACAGGGTCACCTTTGCCAGCCTGCAGGTTTGTGTTTCAGGAGATTGGGCTGGCTTGGTCCAGGTTGGTTTCACACAAGGGCTGATGAGAGCTTTCCCTACGGGCACATCAATAAGCCTTGGTGGGGTGTTGCCCCTCAGTTATCCAGAGTGCACAGTGCCAACATGGATGGAATTGTTTTTGTAGTGCCCCAAGCTCTGCCACCGTTTAAGAAGGGAAGCATTTCCCACAGAAGGGAGGTGCTGACTGTGCTGGGGCCCTGCACAGGAGCAGTCCCATTTCACAGGCCTGCACTGGTGCCCGCTCACTGCTGGCTCTGCGCACATGATGCTGTACATGGTGCTGCTGGCAAGGGCAGACACACCACTCCCTGCCCCTCACGTGAACAGGGGATGCTACTGCTGGATTTCAGCATGACAGGAGGAACTCTACGTGCCATAAATCCTCACGCCTTTCTGCTTAAATGTCCCTGTCTCGAGCAGTTGTTTGGCCATTTCCGCTGAATGCGCTGCAGAGCGTGAATGCATTGCTGATATTGCTCTCCCAGAACAGAGGCTTGCAGAGGCAAAGTAAAAGCAAAGGCTCTAATTCATCAAAATATTCTAATATCACAGAGCTCCTCGGAGAATATCAGGGCTCAGCAGACGTGAAAGCTCATTGCAATTCAGAATGTAGAAGTTAAAGGGGTTGCTGTGAGAGAGAAGCAACCAGGGGCCTGGAGACAGAAGCCAGGTAATCCTGAACTCCCCTTACCATAAATAAATTTTGTTTTAATCTATACTGTGAGCTTGGCATGAGCCTGCTTTGCCCAGAAAGCAGTCAGCAATGCCAGGGAAACTGATTTCCTGGTACTCATGTGGAAAGGGAGAGTGTCTAATTTTCTCAGCCAACTGATGCTGAGGAGCCAGGAGGCAGACAACTCTTATGAAAGAAAACAGGAGGAAATAACAGTGACCAGCATGCTTCAGGGAGGGCTCTTTGAAAACGTTTTTAAGGGCACTGCTGTGGTTAAGCCCAGATTTAAGTCACTACAATTACAAACTGTGAACTTGTGGCCAGATGGGACAACGTTTTCTGAATCAGTCCAGGAAGACCACCACGGAGCAATGTTGCCAGGGATAGAATAGCTCAGTGTAGGAGGCAGCAGCCTCTCAGAGCTGATTTACCTCCGTATATGGAGAAATATGTCCCCTATCAGGGACTGGGTCAGTTACAAAGGCTGGTGTTGGAGGAAGCTGCTTCCCAGAGACAAGACTTACCTCCCACCCCTCTGTCTGGTGCAGCAGATCTCAATCCTAGCTGGGTTTGGAGCTGAGTGGGAGCCAGCAGCTACTGCCACTCCCAGACACTCCTAGGAGGCTCAACTTCCCAGTGCCTCATGTTAAAGCAATCTCCTTCTCCTCCTCTGCTTGAGAGCTCCCTTGATGAACAGCCATTCCCGGCTTTTATTCTGTGGTTTTCAGAACTAAACCTTCAATGTTTAGAACGAGAAGTTTATCTTCCTCACTGCTCCTGGGCTTCTTTGTGCTCAGCAACACTTTACAGTGATATGCCTGTGTCAAAAGAAGACTCACACATGGAAATATTCATTAACATGTTCATCTTCAAAGACAGCACATGCATTCTATCTACTTATAAGTATTCGTGTGGAAAATATAGAGAAATTATGAAGCCATGCTGTCAAACAAGACGTAGGTTTGTTAAAAAACCCCCAAAAAGTCCTCCTTCTCCTCTTTGTAGGAGCTGTCTTCAGCAATACCTGGCTGAATCTCAGGACAAAGTCCTTCACATACATCACTTCGGAAGGCTGATGGGTTCTCCCCTCAGGTGTAATAGCTGAACCTCACGTAACTACTCAAGACTCTAACCTCTTTCTTGCATTTTAACGTGTATATCATTGTTTCTTCCAGTTACTATCTACTTTTTCCTAGTAGGAAACTAAAGTATGCCTTTAGTAATACCTATCATCAATCTTATTTATTCCATCTATTTCTAGGTAATTATATATAGTGTATTTCTTAGTCTATATTCGGATGGCCTATTTAGAGATGAATGGATTCCTTCCAGAATGGCAATGACCTTTCTGTGACTCAAACATTAATTTTCTAAATGGCATCATAGGTGAAATACCTTATATATCATCATAATTAACAAGATATACCCTATTAATGGTCAGAAAACATGCTTTTCATAATTATAAACAGAATCCTTCCCCTCTGCTATGAATTGTTAGTCAATACCATCTGATACATCCACAGTGAAACCTAATAAAAACCCTATTCAAAAAGCAATATTAATTGCCAGCCTTGCACACCTTAGGCACCCACAAGATGCAGATTTTAGAGACATCAATGTTACACTTCAGGACTATTCACAGATTTGTCTGCTACAGTATGTTTGACAAGTCTTTTTTTTGAAACAGACAACTGGCATTATAGGCTCAATTGATTTGCCTTCTTTCCCTAACTTCATTAAAGTCAACTATGCCTGTAGTTTCTCAGAGCACATAAAACCTTGTAACTGCAATTCTTACTCTCTCATGAGTCCCCCTTTCTGATTGCAGAGTGTTAAAGGGTCAGGGGATCAGATGCTTTCTAGGAAAGCTTGGAGGAAGGACTGCAATGATAAAGAACAAGGCAGAGTGGGGAATAACACTGTTCCATACGAGAAGACCCTCAGAGGAATGAGAACACCTCTCATGTAAAGAGACAAAGGACAAAAGTTCCACTATACTAATTTGAGCTCTGATCTCAGCAGATCTTCTGAGCAGGACCATGTCTGACAAGAGCTCACCAAAGGGAAGTGATGCTGGGAGCGCACTGGTAATTCAGAAAGTGGTGATTTTTCTTCTGAAGTAGCACTGGGTCGATAGCACAGCAGAGTATCAGTGAGCACTGTGCTTTCAGCTGGAGCATGGGAGGTGTTACCGAGGCCTGCCATGACCCACAGAGCTCTGACGGCTTCTAACAGCTGAGAGCTTTATGCCTTATCCTTAGGATCCTGTCCTAAGGATAATGTATGGAATAACATCCTGCCTCACCTCCTTGCCCCGTTAATATGCAGGGGGAAGCAGAGCCTTTATTTTCCCACTGAAAGGTCTGTAAGGAGCAGAACAATGCCTGCACTCTGCCAGACTGAGAGTTACTGTCAGACAAAAAAGTTACTGGGATGAAATTATTATAGGATGATATATTTCCTTATTTTTATTAAAAGCTTTATGACAAAAAAGTATTGTTAAAAAGTATGGGAGAGTTAATGCTCTGGGGGATTAATTAATGACCATTTTTCACAAGGATACAAGAGTTATCACATAGTAACAAGTTAAGATTGGCAAAAAATAGTGATAATTATGGATGCTACTTAATATAGTTACACAATAACTTTTGGGACGTATACGCAGAATGTTCAGTTGCTGCAGAAATGTACATGAGGTTAAAAGCCCTAAAGAATTCAGAAAGTTGCCCTTGACAAATTGATAATGGTCTTTTCCAGAATGTCTGCAAGGTTCATGTTATTTTCTGCAATTGTTTTTTACTATGAAGGCCAAATTCAAATATGTAATTTCTTTCAACAATATTCTGGTAAAAGAAATTCCAAACATCTAAAAATAGCAATGTCTTACAAGCAGTCATGCTATACTTATCAAGATTAGAAAAGCTTGTAGATTAATATGATTTTTAAGATATTATTTACAAAACTGTGTTGGCTTTATCAATTTTTTCTTCTTTCGTATCAATAGCATTAAAATAAAAGGGATAAACTTAATGGGTAAACAATAGAGATGTTGTTTATATTTAATTCATAGTCCTGTTTCTCTTCCTGGTATTTATAAAATGTTTAGCTATTTTTAGCACCCAGTAAAGAGATTTGTATGCCTATGTGTGTGCATAATTGCAGGTAGGAACATTTCTATACAACTTCTCAGCCTTGCAAAAGCATTCTAAATTAGCATTGCTATAAGAAGGTTGGTGTTCAGACAATAAAGACCTCTAAATGAAAGAATAAAATTACTGAAGTATTTGTTTTACTTTGCATGCATACAGCATTTTGATCAAAAATAGTCTAATGCTGGTTAATGATGTATTTTCACCATTCCTTAAAAGGGAGAAATCCTATTGTCACATGTCAACCAGTTACTCAGACTGCAATCCTGAAGAAAAGAGTGAATTGAGTTATTACTATGGCAAAAGCTATTGCTTGCTCAAGAACTGTCATAAAAACTGATTACAGGTCTAATGGACCTTGACTCAAACTCTGAATCTGGAAACCTCCGTTTGAAGAAAGGAACGGTTGGCTATTGGGAGTCATAAGGCTTTGTTTATACAGTTGAAAAGAACGGGTTTTCTGACTGCTGAAATTAGGAAAGCTTGCATCAATTTTCCTAAATAAAATTCCAAGGTTCCAATCCTGTTTTTACATACGTTTTGCAAAGTGGTAATTGCAATCTTCTGCCCTCTAACTCTTCTTCAGGCCAGCAGCGATGGTAGCTGGCAAATGCCCTCTGGGGGCTGTGAAGACCACAGGAGTCAGATGCTGCAGGTCATGTTGGGACACCACTGTCAAGATTTTAATCAACTCAGAGCAGGAAATTCTCCACACACAGTCCAAAATCAGTGCTTCAGGTTATTTATCAGAAAGAATCTAAGCAGAATTTTAGTATGCTTGATGGTGTGAATCACAGAATGCATAAGTTTGGAAGGGAGCACAGTGGGTCATCTGGTCCAACCTCTCTGCTCAAGCAGGGTCATCCCAGAGCACATGGCACAGGGTTGTGCCCAGATGGTTCTTCACTATCTCCAGTGAGGGAGAATCCACACCCTCTCTGGTCAACCTGTTGCAGTTCACGGTCACCCACGCAGTAAAGAAGTTCTTGCTCATGTTCAGGTGGAACTTCCCGTGCAGTAGTTTCTGCCATTGCCCCTTGTCCTAGTGCTTGGCACCACTGAGAAGAGCCTGGCACCTTCCTCTTGGCACCTCCCTTCAGACACTTACATAACATTGATGACATCCTCTCCCAGTTGTCTCTTCTCGAGGCTGAACAGGCAAAACTTTTTCAGCCTTTCCTCCTAAGAAGGATGCTCCAGTCCCTCGATCACCTTCGTAGCCCTCTGCTGGATCTGCTCCAGGAGCTCCATGTCTCTCTTGTACTGAGGAGTCCAGAACTGGGCACAGCACTCCAGATGTGCCTCACCAGGGCTGAGCAGAGGGGCAGGATCACCTCCCTCACTGCTGGCAATGTTCTTCCTAATGCCCCACAGGACACCATTGGCCTTCTTGGCCACAGGGCACACCGCTGGCTCATGGACAGCTTGTTTTCCACCAGAACTCCCAGGTTCTTCTCTGCAGAGCTGCTTTCCAGCAGGTCAGCCCCCAGCCTGTCCTGGTGTGTGGGGTTATTGTTCCCCAGGTGCAGGACCCTGCATTTGCCTTTTTTGAATTTCAGATGGTTCTTCTCTGCCCATAGGCCTTGCTAGAAGGGGAGCTTTGGGTTCAATTCTGAAAATGTGACATACAGGTGTTCCACCAGATGCACTTTCATTGTTACACACAGTTGTTTCAGCTGTGAATACAGACTGATGTTGCACTTAAGCCAGCTAAGAGCATTAGCATTTCAAAAGCTTTGATAACACATGCTTCCAACAGTTTAACCAGTGTGCTCAACCCGATTTTAAACAAACTTAGCTGTGTTTTGGGTCCAACCTGTGTTATAGATTTCATCAAAATGGCACCATAGTGTGCCACCCAGGCTGGATCTGTTCTGAGCTACAGCTGAACCCCAACCACTGAGCACACATGTTAAAAACACTAGTAGTCCTATGAATAAGTTTTTCTGAAAGGGACAATAAAATGGAATTTAAAGAAAACTCTCCAGACACATTTGGAACCTGACCTTACAAGGTATTAAGTGTCTTGGATTCCCATTCAGTAGGCATAAACGTCTAATATCTTAACTGGAGGATCTTGACATTTTGGAAGACATTAAACATTAGGGGCAGAGAGTATAAACTTTCTATTCTACTACTCTTTTTTTAATTTATTTCAACAACACTAGCTATTTTTGATAAAAACATGTAATACACAAAGAAGCCACATTTCAATCATAAATATTTGTACTGCAACACTGTGCTCCCATTTTATTGACAAAATCCTGACTGAAATTCCTACTTTGTTGCTAGTTATCTTCGAGGATCTTCCTGTGCTCATTATACATCTATCAGCTCCTCTGTCACTAAGGAGGAATCCTCTAGAATGAAAAACAGCAAAGAGAAAAACAGTAAAATGTCATAACTTTATGTATATATATTGATATCTGCATTTTATACTTAGGTTCAGCACCTGACTAATAGATTTGTTTCTGTCTCAGAGGTTTATGTCTGTACATTAAAAGCAGTTGTATGATCAAAGGCAATTAAATTCTAAACCACATGTAAACAATCTGAGGGAAATGTGAATGCATTCATGAGCAGAAAAAATATTGTTATTTGGACAAAGTAAAACAGAGGTGATGTGCAATTTCCTGTCAAACTGAGGTTGAGTGTTGATAGCAACGACATTTTGTAAAAATCAGCATATTGGTATAAAGACTGTGGATTAAGAGCAAATACCGTACCAGGAAGGAACTCGAACTGATGTCCTGGACAGAGGCTCACAGAGGCTCTGAGGCACTAGTTTCTTTATCAAGTTCTGTTATTAAAAGAAAAAAAAAAGTGCATTAGTTTTTTAGACTTACAATATTCTTAATGGTAAAAAGGCCTAGAATGTTTATCTGAAAAACATGTAATACAGGAAAAAGTCACAAGAGAAAGAAATCTCAGACAACATAAAGGCGAGTCACATAGAATATAATCCTAGAAATACAGAACTGACAGGGATTTCTGCTTTACTGTCTTGCACTCCTGTGCAGCACTTCTCCAACAGGCTGTTTTTACAGGGCAGCTCCAGGTGGGACCAGCTGGGAGACAACAAGGGAGATGCATTTGGGAGAAGATGATGGCAAAGACAGCACTGAAGGATGGCAGGCAGTAAGACCATGCAGGGGAAGAAGGGAGCAGTGCAGGAAACAAGAGCAGAGTGAGGAGGTTGGATAGGGACTGCTACCACCTCTCAGCATGGTCCTCCCCATGGGACATGATCCAAAGAGCTGGGAGGCCACGCCTGAACTCTGCAGTTTTTGACAGCCACAGGCTTCATTTGCTCCCATGGTCTGTGATGCTCAGCCTCATTCTCTCCTCACTCCATTTCCACACCAAATTCCCACCTCCTTGCTGCACTTGCTCTTCTGCTCCCTATGACTCTTCAGCAACACACCTCCCTTTGCCTCATTACAACCACACCATCCCTGGGGCATTGCTTTTTATTTTGGGAACTACTGATCTGGTTCACCTCCTCAAATGAAGAAAGTGCACATATATCTAGTCCATGCTGACATGTATTCTCAAAGGTTTCTGATGAAGGCTGTTTCACAACATCGCTAATCTCTTTGTTCCAGTGCTTCACAATCTTATCGCTCAATTTCTTCCCTAATACTTAAGATAAATATTTATTGCAAATTAAACTGATTTTTGACTTCTTCTACCTTTGGAAGACATGAAGAGCAGTGGAACATTGTCCCCTTTTATAATAACTCCTTATATCTTGAGAGACTATTTTCCTTTCTCTAATCTCCTCTTTGTGAGGCTACGCAAATGCAGTCTCTTCAATATTTGAAAGGAACTCATGTTTTCTGACCTCTGTATAATCCTCAACTGGATCCTCCTCAATTTGTCATTACCTCTCTGTACTGTGATGGCTAAAAGTGGACTTTGTTTTTCAGTCACAACAATAGCAATGGTGCTTATATGGCATTCGTATCCATTCGCGTCCAAAATAAATACATTAACCCAGTTCTGGTGGGGTTGAAAAATAATGTTCAAAGCAGTGGCTCTTCTGGTGCAGTGTTTGGAACAGATTAAAACTACTGGACCACTCCAGACTCAATAAGATTTCTGTTTCATCACATTATTAAGTACAATTGCTAACTAGCACTTTATCCACAGTTGCATACAAGTAAGAATAGGATAAGCAAATGTATAAAGAATATCTGTGAATTAGCGTTGCCATACAAAGCTCATTTTGTATGAGGGCAGTGTGTATGTTAGTGGTTTGCTCTGTGTATAACAATGTAATTATTCCAAGCAACATGCTCTGAAACCAGGCCTAAAGTGCATCCTTTCCCTAGCAGGCCAAGTCTCAAAGCGTGTGTCTGACTACGATGTATCTTACACGTGCAAAACACTGTGGGGACGTGTACATGACAGATGGGGAGTTAGAGCATAAATTGCTTTTCTCATGCACCTTTTGGCCTTTTGCCTTCACACTTGGACACCAAGCTATTATTGTCTGATTAACAGTTCTGCCCTTTCAGCATATATTAGGCATATCAAGGATAACTGATGGAATACCGAGTCATAAATGTTTTCTTGGCATTTGTTTGGCCTATGCTATTTGGGAACAATAAAACCATCTCATATTCATAATGATAATACATATATACCATCACAGATCACACCATCGAGCATTCTCCTTCCATCTTATTGTGTTGTGCAAAATGTGGAGATAAACATTAATATGTATTAATAGCATGTAAATATAATTAATCATAATAGGATGTTCCTGACACGTTATCACTGCTGTTGATAAAATACAATTAAAATTGTCTGGTCGAATTTTGAGTGTGGCTAGGATTGGCATCTCTGCTCGTGCTGTTTGCGCGTGCCTGTCTAAAGAACGTTACACTTCTAAAAATCACATTATTTCTTTCTGTTCCTGGGAGAAAACAATGCGGAGCTGCAAGACCTTCACACGATATAATTAATGAAAAGTCATACAAAACAATGAAAACCTACAAAACCTACATCTACAGAGACTGAAGGTACAACTAACTCCCAAGAGGACAGGAATTTGAGGCACCATTTATTTTAAAAAGAATGAAACAGGCAATACCTGTGTTCCTGAGCTTGCATGCTCATGCAGTGGGAGAGAACTCAAATCCAAGTTTTGCGTTGTTCAGAGACTGCTGGAATCTACTAAAAATGAATTTCACTGAAATCTCCATGAAGTGATGAAGTCATAGGAGGATTATTGTTTTGGGCAGCAAAAACTGCCTTGAAAAAAAGAAAGACAATATTCTGAGGAGATTACAAAAGTAAGAATGAGAGTAGAAGGTGACCCAGAAACCATTTTTCACTGTCTCTTCCAATCAAAGAATGAAGTAGGACATACTGAAAGTAGCAGGTGGTAGCCTTGGATACAAAGGAAGGGTTTCCTTGTGCGTTGCCAGCTCATCCTTGGAACTCCCTGCTGCAGGATGCTGAGGATGCACAAGTTTTCCGCTGGCTCAAGAAGTGACATGGCAAACAAACAGGAGAAAATTCCATGGCCTCTCCTACTCCTGCACAACAGCTAACTTGCACAAGTGACACTCGATCCCATAAGACAGCACCTCAAACCAAATGTGATACCAGCACTCTTATGTTTTGACATGTGTGCAACACAGTGCTTTCATTACTTATATTTTCCTCTAACAGAATTAATTCCACATATTCAGATCCACTTTTAGCCAATACTGCATTTTTGTCACAAAAGGGAGAGAAAGCAAGACTATCTCAACATATTATCATGTTGGTGTAAAGCAGCTGACGAGATATAACCCATTATTGTAATTTAAAAATTACTTGCCTTTTTAAAGGTCATGCAGCTGTTTTCAGTTATATAATCTGTAGAATGGTGGAGCAGGAATAAAGATAGAGCAGAAAATAACATTACTGCCAACAACATACATATCCCACACTTGTACGTGATCTTCCTACCTTTTTTCTGTCTTGATAAACGAAAACTGATGCAATGCATTTTTAAAAGCGGGTTGGGCCAACTTGCTCCATGTATCCTGACTAGGTTCACTTGGAATGGAGGCAGTTGTACTCGGAGGTTTTATGAATATAAAGATTAATGAATTTGTACAATTTGGGCATGCAAAACATTTTTATCAGGCATATTCCATTTAGAATAAGCAGTAAAGCATATATAAGGGTTGTGTCAAAGTTTACTGAATAGGGCCCTTGGTAGCTAATGTAACATTTCTCCAACAAATCAAAGGTATTGTTCTATGCTCACATGAATATACAGTAGCCATTACCTTAAATTTAAAACTCACTGTGAGCAGCAAACACACTATGGGGATATGAAGGCCATATTGTATCAGTGGAGTCTGCAGAGATTTTCTTCATATGGCTTTGCCTGCTTGAAATATATGTTGCAGTTGAAAGCTAAAGGGATTACTTTTGAATAGTCATCACAAAGGTTGATTATATTCGTATATCATTTAGCTGGACCCTGCAGGCTATTATTCCATTAGCTGTGCTGGCCCTGCACTGTCAAAAAGTTGATCATATAATGTAAAAAGGTTACATGCTCTGTTAAGGTATGTGAAGTAACTTGAAATAGTAATCTTTTAAGAGCAGTACAGCTTTGTACTTGAAGGTAGATTGCATTTAAAATAAATACTCACAAAATAGCATAAATACAATAAACATACCTCTGTTTCTTATTTTTCCTTCTTTGAATAGACTGTATATAATTTGAACAAGTTAATTGCACCAGGTAAGACATTGGCTGTAGAGTATTTTTTCAGCCCCACATCCAAAGAACTATCCCTCAAAATAGTGGCATCTTTACGAGAAACCCTCACGGATATTATGTTTCTGCTGAAATAGATTTGCTGATTATGTTTCCCTTGCACATGCAAACACACACACACATTTTCTTCCAGTGCTTAATAAAATGGATCTTCAGACAGTTCCATTATGTGGATGCCTTAATATTATTTTATGCTAAAACATGGACAGCACATTAGATTGAAAGCATCTTACTGTTCCACAAGGCAGAGTAATCATGGACTATCCCTAGATGGCAAATGCTCCCATTGGGGAAACAATACCAACAACACAGGCTAATGAATCACAGCAGTTATTAATCATGGGCATTTGTAAGAGCCACATATAATAGAAATGAACTCTCAAGATTAGAGAGGTTAGAAGGCGGGACCAAGAAAAAGATAGGAGAAAAGATAGGAGATCATCCAATTGCATTTTAGAGTAAGTTTAGGGAGGAGTATTTGCTCCAGTACAGTTGTGCCTATCTATGCTGGCCTCAGTCTTTCTAAGCAGGCAGGGAAAGACGAACAATTCAGTCAGCTCGGTTCACTCAGCTTCCACATCCTTGTAGGATCATTCAGCAAAAATAAATAAATAAATAAGCACACACATACAAGACCCTTACGGCTTATGGCCTAGTTAGAAGTGAGACAGTGCTTCTTTTATTAAACAAAGTTGTTTAATTTAGATTCTAACAGCCAGAGTTGGTTCTCTTTCAGTATACCATATATATTATTCAGGGCAATGATTGAGTCTTTATGAGTACAAATGGGAGCCTTTAATGAACTACAGCAAGCACTTGAGCAGGTAGGTTTCTCCGAATAAAGGCTTTACAGATGGGTAAGCTTACGAATGAGAAGCAGAATTTATTTTATATGCTTTTGAAGAGCCCACTCAGACTATTGCACTGGAAGAAAAGTGCAAGGTTTTTCTGGTTTGGATTAGAAAACCTAATGTGAATATGATTTTTCCCCTGACTAATAACTTCCATTGTTTACTTATTCATATCTAACAGTCCTCAGACAAATTAATCTTCCTCTCTTACATAGTTTGGGCATGTTCCAGACATTTGTACAACAATGGAAGTCTCCCCTGATCTTACATTTTTCAGTTCTGTTCATTGTTACACACTTGTCTAGGACCATATTAGTATAGCAACATCTTTTGCAGAAACCATTTGTTGAATATCAATTTTAAATAACAGCTCTATCAGGTAAAATTTTTGACTGTAGGTAGAAAGACAGGGATTTTTGTCAAGGACAAAATATGACAGTGTACCTTTGTTCGCCTGGAAGTTAGAGATCATAAGAATCCTACACAAATGTTGGTGACAGAAAAATCAGCTTTTAAAAGCAATCATTGAGAAGATCCCTTCAAACACAAAGAAACCTAAACTAAATAGCTGTCCATTTTTATACTTTTACCTTTACTGTTGAAAAAATTCTACATTAAATCCAAACTATTAGCTTAAAATTTCAATACAGCATCTCATCTCTGGCTCTACTCTGACCCAAGGAAAGGAGAAATTAAGGAAACAGTATTTCCAATACTGTAACAGCTGAAGTCCCCCTCATGCAAATTGTTCCCACTTATCTCTTAAAAATAACCAACAAAACCACCAGCAGTTGAAAATAAAGGTCCTGGTTTATGCAGGGTCCCCTTGCATTCACATGTGGTGTCATGGATAGAATACTATGGGAGATACCTCTCGCACAGATACTCTGGAGAAGCTTCCCTGTCTCAGCTTTCCTTAGTGATTTTATCAACAGATGGAGATCACAGAGTCACAGATCAGACCTACTTCATTTCACCAGGGATTGGGAACAACACTTTTGCTGGTCAGAGCAACGTAGCGTGTTTGGTGTCTCCCTCATGGTTTTTGAATTTATGGCCATGTACGTTCAGACAACATGGGACAACTTGAAAGGCCACTGGTTGTCTTCTGTCTTCACAGATAAGTAGAGAACTCCAGCTTTCACACCAGTCAACCACCTCTTTTGATGAGAAATAGATTCGCATGAAAAAAAGATTACACTGAAAAATGGAAATGGATTTTCTGTTTTATTAGCAGTCAGCATAAGGCTTGTGAGCTACTTTAGAAAGTTATAGAACTACAGAGACTTTTAAGAACATGCCAGTAGAAGCTAGAATTTAAAAATAAATGCTCTGGCTAGTCTGGGCCCAATTCTCAAGTGATGCAACCAATGCAGTTTCAGTGAAGTTAGCATGGCTGTATCAGCTTTGCCAAATTGCTTCAAAACACATCTTTTTAGAAAACATTTGACTTCAGTAACTTTAAATTCACTTTGAGTTATGCCATAGCAATCACATTGTTTTGCTCCAGGAACAGCAGAGCTTAGAAGCAAACAAAAGTCTTCATAAAGTAAGAGCTGTTGCCCTGCCACGGCACTCCTCGAGCACAGTGATAAGGCTGTGATGAGAGTCACCGCCGGGTACCCTCACAGTGTGGGAGACACTTAATGAGGCCGAGGGGAGGCACACACTTCTAAGTACAAGGGAGTGAGAGCAGCAACGGGGGATCTGGTTTCTTGGGCATCTTTCCCACAACCACAATGTAAGGGGAAAAAAGGAAACAGGGTTATTTACATGCTCAGTTCTGTCCCTCACAAAGGCATCCGTGGATGTGGAGGCAAACACCACTTCGGTTACAGCTCCTGCTGGTTTGAAATCCCTTCCTAAAATGAGGTAAATCATGTGAAGGCACCAGCTGAGAAATAAGGAGAGAATTTTTCCCCACGCCACAAGGTTGATATGGATTCTGGCAGATTTTTTTCTTTAACCTGTCCCCACAATTCAGGAAATCTCTGGTTTGAAACTATCATAATTTCCCCAAATTCACAAAGCAAATGTGGAACTTAAGATGACTTTAGTTACTTGAATCTACTGGGGACCCCTTAACTGTGCCATCATCTCTTTTACAGGAGGATGTGAGAATCTCTTTGGAAGCTGGATAAATTCCAAACATTAGGATAGAAGACTGTTGGTAACAATAATTTGATAATTTAACACCAGTCTGTACTCAGATGAATGTTTGGTGCTTTGATAGGAAAGCAGGTCTTCCTGGTAAAAGCAATAACCGTGGATTTCCCCTTAAAATCCCCGCTGGAATTTGTATGTTCTGATCCAATCACAGTCCCACCTCATAGAAAAGCTCAGGCGGTATAACAGACAAAATTTATGGCTATAAATTAGAATAAGACACCCCTACTTGGGGATTTCGGAGTCTCCAAGCAAAGCCTTGTTCCAAGAGAAGGAGTATTTCAGCGCTCCCGGTGCCAGCACCCACCACAGCCTTGACACCCATCCCCGGCACCCGTGGTGAGCTGCTCGCTGTGGCTCTATTTATTTCTTAATCTTTGCATCTCTATTTAATTCCTTGCTGCTTTAGAGACCTGTTGTAATGCAGCAGTTGAAAAAAAATAGTCACATGTGCTGTCGGGCCTCCCCAAAGAGCACTAACCTGACACGTAGGCCATGACAGCTGGGCTTGGACTACTAAGAAATCTAATCCAGGGTTTCCATCATCTCAGTTGGTGCCTTTCTTTCATTACAGTTTGACTCAGCCCCTAATGGATTCAGCTTTATAAAATCAAAAAAAGAGGAAAAGAAAGCAATTTATTCATGTTTCACTAGAGCTCACAGAAGACATGAATTTTCTCTAAAAATGCAAATTATTTTGTGCCACACAAGTGAGACTGGGCAGCTAAAGCTCTTAGAGGAAGGGCCTTTCCCAGGGCTGAAGTTGTTATACCCAGTGATTGAATAAATCGATCCCTTTATTATCACATCTCTTTTACTCTCCTTTTTCTTCAGAAGAATGTATCCAAAGGTACCAAAGCACCCTTTTTAATTCCAAGAAAACTGATTATGCGTGTTAATTTTGTTTTTAATCCCAGACATATCAAAACAAACACCATAGTCATGCATAGCAGAAATCAATATCTCTTAAGCATCAAGTTGGTAAAAACAAGGATTTAGTTAGATTCCAAGATGTAAAAGACTAATGTACAAACTAAGCCCTTATTTATGTAATGTGCCTTTATACAAGCTCAATATAAACCTGAAAGAAACTATTTCAGAAGAGCAGAAATGGTTTACTTGCACTGCATCAAAAATGACCCCATCAGACCTCCCTTACTGAGATAGCCCAGATATTTAATGTGAACATATGTTTTTAAAGGATTTCTTGTCTTATGCCCAGTCATTCTTGTTAATTCATGGGACAGCACACTGCAGATGTGCTCTTTTCTATGTTATATAAAGCAAAAATTACATTTAACAAGTCTAAGGTTGGTCATAAAAAATAAAGAAAAATAGACTCTTAAAAGCTGGGAAATCACAAAGTGAAGCTATCAGTCATTCTTATTGAGAAGGGTGAGGACAATGTGAAATAAAACTTGCACATCTATGAAGAGACATTCCTAATATGCCAGCATATGGTTGTTATTTCACATTCTCTATAGATTGTTTTCATTGGCCTAATATTTCTTCCTCTAGGGTAAGCTGCAATGCACATTTTCACTAGATGCCCTTTCTAGTCACTGAATTCAATTTTAATAGTAATTAAATCAAACAATTTGAACCTGTTAAATATCTGCAAGTTCATTTACTTGAAAGAATAGACAGCAAAGTCAGTGTTAGGTTTTTGTGCTCTCTACTTCTGGGTAAGAACTTCAAACTATATGTTTATTTAAGAGTAGTATTCTTTGTTAATGGAATTGTTTAATATGCAAATAATATAACTTTCAGATTAGTTTTCTAACACTAGTCCAAATCTGAGTACCAAATTGTGCACCACATTCATATGCAAACTAATCATACCATTATAACTGGTATTTAATTCTGTATGGGTTTACTCCTTCCTGCGTGCAGAGGAGATAAGCAATACCACATCAAAAAAGGAATACTCTTCTCTTTTCTGCTGACACTAAAAGTCTTCACCTTGCATACAGCATTTGTAGCCAAGTAACAATTCTTCCAAAAATTTGGTGTAAGTTGGCATATTCAAATACCTACTACAAGGAATTTCTGATTAGAAGTTACTTCTACAGATTTGGTACAGCATGAATTCAAGCCATGGAACCAAAATTACACCTGAGTGCAGCCACGAAGGGGAAAGATCAGATGAGACAGTACAAACTAACAGCAACTGTGAGTGACTTGCACAGACCATGAGACTGATTAGAAGCACAATGGAAGGTCTCATTTTGGTATGTTATTTATGGCACTGAAAATGTGACCCAATTCAGGCCACAATGACCATGTCCACGAAGGTACATTTGTATAAGAACTAACCCACTTCTGATTTTTGGTCAGTCTTTCTTGCTATTCATTATTCTGGACATCTAAGCGGAATTCCGATTGCTAAGTTCACCTATACTGAAAGCACAGACATCTCAAATACACGTCTCTTTTATACAATTACATTCACATCATTGTTTGTAATGGCAAAATAGCTTCACAATTAACAACTATAGAAAAGGCAAATGAAGTATGAAATTTGTTTTCCCTTTTCATAGGAAAAACAGGTCATGGAGAGAAATAGTTACAACTCAGCTCCCCGTGAGCTTTTAAGTAATGCTGTCACAAAACAAGTATTTTATTATAACTTAGTCTAAAGTTTAGTCACACATGCACACACATACATGGTTTACAAAGAAATAATTTTAAAATAGTTTTAGTAGAGAAATTTAAATTATGAAATGAGAGATTTATTTGAAGAAGTCTTCTCTTTTCCAGACCAAACATCTTTCCTCATAAGAGAGATGCTCCAAACCCCTCACCATCTTTGTGGCCCTCTCCAGTAGCTCATCTTAAAAAATTTAATCTTAAAATGAAAATCTTAAAAAAAAATGAAAACCTTAATCTTAAACTGTGTTTGTATTTCATCTCTCCCCAACTATACTAAGATTATGGTTGAACCTCACTTCTAAAGACATGATAAAAATTAAAATAAAATGGCAAGAGAAATGAAAAACACACTAACTAGATCCTCAATAGTCTTAAAACAGACCATAAAGAATTACCTTGAATACAAAGGAACTATAAAGGGAATCATAAGCTACTCTCCCAAAACTGAATCACTGAATCAGGCATCAAGGAGTGCCTGAGAATCTCAATTTTTCAGTTTCCAAGCTTGAATCAATACCCTTAGAATGTTTAGGGTCACAGTCCGACTGCAGCATTTATATAATGTAATCTTGTTCATTACAGTGTTAACTCCTCCCTTAACAGAAAAACCAGCAGACTTAGGACATTGTGAAGTGAAGGATTAAAAGATAAGCTTTTTTTACCATTTTTCATTCATTCCTTTTTTCAGGTATTTAAACAAATCATGACATCTTAATTTAAGCATACCTCATACACTTGTGAGAAAATGTGATTTGGCAAAAATGCAACATGCCAGCTCTCAAAGGTACCTTTGAAAAGCTCACACAGAGCACACAGTGCATCTTCTGAAATTCCAAAACTAGTCCGCAAGCCTAGAACCTCTCAGGACTCCTTTGTATACAGAGGATCATGCAAAAATTAGCCACAAAGGAACACAAGTTGTATTTTTTGTTTCTTTGCAATCCCTGCATCTACCTTTTGGGTGACCAGGTAAAACTTTTAGAAGTTATAAATCTTGCCTTCTTTGAGTGCTGATGTTTTCTACTGTTTCACTACATTTATCCATTACAAATTCTTTCTCTCCTCCTCCCTTTCTCTCAACTATCCAAAGTCTTCTAGGACAGCTTCACTGAACTATTCTCTCCATTTGTTTCCCCAAAGGGGTTAAAATTTTTCTTCAAATACCTAAGGCAGTGATATTTGCCTAATCCTGCAGACAACTTAAAGCAATATCCCTCGAGTCAGTCTCTTTCTCCACTCTCAATTCAATTAGGATGTTATCTCTAAATTCAAACGGCACTTTGCTATCAAACCAAATTTCATCTCTGATTATTTAACCAGTGCTGTGAGGAGGGAACAAGGAGCCTCTATCAGGAAAGAACTGCAAGGATAAGATGGAAGAAAACCCTGAAGACAGCAAAAATGGGAAAAGAAGGATGAAGGAAAAAAGAGTGGGAATTGTCATGAACCGTACTGCAATTTTATTTTTTTTCCAAACAACTAATGAATAATACAGGGAAAAACACTAAGTCACTAAAAGTTTAGTTACCACATAAGGTTGTATTCTGACACTGGAAGCTTCCCCTAAACTTTCCGACACACAAGAAGGAAGGTACAGATGTCTCTAATATATAGCTCGTAATTAAAAGTAGAATAAGAGCCTCTGTAGTTTGACAGGCCTGTCAGAAATTCCCTGTGTTTTAAACTGCGCTCTGATTTTAACTTTCATGATCCCAAGATATTGGGGAGAATTTTGCAAATTAGAAAAGCTGAAAGTTTTCAAGGTGTAGGCATAAAAATACAACTTCATCCCCTGCTCTACTTTATGATGACCACACAATGATAACAGAGCACTGATGACAGGTACCACATCTCCACAGATTGTATTGTTTTCTTATTTCTAGTAGTGTCCTTAGAATGAAACAGTGGGAAACAGCACAATTTTTCTTTTTCCCACCAGAAAAGCAAACACACAGACAGAAAAAAAAAAAAGAAGTTGAAAGAGAACTCAAGGAATAAAAGATAAGAGCAGAAAGGCAAAATGTATTCTTGGGGTGGTGGTCACTAAGGAAGACCTCCAGCAGAGATCTACATCAGCATTTTTATTTTCTGCATGAGAGGAATGGTCCCAAACTGAAGCACCATTAGAGGATTGGAACAAACTAAGAAATGAATCAGGCAAGAAAGTGGGATTTGCTCAAGAGGTTTAAAGGACACATACACAAGTATTGCTTACATCAGCCTCAATACAAGAATAACATGAAGTGCTAAACAAGACATTAATTAAAACCACAAATGTGCCACGGGAGGAGAGACCAGTAAAAATCTAACTTTCAGACCAGGCAAATGAGCTACAACTCTAATAAAGGACATAATGATAGCTAAATAAATTAAAATGTTATAATGAAGGAAAGAAATGAAGATAGCTTTGGTAGAGGTCTCATGGGGTTATTTTCTTTTGAGGAATACATGAGATCTGGATGAGTATTATCAGGTTGATTAGATTTCCAGAATGCTTCAGATATCTTCTGTGGACCAACAACCAGTTAAAGTCAGAAAATATAGGTAAGCACAGATGGATTGATTTTCATTCTGAAAACACATCAGTAGTGAATTCAACCAGGATCTAAGGCAGTATTTGTACAGTAACTACTTTAAAAAACCTCAAATAACACCACAACATGTTAGTGAACAGCAAAGTGACAGAACCTACTGCTGATGCAAAATTGCACAGGGTAATCAAAACGAAAACTTTCAAGAACCTCAAAAAGATTTTGTGACTGGGCAATAAAGCATCAGCTGAAATTCAGTTTTGATAAATGCAAATCAATGCACATATGGAAAATGTCTTTTATGCACAGGAAGATTGCAAGCTTCAGCTTGATAGAATGATGACTGATGGTGGGCTATAAAGAGATGTATCTATTTTCATGAGTGCCATGAAGACAGAGAGTGAGAGATGATAACTCACTCTTTTGCATGGAGCAAAAATTGAGGGGCAACAACTGAAGCTGCAAAACAATGGGTTAAGGGCAGATGCAAGGACGCTGGACTTTAGTTGTGAAATTCAACGTGGTGTCTTGGCTGCCAAAGTTATGCAACAGTCACAAACGCACTGGAGAAGTCCATGGACAAAAAACTACATAGAAAGTCCCCCAATTGGTCCATGTAGGAAACAAGACTTAAATTACCTCTGCTAAGCTCTGTGTGGGGGTTTTCATCACTCTCTTAATTTCGTATTTTTAGTCACTAAAACTCATTCTATTAAACTTGACATTTTCTGAGCATTAACACCTATTTGGCTTTCCTTCAAAAGCCACTAACAAATGATGGTTTGTGAGTGCTTATCTCCCCAAGATACCAAATGATGATTTTTTTCTTTCAAAAAGAACATTAATTCTGCCTGTCGTGCCAACTTAAAGGCATTCAGACTGGGTTTTTTTACAGTTTTTATCAACAACAGAATATAACAGCATTGTCATGGAAAGACTGGATGCTAAGCTGTTCCTTCAACACTTCATCTCTTGCTCTCTGTACTGAAATTGGGAGTGCACTACTGGTTATTAAAAATCCCAACCCAAGCCCTGATATTTACAAACAGCAGCACCATTTCCTAGAGCGAGTTGAGCTTGCAGGCTAGTCTTCAGCTTGCAGATCATCTGCAGCTGCCCTGTGGGAGGACAGTTTTTATAAATAAAATATTTGTGAACAGCGGTAGTTACAGCATTATTACAAAGTCCAAAAAAAGATATCAAAGGGCAGTGTTGCATGTGTTGAACAACAAGTCTGCATCTTTTTTTTTCCCCTGAACAGCTGTATGCTTCCATACTATGCCCAGAAAAACAGAATTTTTTAAGGTAGTTCAAAACACAACGAGAGGACACGTTTTAAAAACTACAGAATTAGCTGTGGTTGTTCCCATTTTTACACATCCTGCATTTGATTGAGGGTACAGTCTGAAACCACTGCTTTCTCTCTAACTCCTTCCCAGTGGAAGGGTGAAAGGCTGGGGCAAAGGCTGAGAAAACCTCTTAAAAATGATGCCAAATCGCCCTCAAACTGGGTGAATTCTAGTGCTGACCAGGCATTCATGCCCTGGCTCCCTCATTTCTGGCACAGGTACCTATAGTAACTGTGGCAGGACCAGTGATGGGTAAAGTGGTCCACAGGAAGACAAACACATCTCCAGTCTATCATCTCGTAACTGAAGCTCTGTCAGCAGTTGCCAAGTGGACAATATGCACCTGTCCTCCTGTTTTCAGCCATCACACAGCTACTGTCCTCTTCCCCGAGGGACTTTGATCCAGCAGTGGCCTCTAAGGCTAGGGAAACAGTCCACAGAAGAGTGTTTTTAATTGAAAATTAAAATTGTTGTGAGGACTGCATGGTAGTTTGCAAAACATCTTGAGGCTTTTTCAAATAGCTCGGGAGCTGCCTTGACTCCCCGCTGATGTGGGATAAGCCTGATTCCTGTGTGTTTATTGCCTAAGTGGGGAGCACTTAGGCAGGTACAGGCTTCAGGTTTTCTCTGTTAAGAAAAATTCTAATTTTCTGTAACTTCAGGATTTGTGTCGTAATATGGCAATGAAAAAAACCTTCCTATGCTATTCTTTCTAGTATCGAACTGACTTAATTTGTAGAAACCTATGATTGAGTGAAAATGGTAAATAATAATTGGATAACGTGCTTATAATACATTTATCATTTACAGTGAGAAGACCAGTGGGATAGACTAGAAACCTCTACAAATGTATGAAAACAAATTCATCCACATACACCACTGAGCCTGAAGTATTTGCCAGCAACAAGTCTGCCAGACACAGAGGCAGTGATGCAATGGGATACACAATCTTAGTTTTTGGTACACACGACATTACACGGAGTTGATTAATGTGAAAAGCACAGGTGATCCAAGAGCATGCTCTGAGATGAAATATCAGTACCAGATCTGCACATCATTCAGCAAAACCTGGCAGGATTTTGAATCCTTTAATGGATTGTTACTACATCACTGTTCATGCTGTCACTGGGACAAATACAAATATCTGTATTGAGCTTGCTGTTTACTCGTACACAATGTCATTTGCTTCAACCAAAGACTGTAAAACACAGCTGAGCCTCAACTGTGCATGACCATCAAGCACAAGCTTTATGGTTGGCAGTAATTTATGACAAAATTTTAAGGCAATCTCTGGGATTTTTAGGGTAATGCACCATACCAGCAGGAGTTATTGAAAGACCACAGTTTTGCAGGCAGATATGAGCCAGATTTCTCAAAGAATCCCTGGATCTCATGAAGCCACTACTACCAGTATTTAAAATCCCACTAATTTTCTTCTGTGGTGCTAATATGAAAGTGTTCAGTTTGGTTCCTAACAGCTGTTGTCCACAACTGAGCATGGTAGCATCGGCCACAGAAGACTTGGACATTAATCTTTTAAAATGATGTGATTTTAATTTTATTTATTCATAGGAAATGCCTACCACAAGCTCACAAGAAAGTACCACCTGCCGTTTTTGGGATGAATGTGTGTGCTGACAAGGCCATCCCTGTGGCTTCAAGGACGCATTTTTATAGAACACAGTCACCATTCTCCATCCTTCTAGTGATCACATCTTTAGAACTAACCTTTCCAAGCGAGCTTCCAGTGCAGATTTGATTTCCTGCATATACTTCAGTGTTGAAATAGGAACTAGACAGAATATTCCTGGATTGTATTATCTGAGCGTCCAAGATGTCTTGTATTCCTTTGGGTAGGATATAGGAGTTGGAGAAGATCTTCACTATGCACCATCCTTAAAGAGGTTTTAGTTTGTTTGTTTGTTGTTATTTTTTAGCAGACTTGAGCCTGTTGTTCCCCTTTCACTTACTCTATCCTTGGTGTAGTTTAGTATACATAATTTAAATAACCAGGGAATCTCTCTGGGCTCAAAACCACCTGCTGGCTTATATTAGCTAATTAATGGTGATTTATCCAAGTTACTAATTTGAGTGGAGCTGATTGCCTTTAGGAATTTTGAGAACGTTGTAAGAATTTTGATTATAATGATGCTTATTTGATGGGCAGTCTGCTTAAAATACTTTAAAAAAAATTTGCCTGCCAGCTGATTTTTAACTGCGCCAAATGAATGACTTTGTGTTGTTTCCTACTCAAGATCATGTATTCAGGTAGTTTGTTTACTCTGAGACTCAATTTCATCTTTGTCTGGCTCCCTATCATTTTCTCTTTTATATCAGGGTTTATTTGCCTAGCTTTGAAACAATGACTGCTTGAAAAATAGTACTGATCTTGAACCTGCGGAGCTTAATCATTTTCACAAAAACTAATATAGCAGATTCATTTTAGCCAAACTTCTCTGTCATGCTGACCTGATTCCCAGGGCCTGAAAGTGTGAATTTAATGGTGGTACAACGTCTGAGGTAAAAATATAATAGAAACCTCTCAGCAGTATATCTATTGGATCAGTGTAATTTCTTTTTTCTCTACTGGTCTCAATGTCTCTTAAGGCAATCTAGTCTGCAGACAGCAAAGGAGGCCAGCCTTCTCTTTTATTGTGATCCCAATGCTACTTATACTAAACAAAGAATCAAGTCCCTCGATAAGGTAGGCAGTAGACATAAGCACATAATCCTAGAGGAAAATTTACTCTATTAAAAAACATTTTTTTCCTGTGAATTTAAGAGGATACTGCTATGAGGTCTATCCTGAAGACCAGAAAACAAAGTTATTACAGTTTGGATGTATTACTATTGCTTTTAAACTTGAGGGATAAGGAAATTTTTCTCTTAATCATTTTCAGGTACTAAAAATGAGGATTATATACCACATTCTCTAGAAAGTAATGAGAGCCTACGCTGGCTTCCAGTACACATTTGTAGATGAAAATTTAACAGAACTTAAGTATTTCCCCAAACTGAAGCAACTGTTTTCAATGTAACTCAAGTATGAGAAATTCTGCTTTTGTTGGATTTGCTACCACACAAATACTCATAGTGTGCAAATTCCTTCCACAGTAACATCTATGATAAAGGAAATTCAGGATACAACCCAGTATAAGAGTGCTCTCACAGGTTCTTCTGTATACAAAGCCTTCTGTCCCAGCTTTGTCTGCTACTGATGAGATGGGGGAAGCAGAAAAGTTTCCTAAAATTTTCAGTTAATTTTCTTTGAGAAAATATATAAAAGCTATAATTTGTAGAAAGTATCTTTAAAATGGGAGTGCTACATTTAGGCATTTAATTCCATATCTTTGACTTGAAATCCAAGAAGTGCAAGATAATAAATAAAACAAAAGGGTCCCGGAATAATACTTTTGTTCAGAATCAGAATCAACTGTACCTGAATCATTTTGGATAGACAATTTTCTAACATACTCTTTTGAAACTTCCAAAATTACACCAATTTCCTTCTCTCCCTAGCCTTCTTATAAATAAACCACATATTTCCACTGGGAGTTCTGGATAATCAACATCTCGAACTGCTTTAAATATTTAGGTATGGCTTTCACTGCCTAATTATAAATAGGCAGTGTTAAAGAGATATGACCTTAGGTTTTGGTGAGCTCTTTTCTTGAATAACGAAAGATTAAGAGAAGAATTAATGAATAGCTGTGCTTTTCTGTGATTATTTAAGAAACAAGAATAAAAGATGTATCAGAGAAAAAAGGTGAGTTTTCAATGTTTACAAAGCAAATCGGTGGCAAAGAGGGAAATAAATTGCTATCTCCTACTGCACGACCCTCAGTGCCTCATCCTCTCCAGATGTGCTTTTCTGGTAGGCTGAGTCCTTCCTGTGGTGTCAAATGTTGCTTAGTATGAAAATCAGACTCTGCCATTTTTGTCCAATTTAGGCTGCTCTTTTTTATTATGCTTTCCCCCTCCAAATAGTGTTCAATGAAGTAAAGCAGAGACATTCAGAGCAGTATTTTCACTGTTCATTCATTAAAAATTATCTTACTGTTAAGTAAAAAGTGAGACAAAGGACAGGCGTGCTACAGTTCATTTCTGCAGTTGAACTTGTTCAGCCACATCACCGTAAAAGCTACAGGGCTTTTGTTGCCTTCTACAGCAAAAGAACTAACTCTACTGTTAGTATTTTCACTGCAAAAAACACACCTTTTTTGGCAGCCAAGACAAAGCCAACTCTCCCTCCAGTTTCTCTACAATCTTTGATCTCTTAATTCCCATTTCTCCTTCCCCTTGATGTTCTGGTCTCTCTGATCTCTGTTCATCACTACCATATATGTCTGTATAATCTCCCACTCGTAATAACTTTCGGGCAACCAGGACCTCATCCTTCATTTCTGGCAGACAAGCATTACTTTGGAAATAAAAAAAACCTAGGCAATCTCGTGGTTTCATTTTAGACTAGTTCATCAATGAGGTTCTGCAGGACATTTTTACCTAAATTCAGTAAGCAAGTCAGTGAGTGAATCATGTCTATGAACACCAGACCTACAAGATTTTATAATAATGAAAAACATGTGAAAGAAAATACAACAGACTCTGTCACACCATTTCATATTTAAAGCACTGTCTGATTTAGCTCAGTCAATTGCTGGTAGTGAACATGTGAGTTTTGCTTAAATATGTTGGCACCATAATGCTCAATTTTAATTTTTGAGTCACTTTTTGATGTGCTACTTAATATGCATCCAATAAAAAGACTAATCTTCCAGTAACCAATTGAAGGGCATAAGTAGCTAAACTTGAATAAAACATTATATATTATGAAGCACTTGCCATGACCACATACTAAAGAAAGAAGTGAGAGTACAAATTACATACAATACCCTCAAAATCTGCTGCATGCCACATTCTGAAAAGCAATTTATTGGAAAATACATGGCATTGTGATATCTAGAAAATGCATACCTACTGACAGTCCCTAATTTTTAACTGGGGAGTTCTCTCAATTCTTCCCCCACCAAAATGACTGACCAATCAAATTAAGTATTATTTAGCTGAAGAGCCACTATTGAATGAAATTAAGTGATCTGCATATCTCTAACCACCTCCTACACAACTGGTAAAAACAAATAGAACCCAAATTCAAATCTCCGAGCAAGGGATGAACCAAAGTGCCCATCTGTAGAATGTATTTTGTTTAGGGTCTGTTCACATTTCAAACACCTAGGACTGCTTGGTGTTTGGAACACATTGTATTTCTCAAAAATCAACTGTGCAGCTTTGGACTTTGTTAATCACTATTTTTTAAAAGCCTTCCTTGTGAGAAAATGCCTTTTAGCTCATAGGTCCTGTCTCGTGCAATGTACTTATTAAAACCAGCACATGCCTGTAGCCCAGAGGGCTGACAGCTCCCTCCAAAGCTGTACTGCTGCTCCAAGCTAACCTCCAGGGGCTACTCGAGAGTGATGCAGCCTTCATCCCCTCCTACAGAGCCTGAACACATCAGACCTGCAATAGTCTCAACCTTAGCTACCCTGAGAATTGCCTTTCCTAAGGTGGCTACTGAACTCCACTGCTGGGAGAGAGGCAGTTTGGCTGAGCAAAGAAAAAAAAAATCACCTATCGTTTTCAAAAAATTTCAAACAACCTTATGAAAGAATAAGAGCACAGATTCAGTGTAACTGAGGGCTTTTTTCTCCTGCTCAGACACAGGTAACATTTGTTTCCATTATATCACTCCTCCGTGACTTTTTATCTCACATGATGAAAATATAACAAAGAAATAAAACTGCCAAACTCTGAACCTTATGACTGAGACAGGGAATGCTCACAGACAGCACTGAAGAACAAAAAAAAGCGCTGAACAAATTCAGTTCAAAAAGACTGATCATATCCTGAGGTACAGCTAGGGTTTTTTTTGTTGTTGTCTGTTAAAAGTGGCATAAAATCTTTAGAGATTTTTTCCTCCACAGATGATATTTCTCTAGTTTACTAGATACACTGTTTTGCTTTGCATGAACACCCTCTTTGACATTAAGTTCAGCCTCCAGGCTAGCGTCGCTTATCAGTGTTTCCAAAAATCCTCATATTTGATCGGCACATTTATTAAGGCAGACTCTGAAAAAACTTCCATCATTCTGCAGCCCTTTTCTCTTTCTCTTCTTCCTCCAAAATGTAAGCAAATAGTTCGATCGCTTGTAGGAAACTGCTGAAATTATAGACATAGTATAACCTTAAAGTATTGCACACAATTCATTTTTTGAATAGCTGTCTGGATTTCAAATCTATAAATATTTGTAACTTTTAGAGGCCAAAAGACATGAAAAAATGCTCACAGATTTAATATTTTACAATGTACACTCCCTGCCCCAATTTTCACTTTGCTTACCTTACCTTCAAAAGCCCTAATTTCTTGGGTTATAGATCCCTTAATATTGAGTAGAGGGAGAAAACACTACAGACCCAATAGAATTTCTGTCAAATTCATCTTCCTTCTTAGTTACCTATGCCTAAAGTTGAATGAACATGAAAACGTTTTTAAATTGAAAAATAAATTTTAATGAAAATCAGACTATATCAGAAGACTTGGAAGCAAGAGAAACAATCTTGTGAGTGCACATAAAATGCTGAATGAGAAAATGATACCAGCTGACAGAGACAGACGTTTCAGTTACTGCATGTGGATAGACCAGAATGTTTTACCTTGAAATATCTTTATAAAAGCAATTATACAGAGAATTATTTGGAAAACATATCAAGGGAAGACTGACTTGCCCATGGAGAAGCAGGGAAGTTTCATAAAATGAAGTAAGAACAAGAAGGTAGGAAATAACATCCGCCCCAAATTCTTACTTGCCAGCTACTCTCCATCCTAACACTAGCATTTTAAGTTGCTCTCAATGCTTTCTGACCAGGTTCTGTGCTCTGCTCTCCAGAATCATCTGCACTGGAGCCCCTGCCTGACGTACATCCCAACTACCAGGGATGTCACAGTTTTCAGAAAGAACTACTACACCAGGGTTAGGAACTTTAGTATTCCTTACAATACCAGGATCAAGCACAAAGATGTCTTAGAAAGCTTTCTAAGAATGCAAAGGGTACCTGTCTCTCATATGGTGGAAGTTTTTCAGCATTTGCAGAAAAAATCACGTTCACCAACGTATGCACACATACATGCAAGTACCTATAGCTCCCATTTTGATTACCATCAAACCAGGCCTGTGAAAAAGCCCCTGGGGAATATACCAAATTGCTGCTGGACACTCTAGCCTCCCACCCTTTGCAGCCCAAGTTGCCAAGGTCAGCCCTCAGGCTGCATTGGCTGCATGCTGCTCCTCCCTTAAGACAGGCTTGTCAGATTTGGGGTGTGCAGCCCAAGGAACAGCAAAAGGGTAGCTGCAGATTTAAGATACGTGTATGGTCTCTTCATCTGAACATTTTCATCTGAAAATGTACCTGAGGATAAAACTCTCAAAAAATCAACAAAAAACTTGTCCCATGTAGCCAGCATGTTCAGGAAAGACCCATTAACAGCAGCTCAATATGAGGTCATGCATGTAGCTCAAGCCCTAAGAGATGACATGCTGGAAGGAAACACTGAGACAAAAGCTGAAAATGCAAAGAACTGCATTTACTATTTGTAGTCCTGGCAGCCCAGAGCCTGATAATGGGAAGAGAGGAAATGGTCCTGGGCTGGAAAGTGGACAAGGACATAAGGGAATGGCTGTTCAAGCAGGATGAAAGGGCTGATTTGTTATTTTAGACAGAGGGAGGAGAATCAGGCAGTGGAAGGAGAGAAGAGTACAAACTACAGCTGGGACCTTTGCTCCTGTAAGTGGATTTCACTCTGTCTTCACAGCCCTCCCTCACTTTAAACCTGAACAAGAAGCTGAGTCCAGGCTTTTCAACAATCAGCAAAAATGAATGCAGTTGCCCTCAGAATTGACGGGACGACAAAATTCAATATTTTGGTAGCCTTGAAATGGTTTCTGTGGAGGAGAAGGGCATAGATGAGAAGAAAGAACTGGAGAGCTTCCAGGAAGGAAAGGATGAGGGGATAATCTGGGGTAGGCTGGGAATATCTTTCAATATTCTTAAACTAAAAAATTTTGGAAAGCTTTTTCAAAAAAAAACCAGAACAGCATCCTAAAGCTGATTTCACAGATGAGCAAACTGAGGCACAGAGAAATGAAATTATTTACCCAAACTTTCTCAGCAGAGTTCATTGCCAAAAAAAATACAAGTTTCTATATTCACAGGAAAGAACTTGTTTTCTCTCTTCTAGGCTGTGAGATCCTGTCAATGGCATTTCACAGGCTTATCTCCAGAATTACAGCACACTGGAAATGCTGCTGCCTTTATTCTGATATGAATGAATAAATATATATATAAATCAGCCTCATCATAATGGCAACTCATAAACCATTGAAAAACATGTCTACAATGGACATCACATAGCCCATTTCTCAAAGTGTTGTCAAGCTCTCCCCAGTGGCTAATCAGAAGCATCCTTCCATTAACTGCAATTTTTCAGACCACTACTTTTAGTTCAAATTATCACAGACAAAGAGAAAAAACCCATTATTTATTTTCTTCCCCTCTTTAAATTCTACAGATCTCACATCTGCTATTTAGTCTTCCCTGGGTCTCTTCTGTAGACACAGGAGCACAAAATCTACCACTACATGAACCTTATATTTTGGTCATGATTTTAAGCTCATTTTCATCCTTTCTTCACCCTCTCCAGCTTGTGTGCATGCTTCATAAACCATGATACCCAGCACTGCTAGGATACTAAGCTGAGACTTTACTGGTGTTTGAGTAGAGCAAAAGGATGACTTCATGAGCCATGGTTTTTTAATATCCTAGTAAGATGCTTGCAGATTTCACAACAGCTTAACACTGTTGATTCAGGCTCAGCTTGTGATTTACTGCAAGTCTTGCTTTCCCCACCACCACCTACAGAACTGGTACTTTCTCCCTTTTTGTGAGAATGCCCTCAGTTATTCCTCATTATATATACTCACACACACACACTGATGCTGAGAACATGACAAGTGTTTCTCAATTTGTCAAGATCCTTTAAAATTGCAACACCATAAACAGAACTCTTACGTTCCTTCCCTAGTCTGTGTTCCCTTCAAATGTAATAAGCACACTCACTATTCCAATCTCCAGATAAGCAATGAAAATACAAGACAGTACAGACTCAGATCCCTGTAGAATATCATGCTAAACAGATTTCCAACCCTAACAACAGCCACTGATAAGCTTTTAATAGTCAGGAGTTCTTTTAATAATCATTATTCACCCACTTGATGATAGATTCATGTAGTTCAGGTTTCCTTTCTTGCTTATAAATGTTGCATATAATACTATATCAAAAGCTTCAGACAGACTATATCATATACCCCTTATTTTAACTTCTTTACCTAGAACTCCTATTGCTTGTTAATTATTGACACAATTAGTTTTAGCAAATCCATTTTGGCTGTTGCACATTTCCTTGTTTTCGCCTAGCTATCTGTTCAACATCTGACAGTATGTCCTGGTATTTTTCCAAGACAGGATCTTAAGTTGATCTATCTGAAATTCCTTGGTGGCTCCTCCTTTTTCCCTTTCTAAAAACAGGCTGGCTTTGTCTTTTCCCACTACTCCAGAACCTGACTTGACCTCCCTAAGTTCTCAAAAATGGCTAATGACCTCGAGATTGTTTCAGCTAGTTTTTGAAGGGTTGTAGGATCAAGTTTCTGAGGCCCATCTGATTTGAAGATCTAACTGCTCTAAGTACTCGCTAGCCTACTTTCTCCTGTTCTAGCCTTGGATCTTGCTTTTTTTTTCTTTTGTGGCAGATATCAACTCTGTTTGCCACATGATCCCAGCTGACCTTTTCAGTGAAGATTAAAGCAAAAAAAGCATTAAAGCACATTGGCCTCCCCTAGGTCATCTATTAAGAGTTTCTCCCCTCTGTCGTAGAGCAGACTAATACTCTCCTTGATCTTCCTCTGGCTAATAATGTACTAATAGTTTGTTATCCTTGATGTCCTTTGTTAACTGAATCTCTACCACAGCTACTGTTATTTCATACTTTATCAGAACATGAATCTTTTCTCCTCAGCTACATGTTCTACTTTCTCCATCATACCTCCTTCTGCGTAATTAAAAAAAAATTAAGCAATATATTGGTATATAAAAGGAGGTGTACTTTTTTGTCTGCACCAAGATAGGCACTTCTGCCTGAAAAATGTCATGGTGTTATGAATTTTCCAGTATTAGCAGAAATAGAGGTGCTATATAAACAATGCCTTAACCATTTATTGATTGGTGCTTTAACAACATCTGACTCTGCTAAAATCACAACCAGATGTCTGGAAACCCATTGTTCTATTTAAACTCAATGTTGCACCACTGCCAATATTGAAGCCTTGAGTTTACACATAAAAATTGGTGCTCACAAACAAATTCAGTGGGAAGAAAATAATATCAAAATGAAACATATCTCAGCACTGGACTTTTGGCATGTTTCTCAGTACAGCTATTGAGAGGTGGGTATCAGAGAAACAGTTCCCCCAGGGCCTGGCAACAGTGAGGGCACCATCTGGGTTCTGTGGTCTCAGAAAGTGCAAGGAGAAGGGGAGGGAAAACCCAGGAAGGGGGATGAGAGGGAAATACTGTGAAGAGACATGACTACCATGGCAAGTGAAAATGAGAGAGAAGGGGAGAACAAATCTGTAGCTGCCTTTGAGGCCTAAGAACGCCTGGTATCCCCATCTTTCAAATGTGAAATTTATTACTTAAATCCCATAAATTATTTTTTTCTTCTCTAATTTGTGTCTGAAAAAAACCAAACAACAAGCAAACGGGCAATAACCAAAGGTCAGCCTTTTAAAGCTTGCTCAAATCTTTCAACTGAGCTATTTCTAGAATAAGGGTCCACATCTGACCCTCACTGCAATAAAACTATTCATATGGGCAGGGATAACTCACATGAGTAAGAGTCACAAGTGCATTTCCTAATACACAAAAAAAATTTGATACATTTTGCTGCATATTTCATGGATGCAATATGAAACAATGAAAAAAAGGCTTCAAAAGTGTTCTTATTTCTGTTTATCTCAAGTTGGAAAGAAAACAAATTAATAATTTGCAAAGCAACAAGAATTCAACCTTGAAATGCCTCTGGTCATCAATTGTTGCAAGAAAGGAAAAACAAAATGCAAAAGAAACCCGGGGATTACATTTAAAAACCAAGAAAAGAACAGCTTCTATGCAGAAGAAATGTTTGCTTTATACTCTCTGCACAGATGCTGTACAAGCAAAATTCTCAGTATATTAATATAAACTGTCTGAAAAAATTCGACCCGATTTCATAAGACCAGCAAAAACAAAACAAAGGGAAGCGTGACGTTTATGGGTTTTTCCTCTAGCACAACCATGCAAGCTGAGCTGGGAAACTGTGATGGAAATATTAGAGCTGTTGTGCCTGAAAAAACGCAGTGATCATTTCATTCTTCCTGTCTTTTAATGCTCCAGGGTTTTGGAGACGAATAGGAGCAATAAGTTCACTTTGCAGAATTAATGCTGTAATTCTTTATCATAAGAGCGGAGCATTACCTCAATCTGATTTTTCTACAAAATGGTTCAAAGTCTATTTTTAATGATGGCCCTAATTTGTTAACACCTTTTAAATTATTAATCCCCTTTATATTCAAGTAGTTATTGCATGTCATAACAATGTATCTATGCAGGGAAATTTAATAGTATTTTCTGCATGTCACGAAAAGGCTTGTTCTGCAAAATGCTATTAAAACTGATAATGAGCTAAATATTTGCCATAGCAAACACTGAAATTACTATATCAATCAACTTTGGGTTCTCTTATTCAATAAACAAAATTTAACCTATTAACTTTGCCTAATTTTAGGCAGGAAAAAGCTTGTTTTCAGGCATATCTTGCCCTTGACTTCATATCTTTATCATCTGATAACTACATTTTCCTGGCCAATTAAGCCATTGTTTTGAATCAGATGTAGCAATATAAGCCTTTTATTCTGTCTTGAATGCAACTGTATTACCAGATCCTGAATATGATTTTCACCGAGCAAATTTAGACTACATTTTAAAGCACACATATATCACAGGAAAATGATAAGCCGCGTTCCTGAAGACACCTTTCACATTAAAGAAAGAAAGAAAGAAAGAAAAAAAGGATGGATTTATGAGGAAGTCAAAGGGTAAAATAAAACCTTCTATTGCAAATCTCTTAACTCTTCAGATCTCCCCAGATTTGTTTAAGTGGCAGGATGTGTGTGCGAATCTTTTCAGAAAATAATTCCAAAAATACAAAAACCTGCATGCAAGCATCACTGCTGACAGGCACGCCAAGGAAAGCATCCTCTTTCATGAGCATCTAAAGCATAAATCTGAATGCTGATTGAATACCTAACACCCAATTCAGTGGAAAAAAGCGGCAGGTTCCATCTCTGCAGAGCACAGCGAAGCTGAAATGGTTTATTACATAAGCCGAGAGCCTCGCCTGAGCCGTGTGTGTTGCCGTGTGATGTTGCTGCTCATGCATAAGTGGCTGCATTCACCCGCTCGTCGCTTTTGTCACAGCAAGTTGTTGTGTGATCAAGAGGGATCAAAGCGCACCCTCTAGAGGCTAAACACAACCCCCGGCTCCACGCACGGCACCCACCCACCCCGGGGCTCTCTCCGGCCCCGAGTCACCTCTGGCAAGCAAAACCACCACAGAAGCTCATGAGAGGGGTATTCCAAATATCAGCTTTGCATTGGTGTCATCTTGTAATATGCTAGAAAGGAAGAAGTGCTCTTTTGCAAGTGCATCCCGTGTGGAATTGCTATCCAGGACAGTACGGGTGCAGAAATAAAACGAAGAATAAGATTTCTTTTTATCCCTTGCTGCAGTAAGGGTCACACCTTGCTCCTGCTGGATTCCATCCAAAGAAACATAGAGGAAGCAAAGGCATGCTCCCCCAGTTTCAAGGAAAAGAGGTGCACATACTAAATCACATAATCATAGAAGCACACAATAGATTGGGTTGGAAAGGACCTTTAAAGATCATCTAGTCTAACCCCCTGCAATGAGCAGGGTCATCTTCAACTAGATCAGGTTGATCAGAGATCCATCCAACCTGACCTTGGATGTTTCTACGGATGGGGCATCACCACCTCTCTGGGCAAACTGTTCCACAGTTCCACCACTTTCATGGTAAAAACCTTCTTATTCATTCTACCCCATTTCCATTCAAAACCATTGCCACCCGTCCTATCACAACAGGCCCTGCTAAACAGTTTGTCCCGATCCTCCTTATAGGTCCCCTTCAAGTGCTGAAAGAATGCAATGAAGTCTCTCCAGAGCCTTCTCTTTTCTAGGCTGAGCAACCCCAATTCTCTCAGCCCTTCCTCAGGAAAAGTGAAGCCCTCTGACCATGTTTGTGACCCTCCCCTGGACTACCTCCAACAGGTCTATACCTTCCCCAGAAGTGACTGCAGTAACCTGCGGTTCTTACTGAAAGACTTCTTAGTATAGAATATTTCCAATTAAAGGATGGAGGGCTGCTGTAGAATGGTAATTAACTGTGCTGTTAGTTAGGTAAGACAAAGCTCCTTGTAAAGGCTCATGCTTGTGGACCTTGTTCCGAAGCTTACAATGAAATTTTTGCTTCTTTTCTCATAATTCATGCCCTACTAAATAAAGCAGCTGTGTGAAAGAATGCCAGTTTCACTTAATTAGGAGCAAGAACAGTATTAAGCTATTTTTTTCTATCCAAATTACTTCAAGAGTTGACCTAAAAGTACCAAAATTCCCCTCAGAACAATGTTGTCACGTGTTAAATCTGAAACTGCTCTCCATCACGGAACTCAGTTCATTAAGGAACAATTTTCTATTGAAGATTTTATTTTTAATAACAATTAATAAAAACTGTGGTTTATAAAAGGATACCATGGCTTGGTCATAAATATATGCATCATTTTAAACTGTTCCTTAGTTTTCTCTGGTTCTCAAGAAGACCAAATTTTCAGGTAAAAGTTTTCCATTACTCATGTATGAAACTGCGCTTGATGTAAACAAGAATGAGTTTGTATCAGGAATTTGTGCGTAAAAGCAGTTAAATGATAACAGCAATTATCCCCCCAGTGAGCATAATAAAGCCAGGAAGTTCTGAATTACCTTACGGTTAAATTTAAAAGAATCTCACATTTACAGGAAGACTGCTGCTGAAGGTTCAGAAACGTTCTCCATTTGCTTGTAGTGACATGCAACACATAAAAAATTACCATTAGTGGCTGCAGTTTCAGTTAAAACTGATTTAAGAAACACGCTTTGTAGTTTCAAGTATTCCTGCTTACAACGCCGCTAATATGACAGGAAAACGAGGATAAAGAGTGACTTTGCAACAGGGGAGTGTTGCTCACTTCTGTCTCACACTGAGCAGAACACATTGAAGGTACAGCACGCAGAGCCAGGAACACCCAGCCCTACAGGGACTGAGCCACGGGGGCTAAATCTGACTCTGTTCTAAGGGCCGGTTCCTTCAGCTGATTGTATTGGCGAATAACAATCAGGGAATCTTCCTTTTAGCATATGAAAACTGGTTAAAATCTCAAACGGGAGAAATAAATTTGTTTGCGGGAAAGCAAACAGGAATGAATCTCTGGTAGGTATGAAAACCAGGAAGATTACTACAAGGCAATTGCCAAACACACATACACACACACATAAATATTTCATGCAGTCAGAAAGTACAGTGTGGAGAACTGCACCAAAATCAGCCAGTGGAGACAGCTTTGGAATAAGGAAATATCTATGAAGAGTTAGGATTAATTAAAAAAATAATTAATTGGATAGTGTGTATGAATAATCCCTTTTTAAATCAAGACTATAATTTAAAATATTAAATAAAAAATAAAGTTTCAGCTGACTCTTGCAGCAACCAACACATCAGCTGCAGACACCTCAGAGTCACAATTAAAACAACACCGATGGAGAAAAACTTTTTACATCTGTTTCCAGAAAGCTCTAAGAGCACAATCCTTCAGTCTTCTAAGTAATGATTACTTCAGAAGCTCTTAAGCCCTCGTTTCATCCATGGAGACTGAGATTCTCAGGCACATAGGGAACCTCAGTCTAGTCTAAATAAAATGCAACAGCCTCCTTAACAACTAGACCTCAAAGTTCTGTGTGCACAGAAATTACAAGGTCAGGAAAAAAAGCATTTTCTCCTCAACCAAAAGTGCCTCTTTATGTTGGACATGGGCAGTACCACACGTGCACCCTTAGCTTAATACTTGAAAATGCAGATAGAGAGAAGCACTCTGTGGTTAAGGAGACTCAGTGGCTACAAGAACATGAGCACGAAGTTCAAGTTTATGGAAAACAACAATGGACAACATATTTAGTTTTAAGACTGACAATTTTCTTCTTTCTTTCTTTCTGTTAAGAACACACATCCCCAAACACAATATAAAACCCAAAGAGGTATGTGCCTCTGCAGTGCAGGGTGTACACAGAAGTGGGGGGAAAAACATCCTTTTTCTCCAGAGAGGCTCCATCAATCTGGAGCATTTGCAGTACAGTGAGACAACTGAAATGGGCAGAAGAAAATCAAACACACCTCTATTTCTCATGGAGTGAAAGAATGGATGGAAGATCAGCCCGCTGCCTGGCCATAACTGCTTCCACAGGATACACTTTCTGTTCAACTATGATAAAGCCATTTTTCTGAAGCCGTGTCTCCTTGAGCAGAATGTTTGCTGGATGCAATCTGAGTGGGTTTTATTGATCATTTGATCTAGTTGAAGATTGATGCTTTTTGTACTCTCTTCCCTTAGTTATAACTTCTGCAGAAGACAAATATAGCCTCAGATTTTCTTTTCCATGACTGAGTCCCAGGCAAACAACAGCCTCGCCGGTTTTGAACTTAGGTAGAACCTTCTCTGTAGGAAGCTTTTACTAACAGAGGCAGCCATTGTTAAATCATAGTTAGGCTAGAAACAGAAGTACATTTAGAAAAGAATTTGAGTTAAGAAACTGGAGTGAGGGAACTATGGCAGATAGTCTTAAAAGAGGCTCTAAGGTGAGAAAAAAATACCTTAATTAAGTTGTCATAGAAGGGGAAAAAAAGAATTGATGAAAAGGGAATAAAAGCATTTGACAAGGGTTCAAAAGATGAGCCATTTGGCCTTTGATTTCTCTTTACAGAAGACTGGCAAAACAGGACTTGGTACAGCTTTATAAGAACATAGAGTTGTGAAGGCACATAGCAGTATTATAATCCTATTTTTTTGAGGATATGGATTCAAATAGTGAACTCTGACCCTGGAGAAATATCACTCTGGTTTTTGACGTATCAAAACATACAGTCTAGAATGGATAAAGAGACTGTTCAGATCTCCTGTTTGGGTTTCTAGAAAAAACATCCTCAATCATAAATAAGGATCTAAAGCGTTTCACCTAAGTTCAGTTCCACCTCTCGTAAGCGCTGAACGGTGAGTGGATTAACTCAGTAAGATGAATTCGGAAATCTAACTGCTTTCCTGCTTCAGAAACTTATGTAAGGAGAAGAATCCTGAATTATGTAAAAGACTGAGTAACAAAGCTTTTCAGCACTTAGAGAGACCATTTAAGAATAAGCAGCAACCCTTCCCTCTGCATCGGTCTGTTGTTTGCTGGTGAAGCCCTTGTTCTTCCTGCCCTTCCTGCTGTGCTCAACTGAGTGATATGGACTAGTCCTAGTGGCCAGCATAACTGGAAAATTAATAAAAAGGGAACAGGAACCTTGCATCTGCTTCCTGCCTCCTTCCATCAGTCATGCTAATAAGAAAGAACTACATTCCACCATATATAACTAATGCTTAGCCGAAGTAATCCCTATAACCTTAAACCATCAGAAATTGCTATAAAATTTTCTTCTAAACACCGGTATGCATCAAATATTTCCTTTCTCAAAGTTTCCTGCAAAGATGGAAGGAATTAATTTGAAGCTTCCATTGGATAGAATAAGCACAGTTTGAATTACACACAGCTTCAGACAAAGGAAAAGCTTTCTGTTTTGTTCCTTTTCCTGCATAATTTCACCATATAGAACAGACTGCTCATGGATACTGTGGAAAATCAACTGCCAGATTTTTTTAAGAACAGACAAGACCAACTTCTTTAAGAAAGGACATTATTACAGTTCCTCCTACATAGGGGCTGGAGAAGGTTTTTCTATGATCCTATGCTTATTGTCCTGGCTCATTAAATTCCACAGTTCTGGAAAAGACTAAAGATGGTGCTGCCAAGGTGATTTGGGTATCTTCAAATTAACCCGACAGGCTTTGGCACTGAGAAACGCAAAGACTGCCAACTGCTCTCCACATTCTCCCTAGCCTGCCTCTGATCCTTCTAACTGGCACCTAGTCAAAGTAAGACTGAACTTGTACACTTCTGTGTTTAAATGAATCAAAGTCCCATAGTTTACAGAGACAAATGTTAGAACCAGATTATTTCAAAAAGCAGATTGTGCCTATGTGGAAACTAAATGAAGCATTGATTGTCTTATCGAGGTATCTCTAAGTAAATAAAACCTCTGTTTCCATGCCTTAGCATATTCAACTCCTACATCTGGAGTACTTGCATCTTCACCATTGGTGAAGGTCCCGGCTCTCTCCATCAGAACTCTTTCCTCTATACAGATTGTACTGAGGACAAATCTTCTTCTAAGAGTACCATTAACAAATATCAAAAGAAACCCAGGGAGTGCACTCATAGAAGGCAACTGAAAGTTGCTTTATAACATGGGGAAATAAATTAACTGAATTAAAATTCAGTATAATTAAACCAATAAGTTTAAAATATTACTAAACAACGGGAAAGAGGCAACAAAGTAGCAGTTTGTTGTTGTTTAGCTTACAATTTCAAAAGATGCAAAACACCTACTTTATCAGCCGTATTGACTACATTCGGCTTTAACTGTCCTTGTTCAGACACAGACAAGCTGTTAAATGGTTAGAGATCCAAGCAGTAAGTTAGGTTATCACACATACATAAAGCCTAACTCAAGGGTTCAAGGCTCAGCTAGGGCAAGCTAACAACACATTATACAATTATGCAGACAAGAAGTACTTGAATAAACAGCATCTGAAGAAATGCCATGCTGAAAATGCCACAATATTATTATGACAATGAATAGCACACGTGATGGTTGCCCCTTCCTGCAAATAGCAGATGTCACAGCATGCAATTCATCGGCATGCAAAAGATGTCTTCAAACTTCCACTGGAAGGAATCTTAGTTCCTGAACTGATACTCAATTCACTTTGGAATAGAAAGGGATGGAGATATGTCATGTCTTGCACTGGAACATCCTTCCAGCACTTTCAAAAGACTTACACTGATATCTTCTTCAGCCTATCCAAGGAGGAAGAGTAACAATGTCCTGCTGTTTTGATTCTGTGGTGATAAAACTGGCATGCAGAAAGAATTCTACTGCAGTCTGCACAGTATTGCTTTATGCTGCAGATTGTGCATAGTATTACCAACTCCAGATGGCTCAGGGAACAAGGGATTTAACTGAAAAAAATGTTGCAAGAATCTAAACATAGAAGTTAAATATAAGATCCTACTGCACAATGTACTGTTGTGGACCAAACTGATATAAAAATCATAGGAGGACTTAAAAGAAATTAAAAAATACCCTGAGGAAATGTAACCTAAAAAAATCAAGCAGCTGTAAATATGATGAAATGTATTGTTGCATGTACATAATGATGTGTATATATATATATCTTTTGTAGGTATAACTGAAAATCAGAGTTCAAAATGCCTTGACAAATCTAAACCCCTGGGCGCAAACCCTCTAGATCTCTTATTCAAATGGGAAGAAAACCCCTCTGAAAAGAAACACTTTTTGTCACTCCACAAAAAGTTAAAAAGGATTCGTTGCGGACTTCGTCCATTTGCCAATTGTTGACAGCTGTCAATAAAGGGATTTGATTTCTTTATCCAAGCATCACAAACACTGCATTCGCATCTTCAGAAAGAGATCTTGACTGCGAGCTGCAGTTTCACTGCCCCAACTCAATTACTGCATTCTTGAACTGCAATGTATTCATTTGTGGGCAGTGGGGCAGCCAGTGGGAGGGTATTGATTGGAGTATAATGTCATGTGTAGCAGCGAGAGGAAGATGAAAAGTGTTTTCTGCTTAATGGGTTGGTATTAAGTAGGTGGGAATGGCTTCTAATTAGCCAACAATTGCTGTGTTTCTCAATTTCCCTCCCTTCCCTCCTCCTGTCGGTCACCAGCTGCCAATCTCTCTCTCCTTTTCCTTTTTTGTGTGGAGTTCATTGCTCACTGCAGTGAAAGCCTTTGTTTAAAAAAGAGGGCTCCCAGGGTCTCATCTGCCAGGGTACAGCTTGCTGCCTGCGATGAGTAGCAACTGTCAGTTTATTTTATCTCAACCTTTTCATCATTCTGCTGAAACTGGTCGGGTGAAACCACCTGAGAGACCTGAGGATTCAGTACCTACAAGTCATTAGCCAGGACTGCTCAGTCTCTCCCCACACAGCAAGTCAACTGAACACTACTTAAAATATAGCCCACTTTAACCCCCTATTTTCCTATGGACGTATTAGGAGTCCTCCTGTATATTCCACATTTTAGTTGCATGATCATTCCTTAAATATACTACAAATATGATTAGCGAGTAATACATTTTCTGTGCTTCCCAGCACAAATGCTCAAACACTACTCTTTAGAAATAGAAAACAGAATATACTAAAATCTAGTCACTAGACTACCCTCAGCTGGAACCTCCCTCTCACCTAGGTTGTTCTCCAGCATAAATATCACACCTAACAATCCCCCCCGTTATCTCAACCTCTACTTGCCTTGAAATTTTTGATAATGCAGCTCAAAGGGACGAATTCTGCTTATAGTTACAGTCGTGCCACTCCCCTCAAACCAATAAGATTTTACGGGCATAACAAAAAGCAGTATTTGGTCCAAAAGTTTTAATAGTTATGCAACATTCTCCTCTCTTTGCCATACAGTCTCTCTCTGTGGGTACATACATATATATGCACATGTACTCCACCTTCCAAATGGCCAATGCAATTGCAATAAAATAATGAAAAAACTTATCAAAGCACAAGAGAAATATTTTATTTTGAACTACAACAAAATTAATCTAAATCAAATTCCATGCCATTACCCTGAGCTATCTTTTTCTTGTAATCACAGCTAACTTGTTGCAGTCATTACTAACAGTTTTAATACAGCAAACTGAAGTATTGCTTTCCCCGTTAAGAACAGGGAGCCTTTTCAAGATCTATAAGAGAAGACAAGAACAGAAATCCAGTTATCCTTCAATATACTGATTGATTTCTTAATGCTTGAAATCATCAATGTCTCATCTCAATTCTCTTATTACTGCAGCATAAATGTGCATACTTGTATGAATATCAACAAAATAAAATATCTTTTGTTCCAATATTATCAACAAAATAAAATATCTTTTGTTCCAATATTATTCTCAGAACCGAGCTAAAGATACCAGTGAGGACAAGCTCACTCTTGGGGAATCACACATTTTAAGATACTCTTTGGCAGACTGAAAGATTCTGGAGTCAAAGACTGGGCTCCACAGCACCCCTGAAGAGACATTTTTCACCAGGAGACAGAAGTGCCAGGGAAATAGAGGGCTGCAAGTGCTGGACCCAGGAGAAGTCAGGGGATACTGTGCAGCACACTTCCCTCTCCCTCCTGGTTCCCACCAACTTGAGATGTGCACACCCAATCAGATAGCTCAAGGTCTATGTTCGTGTGATCTATAAATACCAGGCAGTAAGAAATACACACACCTTCATGAAAAAGACACAGGCTGACTATTGGCTTTCACAGACACTGTCATTTACATATGAATAAATACAAGGTTTACTTAGGAGAGGTGTTGGGCACTTGGAGTTCCATTGCAAAAACTGCTGCAGAAGATGAATTCCCCACAGGAGCTGACAGCAGCTACATGGTGTTTGACTTAGGATCTGCAGCAGCTACATCACAAAAATTAAAAAAGTATGCCAGAATTTTAAGGAAAAGGAACCCTATTAAACCACTGCAGCAAATAGGGAAAAATAAGCAAAACCCCCCTTTGGTTAAGAATGATTTCTCCGTATCAGTTACTCTATCTGATACTTGCTAATGGCAGTATTGTGGGATAGTAGTTACATGTTCAAGATTATGTACTTGTATGACATACTATGGAAAATACTGTATAATGACTTGGCTCTGTGGCAAGACTTGGACCAGCCCTTAATTGGGAATATTCCATATTACAGATAATATTGAATGCTTAACTGAGTGAGTAGAAATAAGTGGATGAGCCTGGAGGCATGGTCATCTACTTAGGTATGCATTTGGATCTTCAAGCTAATTAATCACCCAGTTGTATACTTAAACTTAGTCAATCCATTCACACAGGTGATTAAGATCTATTTAAAGGCTATTTTGACACTTAACAATTTTCCATTAACCAACTCACCAAGATATTCAATAAGAAATGTGATTCTTCCCACTGCATTCTCTGATCACGACACCATAAAAACACAGAATATGAAGAAGAGGGTGGAAACAGTAAGAAAAAAGTGAAAAAACCTCTCAAAAAACTCCTATTGATTTTACTACAATCACAAAAGATATACCTAAGAAGGTGTAAGTTGAGGTGCTAGCTACTGGGTACAGAGCTAGCTGACATACTCCTTAAACATTGGCATAAATGTGTATAAAATTGGGATTTGGAATGAAGGTGTGAGGCCAAAGATGCAGAGAGAATAATTTGCAATATAAAAGTGAAGAACAGGTGAGAAAACACAAGAGAACAGACAGGGAATGAAGAGAAACAAAAAGATAATAAATGTTTCAGGAACAGTTCAGAAACCCACAAAATATCTCTGATGATTACAGAAAAGAATAAAAAGAGGTCGATTTTTAGGCAAAAGAAATACGGTTTCATAAATCCATGAAATTGTGGAAGTATGACACTTCACTTTTTAATATAGATTGGCTCATTCTAAATGTAGATCATGTAAATCTTGACTGTCTTCAGATCACACAGTCTTAATAAAAACAGCAATTTGTTACTTAAACATAAAAGGAACATAAAAGGATATATCCAGGCAGGGGAACACATTTCAGAAAAAACCCTCTCAAAGACGCAGAAAAGAAAGCTGGGAGACCACGGAGGGGGAAGGTGTTTGATACACTGGCTGTGACTCCTGAGATGACCAAGGGTTCTCTTACAGAATATATGCACTGAATACAGTTTCTTTGTATTGGCTTTGATTTTCTGTGTCCAGAGATTGTTGGGGAGCTTTGGGTAAGGAAGGGTTTGCAGCAGACAACTGTTCTCATGTTGGCCTGAGGTCTATATCGGCTGGCATGTTTGCAGACAACACTGATAAAAGGTTCTTTAGGAAGTCTAAATGACAACCACCATCTCAGTATTAAACGAAAACTAAAAAAGTCTGATCCTAGGTTCATTATGAGGATCCGTTCTCCTTTTTGAGCATAAAACTGCCAGAAAACCTCTGCTTGTGTATGCAGCAAAGGAAAGGGAGCTATGATGGGCACATGTGGAGAGGCACTCCCAAAGTTTGCCAACTGGCTATTCCTACTGTAGCCTTACAAGCATCAGGAGACTACTAGAGGACAGCTCCTGCTTCACCACTCTTCTCTTTCTCAATGCTTTCATTAGCTCTGAACTGCAGAGAAACTTAAAACTTGAGGGACCTCAAATCAGGGATTTCTCCAGAGGGGACCTAATGTGGTTGAGTGAGGGCTTCAATTTCTTTTGAACCATTCAAGGGTCCTATAAAATCAGAGTAGGACTGAGATTCTGCCCTGAGAAGTTTCACTTTTTAAAGTGGTAAGGAACTTCACTTATGTAGAAGTGCACAAAACTACACTAGTTCAGTGCATAAAGCTACACTAAAGGGTCTGACAATATACTGGAATTTGAACATCACTTCCAACTTCTTTTTTCCACAAGAAAGAACAATTCACCTTATTTAGGGAACCATTTTCTGCTGATCTAGAAAGCTTGTCTGAGAAAACACAGCTGGATGCCAACAATGTTTAGCACAGGATGCGTCTAAAGGAAACGCATAGCAGGATTTAGATGTTTCCATAGAAAGTATCAGATGGGAAAAAACCTAGATGAGATCCAAATTGTCCTCTGGTTAAAATATTTTTATATAACTACAGATGACAAGAACACTCACAATTGCATAGTCAGGAGGATAGTGACTTTTTTTGAACCTATAACACCACTTAGACATAAAAGAACTGCCAGCAAAGACTATGAAAAAACTCCTAACACATTATTCCGTGGTTAAACATGAAAATGTTCTACAAACCCTCCTCTCAAGTACAGTATTGCCAATCCACACACCTGACCTAGATCTAATTCTGTCTAGCAACTCCCAGTTACTTAAGTTGGTATTTAAAAAAACCAAAACCAGAATAAAACCCCCTTGATATTGCATTTGTACAAAGTACAAGGACACAGAGTATTAGCACTCCCCGCTCACATTTTTTTCAGATAAACTTAACCATCAACAGTAAATAAAGCAATCTACTGGTCTCCTAGAAAAACTGACAGACATTTATTTTGTGTTCTCAGACTCTTCAGTGAGAATCTGGTGCATCCGGTCACTGACCACAATGTGCTGAAAAACTTCCCTGTCACCCTCACTTCTTGTCTGCACACTCAATCCTTTCTGTAGATAAGCAATAACCACTCTCACTTTCTAAAAATATCAGAGTATATTACTACGCAATCACATATTTAAAAAACCAAATCCCAATAATAAATAACAAAAGATATTATGGACTACCTAAGCTGATTTTGCAGAAATACACCGTTCCATGCCATCAACATCTATAAGTAAGCATGCTCTATTTCAACACTTAGTTCTAGCATTAACATCAAAAATACAGCAGTACACATTTAAAAGCTAAAGGTGAGACAATAAAATTTAGGAAGTGATGACTGCTGGGTGATATGACTAAGGAAGAGGCAGCACAAGTTTAGAAAATTTTAACAAACGAAAAATTATAGAATCACCTCTCAATCTTTTTCCTAATCACTTTCCTAAATGTAAATATTTCAGCATTTTTAACCACTGTATTTTTCCAGAAGTGAGCAAATAATTCTATTTGACAAACGCTCCAAGAATGCGCAGAAGCCATCCTGTGAATTTCTGTAGGGGACACAGAAGCATTTGAACTACTTTCCAAACGTGCTTATTAAGAAGTGAGCCTTTGCGCCTCTGGCACAGGGACAGCCTTGGAGTCTGCACCTGGTCACATACCTACTTTACATAATTTAAAGTCACAGTTCATATTTACCAGTGTGAAAAAGTGTGTAATTCCCCTACTTCAGCTGCATTTTCTGAGAAAACACCAAAAGGTGTCTCTAGAATCCTTTCAATTTCTTGTTACTTTTGTCATAATAACAATATATTCTGAAAACTTAAACTCTCTGCTTGTCTAACTCACTATTGACATCAACTATAAGCACATAGGGCTTGAAGCAGAGTCCATGGCAGATCCTGCCTCCAGATTCCAGGACAATGAACAGACCTCTGAGAGGGAGGGTGCGCAGAAGGTCACTGGGAGGTTTGGGTATCCCCTGCTTCCCAAATCAAGGGTATGAATCATTCCCATCTTCTTCAGAGCAGAGATTGGGAAGAACAGTCCCAGTTTGGCCTGTCCAAATTCACTCTAGCTACTTTGTCACTGACAGCATATACATTTGACGTTCCTTACTTGACAAGTTAGTTACAAAACCCACTAATACACTGCCAAGAAGAAACCTATCAAAAGAAAACTTTTAAGACTGCATGCTAATTTCAGTCACCACACAAGCCTAGATATTTGCAGTAGAGAAATGTTAACTGAATTTGTTTAGTGCAACCTTCGCTCTTATATCTCACTTCTCAATTCCCATTCTTTAGGGCTAAACAAAGTTTTATTAACAAAGTTACACACAAGCTCCATCTAAAATGCACCTGGTAAGATTGTTATTTTTAAACAAATTAGCAATTTTGTGCTAGCCAAATCTTTTACAGAAAAGCTATGGACTAGAAACCAAATTACAGCCTTTTTTTAAAAGGTGAATTGGTGGGATGAAAATTTAACTTTTTGCACAACAAAGAGGACAGAGTCACACTATGAAATGTGCCATTCCTTACATCTATGAGAGGAAGCTAGAGAAAGAATACTGAGGGATTACATATTTGGGAGTAAGAAGAGAAGCTCATTGGATTGTATTTTCCAAGCTGTAGGTTTAGCTGGTGCATGCATTTTAAATCGCATTAAAGACTGCTCAAGTGTGGAATGCTAGAAATAGTCCTAATCACGCTGAAGTTGATGGTACAAGATAATTCCACTGACCATAAGACTTCACAATTCGTGAGTAAAAATTTGCAGCATTTGAAGCCATCATAATGAAAACCCAAATAAAACCAACAAAACAAACACAGAAAACCTGTGGCAAAATGTGCCAATTTTGCCAAGTTCTCCAAAGTCAAGGAATGTAAAACAAAACTGTGCTCAAAAGCACATACTATTTCTCATGAAAACAATTGAAGACTTCATAGTATGAGGAAAAGCAATACTTTTTTAAGACTACTCATGAAAGTGTTTAAATGATTTCAAGCACCCAAGGGCTCTTGCTGAGGCACAGCCCTGCCAGATGCAATGACCTGGACTAGGAGCTGCCAGACTCAAGGAAAACAATTTCTGGTCAGGATTTCATCTAATCAATATGCAAAATTGGATTCCAAATTTTCCTGCCTTCAGCACCTTTAATTATTCTTCTCTCCTGTAGAAGGCAGCAAGTCAAGAGATTATTTATTGAAAGGCCTGTGAAATGTTTTCTCATCAGACAGTCACACTGGGGGCTCCTTTTTAGGCTTTAATGTGGAGTCACAAGCCTTTTTGCCAGCTGATTCTGCTTATAATAATTTTTAGACATTTGTATACATTTTACTAAACATAAAAAGAAAAATAAAAACATTCTTGTTGTTGCAGTGGCACCTCACAATGGCACTCTTGTAAGTGAAGTCAGGTGAATGAGTCAAGGGGAACAGATAGATAGAAACACACTCTCCTTTGCATTTATAAACATTGTTTTCTGACATTCCCATCCCTTTTGACCATGAAAACTCTGCTCAAAAGATCTATTTGATTAATAAATGTTGAGGTAAACTGAGTAATTACTGGTTCTTCCTGCCTGGTTATTGAAATGATTGATTTAGAAAATAAGCCTTGGTTGAAAGACATAAGGTATATGGCAGCACTTGAATTTAAATGTAATTGTTCCTCCACTAGCTCAGGTATTTCTTTTGCCTAAGAATACAGAAACTACTCTTATTTTTGTCACAGAAAAAATTTTCAGTCAGAACAGGTAGAAACAAAAACTTATTGCCCTCCTTCTCCTTTTCATTAAATTCCCCTGTGGATTAAGAACTACCATTGTCTCTTGTCTTTATCTGTTTTATCCTCAAAAAGACTGAGAAAAATCTAGTAGATTATCAACACTGAGCTGTTTGAAAGAACTAGAAATACTGCTCTATTATCACAGCAGGAATTTCCTAAGTGATGAGTTCATCATAGGATGCACAGACATTCTCCTGAAAGGTAGAATAAAGGCTTTACCTGAAACTCAATGGCAGTGAATCCTAATCTTGAATTGGTGCCAGGTCATGTTTTGCCAGACAAAGATATTAAAAATGTAATGCCAGTACTAACGAGAGATTTGGCACGCAAAACATGATGAATGTTACAGATTGTGCTGACAGTGTGACACTATGTTTTCCTGGATGTAATCTGGGTATCATGAGAGTAAACTTGGAGCACTAATGAGAAAAATGATATTGAACTGGAAGAGCTGCTAAATATGCAGTAGCCACAGGGTTCCTGGAGTGAACTGGAACTGAAATGAAAACCGTAATACTGAAAGTAACAGAGGGGAAACTAGGCACAAATACAGAAGGAAGAGAATCTCAGCAGGCAAAACTTGTTTCTGGTACCATGCTTGCCAGGACATAAAGGGCTCTTCTAATCATACTCTGTTTATCCCTGAAGTACTGTTAAAGAGGAGCGTGAATCTCAAGCTTAAAGGGGCACATACTTCAGGATAGAAATGAGTTTCACAACTGACTGGAAAAAGCATTGTATAAAAGTTGAACAGAAACCTCTTTAGGTGCAAGAACTGAAGTGCATACTGGAAATAAAAACATCATCCTATCTCTTCAAGGTTTCTGGGTTTTTTCCTGTTGCCATTGTTGATTTTTGTTGGCCTCCTATTTGAATCAGTTGCAGTTAGTGATCCTCATATGAAATGCATATAAAATTGCTTGACATTGGATTCTTCTTTGGCCATCTCTGTTGGAATTCTTGGCACCTGCACTACAGGTCTAGACAGGAGACATGCAAACAAATAACTCTGACAGCCAACAAAACCTGTAAGTGTGCTAGGTATGCACTTATTGAGTCAAAAATCAGAAATATAAATATACCCTTTGAAAAGTATTACCATCATTAGAACTTCATAGTGTTATCTAATTTATCTCCTCTGCAAGCCAATGAATGTCCTTGTTCAACAATTCTCAGTAGATTCTACTGCTGCCTCTGGTATCCTGACTCCTGTTAAACTGCTAACATCTTCAATTACCACTTATCTTATATATAAAATTCACAACTGAAGTCATACTTAATTTTCCAATTCTATGGAAGGGTGAGATACAGAAGAGAGCAGCAGACAAGCAGTCTTTGTCCTTGGGGGTATGATAACTGAGGGAAAAACACCATCACTCTGAAGCTCCATATTATGACTTTGTCCCAGCTGTCATTTATTTCCACTGCACTCCAGATTCACACTGTTCCCAGGAACGCAGAGAAGAAAGTTTCAAGGTAGAGTAGACTTAACCCTCTTCCTTTCCCAGTACAATACAGTTTAATGCTATCAACACGTAAGCAATTCAATTTGTCTTGTATTAATATATAGTACAAGGGAAAAAGAGCAAAGAAAATTTAACCCATGAAGAAAGAGGTCTACTCCATATAAAGTCCTCCTTCTATGCCATTCGAGACAACAAAATATAGGAAAGAAACCAGAGCTGTTTTTATTTTTTCCCTTCCTTTCCGTTGTCAATTATAAGGATACCAAAAATAAAAGCACGTGTTCTTACGGATTCAGAACTATGTCAACCTGAAATCACTTCTCACTTTTAGTAACAGAGAACTTATTTTTGGACACACTTCAAAAATGTACTGCAAATGAGGATTATTATTATTGTTTTTAAAGATTAAAATAATGATACTTGACTAAAGCAATACATCACTGTTTGCCCGTAGCTGTGATGTTTTGGCAAACAGCACTGAAAAAATAAGTTACCATCCAGAACAACTACTATTATCTGTTTCTCCCTGCTATATTGTATTTTACCCTGTTTAATTCAGCCTTTTCAATAAGCACACAAAGGAGTAAACCTAACCTCCATTCAGCACAAGGATTAAACCCAGGAAATAATTTAATAAAGCTCTACAAGAAAAACGACTTAACTGCTGAGGACAATGCAGCTCTAATGTGTTTCATAACCAATGTCTTACCGAGTGGAAGAGGGTCAGCGCACATGTCACTTCTGCTATCCTTCCATGCCAGCAGGTTCTTGAGGCTGACGGGATCTTCTGCTGCTACATGGCTGTTAAATGCCACCATCAGCTGATGAGCCTTCGCAATGCCACGGTAAGCCTTGGTTTCATCCACTAAGGGCACATTGTTTAAAGTTTTTGCTGCCTCAGAAGCCTGACTGAAATATCCAAGAGCTTCGTTATAGTTCCCCTAGTAAAGGAGGGAAAAAAAAAAAGAAAAAAGAATTTTAAAACTATTGTATTTAAAACTACCTGTATTTTACGTTGACATTTGTGCCTGCTCCTCTGGCACCTCAGAGATGTTGCAGTGGAGAGCTCAGCCCACAGAATGACTCATGGCAGGGCATTAAGCAAATCACTCTCCCTTGCTGTTTGTTGACCCCTAAAATCCAGATAGCACTGCTTGTATCTTTCTCAGGAACGGAAATGTTTCTTGGTTATCTAAGTAGTATTTTGAACACACAAATCCAAGTGTATCAATGTACTGATTCCAGCCAGGCCATTTAGAAATTATCGCTATTGTTTCATTACATTCAATATATCTGTGGGAAGAAAGGTCCTAATTTATTCCTAAATTTTTGTTGAGGAATGGTTGCAATGGACATGGGACATGGGTCCCTGGAGGATTTGATACAAAACAGTAAAGTTTAGATACTGATGGCCTTTGGAAAGAACGGCATGCAAAAACAGGATGTGAAACAAGACATGAAGCACAAAGTTAGCAGATTAAGCTTGCAAAACTGTAGCACTGCTAAACCACAAGAATATTGTTTAAACCTTGTAAATGAGCCAATAAGACTGTGATAAGCATTGTAAGTAACATATAAAAGCTTGCTGAAAGCCAAATAAAGCTGAGACTTGCTTATCAATCACATTGATTGTGTGACTTGTCTCTCTCTCCGCGACAAATTTTAGAAAGTAAATCCTAAAAATGGAAAAAAAGAGAATAATGAAGTGATAGACCTAAAGCACAGAAAAGAACAGAAATTAAAACCTACACATTTACGGGTGAAGAAAAGGGTATACCAAACCCAAGGGATTATTCCTGACCACAGAAAGACAAACAGTAGGAGAAATGTAAGCCAACTGTTGCTAAACAAAAACCCCAAATAATTGATCTCTTTATCCTACAGAACACAGAAATCCAATAGTCATGATTTCAGTAAAAACGAGTATAAACTACAGCAGATAATACATTAAGAGGAATTAAAAAAGTACAATGAGCTATTTTTTAATGTGAAATATCCTCCTCAAATTCTTGACCACAGAAGAATAAATAGAGAACTAGGGAAACTCATGGTGGGCTGAGGGATACTGCTGAAAAGCTAAAATAGTTATGGGTATATTTCTTCATCTTTTTCATATTTCTTCTTTGTCAGGAATCTATTTTGAGTGACCACCAGAGATGGAGTCAAAAGAAGAGTTGCAGGAGCAAGCTTCTACCTTAAAATGTAAGATACTCCAGACCAAAACAGAGCACAAATGAAAGCTCTGCAGAAATCTAAAGACAAAAGAGAATTAATTGCTGGGAAATAAATAACATCTCTGATTAAAACTAGGCAGTGTAATCCAGGCTGGAAAGGTAGTAGCTTTTGTGTTGGTATTACATGTGCCTGTGGACAGCAACTTCATGCTCTAGTATCACTTTTGCCTAATGTTTATTTATTATAGGAAAAAAATCAGATGACAATTTTGTCAAGATTATAGAGAAAAGTAAGAAAGGAGGGTTTTTGCAAGGCTTTGAGGAATTTCAAAGGGACCTAAGAATACTACCTGAGTGGTTATGTGATGGCAAATGACATGTATTCTTCAAAAAATGAGAGGTATTTCATAGTGCCTGAAGTATTTGTAACTTTTAGTGAGTTCTAATTTACTCAGGCTCAGGAAGGTGTCCTGTGATGACACGGGCAGCTCTGCAGTGTTTTCTCCTGCAGAAACAAAATTGCTCTAATATCTGGTAAAGTCAAACAAAATATTAGGATGTATCAAGAATGCAGGGGAGAAAGACAGAGTAGATACAATCTATGCAAATAAACAGTATATTAATTAAACTGGATAAAGTAAGTATGAGCCAAACATCAAATATAAAATGGAAATAGACTGAAAGTTGCTACTAACTATACAAGAAGAATAAGGAAGAATAAGGATGAATTCAACATAACTGAAGAGTGAGCAATTTAAAAATTATTCCAGATAGCTCTCTCCTCTTAATGGATTGCTCACGGTGACAATCTTGATCACAACTCTACCCAGAAGAAAGTTGGATATCCTTGTGAAAAAACCAAAATCAACAAACAAGACAAGGCAAAAAAAAAAAAAAAAAAGAAATCGAAGTGTTTCCTGGGAGCAACTTGCTACGGAACTGTTCACACCTTACTCTGAAGAAATCAGTTCTGACTATTGTCAGAGCTGGACAAACTCCTTGTGGCAGATTCTACATGTCTATCATTAACACTTAGCTATAGCCTGCCTGCTCTCTGGAACATTTCTTCCATTTCTCCTAGTCTGTAAACTTTGCTAATACAGCAAGAGAACAGAATTAGGTATATCAGGACACAGCAATGAATAAAGAATGATAATTCACAGGATAACAGATAAAAAGCAGAAACACCTACCTACCATATTCATGAGAATTGTAACAGGTTAAGTGATGCAATTAACAAGGGGAATGCAGCAAATCAGACTAAGAAACTTGAGAAAAGTGAAATGAGAAATGACAGAGTGTACCAAGCTAACTTCATCAGTTTGCATATTAAGTAAGCAACTTACTTAACAAACTGGGAGAAATGAGACCTAAGATTTGTGCCTAATACAAACCCAGAAATTTTAGGAAACAAGAAATATGTGGGTAAACCAATCATGGCTAGGAAGCAAACTGAGTTTACAGCATTAACAAAAGACAGTGAGATGACAGAACTGTAAAGATACAGCAACAGGATGGGCAGAGCAAAGTGAATTTGATCAATGTCAGTTTGAGAAGAACAGGAAGAGTTACATCCCTGGTTTATTAAAGATTCCCAAGGATAGATCTGGATATAAATAGAGATATCTTTGATTCAGTGAGAAGGACAATACTACGGCAAGTTCTATCACTGGGGAAAGCACAGAGTTGAAGAAAAATACCCTAATAATGATTTAACTTAGAGAATACTGGTGATGACAGCTGACAGTAACATGCAGTGACCCAAGAGAGGAAATGTTAATTTAGACTCAGTTTTGGTAAACATTGCTGACTGTGCAGAAAAAAATGGTATAGCAAATAGGGAATTCCAAACTTGAAGAATTTTTTATTTATGTTTAAATCACAAACTTTATATAAATTAATAAGATTAAGTTACTACACTTGTGTCCGTCTACACCACTACTCCAGTTCAAGGTAGCAAATTCTGAACTGAAAGAGAATTTAAAGAACAATCAAAAAGAGGTTAATTTTTAAAATACTGCTTCTTATGGAATTGATTATTATCAGTGGAGAGAGAAGGAATGAAATACAGTAGCAGTTAAACAGAATTTAGTTAATTATTTTTCAAATTCAGAGTAGAATAATTAAGCACAGTGTCACACCACCCCACTTTCCTCTAAGTTGCAGACTCATTTTAAAGTTACTTTAGCAAGTTCTCAAAGACTTTAAAAAAACAGAAGCCAGAAAGGGTATTTTTATTTTATTCCTTGTGAAAGTGTTTCCTAATTTCCACGTTGTCCAGTCTGCAGAACAAATTCCTTTTATTACTTATCATAGCTAAATAATTTTGTGTGGCATTTCAGCTCTAAAATAGGTGCTAAAGGGCTCAACATGACTCTTTCACTTCTGCAGTAAAGTTTTAAACCCTTCTGATTTTAAAAGCCAAGGGCTGCTGCAGTGCAAGCACTGCATCCCTGGACACAGTCAGGGATACAGTAAGCATGGAAAACACTACCCAGACAGGTAGTGCCAACAGATCTGTTCAGAGACTGGCCCATGGGTCTGACAGGAGCACTTCAAAAGACTTTACAAACTCTAATAAAGGGAGTGTCTTAGTTACCTCCAGCCTAACATTTTCCATCACTGCCTATCCATTGATTTAACCAGGCCAAAGCAAAGCTAGGAGGAGGCACAGAGTAGAGAAAGGCCTTCCACTACTAACACAGACCTCTGACAAACTATTTGCTGCAGGCACCCGTTCCATAAATCTGGCTGAGGGAATGCAGAGAAGAAATCAAGCTAAGATTAAAAATGGCTCATTAGTATGCAATACATTCATGTATAGTGCAATAAAATTTCATTTGCATTAACTGATGACTCTTTATGGCCATATACGGCCCCAATGGTTATTTGGATACAGATTTTTCACAACACTGAAAGTATATCATGATCTGAATTTGGAGATTTTATTCATTATTCCAGAACAAAACCCTATGTGTTAAATATACTGTGAAATTTTTATCTTTCCCAAAAAATTACAGCACATTTCATTTAGTCCCACATCCTTTGGTAACTCTTGTAAACTCTACCTGGATCAAATCCTCCTGGGTCATCTCACATGCAAACCCAGATTTTTACCATGAAGTAAAGCAAGGTGTTTGAGATCATTCTACAACCAGTACTTACTTTTTCATTGTGAACATTCCCAAGTAATACATTTGCGTCCACCACGCTTTGTCTTAGATGAGCGTTCTCAGCATCTTTCATAAACTCTTCTAAGTACTTCATAGTTTCAGCTGATCTTCCCTGACTGAAGAAAAGGACAGGGACAAAATTAAATATTTACTCAGATGGCTTCTCCAGATGCTGCAGATCTGTCCCTTTGTTCTGAAGTAACTTTACTTTGTGATGACTCATCCATGACTGGATTTTATTTCCAAATGGCCTCTAGCACTACCTGCGCTGAGCCCAGTGAGATTAGTCCACACAGAATGTTCTGAGGGCAAAACTGGATCCTTTCAGCAAAATAAAACAAATTTTTTCTTCAGAATATTGTGTCATATTTTAAGACCAAGAAAAAAAATGCAAGGAATGATTTAACAGGGATTATTTTAATTTTTTTTCTGCTGAGCAGCTGATAACATTTTCAATACAGCTGGATCTCACATCCTCACAAAATAAGAAAGTTGGCTTTTCAGCAAGACTTTTTGTGCTGCTGCCATTCAGCACTGCCATTTCATGCTCTAGAACCCTGGTGGTGCAGCAGCAGCTCCATCACAGCACTCTCTCTCAGTTCTGGGGGCGACAGCCTTTCCCTGAGTGCAATACTGCTCTTTGGCTGGGGGGATCAAAGGCTGCCAGGGTCACACAGGCAAACCTATAAACTGTGGATTGCAGGTGCCACCCCCAAATCCCAGTGAGATCAGAGCAACCTGAGGTCACAGCTGAATCTAAGCTGAAAATTGGCTAATGTATTTGACAATAACATTTGCAGATTTCCTTTTTTTAATAAAGCCACTCATATTAACAATATAAGACCTCAGCAGTATGATTGCAAGACACAAGATGGACATCTGTGCTTGCTTGTGGGTAAGGCACGGTGCTCTTTTCCCTTTAAGGCTGAAGTGTTACTGCAGCTGACCTCAATATTAGCCATGAACTTGAGTCACTAATGTAGCAGCGTAGCATCCTAAATGTCAAGGCACCAAGCAGGACAGAAAATCCAGTCTTAATTAAGAAATTCATGGAAACAGAAGTTTCTGTAAGTGATGAAGAATTGTGATTTATTTTCTCACCACTTTAAACCACCTTCAAGTTATATTCCTGCAGCACATGACTGCCTGGCATTTCTTTACATTACAGTTTTTATTATAAACTATATTAGGGGTATGTGCTTTCCAAATCTGGCAGAAGTCTGCAATTCTCTGTTTTATGCTATCAGAGTAATTATAACAGGGCAGAGCCTGCCACAGAACAGGAAACAGCAAAGCTGGGCTGCAAATTTACAATATTGCAGTGACTATCTGTACGTGACTGAGATGAGCGAGGGTGCTACAAAAGGATGCTAAACCACTGCAAACTAACGTTCTGGAAATGCTCAAGTACCTGCTACTCTAAAGCTTAGGTGTCAATAAGCAGACCTGGATCTACTAAATGTTCCTAATTTAAGTATTTTAATACCCTGAGAATACAAAATATACTGGACTGTAAACATTTGCCAAGTGTCAATTGGCTTCTAAATTTTAGAATTAGAAACACATATTTTTTAACCTGTTTTTTTTTTCCTAAGAAGAGAAAATCTAATGTTTCCCTGCCGAAATACAGCATATGATTTATATAAGTTAAAGGACAAGGTTAAAGTGTTAGACAAATATTAATTCCAGTTTTTCTAGTTTTCTATATGCAGTGCACAGGTGCAACTTCAAGAGCATATTATATGGTATAATCATTAAATCCATTCAACCAGACCTTTGAGAGTTAAAAACATATATTCTGAGGAAAAGGACTCCTTGGTCCAAGGAATGAGAATGAAACAGTGCAGAATATTTGTGTATCAAGGTGATTCCAGTTTCCAATTGGGAAAACAGGACTGTTAACACCCACATCCCCTGACAACTGTCCAATTATGTATATCACACTTGGCCTACTGTTTGCAGTAGAAGTAATCAATAAAGGATGTGGTTGAGTGAACATAGATTTTGGTTGAACCAATGCATGAAAACTTAATCATTTACTCAGAGTGGAGAAATCAAATAGAGCAGAGATGAAACAGCCACTAAGGGGTTTGTTGATTGTGCCACCAAGTTTGTGGGCTAGAGGCTGAAAGTAATAAAGCAAATGGAATCAGTGACAGGAGAAAATGTAAAAAGGTTTTCTTAATTTCATGAATTAATAGAAATGTTTTGATGTATTTTTGGCCACTTTTTGTATTTCACATAAAAACCTATGCTACACATATAGAAAATATGAAAATTGCTAGGGCATATAACCTCTTTCAGAAAAACAGAAATCAATTTGATACGTATCAGAAAGATATTTCTCACTGTTAGAACTTCACTTATGCCAGCCAGCAATTGGTTGGTAGAGTTTAACAATTTTTCAAAGGAAGTACTTTTAAAAGCACCACAGCTTGAGGTATTTAAAGTATGCTAGAAGGATTACTGAAACACTTTATCCTGCACAGGATCTGATAACATGATAAACAGATCTTTCCTACTCAAAGGGCTAATATTTTATAGTTCCTTCAAAAATCTACATGTTATTTTATACAGCTGTATACTTTCTATCTCCTTAGACATCACCTTCCTAAATGCATAAAATGCAATTTCCTAAAGATATAGTCCTTCATGATCCCACAGAACAGTTATGATGACTTCAGCAGAAGAGATTACACATCCACAGCAACTCATTTTCCAGTTTCATGCTAAAATGCCCTATGAGATTTTTACCCCTATTAGACTTTTATGAAAATATGCACCTTTTATAGGATTGCTCATGTGATGGAATTGGATGTATAAATCATGTGTCCACAAGAAGTCATTACCATGGTGGACACTAGCAGAATAAGTCAAGAACATGATGCTATTATGTCAGATTTTTTTCCCTGGAAAATGACATGCCTAAATGCACATGATAGAGATTTTCAGTTTCCCGTGGTCTCTGGAAACATCTGCAGCAAAGATTTCACAAAATATTCAAAAGCTATAGAAGATTCTTTGCAATTCAGGAGGGCTCAGTCACCTTCTCCAACCCGTCACAAGGAAATCAGTGTGAATTTTCATAAACCTTATGACTATGGCATATTAGTTTTGAGAAATGGTCATCTTTTCTTTGTAAAGACATTATCCATCAAATTTAAAATTATTTGCACAGGTCTAGCCTAGATCAGGTAAAAAGACAAGTAAAGAGAAAGTGGACAAGCTGAATATGGAGATTCAGTCACGAGCAGTGACAGAATAAATTAATGCATTTATCCAATATGTGCTATGTCCAGCTCTGGAGTCCTCAGCACAGGATGGATATGGACCTGTTGGAGGGGGTGCAGAGGAAGCCACAAAGATGATCAGAGGACTGGAGAACCTCTCCTATGAAGACAGGATGAGAGAGTTGGGCTTGTTTAGTGTGGAGAAGTCTCCATGGAGAACTTACAGTATCTAAAGTGAACTTATAATAAAGATGGGTCAAATTGTTTAGCAGGGCCTGTTGCAACAGGACAAGGGTTTTAAACTGAAGGGGAGTTGATTTAGATTAGATATAAGGGAGAAATATTTTACAAAGAGAGTGGTAAAACATGGGAAAAGGTTGTCCAGAGAGCTAGTGCGCCATTCCTGGAAACATTCAAGACCAGGCAGGATGGAGCTTTGAGTAACCTGTTTGAGCTGAAGATGTCTCTACTCATTGTAGGGGGGCTGGACTAGGGGACCTTTAAAGATTCCTTCCAACCCAACCTATTTTATGATTCTATGATTCAGAGCTGCCCAGGCTGTTCTACAGACAAGTTTCTCAAATGACTGAAAGTTGCTGAGAATCATCGTGACATTTTACAGGGTTGAGCAGTTAATGCCTATCACATACCTAAAGCTCTTCAAAGCAAGTACATATGTAAGCTGTTTCATTTGGTAAATGTTCTCATGGCACAACTACCAGATATGTTTTGTGAAAATATGACAGCCATTTTCCAGAGAAAGGGTTTATGGTTGGGCCTTCACCTGTGCAATAAATTAGCAGTTAAATCCCTGATCCCATACATGACTTTGAGTTCCTCCTTCACTTGAATCAATCCGAATGTTCCTCTTCTAGAAGAAGGCCTTAAATAGTAAACTGGGGAGTCTTACTGCTCCTAGCATGCCCTCTTATTGCTCCTGACCTACTGTTTTCCCTCTTTTTCAAATTGCAAACTGGAAAGCAGCAAGACTGTACATTCCTGGGTAGCTAAAGAATGTTCCCAGAAAGTGTGGACTACAGATTTGATGTAGAAGAAAATCACTAGTCATTCCTTCTTTAATTCTGTTTTCAAGATAAGAATTTGCATGGGCATGGTCTATCAGATGAAGGGTTTAGCAACCCGACTTCAGAAGGGTAACCAAATCTCTGAGTCAATAAATATAGGTGCCCTAATTGCAGAATGCCTAAATCACAGAGAGGAAATTAATATGCATGGTTTACTAGGGATTTCTCTGGACTGCCTTAACCCACCCTCTACCCAGACTGCTGCTTTCTGTGAATACAAGGAGCCCATGAATGCTACAGAGAGCTCAGACAACTTTGTACCCATTGCAAAGCCACTCATTGTAACAACTGGTGTTCTGGTGACTAAATCTTCCTTGTTTAGGCTTAAGACACTTTTGAAAACAGGACCTGGTATTCTTATTCAGTTCTGTGTCTTTTAGAGTATCTCATCCCATGCCCTTATTTAGGATGCTCAGAATATGTGTAGCCATGAATTATGTATCAGAGAGCTGAAGACAACCGTGGTTGTGGCTGGTCCCTGTGTGCTCTGAAAGGCCCAGAGACAAGGGATCTAACTCAAAGAGGAAAATTTTGCTCTGTACGCTGAAATAAACCTTCTTCATAAACAATTTGCCAACCTCTATCGTGCATTATATGCACTGAAGTCCCCAAGTACAGGATGAAGCAAGAAAAAGCTGCAACCTTTATTTTAAGCTCTCCCCTCCTCTACTTCATATGATAATTGCATTAGGCTATTTCATGTCAAAATTATTTGTGTCAGAAGTTGAAATAGTTTCAAACTAATTCACCTGGAAGAAGATTTTAATGCCAGATGCTAAATCAAAAATATTAAACACAAGCATTGTATTTGCAACAAATTTGTATCTAGTTACACATGAACAAACCAGAAATGCCTCCACAGAAGAAGTGAGTGCAAGAAATGGAAATTTACAGTCCAGAAAATATTAGTGAGACACCTAATGAAGCTTGCTACATATATTATACTTTACAGGTAACAAAAAGCTAGAACCATACACTTTAAAGAACGTGCACCAGTTTAAAATAACTTTTGATGAAAGGGTCACTTACTGCAAGAAGGGCACTGCTTAAAATTTAAGCAGTCAGTAATGGGAAGCGACAGACCTCTAACAATTTAAGTCTTTCACAGCTGAATGAATCTGCCCTGCCACTCAGACAAGGATGTGCTAACCTACCTTGCCAGGATCTTGGCTGCAGCCGCATATGCTCTGCCCAGGCCAGCAGAATCACCGAGTGCTGTGAAGATTTCTAGGGAGGTGTTCAAAACCTGCGAAACAGGAAAATAAACCCCAGGAAATACCATGATAAGAATTTCCACTTTTCCTCCCCAACCCCCCCGGTCTTTCTGTCCACCTGGAACACAAAATTAAGGCTTTTCTACTTCTACAACTGTTCTCTAATTAGCCATAATGGGACTAGGGGTTTAATCATTACTTACAGTTGTTTGAAACCATTCAATAATTACAAATCAAAAAGATGCAACTTGCAGTTAAATCTCTGTATTTCATCAATTAGCAAAAGCCAAAGAGGTACTACCTGATTTGCAACATAAATTTCCTTATCCATAATGTAAAAGATTTGAAGAGCTTGTGCTTTTATGAGTTTCTGATATCTTAAGACTGTATCCTTTGAATTCACAGTGTTTTAGAATGATATGCTGAAATACAGCTTGGTCTTTTTTTTTTTCCTTTCTTTAATCTGTCACAACTTATCTTAGTACAATGCAGATGCCCCAAAATTAAGTAAGTTGTAGGTTATACATTTAATCTATTTTGGCTTAAAGTACTGTAGATAACACTGTTATTTTTGTGACTAATTATTCACACACAAGCAGATTGCTAATGTTTGGAATGTATTCTATCATGATGAACCTTCCCATAACTGAAGGCTTACAGCTGCTGCATAAAAACATATGATCTTAATTCAATTTACCACTGACATCACCTGTATTGCAGAATTTCTCTTCTCATCCATTTTTTTTCCAATGGTGATGATGGGAGAGTGCATATAAAATTAAATCTTATTCTTTCCTCCCTCCTCTTTGTTGCTTGACCCAATCTATTACACACATGAGAAAACAGGAAATCTCCAAAGACTCTCTATGGAAATCCTTTTTGCACATTTCCAAGAAAGGAGTGGTGAATGTCATTTACCAGCTCTGATGGGGGATGGGAGATGCCCAGGGACATATGACAGTATCCTGCATGCCTCAAGATGCCTATTTATACTGAGGTAAAAGATAGGGCATTTTCTCTCCAGATTGCATCCCTTGTCATTGGCACAGTGCATGGTTCAAAAGAAGACAAGCTGTGTGTGCTAATGCTATGGATGTCACCATTTCTATCACTGCTTCCCACCACTCATATTGCTGAGTTCTTGAAAGAGTTTTACTATGTGCACAAGTACCCCTGGATATGGCTCTTAGTTTTTAGCTATATAAGCTCTTAGTTTTTAGCTATATAAGCTCTGTGTGCACAAAAAGCAGCACTTATTAATGTGCACAGCCCTATTTACCATCCCTCAAGTACTTTCTTACCACTTGTGTTCTCATGTACATCAGCATTGCATCCTACGCTTGAAGGTCATTGCCAACTGAGCTATCAGTGCATTAGATATGACAAAAAGAGTACAAAGGCACCTCGGTTAGGAAGTTGTCACATCATTTCAGAACTCACCCTAAACTGACCACACACTTAACCTTGTCAGGGGCTGCACTGCATCCTTCTAATAATCCAGGGTGGTAACAGAAATGCACACGAGTCCAAAAGAGAGTTTCTGGTATTGCATTTAACTCAGGGGATCTACAACGTTTGTTGTAATAATCATGCCCATATTAGAAAACCTGCCATAAGAATGTCAGGAGGTGTCAAAAATGTTATGAACTGGACTGAAATCACACCTAGTTTAAACTGGCCTCTACAACATTAAGTTAGGACACAGGGCCTCTGGTCATTATTATCTCCACAGAAAGGTTACTTAGGCACCTAAGGCTTTGACTACTGTCCATCTTTTTTTCTATCAAAGATATCACAAAGGCTAAAAAGTACAGCTAAAACCAAGGAAAAACCATACACAGAGTAGCTGAAGTAAAAGGCTGGTTCTCTGCATCTCTGTAACAGCTGTGGGAAAGAAGTAAATAAATAAAGCCACTCATTCATATTGATGAAAAGTGCTCATTTTGGTCCTAGGTTACTACTACTCTACACGAATCAGATATTTCATTCTAAATAATGATGAAATAACAATAATTAAAGCACCTACATGAAAGGGTAGAAATATTGATAAATTACAATAGAAAATGTACTCTTTATCTCTGTGTTTCAAATGACTCCTCCATCTTCAGATAGTATGTAGGGACACAAAAAAGGACACATGCCTGATGGAGAGGAGCTGTGTAGTGCCCATGTATGCTACAATTGGCCAGTATCCACAAGTGTAGGAAGTGAGAGGTCTCCCTCACCTATGATGCATACCTGACCTTCAACATTCAGGATTGGAAAAGAGATAGGACAGGAGAAAATGCTGGATTAAAACGTGTTAGAGGATTTCACCCAAACTCTCTTGCAATTAAGGCACAATTGAAACGAAAAACTATAAAGCCTGCCCGCTGGCAAATCAAGCAGAATAGACACAGTGATGCCTGTCAGAATCTGTAAACTGCCTGAAAACAACAAATGGACAGCAAAATTTTCCTGGATATGAACAGCCAGTCCCTCTAACTGGGTTCATATCATTTCGATCTAATGGAATTTATAGTCTCCCCATGAAAGTATTCCTACCTTTACACAAAAGCATAACTAGAAATGGGTATTTTATATAGTATATATTTAGACAAAGTTTTCAGAGATTTAGAGTTATTGAAGGGTCAAAAATGTATTTTTATTCTTTATATTTTGCTTTGCTTTGTTTGGGTATTTTTTAGAATTAGCTATGCACAAAGAGTTTTGAGGAAGGAGGCTGCTGCAATATATTTATCCTGATCATGCTAGGCTCCATTATAATATTAATATAAAATTTCTGTATCAAAGGGAGTTTGATACTCTAGCAACTAGTGCGAAAAATTGTTGTATAAGAAGGTAAACAGATTAGAATGTACAGTTTTTTCTACCTCTATATAAAACCTGCACTGATTATGGTCATGATAAAAGTTTTTAGCTGTGTGACCAACCACATTGATTATCTCAAACTTTTGACTTCTGTGGGTCTGCAATGGAAATACTGGTTTACAAAAACCAAATAGCATGAAAATCAAAGTCTAATACAGAAATGAACAGTGGGTTTCAGTCACTTTTTCTCATCCATGCAGGATGTGGGAAGGTGGCATGGTGAAGAACTGTGTAATAGATAACTGTCCCACGTGCCATCTACTGTTATTTTGGCACATGCAGGGGGAAAAAAAGAAAAAAGAAAAAAGGAAAATGTTGCTTTTATGGCTCAAAAATAGAAATAAAAAAAATCGAATGCATTGTACAATTTCCCTCATTTTCTTGCTTAGCACTAAAAGCTGGATGGAGGTGCACACGGGAGGAAGAGAGCTATTGTGGGAGCATCTATTCACAAAAATCAACTCCCTTCCCACGTCTATCTGTCTACAATTAGTTACAGTGTGAAACGAAAATAATAAGCTCCATTTACATCTTCAAACTAGAGCCTATTTGTGGTATAGGTCTTGCACTAATTCTCTAGCTAATGGTGAATTTCATATTTACCTCCTCTGCCAAGAAAAATATTAGTCAGAGCTCAGGCCCAGATTTCCTTCTCAGTTATCTCAGCATTGTGCCAGTATGACACCCCTGGGGTTATTCCATTAATATAAAACAGATCCACCAGCTCCTCCCACAACATCCCCCTCCCCTGAAAATCCAACCCTTTATTTTTTTATTTTTGCCACACCTGTACTTCTTTTATATGTATATAAAAACATGCACACGCTCCATTAGGATACACTGAGGACTCAGATAAAAGGACAGAGGTTGTGCTAAACAGTCATACATCTGGGGATAATGGACAAAAGAGTAAAAATCAAAAGTATAAATTTATGTTGAATAAAGAATCTCTATCTGACTCAAGATTAATGCTACTACCAGTATTTCCCTGTTTCAGTAAAATATATTACTCTGCCAAAAGCACAATGAGATAATATCGATTTATAATACTGTAACCTTAAAAAACACAAACCCATAGTTTTGCTCTCAGCTTTACACTTGGTATTATTGTCAAACTTTATTGGAAATACATTTATTTTGATTTCTGAAGATCTAGCTCTGTTGAGCCATTTCACAGCTGGTGAGCAGTAAAGATGCTTCTGCCTCATTTACAGATCTTGAACACGAATCAGACAATCAGCTGGAACATTAGTCAAAGAGATCACTAGCTAATGATTCCTGACAGGCGCTGCAGTCGCAGACCAAGGCCCAGCCTGGCTTGCAGCATCTGACAGTATTTTTCTGCAGCCAACAATAGGTGTTGGTAGACAGACAATGCAATCGAGTGAGACCGCTGGCCTCATACCACTGAGTACCTCTTAAATACTTCCAGAAAAAAACACATAGTTCTGATGGTCACTAAATAATCACTGTGATACAGTCCAATGAAAATAAAAGAAAATAGAACCGTGTGCACAGGCATTTTGCAGTTCAGTGAACTCTGCCCAGTAACTCCCCAAGAAACGCATATTTAAAAATGACTAAAACGTTCAGTCTTTATTACCATAATTTGAATGGTTACACACCTGTGGCAATGCTGAGTAAGAGAAGTTTCACAGCAGAAACCCAGGTGTATTCTTATTCTGGGCAAAACTGCGTGGGAGAGGGTTGGACAACAATAAGAAAATTGCATTGTTTCATGTAATGTATTGATCACAACGAGCAGAGCTCATTGATCCCAGGAAAATCATACACCAATATCAACGGACAACTGTTAAATGCTAAATGTATTCAGGCACAGTGAGCATGCAGGGTAGAAGCAATACAGCCTTCTGTTGGTGAGTGCTCAGTTAAGGGACAGAGAAAGTGGGTGCCACACTGAGGAAAGAGGGAGCAATCCCTGATTTGCCACAACTGTTGGTTCTCTCTCATTTCCCACAACTGAAATTCACCAACTCAAATTATGTGGATGTTAATTCCTTGCCCTTAGTCCCATCCAACTGCACTGGATTGTAGTGTTTTGATAAATAATCAGAAAAAAACCCCACAACCAGAAATGCACAAACGTTGTCATTCTTCGTACAGAGACAGAAAGAATTTGTCTGGAATTGGCCAAATCGCTGTGTTCCAGAACTGCTATTCCAGGAACTTTACTGTGAGTATTTGCATAATGCACAGCATAAGCACACATCTTGCAGCAAGTGAATTAGGGACGGGGGAGGGAAGTAGAAGTATCCACCCAGAAGTCTGTCCTAGTCAAACGACAAAGTGGAACAGCCCTGTTGAAGACTTTCCCCAGGCTCTTGCTGGGCCACAGCCACCACTGTGGTGCTGCTTGGCTCACTCTCTCCCTGTGGGGAACTGCTCCATCCAGTCCACACTCCCCCTCCCCTGATACACTTGGCTATCAAGTGCAATGTTTACCTTTATGCTCTATAAATGCGCAGCAATATATGCTTCAGGTGCTCCTGTCTGCATCTATTTGAGGGATTAAAGGAGGGCAGGCAAACATTTCACTCACCCCTTAACAGACTATCAAGATAAGACCTAAGGCTCTGTGCCTGTATCAAGTCTTACTTGAATTCTTTGCATAATATTCAGAGTATATACATTTTGTTTTGATTCGGACTGGATGATGTGCAAATACAAGTAACTAATTGAAAAAATTCCTTTCCCCAGTGTAATTTCAAACTTCTTTTGGCTTCCACAAGGTCAAGAGTTCACCCTGTGTGCTTAATTTTGCTGCACAGGAAACTTAAGAGAGCTGAAATGTACAAATGATTGAATAAACATTAACTTGTGCTCCCATCCTTCTTATTTATTCTGTATTAATTTCTGTATTACTGGCCTTCTCTGCCACTAATAATTATAATAATTCTAATAAACACCATAATTCTAATAATAAACACCAACAACATCATTTTATTATTTCCTATACCTAATAAAGGGTTGTACTAAAATAAATATTTTTTTTTTTAAAAAATCATCCAGGTCCTTCAGAGCAAAAAATTATGCAAACATCAAATGCAGGTATTTTGGTTTGTTATTACTGTACCATTTGAAGTCTTTACTGCTAAAGACATTGCCCTAGTAAAGGTTGTTGCAGCCTTTATCTAGGATGGGAATGTAATGTTTTCCAAACTAACCACTGTTGACATATTTCTTCAAAATAAAGCATGGCTTAACAGTCTGGAGTGAAGAAGCTTCATCTGTTACCCTTTAACAGCAATATAAGAGGAAAAAACAGTTTATGTATCCTTTCCATCCTGACAGATGTGACAATAGCTGGAAACACTGTGCCTGCCAAGAGCTTTTATCAAGTATGTTATAACAACTAGTAATAAGTGTAAATAATAAATGGCTACGATCTTATGGGAAACGGTGGCAATACTAAACAATTTTTGGTGCTTGCTGATGGGAGTCTGCTAGTCTTGGAATTCCCTGGCTTCCCAGTAGAGTTTTGGCCTGACAATAAACAACAGTTTAATACTTTATCTAATCCCAGCCAGGAGGTAAGTTCAACAGCAAGCTTTTGCAGATGTTCACATCCAATAATCTATTCATAATTGATGAAACAGGGAGGTCAGATGTAATGGTTGCTACTATTCCAGCAACAAATAAATGGTTATTGACAAAACAAGGCAGTGTGGCGCTGAGTGCTGAGCAGTGACAAGCATGAAACAGTGCTGAGACAGAAGTAGTGATGTGAATACAGCCCTTCATCCTGAGAATTCCTCAATGTGATGTGTGGCACGAGGGCCACTCTGACACATAAGCAGATGGAGGTGACTTGTAAAGGAAAAATGAGATTCTGCAAGTACATAAGAGACAAAGGCAGAGCCGGAGAAAGGAACAAGGCGAAAGGGGTGGAGAAGGCTGGAAATTTGGGTAAGTGCAATAACACGAATTGTTCAGAAATGTTTTTGTATAGCAACACTGTGATCCAGATGTCTGCACTGCTTTTATCAGACTGCTGTGTCTACATCAATGTACCTGGCTGTCAGATCACTGTAGCCTGCTAAGACATTAATATCATACTGTATGTATATGCATGCTTAAATGCCCATTACTCCTTAGACAAAGCACCTATAAATACTCTGTTTCATGTGTATTAATATCTTTAGTCCACTCTTGAACAGATATTTTTAACTACACAAAGTTGTTCTAGCTAAAAGCAAACAAACAAACAGTTAAAATTTGCATAACACAATGGTAAAAACTGCAGAGATAAACTGGGAAAGTATAAAAACAATTTAAGCCAATTGAAAAACCACTAGTTTTCTGCAAAGCAATATGGAAGTTAAGGAAAAGTTCTCATTCAGCTTAAAACCTTATATTCTTTAAGTTTTAACCCATATAATGTAGTAAAAGAATTAATAGACTGTTCTTATTGACTGAATAAAACTTGAGTCATTTACATGCAAATAGATACTTGAAATCTTTTGCAACCATTTCAGTGCTAAAAGATAGTATTTTTACAATGTTTACTGTGTAATATACTAGTATGAAAAACAGCAGAATGAAACGGTGGCCATTACTGCTGTATGTAGTCATAAAAAGATTTCAGACAGAAATATTTTAAATATTAATATTACTAAAATCATTTAAAGCACCAAGGAATGTGAAATCGATTTATTTAGAAGCACAATTTATTTCACACTTTGCTACCAATTCTTTTGATCAGCTCTGAAATAATACATAAGCTGAAAGCAAAACAGCAAAACAAATTGCTTCTAGCAAGGAGGCAGGAAGCTCTAGGTTTTACACTGGCACGTTTTAGTGTTTTAACTTCTCAGGTTATTTATCTATCAAAGGATGAATTTTAAATTCCCTAAAATCTAATGGCTGAATCAAGACCTATTCTCCAGTCTAGCCAACGATGGTCGTGATCAAGCAAGGTTGTTATGCATTTGCTTACACTGGAATACATGAGTTGTCCCCCTGAAGTCAATGAGAATAACTGAATTGAAATTTAAACACATATTTCATAAGTGAATTGCTGCAGCTTGAACTATACCAATTTGAGAAACCAATCTAATTTTAAGAGCCTTACTTTACAGAATATTTTTTTATAACCCGTTCATTAGAATTAACTATACAATGGAAAACAAAACCTCCCAGATTATGAATATATTTGCATTTAAGTACTGAAATTCCTGAACGTGTACAGTGTGGGCACAAACATTTCATTTCTCAAAACACATTAAGAGACTGACTTCTGTAACTTTATTATCTAATAGAATTAGAAATTTCTCCTACAGTTTTTCAGCCATTTGCTACAGCCCTGGGTATAGTATGTGCAGTTTCACTAATGGATATACACTAATGGGCTGACAGTTCCTAAAATCTGGCACATCACTGTTTCTCAGATAACAAGCCACAAACTTAGACATACTGTAACTATCTCTTTCCCTCAATTATATACAGCACTTGAGTTCTGAGGTTTAGCACACCTAAGATAGAAATCCAATGTAGTCTAAAGTTCATAAAGTAAATAACCTCTAAAACATATGGTTGTAGTGCTTTTTCTTTTTTGTTCCTAGCCTGTGAGAATGAAATGAGTGGAAACTTGTATATTGGCAGGTACTTGAAAAAAAAATGCATATTTTATTAGCTACTCTAAAAAACTTGAGAGTACATAGAAAATTCCTAAATCATATCTTTTAACCAACAGAAGACAGGTGGAGTTTTAGAAACCTCAGCGAGGGTAAGTGGACTCGTTGTAACCTCCTTTCCCATAGAAGAGAGTGTCTAGCTGTGTTCCCAGTCTGGCTCCTACCCTGCCTGGAAAGCATAAGGAAGAGCCATCTGCACTGGCCATACCTGGCAGAGACCATGCAGAGATGGTTCCATCCCAGCAACTCTAGCAAAAAGGCAGGACCTGAGTGAGAGCTCCATGACTGCCAAGTGCTCTGCACTCCGTGCCTTGGTGAAAAATAGATGCAAAAATATTTTTATTCCCTTGCAGAGCAGTTGAAGGGATTTTTATGGCTTTGTCCTCAATGCTTCAACAAATTAGAGCTGAGCAAACCTCCAGTAAGGGACAATTACAATCTGCCTCTTTTGAGTTCAAACAATTTCATGGAAATGATTCAGAGTCATACAAAGAATTCTCTTGACCTTAGAATATCTATTATTATGTAAATATACTTTTACTGATGCTACACTGCAGTACCCTCCAGTTCTTTGCAAACTCATACAAAAAGTGTGTCTATGGGTGCAAGGCAATAATCAAACTTACCAATTTGTAGCAGATACCCTGAGTCAAAATCTTGCCAAAAAATGGAGTTTGAAGTTTGGGTAACCATATTTGGTATGTTAAACAGCATGACTTCTAAATGCAGGATGCATTATAGAATACATATATTATATACATGTAATATATTTTAAGTGAGGCTGCATATAACTCATAAACATATATAACCCCAGCAACTTTCATACTGTTTTGGAATTAAGAACAAACAAAATAATGGCCTGCAGGCAGAGGCCTCAAAATTGGGGTTTTAAATGTTTTGTCACCAACTTGCATTCAGATTCCTGAGAACACCAGCGGCCAGATAATCCTAAATTCTGAAAAGGGGCTGTAGATTTATCTAATGCATCGTGCAGTCAAACCTGCAACTCACTGCAGTTGTCTTACTCTTCTGGGATGTATGAATGAGTAAACTGAAAACTGTAATGGATAAGATGGAAATCCACCCATTTATGGTGTTCTGGCAACCATTCTTATGGAATACGAGACTCCTGAAGGGTAAGGTCAGTATCAACACGTTACTAGTGCATTTTTTTTGTTTGTTTCTATGAGAAAACATAAAAATAGGATAATCTGATTTTCTTACAATAAGGTAATAGATTTTTAATGTATTTAATATTTTTTGTTACTCATGCTCTATAATTTTTGTATAACTTGATTAGTAATTGTGCAATAGTACTGCATGTAAGAGTGTTTTCTTACAGGGGATATTCTTGTGGCACATTTATCTTGACAAAAATCCAGTTTACTGAGTGGAGTTATTGTGATGTCACTAAACAAGCAAAATGCAATCTGAACCACAGACAATGCCATGTTTCAAAGGAAAGTAGCATGACTGCATCTCAGGGCTACTCAGAACATTTTTTGTTGTTGTTGGTTGCTTATTTAAAAAAATGGTTAAGATAGGAACAACATAAATCAAATCAACAGCAGAAATCCTTCCTTCTCTAAGACAATGTTAACTTTCAGTCAGAGCTTTCTTCCACTTTAAGAATTAAGTGCTAAATTAACAACAAAAAACTAATTGAATGATCAGACATTCACCTCTTTCCTGAAATTTCAGGTCTTCTTTAAGATTCTTAACACAAATAATCTTTAATTTCTTAATTCCCTCAGTATTTGAATCAGTATATTCTGCCAGGGCAAAGTTCACTCCCAATACTAATTTTATCACATAATTTTGTTTGTACTATCTTCACCAATGTAGAGCAGCAGCGGGACCCTTCTGAAACACGAAATTTAATCACTTTCAGAATTGGCTCACACCTTTCTCTTTACATAATCTATTGTGAGAAGCAGCATCAATAACAAGTGCCTGCCTTCAAAGGTGACTCAGAGTTTTGTCTGGTTTTTCATTCCTCAGATATGAAAACCACTAAATTCCTACATGACTACAGTTTTAAGAACAATTTAAAAAGCACTTCAATGAAAGTGAAGCCTCTAGGAATGATGAGACCTTTGCTTAAACTGGTATGCCAAAATGTTTTTTCAAGCACGTTGCTGCCATTTGCCAAGCTGAAAATGTTACACTTCAGTACTAATGGCTAAATATCACTTAGAGATGAATAAAGGCAAATCCGGCTGATTTAATAGAAAGAAGGTTGAAGTAATTTCTATCGAATAGTATCTTTTGATGTGTATTGTGAGACTTCATTTCAGTGTTTCTTTTTGTGGTAACATCACTGAAAGCTTAAACCTAAACTTGGTGACAGTAAACCTAAACCCAGATAGACACACTGACAGAAACATGTCTTGAAGTTCAGCCTTCTAGCAAAGCACTAGAATAGTAAGCAAACCTCACAGGAAAGATGCTCATCCTTTTCCACCACCTTCCACAGTGTTTGGGAGAAAAGAGGGTAACATTCAGTCTACCTTTTGGAGTTCTTTTACTTGCTAAGATCCTCCTTGATTCACCCAGTCCATCCATGCATCCATCCATACATATAGGTATATCTATATAACTACATATTACATTAGATAAAATATACTGTACATACTAAGTTCAGAATATCTGCACCTCAGCTACACTGATATCCTCTCTGCATGCATTGAGACAAAAATTCCAGTTGTTTTGACACAGAATTTTTCAGAAATTAAGTTTATGGCCATAAATCACCTCTGATTACTTTAATAGGGTCATTTTGAATGTGAAGATGTCTTTGTAAGTTCATAAATTTTCTTGATAATTTTGTGCCTGTGGCTTGTATATCGTAATTCTGACAATTCATGCCATAAATTATCACATTTAGTTTGGCATGAGCCTCAGTACTCATGAATACTGCCTCTATTTTTTTAAATATGTAGCATATCTGAAACACAGGATTCAATATCCAAAATAAAGTAATACTTAGAAAAAACCTAACACTTCGTTGAGGAATGAGGAACTGGATTTTTCCTAATGATTTGGGATGCAACTGTAATTGAATGAGAAAAAACCCCGTGATACCCTACACTTTGAAGCATTCTTGAAAGCCCAGTCTAAAAAAAAAATTCCCACACCAAGCATTACATGACAATATGTTATGCAAGATTTCTAATGACACAGAAGTGTTTCACTTAATATTCAGCTTGTATAATGAGAGGAATATACAAGTAAAGAGTAACTTTTACTTTAAAAAGATGGAGAATGGACATAATGGACAATGTTTAAGATAAAATCTATATAATGTGAACTATTAGTGTTTTGTGGGAAAGCCATTAGGCTTGATTATAATGCAGATGATATGAAAAATATTATGAGCATACCCCACTGCTATTGAACATAATTAGTTCTCAGGCTTTTAAACTTGCACACACTTATATTTTTACATCGGCTGAAATCAATCATATATATCAAATAAAATTAAACTAATTTATACAGATTATACACCAAATCAAATCACATTAGATTAAACACCAAGTGCCCAGAAAATAAAAAACCTCCTCTAACAAAACTAGCCCATTCGATACAGAGTGACTGCATATTTTTTACAGCATTGGCTGCAGCTTAATCATTTCAACCTTTAATTACTGCATCAGATAATGACTATTTTGAACATATGCTTCTCTGCTCTGCTAGAAGACATGAATGAAAGAGAAACAAGTTCATATGCATTCTCCTGTGTGTGTGTGTTGGGGGAGGGAGCAGCAGGCTAAAGAGCAAAAGGAACCAAGTGGCAACAATTGGAGGAAATGGTGTCTGTAACAGCTGCTCCTTTCAGATTCCCCTAGAAGGAGACTGCCTGAGGTGGGCCACGGCACAAAAGGATAAAGAAGATGAAAACTGATGCAAAGCAGGGAAATAACTGCTGAGACCCCCGAGTCTACATCCGAATAGTCCCAAGCTGTGTGGCAAGACCTCTTTAGCATGCTACAGAAGCTGGTGATGAACTACATATTACCATGAGGCAAACTGGCTCCAAGCAGTATTGTCTGCATGTTATGTGTAATGATAACCAGTGCTCCTCTGGGAACGGGATGCAATGATTTCATCTCCGTAAGCATCTGAGCTCCCCTTGGATACAGAGACCATTAAACTGAGAACAGAAGGGGAAAATTTAGGCAATGATTTCCAACTGGAGAGTGAAGACAACTTGTGCTCTACACTACTGTCAGCCACTGATATTTTACTGCTCTCACTCTTAAGGACAACAGGAAATAAAACTGTACCCCTTTTTCCTAGTCCCATAGCACACACTGTATTTTCTGAATGAAGGTACTTGATAGGTTTCTTATGTAATATTATTGAAAATACCATTATATTAGGAAATGCCACTATATTATTGACACTGAAAAGTACTGGTATTTTCATTACTGTTAAAATAACATTTTATACTCTTAACATAATGTATCATTTGCTTTGTACTACAGAGACCTCCTTTCCCCTATCAACATAATTGCACATTGCCTTCCTTAACTGTCAGGGGGTTTTGTGGGGCTAAAAACAACACGCAAAACCTCTTATGTATATGTTTTAAATTAACAGTAGTACATTACAACATTCAAGGTTTCAGAAGCTTCCTCAAAAAATAATTCTGCATACAACAAAAAGAAATAGAACTTCCAAATGATTACTGTAACTTTTTGACACGAGACGTGGGGGAGCAATGAAAGGAAAGGAGCAGCTATAAAACATAAGCACAATTGATCCTGAGGAGACAATGCCAGGACACCTAATATTTTTGACAATTTTGGGGGTAGTTTGATCCTTTGTATATCCTGGAGACTCATTCATTACATTAATTTCTCCTGTGATGGAGAGATCAAGCATGTATGCAGGCTTTTTTACTTAGCACATTTTTTTATCTTCATAATTCAAACAGTACATTGTGACTCTCAGAAAATTAACAGAAAAGTTGTTCAGGCAACAATGCTGACACACTTAGTCAAAAAACAATGGCAGGTAAACTGCAATACCAAAAAATTCTAGTCTTATCTATCAGACTGTATTCCTGAGAGAGATCAAATACCATATTCTCCTTGCTGTTGCAACTATTAGATACAATTATACGAAATTACAGGGAGCTTCTAAATTTCGAAATATTTTCACATTCAGCTACAGACTTTAACTGGGCCTGATGGGAGAACAGGCTCCCACTTTCCAGAATTCAGTTGATTTATACAGAAGGAAGGCCTATCAGCATGGAAGAATTATGTATAAAGACGGTCAATAACCTCTAGAAAAATCATATCACACATGACAAAAAGCATGTAAAGGACATTTTGAGATGGAAATCTAGAACACTTCCTACTCTGCAGAAGCCAAGCAAGTAATATTGAAACATAAGTAAATTCATCCTGTGACTTCTATTGTCTATTTCTGAAAAAAATAAAACACCAGAACAAATACCCACACAATGAATGACCTCCATAAAACATACTCATTAATAAACACTGAGTCATTCTGCAGTTAAAGGAACAAACAGAAATAATAATTATCTAGCTGATTAATTGCAATAATCAAGGACAAAATATTCAAACATTAATTTTCCACAGAATGTTTCTAAGAGGATCATGGAGGACAAACAAACCAAGTTGCTGTTTATCTTTCCTCTCACACTAAAGCTATGAGGATGGGGAGAAACCCTCCTTTCAGACAAGAATTCCACATGTAGAACTCTCATGGTCTTAGAATTATTGAGGCTCAAGGGAAACATGAGGAGAGGAAGTTTGAACTCAAGTATCCGCAGAAGGGATTGCATCATCGTTAACAGCTTTTCATACCAAAAGCAATTCATACTTCTAAATTCCTGATGTCCTGAAAAACTCAACATGAAAACTGATAGATTTTTCATCATTGCTCAGAAATATACTGTGCCAAACTAATTTGCAAAACTGATGTTTTATACAAAACCCTAATTAAATAAAAACTGTTTTATATATGCACACATACAGGAAAAGGAAAGCTAGTCACAAATAAGCTGAATTGTCAATTTATATTATTTCTACAGCTCCACGTACGGAAACCTGGACTCCAGCAGTTCTGGAATTTATTGGAACCATAAATGCTCAAGCCACATGGAACCCTACTTACAGAACTAAATATAGTTATAAAAGGTCTGTGAGCCAAGTCTCTCCAAATCTTTTCCACACTCCAAATGCCCAAGATGCCAAGGAGGCAGAGAGAGGCACTGAGAAAGCTAAAGCAACTGTAAAATAAACTTACTGATAATGCTGTCCGTTGTTCTCCAGAAAAATGATATGCTAAACTTAAGCAATACGCAGCTTCTCCTCGTGTCTTCATATTACCCCCTAAAGAAAGGATTCAGGTTACAGTTACCAGCATCATCTCAACAAAATGACATTAGTGCAGACAGTTCTTGCAGGTTCTTAAACAACATGTAGATGTTAAAATACTCTAGCAAATTTTTACTTCTCCTTACCCCGCCATTTATCTCTTTCCAAAAATATACAGTGACAATGAAAAATAGAGGCTGTGGATTTAAAGGTCAGTAAGAAGGTTCAGCAAAGTCAGAGAAAATATCTTTCCGTAATGAAGTATAATCAAATTAGCATGCTGTAATGTTCTCTGTCATTGTTTAATAATAGTCCTAGTGTCTTCACTTTAGAAAATCATCATAGCCTGTATGAAAATCATCATACACTCAATTTACAAAATAAAAAGTACCTACAAATACGTAACACACCCTAATACATAAACACAAGATGCATGTTCATCCATACACTTTGCTAACATGAATCTTCGTGAAACACCAAGAGAGAACTATCACTAGACCAGCTTCATCTCTCTTGTCCTCATGGCTATTTTACAAGCTAATATACTCTAAAATAGGCTAAAAACCCAGGGAATTTATTCTTGCAAGCAGTAGTTAAAGAAAACTCTGCACAGGCAGTTCATGAGGTACATCACACTTTTCCATGCCAAGTTTTATTTCACTGATACCGATTTAACAAACTGCTTGCTGGTCTATTTGAGCTTCAACAGAAAATCATCCATTCAATACTGAAATAAATATAAATTAATTATATAAATTCTTACTGTATCACACTATATTCAAAAATTTCCCTCCAGAACATCAGTATCCATTAGAAAAACTTGTAGGTAAAATTACATTTAAAATAGCACAAAATCTTTCTTTTGCTCAGTATCAGTCTGCTTCAATAGATTAAACAATGAAAGATCAACCTGAAGCATAACTGCATAGCAGGGCATTTTGTAAAATGCACAAATAAATATAGTTGCAGTGAAAAGGGAGATCATCTGCTTACAATTGTCACATGGATTCTTTCTGTTGAAACACAAAGAAGCCTCCATCCAGTTCTGCAACTCTCAATGACAGTAATTGCTGAGGCCAAAACAATGCTCTGTCTACTGCACTTGTTACTTAAAATTATTAATAGCACGTAAATCAAAAACCTCATAGTTTTTTCCAATACTCAATATCTTTTAAGAGGCTTAATAAGGCAAAAGGATTCAGAAACACAGTTTTACAGAAGGAAAATAAGCTAGAAGTTGCTAGGGATGTGAAAAACTTTCTTCCTCATTTAAGAACAGTTTGAGAGTCTGAAAATTTTAAATTCTAATCCTAATTTGTAAAATACATAACTAGAGATGATGGTCCAGAAGGGCAGAATGGACATCACACATGGAATCCCGTTGCCAGTATGGCTCTGGAATGAGGACTGGAGAACTCATCAGAAAGAAGTTCTAAAGTTTAAAGAGAATAACAGCAAGTATACTGTGCATGATGACATTTAATATATGCCTCAAGAAGTTATGAAAGGGATTGATTTGAAGGAACAGCACTGGAACATCTGCCTGGTTAAAGGAAGTTTAGGAAGACATCAGATCCATTCTGTCAATCTCTTAATTTCCAGCAGTTTTCACTAGCAATAAGAAGTTGTTGATGGGAAATTTCATCAGCAGTCCTTCTAGCTACCACAGTAAATATCAACAGTTTTACTCCAGCTGTGATTTAAGCATGTTTTATATACAACAGCTATAGAAAAAGCCAAAAGCTTGTATTTGATCAACAGATGCAGCTGTTTTAAAATATTATTCATCGTGAGATAAGGCAAGATGAGAAACTTTGGTTCTTTAGAGTTACTAAAGTCAAAGACTATATAATAAAACCCCTGAAACAGAAATAATTTGCTAGCACTTTTAAAAATAAGAAACAGCAAATTCACACAGGATTAGACACCTGAAAACTTGTTCATTTTTTCTAAGAGTATCGACTGGCCTAATAAAGGTATCTCTTTTTATTTCTTTGCTTCACTGAATACATTTTATCCTTTTCTGTGGACTGCTATGTTTACTATCTACCTGTATAGTCACATATTTCCTTGTGGCAAAGCTTATTTTAGAATTTGGAAAATATTTTAATTTTTTTTTGCCATTTTTGATATTTTAATTCTATCTATTCCAACTATTGCTCAAAGACTGAGTAACAGATTAATGTTGGGCACACATTATTAAATTAAAAACCCTAATGTATCTGGTTATAAATATTGAATTAATATTACATATTAATTGTATGTGCAATTCATATGCAAAATATGTCCCTTAAGGGATACCATGAAAGGCTCTTGAATTGCTGTACATGGAAAAAGATGATTATTGGAGGGATTCTATCTTCTTTCTGAGAAGCCTCCCAATAATCATCTAGGAAAACCATCCAGAAAAAATCATTCTGTAGAAGGGGACCTTTAGCAGCATCTTCTGAGAAACAACCATTATTAAGCTTCCAAAAAAAAAAGAAGTTAGGACAGGGAATTTGTGCTTCACCAGCCTGATGACTTTCTATGGTAAGAAGGCAGGCTTGGTGGAAAAAAGTAAAGCAGTGGATATTGTTTCTCTCAGTTTTAGCAAGGCTTCTGACACTGTCTCCCATAACATCTTCATACAGGTGCTGATAAAGGATGGCTTAGAAAAACAAGGAGGTAAACCAGGTAGATGAGCTGCTGGCCTTCAACACGCTGTAGGCAGCAGCATCAAGTCCAGTGGCGGGGGCCAGTCACTAGTGGTGTCCTCAGGCATCAATAATGGCACAATACTGACTAATATCTTCCTTAATGACCTGGATGGGGTGACCAAGTGCACCCTCAGCATGTTGCAGACAATACAAAACCGGAGGAGGGGCTGATCCAAAGGCAGGTGGTTGCGCTGCCCTTCAGAGGGACCTCATCAGCCTTAGGAAGTTGAGGAAAGGTAAATGCACAGTCCTGCAC
>JAWWMO010000138.1:14291702-14414103 GCA_035047845.1 Dendrocincla fuliginosa | reverse complement strand
CAGGTGGTTGCGCTGCCCTTCAGAGGGACCTCATCAGCCTTAGGAAGTTGAGGAAAGGTAAATGCACAGTCCTGCACCTGGGACAGGATGATCCCTCAGGCTGTGTGCTGACTGGGGCGGGAGGGAAAGGACCTTGGCAGAGAAGGACATGGGTTTCCCAGTGGGCAGCAAGTCCCTGAGACAGCAATGCACCGTCATGGCAGAATGGAGCGACAGGATCCCAGGCATCAGTACAGCAGAGGGAACTTCCCTGGGGTGCTCAGTGACAGGGCAAGAAGCAAACGGCACAGGCTGAAATCCGGTCTGAACTCAACAAAAAAAATCATAATTGTGAGGGGTTTTGAACAGTGGAAAGCATTCCCCAGAATGGTTATGGAGGCTCCACCTGTGGAAATACTGAAATCTTGACAGGGTGTAGCCCTGGGCAGACCATTCTAGCCAACCAGATGATTTCCAGAGGTCTCTCTTCCTACCTCTGCTATTCTGTGATTCCGTAATTTTTCACTTTAGGTTTCAGAGTATTTATATATATTACGATATTCAGAAGAAGAAAGCTTGTTTGCTTAGGATAGACAACAGGGTTTTTTGCAAGTACTAGAAACTATGTGGAGTGAAAAGATAATTTTCTGGCAGATAATATCACTCAAAAAATTGTCAAATCAACAGTGACTAGCCAATGAAAATCAGTGACCTAAGCTTCCATCAGTGACCTCACTTTCTGATTATGGGTTCAGTTTTATATTATTATTCCCACAAGATTTTCAGGTTTGTTTAGAGATACAGCTTTGAGGAATCTAAAAGTTTCTTTGCTGTCAGCCAGAAGACATTCCCGCTTTAGTGAGATCCGCACGTGTATGGATAGCATTTATCTTTGAATTTCATAGGAAATAATCACTCAAACACTTCACAATTTCTCCTTTCCTCTTGGGGAAATCATTACATGCACAGAGAATAAAGGAATGGGAAAGCATTAATTTCCACCTACCTCCTTTTGCCATCTCTAAAGCTTTTATTAGTGTGTTGATGGCCTCTTGGTGTTCTTTATTTTCTAGCATTTTGTCTGCTAGTAATGTATAAATTCTCCAGAGATGCTCACATGCCAGTGAATTGTAAGTATGGCCTGTCTCATCCGTCCATGATGATCCCTCTGTTAGCCGATAAAATGCTTCATAATGCTCAGCAGCTTTCATGACATGACCTGAAAAATGTCATTCGTCATTAAAATCAGTTCCATCAACAAAAATTTTAAGTCAGTAGATTATCATAATTTCATCAGTAGAAAGTAAGCTGCAGCCAAACATGTTACAGATTTTTCAAGAATCTTCAATATGTAACTCAGAGATTACTGGAAAATACTGTCAAATCTCATAGTAGCCAGTAATACTCTAATTTAAGTTTATCACAATGTAAATTAGCATTCATCCATAGATACACAATATTAAGGGGCTGTGATCCCAAGGATGCAAAGTCAAGATTTTCTGGAAAGTAAATTTACTCTGGATTCATGAATATAGCCTTTGTTGTACTCATATATTAAAATCACATCTATGCATAAACAATCACAATTGAAACTGTTCCTTAAGTTTCTTTTTCCATAATGAATACCTGTGTGGAAATACGTGAAATCTGGAGGATAAAGGTATCAAAACTGTGGGGAAAAAATAATAATCTTTATTCAAAGAAATTAATTGATGAAAAAAAGAATTATTAAGCAAAGTAATTTATTCAACTGTTATTACAAGGCCAGCTCCAGTGAGTTTATCTAGTAGATTTACTGCAAGAGCATTAACCACTGATAGATTAATTATTGAGCCTGAAGTAATATACGTCAAGGTCTTCAATAAGTTACTCAAACATCTGTAAGGCAAAGAAAAGTTTGAAGATAGAGTTCAATTCATTTTAACATGCAAATAGTTTTCCTTATAGCTTCATTGAGATTCATCTCTGTGCATACAATTCAATCGAGGAGCTTTCCACGCTTTCTGGACAATGAAAATTCAAAGCCTTTGAAAAGAATAGAAAACCTTTTTCTTATACATAATGGGTACAGAAAAACTGCTGGGAACCAGGTAAGATGAGACTATTTACATTAAAGACAATGAAATAAATAAATATAAAAGATTCCAGTCACAGTACCTTGTTTAACAAAGGGAGAACTGTGAATGTGATCCTGCCTTCAGGAGTTTGTGTGTGTGTGATGGAGGAATCTTGTCCCATAGATCATCAATATTATCAACTCCTATTTCTACCAAAAGCTGAAACAAATCATCAACTAAGCTCATTTAGATGTGTTTGTAGTTTACACTCCTTCTGAAACATGATTTATAAGGAACTATTACTGTTTAGCAGGCTTTTTTTGCAGTGCTGCTTTCAAACTGCAAAAAGAACCAGAAAGGAGAAAAGTTGTTTCCCAGCTGCAGGAAAGGAAGGGAGAAGAGCCTGGAGAAGCATCTTCTTTAAGCATTCCTAGAGAAAATGAAGCTAGTTCCCCAGGCCTCCAGCCAACCTAGAGGCAGCAGAACAGCTATGACAGATTTCTCTTATTAACTCAATTTAGATTTGTCTTTTGCATATGTTACCCCTTTATAACCATGCTTTCAACTCTGCAATATAAAACATAACTCATCTTTATTAGAATTAAATTTATTCTCATATTAAGCTTCCCTGATGATTAAAATGAGTTCAACTAAAACTGACAAGCAGAAGAAACTTCTCTTTCAACGCGGTGACGAATTCAACGAGTTTCACAGACAAATAATTTTATGGTTCTGCAACCTGCGATTCATGTCAGAGTCCCAGAGGATACAACAAGTGCTAAAGAGTGAAATGCCAGGTGAAAGGGGACATAGCAGGCTTTATTCAGTTCCCTTCTAGCTAGGGACAGGTATGGGACAGATGGCCCAAACCACTGGGAAAACAGGAAACAGGTTCTTTCCAAAATATCACATACTTGACATCAGACTGAGCAGACAGAAATGCAAAGGGAAATCATCGAAACCAGTAGAAGCTGTTTATGGACTCACTGACAGTACCTGTAACAGGAAAGAGAGATGAAGACTTGCTAAAGTCCATTCCTAAGAGGCTTCTGATTTGAATTTGAATTTCTGCCTATGCAGTCCAGCTAACTTCTTAAGGCATAGTCAACTCAGAAATTCTAGTTATTCAACTTGCTAAATGCAGGTTTAAGATATTGATTGAAGAAGCTGGTTTTGGCTTTGTGACAAATGATGGGAATCTGAGTTGAAATTTAATGTTAATAGCTAGATTTAGCATTTTGTTCACTTGTATAGTCACAAGCACACACAGACTCGTCTCTGGAATTCTTCCCAAAGCTAATTAATAAATTGACTGTTCTTTTGAAAGGATATTGTCATACATTTAAGTGATCTGCATACACTACATATGTAATGGATTCTCTAGAATAATAGAACTTGATTCACGTTACTCAAAAGCTTTTAGTAAGAAACAGAAGGAGCAAACAAACAAGTTGTACCACCTCAATGCATAATTTGAAGCTGAACTCAGTATCTGAGTTTCTCCTAAAACTTTGCAATATGATCTCTTAATGGGACAGATCATTTAGGTAAATAACACCTGCAGCCTTAAGAACTATTGTTTAGGTTGTTAGAACTATCAGGTACGGTAACCCTCTGCCGTGCTTCCCCACTTGCAGTATCCCCTTGGAAAAGTTTCTGTTAGACTAGAAATCAGATTCACACATTCCATGCACCCCACAGTTCTCAAGCGCTGATCAAACCGTAAGAGTTGTGACCTGAAAATCTTTTTGCCAGATCTCAGTGAAACATCTTTGGAAACAATCCATCTCCATCAAGTTTCAAAATATAAAAGCAATATAATCTTTTTGGGAATACTCAAATGGACCAGTATTATATTTGGCTTCAATGAATTACCAAGAAAGATGATCAAGTAAGAAGTAAACAATCTGTCCACAGAAGTACCAAAAGGAAAACGCTGAGTAGAAAACTAGCAGGTATTTTGGCTTGTTAAACAAGGAAGAAGTGGAATTACTGACCTGAAGGCCCTTATATGGCTGCAAATTTGCTTACTGAAGACTTTTAAATAAAACCAGCTACTTGGAGACTTCTCAAAATCATGAAAGGTGAAACTTTTTAGACTTTGGAATTCACTCCTTCATGAAAACAGTCTGAAAACCCTTGTTGCCAATGGCAAATGTCGTATCAGCCTGTTTCTTTAATCTGTAATGTTTATGTGAAACTCAAATGTGGGAAACTGCCTGTTCAGGGGGGTGGCAAGTTTATTCCCTGTCAGAAGTCAGTTCAGGTGGAATTGATCTGGCCAGTGAAATCCAATTTTTAAACACTGAACTACTGCAACTGCTGGCTGCAGACAGATGTAGATGCTGCCTGAAAATCTTGAAAAACATTAGAAGAAAGTAATAAGCCAATTGAAGAACACTTCCGAGAGTAAGAGCATTTTTATCTCACATGAGCAGTGACAAGGCAGATTTAAATTACTTATTATCAACTAGGAAAAAAAAAACCGAAGAAAAAATGGCAAAATGAGGGGAAAAACAATGGAGTAGGAAAATCACTTGGAACACTTTGCAGAAATGTATTTTTATACCTCTAGGAGTTCAAAGAGAAAATCCAGAAGGTGTTTCTAGGAAGTCTATATTTGAAAAATCTATTTGCAAATTGTTACACGAAGCAGTAAAGCTATTTTGAGTTGGCAACATTAATAGCAATTGCATGTTTCCTCTCACACTGCCATGCAGAATTTAGCTCTGTGGACACTAAATGGAGTTTGAGGATCTCTGATATATCTCCTCCTTTCTTATACAAGGAATCAAAAACCAGAAAGGCAACTCTTAACAACATATGTACTATCACTACTAAAATTTTATAGTTTAATATAACTCAGGGCATAACAAAAGGAACACTGTCAGCAATAGTTTAATCTTAACTATGGGAGTCAGATATGACATCATAATATAATTCTGGGAGTTAAAAAAAGATTTCAAACAACTATATGAATATCTTACTCTGTATCAACAGCCTCAAATTTTAGAAAGTCCTTTTATTTTCATAGAAACCACATTTGTTTGCACAAAGACTCGTGCCACAGTTTTCTCTGAGTTGCTTCGAAGTAAAACAATAAATCTATTCATGCAAGCAAAATAATTCAATGTAATTTTGTAAATACTGAAATGTTTTTATATTATCTAAAACTTCCTTTATAATTCCCCTTCCTAAAACCCAATCCAAAAGTACATATTTGTTACATCAAAATAGATAGCAAACCAAAAGGGGTATATATGGAGGCTACTATTTTACCTTTTTTTTTTTTTAAGTAGAAAGATTGACTAGATATTAACACAAATGGGTTTAAATGTGAAGCTGCCATAAAAGCAGGCACATAAATGTAATTCTCCCAGCCGCTATTTTGATGCACATTTTTGATTCCATGAATATTTTATGAAATGGCCCAAACTAAAGCCATATAACATTCCTGCATTACTGATGCTTGCGCCCGTAAGCTACAAACATTAGAGGCATGATTGAGTGCATTAAAATGAACTCATTCAGCACTGCATTGATTACTTGAAGGAGAAGAAAAAAAAAAGTTACTCCCACTTAAGAAAACAGCACACAAATCTGAAGTTTTCAATAGTGAAATTAAAGATGCTAATTTGAATAATGTGATATTTAATATAGAAAGGCAGGGCAAAACTAGCTAGAATTCTCTACACACGGTCCTGACTTTAATTAGGTGAGATGTTAATTAGGTCCACAGATTGCTTCCAGTAGTGTACAGGTAATTTAAAATGTCACAATCTGCAAAATGCAGTGAGTGACCTGCTCTAGCTCCATGCCTCAGCAGTACTGAGAGCACCTAATGATTTCCTTTCCTATCGGGTCGTATATTTACCAATGAAAATACTGCCACAGAAACAATTGCACAAGAAAAGTGACAGCCCTGTTAGCAGCACTACTCTAAGCAGAAAGCACGTTTCATTCTAAAGTGTAAACAGTTGTTGAGGACTTCAGAAAATATTCCACTGTATCTTAAAACAACAACCTAAAGGAACAATAAAGCTTTAAGTGTATTATAGTATGTTTTAATCTAGAACTAGAAAATCTTTTGCCATCAGTTACTTCACTGTACAGCGTGAACACAAAATCCGCTGAAGCAGCAGTTAATAGGAACAAAACCCCAAAAAGGTTACTATTATTTTAAAAGATGTAGGCTTACATTTCAGTCTAACTGCTTGAACTTCATGACAATTATGGTGGCACTATTCATGCTGAAATAGTTAAGAATCTGGTGGAGTTTCCAGTGTGAGCCTCTATTTACAGAGGTTGTTATAAGTCTACAAAAGAGGTGTGCTCACAAGAATCACAAAACAAGCCTCTCATTGAACCACCTTGGACTACTGAGCTAAAACAAACTGTGCAGAAATCACTGGGACAGCTCTCAGATCCAATAACCTGAGTTTATTTGCCAGCTGAAAAGCAAGAAAAAAATGTGAAGGGGATTTAAGATAAAAATTTGTGGTTTCATAGCTCTACCAGATCCCTCTAAAACACAACCAATCATCAGACAACCATCAAAGTGAGTATTTTTAAGATAATAGATAAAAACTTACATTAATTCAATTTACAGGAGCTAATAGTAATTTTTCAGAAAGATTTCACAGGGAGTTTCAGCAAAATGACACAGGCGTTCGTAAGAGTGTCGTAATGACCCTGCTGTCTCGTCATGGGGTATTCTGACCATTTCCCCAGTTTGACAACACACCAGTAGATCTCACCCGGAGTCTAAGCTGCCTGAGGCCACCTGAGAGCATGCCTGAGATGTAGAAGGCTTGAGCACACAATGAAGAAAGAGATAAAAGAAAGCTGAGCATTAGACAGCCTGAGATATGGCACTGGTGGACTGAGATTGCAGTGTAAAAAGTATTTTATCTGCCATTGTCTGGCTCAAGAACTGCTGGGTATTGCAGTTTAGAGGATGAGACATTATTTCTGCTCACATGACTTACACAAGTATGTGTTGCTGAAAAGAAAAACATAGCTACAGTAATCCAGTGAGCATTAGAGCATACATAGTCTTGCCCTCTGAGGACCTAAATTACTTTCCTTAATGCTTAAATACTCCAAATACACCTATACAAACTAGAGGGCAGTGCAGACTGGAGCACCCACAGCACGACAGTTCACAGTATGTTGTATCACACCATCAACACACTATGATATCAAATGTGTGCTAAAAAAGTGTTGCTTAAAGGACTCTCTAGGAGAGACACCTCACAAGTTAGGGGTAATACTAGTTCATTACACTGGTTGCTTGCCTGCCTCTAATCCCTTCCCCTTCTGCTGCCAACACTACTGAACTGCAAAGAGGGAAGGTTTTCCCCCAGGCAGCTGAAATGACAGCTGCTTTGGGGATAGCGTACTGTGGACCAGCAAGGCAAAAAATAAAAGGACAACTGAACAGGTCCCATAAGAAAATTCCACTAACTTGTCTGTCTTACATTCATATTCAAATGAAGTAACATACATAAGTCCGGTTTACATTTAAAATTCCTTTATCTTTTTAGGTTAACACATTTGTCAGATGCCAACTTCTGATTTGATTATATACAAATAAGCACTTTTTGATATATGTGAATTTTAATCTAGAGAACAACATGGCAAATAATGTTGAACACCAGCTAAATGACAACACACCCATTTTAGAGAGAATGGAATTCTTGCTTCACAGTAACATTCAAGACTTCTTTCATGTTTGCAGAGCATCAAAGTGCTTTCAATATGCAAAGGCTACCTAAGATGCACAATGTATTCAGGAAGCTCACGCTGCAAGGCTCCAGGCTCTGGATAAGGGCAGGCCCACACTCAGTGGGATGCTCACATTTCAGGTTTCACAAATATTTCAATGTCTATAGGTGACTATCCAAATGCTGAGAGGGAAGGGAGCTGAGAACTCAGTGATAAATGGCACATACTTTGCAGTTCTGCTTTTCAGGGCTTAGGAGTTTTTTAAGCTCAACAGATCTAAATGAAAACAAGTTATATTAGCATTTCATCTCAATGATTAATATGATCATTATCTTTTAAATAGAGAAAGTGTCACTGAAGCAGATTAGTTTCACTAAATTATTTTTTTGCTAACTCATGTCATATGCTTGCCTCAGTCTAATTTTTTTTTTTTTTTGCAGTGATTACATTTTGTTCAGGTTCTACCTAATTCCCCTTACTTTTCATAGCTACTACTACTAAATTTAATACCAGATGCAACGCTCCACCACTGGAGCTGTTCTGTTGTGCAGATGACTTTCTTCAAAAGTATCCGAGTAGCAAGTTGGACTAACGACCTGCCAAGGTTCCAACCAATCTGAATGATCCTCTGAAGAGTAAGGTATTTTTTACTAACAGTTTAATATTTGTTTTACCTATGACTTCTATAGATTATTGGTAATGGCTGAAGACATGTGACACTGTCAGATCTCAGAACACTGAGAAGGCACCTCTGGAAACAGAACCTTCTTAAGTAATTAGTAAAAGGAAACATTGCCTCCAGGAAAGTTTATGATGACAACTGCTGGTCCAGCTACAGTAGTCCAAAACCCTGCAAAGCTTCGAAGGCAAGAAAAAAAAAGTCTGCTAGTGAGCGGGCAGCTTCATCTCAGAACTAGTCATTAAACAGTAAATAATTAAAATACCCTGGAAAAGACAGGTAAAATACAAGCAGCAATGTCAGTAATAGACATGAAAGAGAAGAGAGGGCAAAAGAATTTAAAAAAGCAAAGAAATAATTCATTTGAAGTTTTAATAAAGTTTCATTTCCAGTCTTGTTTAAAGATATATCAGACTTTAGGGATGTAACCTAATTACATTTTTATTCTAAGTTCTATTCAAAGATCTTGGACTTTGAATCTTTAACACAGATCAAACATAGTATAATTTACTCGTGGTTATCAATACTTTAAAAAGATCTCTTCATTAAATGTCATAGTCTTATGAACATGCACATAAAGCCAACAGAGCAACACTGAATATCAAAAACATTTAGAATATAAAATATTCACTTCTATATTCTATAATAAACAATTTACTTGAGTGCTACACATTGTATCCTAAAATATTTCTGATACAATATCTCTCCTATTTCAATGTAAACAACAATACTTGTTTAGTACTTTTGACTTAATTGAAAAATGAACTTTACAATTACCAAATACTTGAGAACAGAAATGGATATAAGACCTTTTTAAAAGTGAAAACTTTTAATGAAAATGCAAATGGCACAGTTTAGAATTAGCACTTATACACTGCTGTGAATAGTTTGAAGTGCTTATTACAAAGCAAGAATACAGACCTGCCCCCAGGTGTTATATCAGAACTGGAAGGTTCTCTATTAGAAGAATTAGGCAAGGAAAGTGACAGTGAAAGGATTAAGGAAACTTACTTTTCCCTACTCTAAAGAATATTATTACTTTCCTGTGCTTAATAATAAACTTTTATTTAAATCAACTGAAGGAAAAGCATGAAGAAAGTATTTCATTTTCACAGGATTTATTTTCCGAGGTGAAAATAAGAATGCTACAGAATTCTCCCTGAAGTCTCTTATTCAAAACATATTCATCACCTAGCAATACCTTTTAAAAATAAGGATCAGAAAATCATTATATGAAGAATATTGTTATGAACTCAACAGGCCCCTTTTGCTTTCATGTAGCATGTACAGAAGCCTATAAAACTGTACTAATTGGAGCTGAAAACATTCCTAATTTCTGTAACATCAATCCAAGACAGTACCTGCTGGTTCAATAACAACCCTGTAATAATAAGATGTCATTTACCAGGGAACTACTTTCTGCACTTGCAGGTGAATGAGCTCAATTATTTAACAAGCCTTTTAAATCTGTCCTCCCCACAAATCTATCAGGATTTATGGCTGCTTCTGACTGCTGCTGACTGACAGAAAAGCATCATATTCAAAGACTTTATCTCCTAACAATTTGCTGCTTAAACTTTTTAAATTATGCTCTACAATCAAGTTTTTCACAGTTAACGTATGTATTCTGTTCCTAAGCAAGCAGAAAACAATACAACTACTTTGTGATATAGTGTAAGTGAAGAATAACAAAGGAGAATTAGCTTCAGTTGATAAGGTGAAAACCTATGACTGGAAGTGTTACAAAGGGTCAAACTGAGTATGCAGAATTTCATACCCCATTAAGGAAAGGTTTCTTTCTGTCTCTAAAGTTCCCTGATGTGGAGATTCTTTTTAAGTATGTGTCTCTACATGAACTTAAAATTTAGCAACAGGTTTAGGTAGTCAGAGGTATGGGATTTGGAAACATGTACGTTTGCAGGTCTGAACTATTCCTACACACCTTTTTCTGAAAGAGCTGTTTGGAATAAATAATCACAACTAGGAATAAATTTTAGAAGTTAATAGTTTGGGATATGCAACCTGGGGTGAGGAGGGGAAATATAATGATAGATCAATGGTATTTGGTTACTACTGGATGTGGTCTGTTACAGAAATACATATGTTCTCTCCAAACAATGAACAGTACAAAAAGACACTTTCAGGTTAATCTCCAGAGGGAACAAGCCTATATGACCATCCCATCCTCCAACCAGTTTTGAACTTCAACCCAATGTGGTAAGAAGTCCATAGGACAGTAAGCTCCCACCACTTTAGGGAAAATTAGCAGTTTGAGGATAGACACTGATTCCAATTCCAGAGAGACAGAAAGAGGCAGAACTCTGCTGTATTTATTGGAGAGGGCAGCATGTTTCCTGGCCAGCCAGCAACTAAGTGTTGGCCAGGCAGCAGCAAGTTCTCATCCAGCCTTTAGTTTATCCCAGCACACACTGAACCTTACAAGTGCTATAGAAGCATACAGGAAATTGCACTGTATAAACACTGAACAAAACTGTGGTTTCTGCCCGAAAGGTTATATACTCTCTAAATATCTCAAACTGCAACTCTCTTTTAGGCCACTGCCATGCTTTGACAAGCACTCAAGCTTCCGATGAAAAAAATGACATATGAATTTATATCTTTAAATCCCTTTGCTCTTTTTTTGTCCACTATGACAAATTCCATTATAAAAATAAAGAAAATTATAAGGTTCATGTTTTATCAAGAATCACAAACTTAAGTAGGTATCATTTCAAACTAAAAGAAGTCGCTTACAAAAAGGAATCTCCAACACAGACACGAGCATAGACAAAACCAGAAAGGGCTACGGGAGCTTTTTGCTGATAATTTGAGTTGCCTTTGCTCCTGAACAAAGAGATTCCATTTTAGGTTCCATTTTAGGCCACCTTCTTCCAGTGACAGACCTGGGCTTGTGAATACAGTAGCATGGAGACTTCTAGACAGTGGCTATACACCCTGTGGCGGAAACATGGCATTGCTAAATAGGCACGTTGGATAGTTCAAAGGCAGCAATACTGTTATCATGAACAGTTCTGCACTCCACAGGTAACAAGGAAGAAATTAATTCACAAATATTGTCCCCCTCACTCATTTTATTTACCAGCTGCTCGCAGGTTTGTAATCGGATCATAAAGCAGAACCTTTCTATATTATACAGCACAAAGAGGATTTGCTGTTTCAATGGGCTTGGCAGACTTGCAGCACAGATATAAAGTTCTATTAATGTAGAAAGTGCATGTGGGCCACCCACCCCACAGGTGAATTTTATTCTGTGTATACTTAGGAAGCTCCTAGTAACAAAAGAAACTACATTTTTATGTAATTAAAATAAACTTGCAATATGTGCACACACAAAAGCATACGAAATTTCATAAGCAATTTTAACTTTTGCCTTTTTAAACCTTTTTAGTACTTCATTTTGCAATATTAACATTTTCCTTTTTATATCTGAATATAAATTATTTCTGCCTGAGGGCAAACCAATTGGGGAAATTCTGCTTAAACGTGCATACTTCCTCTGCATAGACACTCATGAATGTATGCTGAATTTCTCTCAATTATTTATACATTACAGTTTTCAATTAAAAAATACTTGCCATAAACAATTCAAAATGCAAAATCAACAATTTCTTAGCATAAAAACAATTTATTGGCTAACAACAGGAAAATAAACAGTTAAGACTTTTTATGTTCCAAGACAAAAAGATGTTATGAACTGTCTTCAAGTTGCTGTTTACCAAATATATCTCTTAATTAATACTTCATCTTCAGAAGCTTGGAGTGATCCTGTGCAGCCTGTTCTAGGTGCACCTGCTCCAGCAAGAGCAGTGGAATAGGGGATCTTCAGAGGTCCCTTCCTATCCAACCATTCTGCAAAATGCCCACTAAACACAACCAGAATCCTTCCACCAACCTGTGCAATGCCTTGGCTACTGTTAATTTTAACAGTATGGAAACGTGGTTGGTAAAATTCTATACCTTGGTCTTAATTCAGATTGTAAAGTCTGCAAGAATCTGGTGGTGGTTTTTTTTCTCCACAACAAATTATTAAATCACCAGGCTTTTCAACCAGAAAAGTTGATATCAAAATCCACCATATGAAACAAACAATATTTTATCCATGATTAAGATAAAACAATTATAACTTTCTCATAAATTAAATCCAATTTAATAATATTTTTGGAACTGGTGCAGAGGGATCAGAAGTGACCAACTCTGGCATAACACTGGTCTATTTGAAGAGCAACAGGAGTTTAACGTTATAACCAAGGCAGAGCTGGGTTAGGATTGAACATTTAAAAATGCCTCATTAATTTGCAGAATATGGCAGATTTTTGAAATGTTTACGCTTACTTTAGAAAGGACTAAAAGAATTCTTCCTCAGAGTCTCCTAAGACTTGCAATCTATAAAATACACAAAACCAGACAAAATTGGGTTTATGGATTATCTGTATGTTACAGGAATCAGCACCGAGCTATCCAACACAGCTATTTGCTTTCTATTTGGTCCCCTTCTCTCCCTAGTTCTGCCTGCCTTCAATCTTCTCAGTCTGTAAAAATTTCAGATGAAGTTTTCCTGCCACTTCTGTTGATCCTTACGTGCCAGCAGAATATAAATCTGACGACTAACTCAAAATCACCACTGCATTGAGACTAACGGTGTAATTTTCATAGCCCTCATACCGGGGGAGATGCAGTTTCTTGCATGGCTGTGTTCCAGTGTTCCTAGAGATCCTGGGGCACTGCTTAATTTACTCATGCAGGAAAGCAACCATGGCCTCTGAACACCCACCTTTGCTGCCAGTGTCTGAAAGGTGAGAGTTGAGATCCTTACATCATTAGAAGGGGAAAAGGCATGTATTTATAAAACTATAGAGATGATACTTTTGTTGCTTCCTCCAGAGGTCTTGAAGTCACTCTTCCTTCTCCACTGTCCCACAGACAATGTACCACTAAACTACCTTTTAGTAAGGGTGCAAATTAAGGAAAGAACAGTCATAAATCTGCATTAGAAAAACACCACCAGATGTCTTAATTAGTCACTTTAAGGCTTCTCTTACAAATGCAGAATTGCTTGACATTAAGATCAAAATGTTGGTATCTGAAGTACTGGGTTTAAAGCACTGGCTGTATTTGAATGTGTGTGTAGCTATATATGCATGTGTATGTAGATGTGCACATATGTATGTACCTACATATATTTATTAATATAAACACCTATAGTGCCTTCAATGGTCTTTAGGGCTGCTTTTTTATTATGCTTTTGAATAATATAGAAATATATCTGATTTTGTTACCTATTTGGAGCAAACAGCCCCTGCAAGTACAAATTCGTTGTTTCCCCCTGGACTGCTCTTTTTACTGATATAAGTTGTCTGAAACTTCAGGATGCATATATTTAAGGTGCACATCACTTCATGCAAGATAGGTGTTGACCATTTAATACAAAACAAAAAGCACTCAAATATTGTAGTGATAACATACAAACTAGCATTAGCCATTATGTTTATAATGTTTCTTCTGCAAGATACTTCAGTGTAAACTGAAGTTCACAATGAACTTCAGCAGAAACTGCACTAATATAATCTAATTATATATAAACAAACTGTGATTATAATCTTATTCCCGGAAATGCAGAAAAATGCACACATTTATAATGACTGATATTACTTCGAAAACATTTCCAAGGCACGGGAAGAAAAATACTTTTTTTAAAGTGATTTTACTTAATGGAGATTCTGTCACAAAGCCTATGTTTGCTTGGACAACAAGTAATGCTGGATTTAATGTGAGAAAAATATAGCATAATATATCACCATGTTTTCAATGCGTTTAAAGTGACTCCAGCACATTTAAGAGCTATATGAGAAAAGTAATAAATGAGTAACTAAAGTAAAATAATGAGTAACTACTGTGTCAAAACAACTTATTATCAGCCCTCTGAGGAAAGACAAACTATAGGGTGAGCACAGCTACATTGAACAGTACCATAACCTGAACACTGCTACAATAATCAATGAATAGCCCCTCATTTGTAAACAGAGACCTTATTTTACAAAGAGTATATTTTAGGGAAGAGGCTAAAAATCTCATTCTGTTCATAAATGCCACTAAAATCATGTTTGCTCCAAGCAGAATGTTCCATTTGTGTCTGCAGCAGGCTACTCAGTTATGACTCTTTCCTTTCCCTTACTGGCAGCTACTAATCGCCTGCATCCAAATATCATGACTGAAGTCCACACTGCCAACACCTCAAATATTTGACTTTGAAGATTAATGAACATCACATTATATCCAGCCTTTAGGACAGGGACCAGGCTGAAAGTCAAGGAACTTTAAATTTGATTACACAAAAATTACCCAGCAAATTTATTGATTTTCTTCCAAGGCAAACAACAATCTTTACAAGTACATGTTTAACTTTATACTTCCAAGCAATCAGTCCTAAGCATATATGGACAGCTTCCTCTCCCAAGTAATGAAAAACACACTAGTGCATGAGAGAGCTGAAAAGAACTGGTAGGAGATATTTACACCTAAAAGGATGCACACATGTATGTCTGTATGTATGTATGAATTTCACTCTCGTAAATTCACTTATTTTCCTGGCTGCACTGTTAATCAAGGCAGTTAGTGTAGATATGACAACTTAAATCAGATGAAATATCTTGTAACTGTTAGGCATCATTCACATACATACAGAGACATCCATCTATTTGTATTGGTAGATGTACATATTCCTATATGTATACATTCAGGCACACACACATATCTATACATGTGTATATATCCCCACTGAAGTGGGCATGTGACACATTCAGTTCACAAATTAGATTACAGCATCATAAATAACTGAACAAAAAAGTTATATAAAAACCTGAATCTCTGTCCTAATACAAAAGTAGTATGTTTAAAATTTTTACTTATAACATCATTAATACTCATGCAATTTTATACAATGTCAACCCAACATCTGCCCTCACACTTTTTCTGCAGGCAGAACTCTCCCTTGAAAACACAGATGTTGTCTTTTTTCTCTGTGGTTCCTCAAAGCAAATCCTGCTTACTCTCTCAGCTTCTTCATTTTTTAAATCTCTCTCTCTCTATGGAAAGGAAATATTTGCAACAGCCTGACCCCACAGATAAAGAGGAGTTTCACCCTGGGCAGTGAAAATGCACCTTGCTTTCTCTCTCTTTACTAAAGTTAATAGGAAGCCCCTCTTCTAGAAGTTTCTAATATTTTACAACAGGAAAACAACATTTTCTCTCCTCTACCATCTCAATGTATTTCGTAACTTTATGTGTTTTCATAATGGGCTTCAAGATATTTAAGTATTCAATAACTTTTAGTTAACACATCATAAAAGCAGGAAATGTTACAATATTTTTAGGCAGTGGTTGGATAACAGCAGTGAGTCACACTCAGTATGTGCCTCTGAAGTTACAAGTAGATATGAATGTTGCTTTTCTACACCTTCTTATAATTTTAATTTTTAGTACTGAAGGACCAAGTAAAAAGGTTGCAAAAAACCCCAAAAAACAAACCAGCAACTTCAATAATTTTATTCTACTGAGTAAGAGACATAATCTAAATAAGCATTTTTCACTCAAAATGAAAATAACTTGGTTGTAAAGCATTAAGGAAGCATAGTTCACCTACAACTACCATCAGGTGAGTGAAATTAGTTAGGAAATGCTGTATAGACATTGGTTATCAGTAGTTCACTGCAGCATAGAAAAAGCTATATCCAATTTATTACCTACTATTTTCATTAAAGGATCACAGGGTAGAAAAAATGCTTTTTAAATATTCAAATGGGACCAAACTGGGAAGAAGAGAATGCACATTGAAGGACAACTTCAGAAATCAAAGCAACCTTGACAATTTCTAGAACCCCCCAACAGAACACAGGATGCTACTCAGTGCAAATGGAAAGCAACAAATTGCATTTAGGCACAACTAACTGGTGATCTCAGAACACGGAATATGACAGTCAATTAACAGTTCTTCAGAAAATTATTCAGAGATACCTGAAGGTCATGAACCAAATATCAGTAAGAAGCTCAGGATGAAACACAGAATGTAAATGGCATAACACAGAACACAAATAAAAATGCAGTGTGTAAGAAAAATAATCTTTCTGTTTTACTGATTATGGCTACAAGTTCAAATTTTAAAACTGAATCCAGGTCTGAGTGTTGCAGGCAAGAAAGTTATGGCAACAGTTCACAGGAAAACAGTGTGAATGACCAGTAGTCTAGAAAATATGCAGGGAAATATTAAAAAAAGTGTGATGTTCCAGCTTTAAGAGAACATGGGTAAAATACAGGACAACAACCTTTCAACTCAAACAAAAAAGGCTGCAGGCTTTATGTTTTATGTCCAGGTTTTTACTGGGAAATTAGATCACCTTTCAAAACACCCCCATTCTGTCAGACATTTAGTGAAATTAGACTACTTCCACCAGATATTTGAATTTCTGTTAATCTTTTTTTGTTTAAGAAAAGCCATTCTATTTGAGAAACCAGGCACAAGTTGAGTTCAGAGTTGGAACTGTTTCATCCCACAGTCAAACGGAAACAGAAACAAAAACGTAGTGATTGCACACATCACATATTTTAGGCAATAGAGAGGCATGCAGTATACTTAGGAACTGGAAGCCAGGCTTTATTCAATTACTCAAGGCTCACTTATGGCTTGTCTTCCCACAAAGGGAAGTTTCATGCAGAGGAAAACACCTTTTTCACACTGAGACTGCTATGCACACACAAACCCCTCTGCCATGAATGGTAATGTATGCTTTTAAATACAGAAAAGAAGTTCATCTTGATATAAGAAAGTAAAATTGTTTACAGTGAGAACCACTGTTCACTGGAACAGTCTCCCCAGGGATGTGGCAGAGCTCCATCGCTGGAGGTTTTCTAGATGCAATTGGACAGGGTGCTAAAATAACCTCATCTTGCCCAGGAAAGGTTGGATCAGATGATCTTCCAAGGTCACTTACAGCCTGTTCTGTGATTCTAGTTCCTTCTATTAGTATCTTTTCTAATTTCAGAGACTGCCAGTTTAAGGATACGGATGCACCAATGGGAGAAATGGAGCTTGTGGTAAGGTGTAAATCTGAGGAAAACACAAACGTCACACACCACAAAACAGGGTGTCATTTGCAACCAAGAGAACCAGAAGGTAATTTTTAAAAAGAACACATAAATACAGTCTGTTTTCTAAGTGTAAATTTGAAGTGGGATTCAACTGAATTACCTGTGAATTACACCTTTTAAATCACCCTAGTTTGTGTATCTACAGATGCCATCCTACTCAAACATGTGGCCCAAGGCAGCATCACCAGTCTCTTGTCAAAACCAAGTGAAAAGAAACAAGGTCCAACCCAAAGAACCCTTGTGTTAAACAAATGCTCCCTTTAAACTCGTGTTTGTTTTTTTATCTGGAGTACTTTCAACTGCAGATGAAATGTCAGAGGAAGTGGGTCAGTGAATATTTACAGACTTCTTTGTCTTCCTATTTGATGCTCCAAAAATTGAAATCACAACCATTGCTTTAAAAATTATTTTAAATTTTGGTTCCAAAACAAATTCATATTGAAATGTTGTGTGCTGCAATGAAACATAAATTGCCAAATGTAACTGTCTCAAGGCTGAGGCAACGTAGCTTTATGATCTCAATGACTCACCTTGTTCCTCACTGATGAGGCCCATGTTTACATGTGCTTGTGCCTTTCTCTTCCCACCATCAATTTGTACTAATTGAGCAGTGTTAAAGCATTGCTCATAAAAGTAATCACTTAACCATTTATCCTCAGGGTCCTTGAAAGAGTAGGCCAAGTTAAGCTGGTTATCGTACACCTCCTCATAGTGCCCTTTAGAAACAAAAATCACAATTAAAATGTTAGAGATCATCAGTGTTCAGAAATCTTTCATATAATAGCAATTATCAGATAACAGAAATGAAGAGCTATTTATAATTCCACCATTCAAATGCCATCAAGTTCTCCTACACATCCACTCAAAGAAATAGAAGGGGAAAATTATAACCTTACAAATTAGGCACTATTGAAAACATGTTTTTGCTCTCCTATCTGTGTGCAAAACCAAAATTCAGTTTAATACAACATAAAAAACCTGGATAAGACATTGGTTAGTTAAAGAAGTTAGAGTGAGCAAAAAATCACAAAATGATAGCTTCTACAGAATTAGAGTTATTTCTCTCAGAAAAGCATCTTTAAAAGAATAAAATCCACAAGACTTGAGTTATTCCAAAGCATTATTAATTTGGAGTAGAGATCTAAAACTTTCCTGGCAAATCTTATCATCCTGTTTCTCCCTAAAGGGAATTTGAAGTATCTATTCCTCATATGATGCTGAAAAATCTATGAGATAATAAAGTACAGCGTTAACCCATATGTTTTGTGGCTAATTTTATTATTGACTAAACTAAATTAATTTTCTTTGCAAACTCTGCTCATGTCAGATGTGAAATGGAGTAATTAGCTAAAATTCCATTGCAGTTTTGGTGGGCTACTTATTGTGTTTGTGGCTACCAAATGAATGTAAGCCAGACAGCCCGTTCTGAAAAGAATTTCCATGTAATTGGATACAGAAGGAGTTAAGAAGCACAGATCTTACAGCAGGTAAGAGACTGTTTGGTTAAGCTGGATGTGTGAACAGAACTGCTTTGCTTCTGGGAGTTCTGTCATTTGTAAGTTTTGCTCAACAAAGAGAGAAGAGGGGGAAAAGAGAAACAATACCTTTGTTGCTTTTGGTTTTTTTAAGTTATTTTGCTTTCCTATTGATTTTCTCAGAGTTTCCTCCTCCATGAAGTGGCTACCCCATATTCCTACCTTTTAAATAATTCCCATTAAAATATACAATATTATGATTTTTGAGGCAGGTTGTGTTCATATATGTTTTCATTTCTAGTATTTTAATTAACATCCCCTTCAAGAAATGAGTGTTTCACAATCTCTTTACGGTCACCAAAATAGAAATAGCCCAGAAATTACATTTAGATTATCATGTCATCATTTTTATCTATGCTTTTATTCCAAGACATCAGCTTAAGTTTAGGAATTTAGCTTTGACAGGAATAATTAACCAATATATAGACTTCATGTATTCCTAATCAGAACGTTTTTCATGGCTGTGAGTTTTCATGCCTTTTGTTCCCCCTCAAAACAAAAAAGAGTCCCCCTTGGGCATCTCTTCTTCAGAATAGCCAGGAGTGTATGTCATATAAAACAAATAAATATTAGAAATTAAGATGATTTTGGTATAAGAGCCTCATAAAAATCTCTGCAAATGATACTGGAATGAAAGTAACAAAACTTGGTTGGGCTTAATATACATACAGTTATCTGTGTGCATGTGCACATATATATGCCTATATTTACATATGTTTATAATAGATATATATGCATCTCTTCAGCATCATTATCTATCACATGTATCAACATTATTCATATGAAATCCAACACATACCCAGCACTGTATGAGCTGCTAAGAAGAAAATTAACTCTATCCTAGCCAAAACCAGGGCAACACACAAAGTCAAGACAGAGTTGGGATTCACCCAAACTAACCAACTGAGAAATAGATACAATTTACCTGGAATCCCTTTACTCACAGCGAAGAAAAACAGACACTTCTTGGCTGAGATTCATCTCATCCTGACTTAAACAACTATTGCAGCACAAGGGAGTTCTTTTAGAGATTATCTCATAAGTAAAGACAGAGGTTCCCATGACAATTACAAGCACACAAGCAAATAACCACATGAACAGAGAAATACAAAACCCAATTATAACCACTAATATAAAGATAACAACACATATTACATATAGATTACAGCTAAGTGAAAACGAACTTGGAAGATACCAGAGGATCCATACAAATGGTTGCAATAACACAGAAAGGGAAAAGATAATTGGATTGTCATTGGGGTAAAACACTTGATACAGATTTGCTCCTTTGAAATCTTTGCTACAAAGTATCAAGGCACTAATGTGACATAAAATTACGCAAATAACTTCAGGTAGTGCTCTACAAATCCCAAGAGATGGAACTGACCTGAGGCAGGCTACAGCTACTGCCACAGCTTTGATTGAATGAACTTTAATGTGACCCTCTGATGACTATCCTGCCCGTGAATAACAATGAGAAGTGCACAAAGACAACCATTTCTCTCTCATTGTCTTGGGCAGTGGCTGCCCAGATACGCTGGTCATAAAATAAACCCCCAAGCCCAGACTTTTAAAAGCCATATTGTCTTCTGGATTCAAAGTCTGATTTACCAATCAAGAAATAAATTGAGGTTATTCTGACAGTGGCAGAGACAGCACGTCAGACTTTTACCTCCCCAGGAGAAGCATATTGGAATAGGTAAATAGTCTGCTGTAAAATCTCCAAGAAGTAGTTTAGACATTAAAGCTTTGAACTCTCTGATTTTGTAGAGTAAGTTCTCTACAACTCATAATAGAATACATGTAGACAAGTCATTTTTATGTATCTATTTTTATTTTTTTTTGATCAACAATCTGCACCACTTAGAGAGGGAATGACAGCACTGGCATGTGATACTGAACAAACAGGAAGAAAAGTCTGAACCACACAAGCAGTTGTAAAACAGTTCCTGCAGGACAAATCCCTGGTTTTAATTAAGAAACACAGAAAAATGTTCAATGGCTAATCCCATTCAACCTTCAAAAACTACACTGATTTCATAAAACACTGGAAGCTACATTCAGGTCTTCCAGAACACTTAAGCCACAGGATTGTGAGAAAGCTGTGAAGAACATCTACCCAAAAACGGCAGCCACACAGACCAAACTGAACTTGATGGAGCACATGGTGAGGTTTGTTTGTCAACATTTTTGGATTGATTTGAAGATCTTAAGCACGGTTACAAACACATCTCATGGGCAATTACCCAACAGAACATTTTTTTCAGTACAAACTTACAAAAATGAAGGCAGTAACATTTCACAAAAGTTAAGCAGAAAACAAATTAGAAGTCATGCAATTATGCAATATTTCCTTTGCAACAGAACACAAATTAGAGAAAATGGGCTTTCATTTTGCTTGATCAAAATATTTTGAACTATTTTATTTCCATTGTCCTTTGAAATGAAAAACAACTTTGAAACTGGGCGTCTATGCACAAAAGGAAAGTGTTCGTCTCAAACCTTGTTGAGATCTTTCTGTTAAACAGAGATCTAAAAAAAAAAAAAACAAACTCAACCTTTAGCTTGAACTTAAACCCCATATATTAAATACATATGGTATTTCCTGCTCTGTATCAAGATATCTTCAGGTATTAAGTAGTATCTCCCCTTATTGTGCTCAAGCCATAGACCCTGATTAGCCCACTGAACAAAATCATTGTTCCTGGGCTCTTATCAGGAACTGTTCCTTGACAAGCAGGGGTGTGCATGGAACAGAGGGTCACTCAAATACATGTCTGCATGTTTGTTGTGTTCAGCCAGATGATTAAGTAGTGCAATGCTTTACAGTGCAGTTTGAGTATGATAACCCCAACAGAGCTAAAATGAGAGAAAAAAGACATATAGAAGGTCTGCCAGCTACACTGTGTGATTCAAGTACAAATGCTGCCACATCTGTATGACCTCCTTCATGCCAGGATGTAGCAGAAGAAAGAAAAAGAAGCACAATAAAGGTCTTTAGAGAACAGATGAAAACATCGTGAAGAGATCCTGGCTTGGTGTTTTCCTTGAAGAATGAAAGAAAGAGGCAGCTATTCCATCTTCCATTAACAAGAACTTACACTCATTTTTAAAATACAAGTATCGGAAAGAAATTTTTTAAAACATTTATTTCTGGCTCAATATTTTCCACTCAAAAGCCACCAGTCAGTTATTTGTTCCCGACAAAGGCCATATGGAAACTTTTCAACAGCTGTTAATGCTCATCCTCCAGTTCAGCTAGTTGTTTTAAGTGAGCATGACTTGATTATAACTGACCATTTGCTCCTGAAGACACATAAAGGAGTGCCCTAAGGCCCATTAAGTCACTAGGAGTAATTTTTTATGCCAGAATGAGACACTAGTAATGCTGGAAGTTTCCTTTTTTTTTTTTTTTTGCCAGAGAGATCAATATCAATGACTTAGTAGCAAGACAGCTGATGCTGTGAAGAATTCACACACACAAAGATCCAAGAGGAGGTTGTTGGATAAAAAGCAGCATAAACTGCAATAAAACATGCAATCAGTTTCTTTCCACCTGGACCCATACATGGCAAAGGATCAGTCCCATTTGCCTGCTCAAGGCAATCATGGCTCTACATCTACAAGTAGAGGCCCACTCAATCATTCATCTTTTATCCCAGAGAATTTATTCATAAATGGATAAACTTTTTTCCAGAAAAAAATGAACAAATGAAGCAAGGTTGCTGTGAGTTGTTAGCATGGTGACACCAAGTTTCAGGCAGAGCCTGTTTCCAGGAGTGCACACAGAGCACAATGTTCCCTCTCATTGATGCACTGTGAGGTACATAAAGGGAAAATACTTAATGAATGTACAATCTGTACAAAGATGGTAAGGAAATGGTCAGGATACAATTTGACTGAGTAAGGGCAAAGCTATCTATGATATCAGGCAATTAACTGGTAATCTGGAAAGGTAAAGGAGGACTCCAAACCATTGCAAAGAAAACACTACAGAAATTTTCCAGAAAATGTTGTTTCTGTTGAAATCAGTGGTAGTTCTACAACTTGCTGTATTTTGAGACGGCTTGGCTTCTTTCCAGGATAGAATAACTTCAACTTTTGGTAAGATAATTAAAAAAAAAATAGTAGAATCTTCCACTAGTCTCCAGCAACTGCAGCATGTTCTGCTGTGATAAAATGCTAAGTGGAGAATGATAAACTTGCTTAGAAAATAAAACAGTGTTCCTTTCCTTAATGCCCTAAAACCAAAAAAACTATGCCTCAACCAAGCAAATATTAAAAGAGGGCCTTTAATGCACGTCCTCTCTTTGCTTTTTTTTTTTTTTATTTTTTTTTTTAAATAGCATGGGTAATATGGTTATCGCAATGTTTCTAGTCCAGCCTAAGGCATAAATGTGGAATCTTACAGGAAAGCTTTCTGTTGTAAAATGCTAAACTCTGTTTTCAACCCTAAATACCTTGGAAAAAGAATGATTTTGCAGTGCAAACACATCAAATGCTCATACTTGCTTCATACGCTTTATGAAAAGACATCTTTCCCAACACAAACAAATGATAATTTGTTTGTCAAAAGTTTCCTCTACACTGAAGTGAGGAAAAAAGAGCCAAATTAGCACTTTTTTCTAATTCTGCATGTCTGATACTCTCTAGAACAAGGGTCATTAGCCTGCAGCAATTCAGCATTTAGCATGCAGCATATCAAAAAGGTTGAATGGGGTCAGGAACCAGGAGCAGATGGAATCTCAAAAAGGCAACAGCTTCTAGGTCTTAACTCCTAGTTTCCACCAGCTGCCCCAGCCATCAGCAGATGAGCAGCACCCTGCCCTTTTGAAGGCGGGTTCATACCCAAGCACAGCTTCCATCCTTTGGCTTTGGCACCGTGACTGCCACTGCAGTGCTGGCTGCTCAGTACATATTGCAGCCACTGAACCATGGCATTTTTCCTGGTTTTCCTTTCCTGCTCTGGCAGAGCAGAGTTAACAGCTGAGACTTCTCTTCCTTTAATTGTTCTTGAGCTGCAACTTGCCTTGCATTCCCTTCAACTTGTACAGCTGAACCAGCTCACTCTAGCAAGTGCTGATCACATCAGCACTTCAAGGCTTCTGGCAGTCCAAGGTAATCATTTGAACATACATTTCATAGGTAATTCAGGTGTAATCTGAAGAGCAATGCTTTCCAAGAGCTTCTGAAATAATACTGGGACAGGTGACCCTTCACCAAATCCAAATTTGGCACACTATCACCAAGAGGCTGGCCTCAGCCTAAAAGACACAAGTGATACTTTACAGTACTATCTGAATACTACCAGTCATTCTTCTGGTAGAATCAGTGCTATTACCTAACTAACTAAAAGAAGCTACACAATACCTTGAAGAGATGATTCCAACAACGGCCTAGCTTAATAAGCATACAGACTCAACAAGTAAAGTGATGATGCATTTTAAAACAAAAAGATGGGCTGGAGCAGCCAAGTAATGATTTAAAGAATCAGTTACACTCATATGGTAAAATCTGTGCAAGTACTGGCTTAAAGGTTTTTATTCCGTGGCCTCAAAATATAAAACTTTTCTTCTGAAAGAACATCCAATATTTTCACACATTTGCCAAGCAATCACTGTATACAGCAAATGCAGATACATTATTGTGGCATTTATCCTGCATTCTTCTGTAAAAAGCCCTATAACTATTCATAATTAAACAACTAAACTACCTCCATTTTTTTTTAAGGTATTGAAACCAGAAGTAGTAAAAAGAGAGGGTAGTCCAAGATAATGAAGGAACAGCAAGGAATAATTAAAAACAACTCAGTTTTCAAGTCAGAAACATTTACATTATTTGTATAAAAAGACCAAACAAGAATATAGTCAAGTATTGTCAACACTTCTGCCAGTGTTTTTAAGATAATGCTGTACATTCTGTCATTCTGATAATGCTGTACTTGGACAGCTATTTTTCTGAGAAGCTGCAAGGATTAATGCTAGCTCTCTATTTTAAATGCATGAGAGATATTCAAACACAACAACTATGAGATTAAGTTGGACAGAGGAAAGGTATTCTCTTTGCACACAGTGAAATATTGGTAATAGGCAATTAAAAAGAAAAGACAACTCCTGTATGATTTGAAATTTAATCAAAACATTACATCAAAAATGAAAACAGAGAGAGCATTCACTGGTGTATGTAAAAGTAATAGGTCTGTGCAATGTAATGGTGGTAAACAAAACATCACTGTTTTCAAATCCAGCAGTAAAGAAAGTAATTGCTCTTTGATATCAGACTCCACTTTGTGGTGGATGGCTCTGATTTTGTTGAAGCAAATAATTTATGTCCAACATTGTACTGTCCCATAACTACAAACTATCAAAACCATCAAAACATTAACATTTTTCAATAATAAATATAGAAAGCAGATGAATAGCTAGATTGCTCTGTGCACCACAGTAAGTACCATAAAAATCTAAACTTAGCAGCTCCTCGTATATTCACAATTAAGACAGCAACACTCTATGATCCAAAAATATCAAGTGAAAAAATTAAATAACAAATACAAAAATTATTTACTGACATAGTAAGTGAAGGGTTTTTTTCCACTTACCACTTTGGGTTCAAACCAAATCGTTTCAATTAATCAAAAAACTTACAAGTCATGAATTTATTTTCATTATTTATACCTGCTATCTCTTTTTCAGTACAGGTGTTAACTCAGAGCAGCATACCTGAGACAGGTAAACTTTCAGCTAGCCTAATATTAGTAACATCAACCACACTATGAAACTCTCCCAATTTGCTGCCCTAAATATTACTTTCATCCTTTTAAGCTTGAACTGTGGCAGCTGAAAAGCAAATTCAGGTCAGCTGCTGTAGTGGCTGCTACATCATGGTAAGTTCCAGCTGAGGTGAACTGCTGAATGCTTCTTAAATGGTGTCAACTGGAGTTGTCAGGAGATCATAAGCCAGAGCCCCAAGCAATTTGATTAGAATCAGAGAGTAACTGGATTAGTGGAACTACTGAATTAGTGTTTGATGAGCTGCACAATTCACATGTATCTTCACAGCATTACAAGCTCTCAGACCTGCAACATTACCATCCAACCCTTCATGTGCCAGGCAACTCACACCTTGTTTCATACAAGCAAGAGATTTGTGCAAAGGTTTGCATTGAAACTGGTGGAAAAAAATCAAAACTACCTTGATCTAGCAATTCAGTAAAGATGCTTGCCAACTCTGCTGGTATATTCTCATAATTTTCTCTTCCTTCATTTTAACCAACTTTAACAGGCAAAGCTGGGAGGTACTCTCTCCTCTCCTAGAGGCAAGGTGCAATCAGCCAGAGAGCTGGTGGTACCTTGTTTCTGTGAGAAGTGAAAGGCTTACAGAGCCCAGCACTCAGCAAATGCTGGGTTCAGAAAGAGAAAGAGCCCTGCCTTGCACGGGGGCAGGAACTGCACATCCAGCAGTGCCTTGACTCTCTGGGAGTGCATTTGCCAACTCTTGTCACGCATCAGTTCGTAACACTGAAAAATATCATGCACTGAAGGAAGGCAAACTGTTCTCCTCAAGTGGCTGCAGGGAGCAGGCCCATTGAGACAAGCCATGTTCACTATTTTTTGACCATCAAAGTATTGGTAGAATGCTTCTGTCAGGGCAGTCCGAGCACAAAACTCCTCTCCTACCTCTGCAAGGTAAGGGTGTGCCTATTCAGGTTTTAGTCATACTCCAGACAAAGCTGAAGATTCCTTCCATTCATGGCTGGCCTGACTTCCTGTCTAGAATTATAGTGAATTAAATAAAGAAACAAAACTTTTGGCTTTCACAGCAAATATAAAATACACATTTTTAAATGAACATTTTTTTCTGTGCTGAAAGGGTTTCTTCCACTGTCCCTTTTTTAAAATAAAGATGTCTGTTTCTACATTTCAGTCAAAAAGCTTGGGTTCCAAACTCACAAGCTTTTTGGTAGATTTTCATGTTTGTAATGATCAAAATACAACTTGAAACAAGCCAACTACAGCGAAATCAACTCAGCCAGAAACAGGATTGCAGGCAGAGCTCTATCTGCCTCCATTCATACAACTGTTCCAAAACAGAAAGATGGAGTAAGTTATGCTACTATTTATAGTAAAAGGAAATGATAAATATGAGTGCTTAGTAAATAGTAGGCAATAGCGAAAATACAGTAATTTGGAGTTATGTCTTCACTAATATCTAGTAATTCACAGGTGGCATGTTACATCTGTGTGCTGTATTTTATTTGACATGTTCACAATCCTTTTTAAGTCAGTCACAAATCCAAACACAGTTAGCAGACAGGGTATTTAATAAAATCAGATTTATAAAACTATTACTGTGTGAAACAGCATTTCACCTATTAAATTTTTCTAATACAAAACCAGCCACTCAAATCAATAGAGAAAAACCCCAATAAATAATGAAAGCATGAGAAAATAATTGAGATGTTATCAAACCCATAAATACATCAAACATTTCTGATGATATCATAATGCACTCTACATGTTTTTCCCCCTCTTCTTTTTCTTCACAAAACCTGATATCTGCAGCTCCTGATCATTTATTCTATAAATACAGCTTAGTTGACTAAGGCTGAAATGCGCTAAGATGCAGTAATGTTTCAAATTCATACATGAAACAATTTGGCAGCTTCCCCCAGGCATTCGCTGCTGCGGCTCCCGCTGCTCCGCTACCCACAATCCCCCCATTTACCTGCTCGCTGGGCTGCCTCAGCCCTGGTCAGGAAGTGGTAAAGCTGATCCAGCTTATCAGGCTGCTCCTCCAGGGACTTCTCATGCCATATGGCTGACCCAGGCCCTGCAGCCTCCCTCAAGGCATTCCACTTCTGTATCAGAGTGAAGAGCTCAGTGAAGGACTTGTGATAACCCTGTCGCAGCATGTCTATGCAGATGTTCTTCTTGTATGAATTCCTGTTACTGGGAATAAGAAAGAGAGATTTTAAACCTTTAAACCTGTATTCTCTTCTCCACCTCGCCAAATAAGTACAGATAACCAAAGCAGCTTTCAAGAAGAGACCTCTGCAGTTCAGCAGTGGGGAAAGAGTACTTTTCTCCCCTGCTCAAAAAGCAATCTGCTGAAATATGGTTACAAATGCCATACCCTAAGGAAGTAAAAATGGCAATAATGAATAAATACCTACATATATGTGTTTGAAAACATGTTAAAAAATTACACTGGTATTCTTTAGCTGGTATTTGGTAAAAAGGCTGGCTGATGGGAACACCCCCTCCACCCCCATGTTTACATTAGTTCATGAAAACACAATGAACTCTTAGTTTGTTTTAAGACAGCGCACAGGGAAAAACTGAGGCACATTCCACATGTCAAAACAACGTATATGTTAAAGAGTTTTGCTGTAGGACATGATAGCTTGGTTTACAACGTCAAGCAAATGCTGTGCCAGAAACACAATCATTAGATAATATTTTGTTTCTGTTTAGCATACAACTTCAGCTGAGACTGGCTTACTGATGCAAAAGTTTGATAATTTCTCTCTAATTTTTAAAATCAAATGATGCTATAATGAATTTATATAAAAGTTTATCTCATTCATAAACTCTGGTAAGATGCACATATCAAGAAGTTGTATAATCAAATATTCTCAAGGGGTAATATATCTTTTGAGATATTATTTATGGAAATAATCAAAATATTTATTTTACAGGGCATGAAACAATCATTGTGCACTATTCTGGAGAAAACTATGAGTACAACGGGACTGCTTGCAACAAAGGTACAGCTGTAAAGTTTTGCAGGGACAGCTATCTAGTGTGGGAAAAAACCCCTTTGCCCCAGTAAAATGGCAAGGACCCAGATGTGTTACTTCTATTTTGTATATTTCATTAAGTTTTCAAACTGTTTTCCAGACTGTCCTTTTAGATTAAAATCTATTTAACTTCAAATTCTCAGTAGCTTCACAATAAATATGGAATTCTGAAAACAGAGATTTATAGTGTATGTAATAAATTCAGATGACCTCATGCAAAACAGTAGCCTAGTGAGACTAATACTTTGAGCCTAAAAGGAACTACTGCAGTTCTTCAACAATGCTGATAAGATGGAAGTGATGTGACAAACTTAGCTAGATGGCAATTAAATAAAAAGCAATGTGTTTAGAAATAACCTGCATTATTTCATATTTAGAGTGATTAAAATAAAATCTCTTACTGCACAGATGCACATTAATCCTTCACATATATTTTTACATTTCATTTGCAGAAATGAACATAAAAATATTAAATAATCCTGATACGATATAGACTAGATAGTACTGAATTTATGTTTAATATATAAAGAGATGGAGTTTGAAACTGAAAAGCACACATACCTCACACAGGCAAGGAAAAAGAAACAACTGTTCTGCACCAGATAACATTTGCAACATTTATCGTGGAAAAGTAAATAAGCAATATCTTTAAACATTTAAATTTTAACTTGCCAGAATATGCTATTTGACATATACCAAATGCACAGTGTATAGCTTAAAAATACTGTGCTATTGTGATAACATGCAATGTATTCTCTATTCTATCTCTTTCTTCTCTATTCTCTCTTTCTTTTTCTCCCTCATTTTAAAATTCTATCTAACTAAAAAGAGATTGAAGAATATAAGTAAAAAATTCCTACCAACTTCCAAAGGCCTAGGACTGAATCCTACAGTAATATAACTCAGAGCAGTGGAATAACAACCTGCATAGCAGGCACACATATGTGCATATTTATTTATACAATGTGATCTGTGTCTATGTGTGCATGCATTAGATCATTGGATGTATTGGAAGTAAGCAAGAAAGTACTGCTAAAAGATCGCAACAGTGACTAACCAAAATGTCATTTTTAATTAATTTTTAACACTCACTGCATACTCACTGAGCATAGCACCGATATTCCTATAAATAGAAAAACTGTGCCCACGTAGCATGGTATTTTCTATAGACTGATACATTTTACTTGAAGTCAGAGCACATTTTCCCCACAAGAAAGCATTATTAGCAAACCAGTAAAGGGAAACAAAGCATATGGTAAAACATATCAGTTTTAAAAATCAGTGTCAACAGTGTTTTAATAAATTCCATCCCAATTAATCAACACAATGAAATAATGCTGAAGCAATCATACTGTACAGAGCACATTCTTTTTCTGAGGCAAAAAGAACCGATTTTAGCACACAAGCAATGAAGCTGCCTACTGTATAACCCTTCAAATTTAGTCATCTCTCAGTTATAAACACCAAATACACAAAGCACAAAATACTAACACAATTGTCTCCTTAAGTTTCTGTAATACATAAGACATAAGTGACTGATCACACACAAACAATAAAATAGGGCAAGAGATTAATGGTATTATGGGGATGAATGGTATTTGTGTCATCTAAGAGAGCTCGACACTGCAATGAATTCTGGAATTGTTCCAGTTATCAAAGTGCTTCCAGATGAAAATGCCAGTGTCCTTTTCTTTCCCAACGAGCAGCTCTTTAGAACAGAGGTGTGACACAGGTGACAGCAGTAAACTTTTCATGAAACCTTGCGACAAACTATAAATCTTCAAAATCCTTTCCATCCTGCTATGATGTCATGCAGCACGTGAAATCCAAGGTAAAAGATTACAGAGTACCTCGTGTTTTAGATAACCAAAAATTACAAATTTTACTTGATTTTTAAAATCAGTATCAAAACCTGATACCTAAGGTCCCTTCCAACTAAGGATATTCTATGAGTCTATGATTTATTTTACAAAATCCAAATGTTAACAGTATGTTTCTACTACATAATAAGCTTGTTTACACTAAACATTTTGAACCTTCGTACCCAATAAATTATGATTTACTATTAAATAAGAGAGCTCGCTTTTCCGCACTGCGCCCGCGCCGACCTCAGGTTCCCTTTGGGCAATTCTGTCCCTTCCAGGAGCGAACTGGGACAAGGCTGCCCTTCCCTTTGGTTGGAGCGGAGCCGTGCGAGGGGTTTAATGGTCTCTGGGGGCATCTACTGGGAAAGTGGGAAACTGCAGGCAGGACACGGGGATGGCGGCACAAGAACAAAGGGACACGAACACGCGTGACTCCGGAGCACGGCGGAGAACAGGAACGAGCAGACAGCCCCGCAGTGCTGTTCAATTCTAAAGCTGAACCGTGATGAGAATGCAGACCTGAAGCCCTCTTCCCCCCTCTGGATGACCGTGCGTGCACGCCAGGAGAAATACATTTCAGATGGATTGGTTTTAAAGCAAAGGGGTTTTGTTTCTTAAAATGAGTTCGGGAGCGTAGCTGTGTATTTATGGTTGAAACAAAGATACGGATTAATCTGGTTTTAGTTTAAAGCAGAGTTGTTTGGATTTGTTTGTTTTGGTTTTTTTTTTAAAGCATGAGTTTCAACAGATGAGACCCACAATTCTTAGCACAGACCCAGCGGAGGCTGAGAATCCACTGCTCCTCTGCCTGTACACTCACCTCTGTCATCACTGAAACCCTGTGATGTTGCTTCATGTTTATTTACACAGCCTGGGGAAGACAATAAAACGGGGTCCAAGTGGATCTGGGGAGGGGTCTTGCACTTGTCCTACATCAGCAGTTTCTGTGATGCAAAAGTCTATCAAAAAGTGCTGAAAAATTCTGTGAGGTTCTGCCTCTGAGTCACAGGCGGGTTGTGCATCACTGGAATTTTTAGCACCAAATAAATAACCAACAAAAGTTAAAGTTGCCATTGTAGTGGTATCATGTTATAGGGGATGGTTTTGGGTCATATAATTTCACACGGGTGGAAGGAGCTACTTATTGAATGCAGATCTGGAAGCTTGAAAAGGCACTGCTGTTGTTAACACTGTGCTTTAAGTGTACCTGGGTATTACTACAGGCATTGTAATTTTTTCGTAAGCTGGACAGCTACTTATGCAATTTTCTTATATGGATTTCTTTTTATTACATCATTGGTATTATGAAATGATCTAGAGTCATGCTGAGGAATCACAGGAACCTGATTCTGATCTGCCTTTACCATTGCAAAAATTATTAGTAAACAGTAACCTTCAGTGAGGTTAATGAAATCACACTGTTCCAGTCCCAAGGACCCTCCTACGTTATAGGATTGTACTTTTATGAGACTCTTATGCAATGCTGAGACATCAGGACAGCACCATACAACACTCCCTTTAACTTAAAATCCTGCACAACAAGGCTATTTGCACTCTATCCTTTATATTGAAAGAGAGAAAAGAAAAAAATTAAGAGGCCAAGAGGCAGGTACTGGTGTTAGAAATAATCAAAATAGTCTATAGCATAATGGAATCATTTATCATAAGCTTAATTCTCCATGCCTCCTGTCTGGTGTGGCCAATTACAGGCATGCAAAAGAAGTCCAAAAATTACTATTTTCAGATGGATATATATAGAGAGACATATATATGTATTTAATATCAGGTTTCATATATTAAGATTTTGTAGGTTTTAATTAGTACTTCTAGTTAATTCCAGCTTCTGATTATAATACAAGTGTATTGTAGCAATCCCATTTTGTAAAGCACAAAATGGTATGGATTCAACAACGAGAGTATATAAAATATTAATCTGTACTTTCAGTGTAAAATAATTACTCTACCAATTATTATAATGTTTAAAAACTGTATTCAAATAGGTTTCATCCACTTGGGATTTCCTTCTGCAGTTGGCAAGTCAATGACTGATATAAATGCCTTAGATAAGCATCATGAAATTATGAAAAAATAATCAAGATATTTTTGCTTAAGTTCATTTAAACAAATTTATTTTACTTCACCCACATTTTCTGTCTATAAATCTACAAGAAAATTAAAATTACATAAAGTATGTGAACACTTTGCTACTTTTTGCTTAACCAGTATGCAAACAAAACACAAACAAGGGGACACCAGAATTTCCTCACTAAACATTTGGGAAAATATATGCATTAAGTAAAAAGAAATCTATACTATAGAAAACACAAAAAAGCCAAACATGCTGTAAGAGTTTATGACTTCAGGCTGTTCTGCCTAAGAACTGAAAGAGGAATTATTATTTAATTATAGCTGGGCAGCCAAAGAAACAAGAACAGTTTTGCAACGCCGTTAGTGACCCACATCAAAACACAGTTCAAATATCTGCAGGGAAGTGCTGAACACGGAAAGCACTTATGGAAATCCTTGGCAGATACAGAAGCTGAAGATATGCCCATCACCCTCAGTGACCCAGGCTGCAGTGGGGTAAAGCTGAGGGCCACATTGCCACGGCTCTGGGCTGCAATCCACCAGAGGTAGGTCCACAGCTACTTTAAAAATCTATCTCAGTCGTGTGAGTGTCTCAGTTCTGCGTGAAAATTAACCTCCATAAGTACTTTGCTAAGTCAGGCCCTCAGATGGTCAAGGTACTCAGCACATTTTCACCACGTACTGCTTCTGATACAAGGCTGTTTAACTGGATCAGGGCACAGGCTCTTTAATCCTGGTTTAAAGACTGGCCATTTAAATACTTTTCTTTTAATGAAATATTTACTGGATGGTAATATGTTAAATTGTAGACTATAGTAATGTCATTAAAAAAAGATATGACAGTACAGTAAATGCCATTAAGTAGTAATAGACTGTTAGCTTACACTTCAGAATTTTTTACTACTCAGGCTGAGAATTAAATTATATTGGGGTGGGGTGTATGCCTTTTAATTCCAAATTATCAAATTGAAATGTCCTATTATAAAAAGCATAAAATCCACCAAATCCCCAAATGTTATAAAAAGGATTTTGTATTCTATTTATAAACAAAAAATATTGCATGGAAATTTGGACACATCATGAGAGGGAAAAACATCAGTTGAAACTGACTTTTGTAACAATTCAGATTTTTTAAGTAAGAAAAGCTTTACAGAGCTACGCATCCAGAACTATTATTAGAAAGATGAAAATAGAGCATATATAAAAAAATATGCAGGTACTTTATACCATATATATAGGTAAAATAACTTTCAGCATAAGGAATGCAGTATTTTTCATCTACTGCCTCAGAGTCACTGACTGTTGTCAAAACACACTTTACCCTAAATCATGCAATCAAAGGGGGATGCACAACCTGTCAGTAGGATCCCGCAAAGAACACATATATTGAACTCGCTTCCTTTTGTTCAAAGCTACATAAAATGAAAAATTAATCAATTATAAACATCAAAGGATGGCACAGAAAAAGTATTTTAAAATGAATGTAAGTACTGTAATAATTAAGAATCCTCATTAGCCCAGAAAATGGAAATAAAGATTTAGCAGTGAACTTTTGGAACGTTCTGTCCCTAAACATAAATGCAAAGAAGATACTAAAAATAAAGAAAAAAGTGCTACTCTTATAAAAATGTTCATCATACAAAAGCACACACACCTGTGATGATTTCAAGCATAATCAGAAAAAAACCATTATCTTCATTAATCTTTCTGCTTTTTATCTAAATCAATAATGTTCCTTACAAAAAAGTAATTCCAACCATATTTTATGGACTATTGTTTATCAAAATTAAGTATTTCTCAACTTTCCTCTTTTATTTCAGAGCTGACCTAGTGGGCTGGAAGGTAGACACATCTGAGTTTGAAAGCCTTTAGACTTGCATATTAAAGAAGTTGCTGAATTTCTCGGCAAGTTTCTTTCACAGTGTGCAAAACAGATAATTATTTACTTTCTGTATCTTCTCCAGCTGATGTTATTATCATAAAACCCTACACAAGGCTCTGCATTATTATAGTATTGCTATGATCAATTCCCACAGTGTTTACGCTTTTGTTTAGGATATCTCTCATTCAAGTCCCCAGCTAAACTTACTCGGGAGTCTAAGGACAAATAGACCACATGGAGATTAAGGGGAAAGGAAAAGCAAGGGTTTGACACAGTGCAGAAGGCAGAATAATTTTCACTGTGAAAACTATTAGGAAACCTTGATTGTACTAAGGCAGATTAGGCAGTCTTTATTTCAGACTCTTTGTGTGTTAGAGATGCTTCACCTTTATGGAGTGTTTTAAAAATAGAAGCCAGTTGTGTATTGCTTGTACATTATCTTCACTACTAAATATTGTTGAACTATTGAGAAATGAAAGCACTAGAAAACCATAAGACCAAACTTAGTAAAAACAACAAGTTACATAAAAAAAGAAAAACTTCAGCTCACTGTGTTCTTCTTTATTAAAGTATGTCATGTATTTTATCTTTGCAAGAGTTTGATGAGTTTTTGCAAGTAAAATTCTGTTTCCTCTATACTTGCTAATAGTCATGAGAATCTGTAGTTTGCACCTTCCCATTAAAAATGTATTGTATTTTTTGAAATTATTCACCCCGCCTTTTATCCAGATCATGTCTTTGAAAGGAGGAAGTAGATAATAAATGGAATAATTCATGATTTCCCATTAAATATGAAACTTTCTTTTGCAGAGTTTAGAAAATGAAGTTCTACATAATGTACAGAAGTTGATTAGAACTTTTTTTAACCTTTTCAAGAAAAACCTTTCACATTACACAAATGCACAGAGAAGTTTCTTTAGGAAAGGCAAATCATTCGCTTCCTACACAGTTCTGTTCTTTAGATCACTGCCTAATTACAGTAAATAATATGCTTATCAGGCCCAAAATTTGCAGAAATCATTCATCTGACCAAAAAGGATGTGTGCCTCTAAGTGCTGAAATCTCTTTTTGAAAGTTGTTTAATAAACATTGAATCCTGGTCATGGCAAGCAAGATTGTTAGGAATTATTCAGACAGAAAAAAAATACATATTTAAATAATATTGTGAAAGAAATTTAAAATTTATCATCTAGCTCACTAAGTGACTTGTGCCATCTCCCTTTCCACAACCAGCAGGGAGTTCGGGATAGAGTGCCTTAATTTAAAATTTCTTTTACTATGAAAGGATATATTTCTTTTATTCTGATTTACCCTTTCCCATGGATTTTAGTATCTAAAAGTGAAGAAATATCCCCATAAAATGTAAATGAGTTGACACATCATTCCACCAGTTCTGAACCAGAGTAATGTGAACAGAGGGTCATAAGGTGCTTACGTGTCCTATCCAAAGACAAACAGCAGGAAGCAGAGCAAAATCTTGCTAGGACCTGAACATGAAAGAAAAGAAGTTTATTTCTGTCTCTGTTTGTTGCTGTGTCCTTCTTTAATTGCCTTGAGCTCTCCTCTCTCCCTCTGTCTTCATACACAGAAGAAATGGAAGCAGCTCAAATCAGTGCATTGCTAGAACCACACACAGTTCAATCAAGGACTGAAATACAAAAGAAAAGCAGAATCTGCACCTACATATTATCTTTCTGCACCTCAAATTGCCTTTTGGAAGCCTTTTAGTAACAGCAGCTGCCCCGTCTCCTTCCTTGCCTTAATTCCATACAAAGATATTTTTCCTAATTCTTCTTCTTGGCAGAGTCCCTTCCCTGTCTCTCAAGAGCCTCACTTAACAATGCAAAAATGGTAAAATCCACCTTACAACACAAAATTCCCAAGTGAAAAATTAAGCATGTTCCAGTTGGAAAGAACCAGTAGAGATTTCAGGCTGGGAAAAGAGAAAACATGGCAATATGATAAGATGTCAATGAAAAAGGGTTCCAATCTATTTGTTGAGTAAAAGATTTAATAGGTCACCTTAGAAGTCACTCTACTAATTTATTTGGTAGGGGTGACAGCAACTCAAAAGCATGGATTTACAAATCCCCAGTCAGCTATTTGTGTTCAGTTCTCTTAAAGAACTGGCCCATCAATGCAAAAGACTAGAATAGGAACAAATATCGAAGTAAATAAATCTAAATTTGAGTACTGAAACTCTCATGATTTAAGTAACTTATAAACAGAGGACAACGTCAGAAGAAGCCCAATCTAGCTTATTTCCATCATGGCTATGATGAAAATACAGAATAAAACACTCTTCAAGCTAAGTCTTGTCCTCTCCCACAAACCCCATCCTTCTGCCTCAGTGGACTGTCCAGATCAGCCTGGCCTCTAAGCAGGTGAGGAAGTTTCTCCCTCTTTAGTTCTGGGGGACATATACAGAGATCAACTGATGGAAAATGTAAGGATGGAGGAAAGAAATAATTTATTTCCACAAATTTATCTAAGTTTAATCCCTCAAATTTTCCCACATCTTTTTTCCTTAACTCTACCTAGCTGATACTGATACTGAAAACAGCAGAAGCTTGCGGTGTGGGGAGGGTATAAATAATTTGCCCCTTTTAATCCTCTGACTGAGGAATGCAAAAATAATCTTTTATCAGATGGCAGCAACAGAAGATTTAAAATGGATTCCAGTTCACTTCTGTTCTGGACTTGACAGCTTCCTGTAGAAGTGCTGCCTCAGGAATTAGAGAATGCAACTCTAAGACTTCTACCTCATTCTTTTTAAAGCTTTCAAAATTCCATCATTTTCCAGTGTGGGATTCAGTGGTAAATGTACTTGTCTACATCTGAGCTGGTCACCCCAAGCTCTCTCTACAAGCAATGGAAAGAAAGAGGTGCTGCAAAAGTAACATTTGCCTTATTCTAATCTGGTTTCTGAATCATAAAAGATGGAGCTCAACTACTTGCATTAATTATTTCCATTGATTATATGGGGTCATTAACCAAGTCCTCTGGATCAGGTAAACTTAGGTGAAAATCCCTTTGCTTTTTTGCAGGGAAGGACAAAAGTTTATGAAAGCAAGGGATTGCTACGACATTCATCAGTCATCACTGTCAAAGCAAACATTTTATGTTCCACTTTGCAGTACACAATCTGCAAAGTAGTTTAATGATCTTCATGGCCAGGATTAGCAGAGATGGCCGACAACTGCTCTGGGGCTCACAGCCCACTTGCCTTTTTCTGTGCCACCTCGTCTCCAAGTGGAGCAGCCACGGGACAATTCTAAGCAGAACAACTCAAAAACATCTGACAGAACGCATAAAGATAATCTTGTTTCTTGTGTGAAAAAAGTAGTATCAGAGTGTGTCTTTACTGACACAAATTTACCAAGGCAAGCTTTCAATAACACACCAATCCACCACTCATGAGACAGAAAACACAAATACAAATTTTCTGGATATCTAGGTCAGTCTTTACTATCCTGTATAATAATTTAGATGTCATCTGACTACTAGAGTCTTGAGGACACTAGAACTTCATCATCCTATTCAAATGTATTCAAAATTCATCTAGTAACATCACTAATGTGATACATTTTTATTACTACTAAGCAAAGCTGTTCCTCTCATCAAATAGATTTCAAAGTCTCTCTTTCTAGTCTTTTACTCTTTTTTGATGATATGGTTGCCTTTGGACAATTTTCATCTGTATGAAGAAAAGAGAACTGTTACTTGATCTTTCTGGCCCTGACAAAGAGATCAGGAAACAGGAGTGACAATATCAAATTCTGGCCCATTCCAGGCTCCAAACTCATTTGAAGATTCAACCCTGGAATCAATCTCTTCATGACAAATGTTTTACTTCACAGTTCACTCTGAACTTTTTGACTCCTAGTTCAGTCACAAGGACTACTTTTAATTTTTACTGCAATCCAAGTTTGAGCTGTTCATGACTTGGTGAGTCAAGACTAAGAACAGGAAGTACCAGGGAAAGCACACTGAGGGCCAGTGGAGTCAGCCAAGCTCCTCAGCAGCGTACAGAAGCCTAATTCTGTGGCAAGAAAGCCCTCACATTCTGCATTAGCAGGAACCTTTACTTTTTTTTCCATTTCCACCTTTTTGCACCACATTCATTTTGTATTCAAGCTAAAGTCTTTGAGAAGAAAGCAAAACAAAATCAGTGAAAAAACAAAGCAATATCCTGTTTTAATATCATTAAAGTACTATCTTTCTTAAGCCCTATTTTTTCTCATGCTTCTATCATATCAACCCGGGACAAAAAAATTATTACAAACAAAAAAACCCCTGAAAAACGTTTACACATTTTTCCACAGAATAAAGAAAATAAAAGAGATTATATCATGAGCACACTTAATGGAATTCTTCTTCTTTGCTGAAGTTTGGAACAACTACTGTACAATACCTGAATAACTGCAACCTTTTTTATCTTTAACTATGAAGAAACTAGTTTATCTTCATTTTAAACAATATTGTGAAGGATACCATTTTAGGCAGGAACTTTAAAGTTCCTTGTTCCTATAAACGTGATACTACTCAGTCATTCCTTTATTAAGAAGAGAATAAATTTGTTGTCTGCCTAACACACACATTGAAAGGGTGTATAATATTAACCTGGAGTATGGTTCCAAGAATTTGTCTTTATAAAATAATCACTGACATACTAAGTTAATAAAAGTACAGATATTTAGGTGGCAAATGAAGGAAATCTAGTCCTTTGAAGTGCAATAATCTACTTCTGAAACAGACACAATATTTAAAAAAAGTTACACAGTATATCATAAGCCATTTCTCATAATTTTAAACTAAAAACATCCCTTGTCTGCCGAGACGTACTAAGCATTACAGTGATTTCAGTAAGATCATTTACAGATACGGCATTCCCTTACTTTATAAACTGATTTTAAATTACAGTTGATGCGTTTACTTTTTTCTGACTAAATTAGCATAATACTAATATAACTGTGTAGTTAGCTTGTTACCGTTTGCTCTTATCAGGTTTATGGAAGAGCATTAGTAAACTATATATAGAGAGATAAATTTTGTAACTGCTGTCCTAATATCAAAAGCTAAAATTCCAAGAAGAATTAAATACACAGAACATGAATGAAACCTTTTAAAAGAGGTACTTTAAAAACCTCCATAGAAATAAACCAGAATACATATGATATTTCAGTTTAATCTTCTAAGAGGCTTTGATAACTTTGTAAAACAGCATATTACAAAACTGTAAGGGAACACCCCACTTCGTGTAGGTATTGCAGAACAAATGACAAAATTCTCACTTCATTGTGGATGTCCTTGCTGGTTTCCTCTTCCACAACCCCCAGGCTCAGGGTTTGGATATAAGAAGAAAAATCACATAGGATGTTTCGCATTGGGGTTTTTTTTGTTTGGTTTTTTTAGTGGCAGTAGAAAGGCTGACCTGATCAAACCAGAGCTGCAAAATGCACTTTGAAGCCCCAAAGCCTTCCTAAAACAGCAGTGACTTCCTGTGTAATCAGCACAGAGAGAACACAGAAGTGTCTCCTACACGTATCACAAAAAAAGGAAAGGTTGTCTGCTGGCTGAGTGTCATACAGTATGATTTTAGGACACCACTAAAGTTATTGCCTCTATACTCAAATTTGGGAATTTTCTAGATTTTAATTTGAAAGTCTTTAGGGAAGGCTTGCACACACATTCTTTGGCTAGGAAGTAGAAAATAAGCATGTTTTGCAAGAAAGTAGCTGGTTGAATTCCTGTCTGATGGATAGAAAGTTTTTATGCAGCAAGGGTGATCCTGCAATATTAATCGTTAAGGTGCCTAGAGCCCTTGTATATGCATCTTTTTATTATTTAAATATTGAAATAAATAAATCAGCTCACTTAAGCAACCAGCAATCCAGATTTGTTAGAATTCTTTCATTAATTTTGATGGTGCTGAACCCCAGATCTCTTAAAAGACTGCAGAAGAATAAGTCAGTCATAGCCTCTTGTAACTTCTCAATGTAAATACCTCAGCTGTAAGAAATCAAAAGTTAGCTAGATTCCTTTCATTCACTGGGTTTTTAAATAACTAATGGGGTATTAAATGCTTCACCGCCGAAGTCAGCACAGGGCTTGGCTAAATAGTAATTCAAAATTACAAGAACGTGTATGTGGGTACACTAAGCTGCCACCCCAAAGGAGATATTTCACAAAGGCTCAGAAAAAAGAAGAGAAGAAGACACAAAAAAAAAAAGGCAGCACCATTTCAAATATAATTCCTGACACAATCTTAACAATAATGTTACAAATGGGATATAATTGGTAAATACACAAATTAGTAAAACCAAGGAGATATTTAAATGCTTTGATATATTTAACATCAGGAGAAATGAACCATCATTATTTAATACCAACTTCAATTTTTAAATGCCAAGTTCAACTAAAAAGGGTAGGGCCTAGGGAACTTTAAATTTAAATGATTATGAGGACTAGAAACAAAGGAAACAATAAACTTATGGATGTTAAAATGCCTCGAAAAAGCCAACTTACGCTGCAGCTTCTTGTTTTGACAACCCTTTGATATTCTTCGCCAAATAATCATCTATGCCATCTTTGTCTTTGATCAAGTAAATCCTAAATTTGAATGAAAAAAAATTAAGAGAAACACTGTAAGGTGCTAACATAGACTTCTGCTGCATGTATAATATATTATCATTGCCAAGTAGAGCTAAATACTGAAATATTGACAAAGTAATATATCAGACATTCTATAAACACATACAAATATCTTTTTAATTTTTTGGTCTGTAGCTATTTCAAATCTTTATTTCTAAAAGCAAACTGAGCTGGTATTAGCTTTCAAGGATCTGGTTATCTGATATTTCAGTCTAAACTAGAAGAAATGGTGTATTAGCTAAATCCATAATAATTGATTAAGCTATCCATATTTAAACTATTTCCTAAACCAGAACCACGATATTTTTGCATTATTGGTTTGGGCTAGAGTGGTCCAATGTATTTCATATTTAGCTCTTTCAAAATTAAAAAGCCCCAGTAAATCATAAAATGAAAATTCCCAAATCCAACTCAGAATGTTTTCCTTGGTGCAATGCAATCTTTTAATACTGCTCTTGACTTTCCACAGTTTGAGCAGCATATTGCAAAAGATGGTCCATTAAGGGAGTAATCCAAAGGGCAATAACATAAAGAGCAAATTTCAGGATGCATGGATCTAATTTTAATATTTGAACTGCGCATCATTTCACCTTTCACTTCAACCACCCTCTCTGCATCTCCACTCTGATACACAAGAGATGCCTTGAAAGGATAATATGCACTTACTGACCATAAAGTGTATTTAAATAGAATCTGAAATCCTGATGGTAGAGACTATTATCTGTATAAAAGATAAGGGGAATTTATTTTTATTCTTCTGTAAAAGAGCATAAAGATTGTCTGGTTAATCACTCAAAGATAAAAGAAATTCAACATTAGTGTTCCACATAAATCTATTACTTTCCTCTTTCTCTGTCTGTATTACACTGCTGTCTTTCATTACAGTGATGAGAGTAAATTCTTTTCATAATGTTAGCTAATATAAGCATCATGCTCCTTATTGCTCTGAGAATACCAAAGACACTTCATGAAGTTCATTTAAATGAAAACAAAATAGCTAAGCAAAGCAGAGATATTTTGACATATCTGTATTTAAAACAATGTAACAGTGAAAACTTCCGTCACAAACAGTGCATTTAAATTTGTTCCAGAATTTGCTACTGCCGAGCAGCACCAGCAGAGGTTTGTGCTTCCAGGCTGCTCAGAACACAATCCATATGAGTTGTGCTGATCTGGCTAAATGTACACCTTATGGATATTGCCATGTAAATTCAGTTATAATCAATACAGAAATGCAAGCAAAATTTTAACACCAAAACAATCATAATTTAGTAAGATATGTAATGTCATTTGGATCAGGAATGTAGGGTAATTCTTGTTTATTGTAAACTGATGGAAAACATAGTTCAAGATACTATAGGTTTATATGGTAGCAGAAAAATTGAAAAACTATTTCTAGGCAAATAAATACAAAATATCAAGTAGACAACACAAAAAAACCCCGGCTGAACTTTGTTCTTCAAGGCTGCAAAAATGAGATTTCTGCACATCAATAGCACACAGAGAACACATCAGATACTTGAGGGGGGGGAAGTCCAAATCCCCAAATTGAAACAGTGAACTGCAACAGCAAATTTCAAGGCATCACTATCACCTTGGTGCATATTTATCTACACTGCACTTAAAAACCATCTCAGACTTGAACAAGGAAACGCCTGATGCCTTCTCATTGTCTTCATATAGGTATTTTAACTCAGGAAAATCAAACATGGAAGAAGCCCTTAGAGGCATATACAATTTAGATTGTCAACTGCTTTATAGCCAAGGTGTAAATTTCTGACTTCTTATTGGTAACACCCTCAAAGTTAAAGACAACTACAGTGAAGGGTAAAAAAAATATAAGCAAAAACTTGCAAACTAATTGATGTTTACATCAGTTTTGCAATAACATGTATTGGACTAATGCAACTACAAACATGGTCACCCATCATAAAGAATGAACTTACTGAAAAATGATAAATCTCATCCTGGTGGGTATTATAAATTATGTTAATGTAGCAATAACACAGAAATGACAGGCAGATGATAGGAAAAAAACACACTAGAAAATTCCATCAACTGAAAAAAATCATTGTTTAAAATGGTTTGTTATATGAAAGGAGAATTAAAAACAATTAATTCCTGTGAAAACTAAGACTGGGACTTGAAATGGATGTTGTTTCTTCATAGAGAACTGAGGTGAGGATGGCATTGGCTAAAAGGCATTGTTAGTTGTCACTTGCCTTTTCCAAGCTGTTTTAGCCTCATTTCTCCAGTGTTTCCATAATGACTCACTGCATTTCATAGTGTGTTAAAAAAGTCCACTTTACCTGTAAAGTGGCTTCTATTTAATTTTAAATCACTCATTTATAAATATATTTTAATCCAATGGGCACCTATCCCAAAATTAACATTTTCATCATGCCTTCCTGTAACTGTTTCAGGAAAAAAACAGACACTGTTTTTTTTCTAAAATGAAATTTAATTATAAATACATCTGGCTCTTAATCACAGAACAGAATGGAGTCACATAAAGGACCAAACTGATTCTCACGTAACTTTCTATCCTCACTGCCTATTCTGTCAACTCAGATTCCAGCTTTCTCAAAATCTCCCATCAAACAAAATGGCAGAGCTTGTCTTGTTCTCATCACTAGGCATCCACAGCATGGCTTAGGCCATTCCAGAGTCAGACATTTCTGCTCTGCAAATAGGCACAACTTCTCCAGGACTGCTGCAGAAGGATCTCCTTGGACATGAAAATCCCCAAGTAAAGGGAAGAAACAAGCCTCCCACCTACCTCTGGAGTGAGTTCTCCAGCAGTGTAGTTACTGGAAAAAAGTGATGGTTGCAGAACACAGCTCCAGTCATAAAAGATTTAAAAAAAAAAAAAGGTAAGATATGTCCTTATTCTATCAATGTGTGAGAGGACACCTCTCAGTACGAGCCCTTCAGAAGGACTGGGCACAGGGACAGGATGTTTATAGATCCTTCCTGCTTTTAGATATGGACATGCAGCTCCTTAACAAGGAGATGCCCCAGGCCTTTCAGCCAAAGACTAAGGGGAATGCTAGGAGCAGGGAAAAAAAAAAAAAGAGGAAGAAGAAAATAACCACAACTCTTTCTGAAATGGAGGCAATTCCAGGAAAAAGAGCATAGCAGGGCTGAGAAGAAACAGAGAGACTAGTAGTCACTGGGGGGGGAACAAAAAAAAGGGGAAATGAATGCAATGGAACAGAAAGACACATAGGCATGTGCAAGAAAATGGACTGGAAGTATAATGGCACTGCCGTTAATTCTCTCAGTTATTAATAATGTGCTTCAAGCCAGCTTTATTACGTATATTTTGAGAGTTGCAAAACTGTGCCCAAATGAAAAAAAAACCAAACCTTGTTTTTTCATCCAAGTAAGTATATTTTTAATGACCTACATTCATATCAACGCTAAATGAAATAACTTTCTATGGCTTTTGAAGGGGTTTTGAAGAATTAGATGAAATACCTTAAACAGAACACATTCTCTATTTTTTTTTTTAATTCTGAAACTTTCCTAAGATAGAATTTCCTTGCCTCTGATTTTTGTGGTTTTAAATACTGCAAGAAAGCAAACCTAATTTGTAACCTCAGCGCAGCTGATTGAAGTAATTCACAGTACAAATGATGCTTTGAAAGAAAAGAGGTACATACCTTGCAAAGTCTAATGGGGGGCAAACAGTCTGCTTTATGAACCGGGGATGCTCCCCGGGGCTTTGTAGGATCGCTTGAGGCAACACACTCATTTTAACTAAAACAAACAAACAAAACCAACATTAGTTGAAACAACGTCTTCAGAGAAAAGCAGTTTCTTATCCTTCTTGTGCTGCTTCCCAGTCCGCTCTCTTTTATTTCCAGTAAACACAAACCTTTCCAGCATTACTTCAGTAGGACATAATGCATAGGAAGGGTCATGATCTCACTTTCAATGGTTTTCTCTCTTTCACTGAGGTGCTTTTGATTTGCACCGGGACAGCTGATTCAGGCACCATACTTGTATGGGATTCCCTGTGCTTCCTCAAGCTATCTAGGTCCAAGTATTAATAGTATTTTACATTAATACATAAAGTGAACGAATGACAGAACACACAGAGTGCAATGCCACGACAGGCACTGTATTAATGTTCAAAATACTACATAAACATATGAGCAACAATCTTTTGAAGAAAGAATGTAAGTAATGCTATACTTAACAACACAGAGTTTTACTTAAAACAAAAGCCAAAAGCCCCACAGTTATGTAGAATCGTCTAGCTTGTCATCTTGAAGTACATAAATGCTAATAGGACTTTTTTGTCATAGAGAGCTACTGTGTTTTTTCCCCAAGTATTCAGTCTACACTTCCTACCATTAAAGTTTCAGCTGCCAGTTCCTTCATTTTGCATGTCTGTGATCTGAGGACGTTAGCAGCAGGAGCACCCTTACTTTTAAATTTGGTTTAATGTAGGTATTGCATGCCCTGCTGGTAGGCCTGAAGGCACAAACTTTTAATAGGGATGGAAAAACAGAATATAATAAGAAGGGGGAAAAGAATTTAACTACTTGCTACATTTAGGGAAAGGAAATTTATTTTATGGGAAAAAAGAATTAGGTATGAATCAATTTGTTACTGAATGATCAGCATCAGACTAGCAGATATTTTATATATCAGCCTTTCTGGGATCAAAAGCCATTTCATTGATACAATATTTTGCTGCAGTTATAGTGAAGTAATTTTTAAAATCCTGTTACTTAGAACTGAATAACAAAAACAATTATAGGTTGAAAAAATAACAGGATAGGATATTTCTCCTAAGTCATTCTTTTAGAGCCTAGTATAACAATAACATTTGTTACAGAAAGAAAAAGAATATTATTTGTAAATAAACTAATCTGCAATGGGAAGCAGCAATATTTTACAGAGGTGTATCATGCAAAATAAAAAAATCAATAGAATAAAAACATAATGGTAATTTATCACTATAAAAGATTACACTTCTCAGGGAGAATGACAGGCTTGTATATAGAAACTATTTGGAAAGGAAAATCCCTTTTTAGGAAGATGTTGTTCAATGAGAAGCAGTAATTAAACTTTGGACCAACAACAATGAAGCCCAGAGAAGATGCAAAGCTTTCTACAAGCCTCTTTGTTTTGAGGTATTAAGAGAGAAAAACGAAACAGACATGCCTTAATGACAAAGTAGGGAGGCTGGCTGCAGCTATGGGGTGAAAAGGCAGGGGGAAGCAGCTGAAAGGAGACCCCAGCAGAGCCACTGTGACCATGGAAAGCCACTTGTGGCCATGCTGGGGAGCTGTAATTTGTGGCCTGTCACAGGGCTCAGGCTCCAAGTGGCACCTGGCTGGACAGACAGCATCTCCTCGCTGGCTCACCCGCTCCAGGTTCCCACCCCACAGCAATCACAGTGGGGCGTGATCCCTGTCTGTGGGAAAACAGGCTGTCTTGCCCACAGGTCTCATGCTAACATGAGGCACACATGCAGGCATTTCTCTCAGGACATTACTGCCTCACAAGTATTAAAATTACTGCCCTTACTCCTATTTGAAACCCAAAGCTTGGGAAGGAAAAAAAACCCATTTCATAATAACGCCAAATTAACTCGTTTTAGAGGTGCGAGGTTGCTTTCAGCGTGAAATGGAGGGCGTATTTCCCTAATTTCCAAGGTAACTGTGATCCTTACAGGTAAATGGCACACGGCACAAGGGATCTGCAATAAGGGATCTGCAACACATCCTTCTATTACAGCCACGCAAATTTTGCTGCTGACCACCCAAAGGCTGCTAACCCCTTTACTCCTTTATTGTAAAGCCCAAGGCACATCTGATTTACTCAACCCCCCCCAGAACTCGGTGTAAAGCCGGGGCGGTGCAGTTTGTTTCTGCAGGAGCGCTGTGTTCAACCACAACCTCCCCACGGGATGGGGCCGCCCCAAGGCGCACAGAACCTGGGGCAAAACGCCAGCTGCCTGTGCCTCCCCTGGCACCTCCCAGAGAACCTGCTGGCCGCCCCTCATCCCTCACCCCTCGTCCCCACAGGTTTCCCCAGGCGGGCACAGACCTAAGGCGAGGCCGGAGGTGTCCCCGGGGTGGAAGCAGGCATGGCTACACGCAGGGCTGCTGCTCCCTGCCACCTCCTCGGGCAAGGGCAGCCTCACACCTTGTCGCTCTGGAAGTAATAAAGCAGACCGGTTAAAAGTTTTGCTTGGAAACCCACACGGCGGCCGAGGCCAGCCCGGCCCGTGTTGCGGCTCCCGCAGCGCCGCCGCCCTCCCGCTGTGCCGTGTGCCCTGTGCCCGCCCTCAGTGCGGCCTCGCCCCTCACCTGCCCCATCCGCGGCACAGCCCGGCCCCCTCCTCACAAACAAGATGTAAACCCCGGGAGCCGGAGCTCCGCGGGCAGGGCGGGCCGGGCCGCGGCGGGCTCGCCATGGCGACGGGGGCGGGCGGCGCTGGGGAGGCCTCGGGGAGGGCCGGGAGGGGGGCCAGCCCCGCCAGCCCCTGACAACGAGGGGTTATCCCGCGGGGAAACACACCGAGAGGTGTGCTGCCTTGGAGCTCCGACCCAGCGGCCCTGGAGGTGGGACGGCAAGGGGCCAGGACGGGGTTTGTGTGGGTACCCAGGGGTATCCATATGGGCAGCCTCGTAGGGGACAGACGGGCAGGTGCAGGGAGCAGGCTTTGTTCTGTCACGGAATTACAGGCTGGAAGGGAGCACAGTGGATTATCTGGTCCGGCCTCCCCGCTCAAGCAGGGCCATCTCAGACCACATGGCACAGGACGGTGTCCAGGTGGTTCCTGAACATCTCCAGTGAGAGGGATTCTGCAACCTCTCTGGGCAATCCAGCCAGGCCACCCACTCAGTAAAGAAGTTCTTCCTCGTGTTCAGGTGGAGTTTGCTGTGCACTGATTTCTTTCCCTGCCCCTTGTCCTATTGCTTGGCACCACTGAGAAGAACCTGGCTCCATCCTCTGGGCGCCCTCCCTCCACAGACATTGGTAGTCCACTCTCTCTTGGCGCTTCTCAAGGCTAAACAGCCTTTCCTCATAAGAATGGTGCTCCAGTTCCTTACTCATCTTTGTCACCCTCCATCCTTGCAGGACCTCTGATCCTCTCCAGCATCCTTCAGGGCTTCTGAGCAAGTAGAAAAAACACTAGACTGAATATCTGAGTAAGTGACGTAACATGAAGACGTTTGGTTTGTGGAAAACATTGTCACCTTCTGTTGATCAGAGCCTGCTGCTTAGTTTAATGTCCCAAAGGAGCTGTTCTAAGGGACTGGTCTGCTGGGGATCAAGGTGCTGATCAGAAAGGGAAATGTTCAGAAGGAACCAACAAGCTGTTGCTAAGTGCAAAAGAAAACTGTAAGAGAAACCCAGTTAGGATGTTACAGGACACAAAGAGCAGAGATTTTTCAATAACTTCTCTTTTCATGTTGAAGACTTGACACCAACAGAAGAGATCATTTTTTAACACAGATTTGACCTAGTTTTTATTGCTAAAACCGTTTGGAAAACAGGAATGTCAAAATCAATTGTTATTATCTGTTTTGGAAGGATCAAGTGGACAGAAAGCACTTCAAAAGTGGCATTACCTGTTTCGGAGTTGATGGCAATCAGAAGCAAAGTATCTTGAAGGTTTATGGGTCAGTGTTCTAACGGATAAGTCAGAAGCTGACAGGGTACTTAGCTGATATCAAATCACACTAGAGAACAGCATGACCTATGCCTTACCCACCTATAACATATAGGGAAAGCACTGCTGTACTGAGTGAATTTCAGTCTGAGTGACATATGCTGAAGGTCTCATGCTGCCAGTGTTAAAATGTACTTGGAATTTCAAAATATTTAAAATGTCAATTTCCTAACTCAAAAAGTGTTGCATCCAACACAGAGGAATTCTATATTAGAAGACCTCATCTTGTCAGATGAAAAGGAATTGATCACAGAACTAAAAATTAGCCATAGCTTAGGTGTAACTGATAATGATTTGATCACATTTTTTATGTGCAAACAGAATTAAGTCCAAGCCAATAATGCATATACTTAATCCTTTGAAAGGGATAATTTTATAAAGGTGAATACTATTATAAGGTAAATCTGTTGGGAGAAGAAATTTAATCTGAAATGGAAGAATGATAATTGGAAATGGTTTAAGGATGTTAGCGCGGATACCCACACAGTCATAATCCCACAACTAAGAAATATGTTTGCCGAAAAGCACGGGTGGTTTACAAGGCAAACATCTGTGAAACAGAAGAAAGAATGTGGTATCCTACCTGCACACGGAAAGCTAGGAATTGTAGAAAATTACTGTGGGAAGTAAAAGGTTGTGAGGGAAATATACATGCGGTCAACAGAGATAAAATGAGGAAAACGGAAGGTTTTTGCAAGTATAGAACACAAAAAATGATCTGAATAGTGAGAAGACTCTATTAAGGAATGAAGATGACAGCTTTAGCCATAATTAGTGACAAACTTTGAATGTTAAACATACACATATTTCTTCTGTGCGTTTGGGAAGATGGCAGCTGCTGTAATTATGTTGTATAGTATTGAAGAGTTGTTTTCTATTCAAGTGGTAATGTAGGAGGATGGTTCAGCTTCAGTTACTGAAAGAAAACCGTCATTAGAGAGTTTAGAATGAACATGTCACAAAGTTGCATGCACCATCAATGTTCATATTCAGAAGTTGTTGGAGCACTAAGACTTTTTAAAGGAGGATAAAGCAAGTATTGTTTTAATACCTTAAAAGAATAAATGGGATAATATTAGTTTACCAGTGTGACGTTGGTCACAGGCAAAATGCAGAATAGCGAATATAAAACTCAGCAAAAAATTTAAAAGAGGACAGACAATTCCAATTAGCCTGGGCTTCTGCTAAAACAACCTCTATATCCTGGCAGAAAAATAGAGCCTGGCAAACAGACTTTGTTTTCTTAATGAGACTGCAGGTTTCGCATATTGATGTAATTTAATTAGACTTCAGTAAAGCATTTGACTTATTATCATTTGGCTTTTTGTGTGAAACACTTCAATTACACAATTATTTGTATCTTGTACATAAACTTAAAAGGAAAACTTGTAGAAACTGAAAATATAAACCAGCAGATTTAAAATTACTGGTAATATTCTGGAATGATGTCTGGAGTACTTCACAAGCAGACATTTACACCATGGCTACATCTTCTGTGTTAAACATATATAATTCATTTGACTTGGAAGCAAAGTAAGATTTTTTTTTTTTATGGAGATGTGTTCAAAGGATTCTGCATGCCAAACAATATGTAACTTAGAGAGAACACTCTTTAGCAAAGAATCAAAGGCAGTCTACATCTAAATAGTAATATGAGGAGGCAGTAGCCTTTCTGTGGTTAAGGATGAAACCAGCTCCTATTACAATGCTGTGTTGTAGCATCAATATAATTGTTTTGGCCTGCAAGTCTTGAAGGGAAAGGCTGTCTATGCATGGAAACAAAAAATTCAATTGCTGACAATTTTTGTTCCTATAATTAGAATAGGTTCTCTTCCAGTTCTGTAAGCAGCGATAACGTCCAAGGAAGGGTAATATTTTATAGAAGATACACTTTTGAAAAACTGTGTGAAGAATTAACTGGAGCTAAAATTGATCTCAGACGTTGGCATAGTCACAATGTAACCTAAAGGGGCAATAGTGCAAAGTATTGATAATTTTGAGCAGCTGGTACCCTTAGGAAATACGTTTGTGCACCTTTACTGGTTACATGAGAGAGGAATTGCTAATACACTGTGCTTAAATATGGCAATGCACAAAACTTACCAGAACATATCTGGGTGTTCTTCAATACTGAATACTTGAACACTGCTCATAAAAAAAGAAAGTGTTTTGACTCCTGCATGGTCCCTGGTAGTTTTGATTTTCCTATAACTTGTTAACCTATCCACTGTAGAAAAAAATTCAAAACTGAACTTTCCTCACTCCTTCACTTTAGAAGAGGGGAAAAGGGGAGAGGCTTGGTAAAAACTAAAGTGATCGTGGAGAAAAATATGAAGGGGAAAAAAAAAGGGGAAAAAAAAAAGGAGAAAAGGTCAACGCGTTAAAAATAAAAAAAACAGGGAACTGGAGGGTGGCAACACTGAGCATACTACCAGGCAGCAATCAGTGTAGAAAGAGGTATAACGTGCACAAAAAGTACAAAAGCTAGTGCTGGCTGCTGTGTGCAGCAGGTGTGAAGACATGACAGGGTGGTGGAACAGAAATAATCCTTGAACTTGCTGGGTCTTCTTTAGTCAAGCTTTCTGCTTCACCACACCCAGTGTCAAAAGGAGCTGAGTGAGAAGATTCTGCAACTCTTTGAGATCCTGGATGCCATACTAAGCTAGGTACTGATTTGGCATGACCTTTAACCAGAAGTTGACTGTGGCACTATGGTTGTTTTTCATACCAAGTGAAATACCTAAAACCTAAAAAAACAAGAGAATTTATGAAGACAGATTCCCTAGGGTTTTGCAGTCAATACTTCTAAATTCAATTTTCAGTGTTTTATGTGATCTTTCTTTAAAGCCAAATAACAGTAAATCTGTCATTTCTCAAAACAGATTATCTTTCCATAAAAAGATACGTTTTTCCTATGCTTCTTTTTCTTATACATGTGACAGCATTTCTACCTTCTGATGTTCCAAGGGTAGTGAAATGTGTAACTTGCCATTCTAAGTAAATTATCATAGGCCAAATACCACCAGAAATGATTTTCTCTCTCACACGCAGAAGACATTTCCTCACATACATTATAATGTTTTTCTTCCACGGCAGACTCTTCAAAACCATATTTATGTACCTTACTCATATTCACTCTGCACTGGGACTTCTGAGATGAGCATGTGGACTTTGTGGATCAGTATGGAGCCTAGTTCTGCCATGTGTGGATCAGCTGCTTTGTTGGTAGGTACTGGTGATGGTGCGTGAAACCAGGACTTGAAGAGGCAAGCAGGGTAAAAGAGAGCTCTCACAAATAGGGGTCCTGGTACGTGTAATTATTAGCCAAGGAAGGCTGTGCTAGGCAAGATCAGGTACTGCTCTTTTTTACAGCAATAAAGTATTCCTGAATATAGAAGTCACTTTTCCTACAAGAATCATCTCTTTTACTTTCAGAGGCAGTTGGAATACACAGCTAAGTTGGAGGACTTGCCTCTGATTTTTTTTCTTTATGGAAACTGCATGTTTTGATCTGAATAATCAGTATCATACTGACTAAAAATTTCCATTGTTTTTCTAATGCAACCTCTTTAACCAGCTTCAGGAATGTCTCTACAACATATATGTCCTTTTTCAGCTTAATGTTTGAGTGATGAGATGGAGACAGCAGTACTGATGAAGATCAAACAAACAGTGTGAAAATTACTATAAGAATCTCTAGGCTTGCTATTCATTATATACATATTATGCATCGATATACTAGATCATTGTCAAGTTCCAATGATGGTATAACTGGATTCATGGTAATCTAACACACCTCAGAAGTGTCTAAATCAGTATTTCTTTAACCTGACAGATGTGTAGCATATACAAATGTGGCATCGTACAAAGGTTTTATTGGCATTTGCCTGAGAGCACCGAATAAACTCACTCTTGACTGATGGAGCTGCAAGTAATACTGCTTTCTAAAACTCGTGCTCTGAAGTCTTTTATATCATGCCATAGCAGACCCTATAATTTACATGCATTACAGTCTAAACTGCCCCAGCATGCATTTTATTTGTTTACCCCCACTCTCTTTCCCACTCGCTCTCTATGATAAACTGAAATTTATCCCATCAGTGTCTCCTCCTGGTTTTGTGGTATGTTTACTTATTTCATGTATTAGTACTCACAGATTTTTAGGTCTTCATCAGATAGATTTTCACCTACTGAAACAGTTGTAGCATTGTCAACTTACTTGTTTTGCCTTCTTTTGAAAGGTGTCTAGAAAAATTTATATAAAAAGTTAATCAAACTACATCACTGACTCAGCCCATCAGTACAACTTTTTAATCACCATAACAATATCTCTGTGACATCTAGCTTATCATCATGAATTATGGGGGAAAGGATAAACAACCCATTAAGAAATTAAAGTCCCACAAAGGTGCAGTTTGATAAAGGATAAAAAAAACCCACGGGGGTATGTATAATAAAATCTCTCTCCCCTGAAGAGTGATTGTTATCTTTCTTTCATGAGCGTCAAAGACCTGGAGCTGCTCAGTGCCTCAGGCAAGTGGGTTTGAAGGTCTCCTTCATGATTGAATGGGAAATTGTAATCAGAATTAGGTTATGACTGTTTATCCTGTAGAGCATTTAAAAAATGTTTTATGTGTAGAACTGATGTTAGTAACTGTTACAAAAAGCCACTGTAATCATGTTTAGAAAACTTTACTGTGTTTTCTGTATTCAGTCTGTTTATTCTGGTGTATGTTGGGACAAGCTGTTTCATGCAGAACTGAGCTAACTAGCTCTAATACATTAATTTGTATACACTCTTCATTCTGTAGTAAATGGAAGCCTGTGTGAAAGAACAGCGACTTACAGATAAAGATGTCTTTACAACCCCAAGAGAAATAAGTTATTCTTAAATAAGTTTTCATTTCCTGAGACAAAATATGCCTCCAATATCCTTACTGAACTGCAATTACTTATGCCTTTCCTTATCCTAATAGAAGACAGCAGTATTTACAGCCTTTCACATTCCTCTGAGTGAATTTCATGGTGCAGTACATGGTAGGACTCGTGGCTGAATGAGAATCTAACTAAATGAAAGGAGGTGCAATCAAAATGAATGGCTTAAATGATGGTAGTAGAATTATCCTGTACAGTTCTCTTCCTTGTATGATAGATTATGCTTAAATTAGTGAATAAATAATTTGAGATGTTAAGAAAGATTGCTGTCAAGAGATGCTTATATTAAGCTGGCTGATGAATGATTTTTTTTCCCAGTAAGCTGAAACTCTAAGTTTTGCACTTGGTCCCTGAAGATTGTTTATTCTTAACTGCTATTAAACCCTTCTTTCATTATTGTTTTCTAGTCCTGGTCACACCCATTGATTGCCTCCTACCTAAACCACTGATACAGACAAGCAACTGAGTATTATTTACAGGTCACATTTTGTGATGGAGCCTGGCCTTGAGACCTGTGTGCACTCCTGCAGTGTGAATGATAAATAACAATACGTTAACTACATAGATGTTTTTTGAGGTCAAGAGATGTGAAATTCTCTTTCTAGATGACTTCTGGAAGTGAGAGCCAGCATCAGCCTTGACCTGTTCTCTGTCAGCCTCTGATTTATATAATGTATTTAGGAGGGAGAGTACCCAGCAGAGGCTCATCTACATTTTAAATATTTACCTTTTGAGGTTTATAACTTAAAGTAGCAGGAGTGAAAAAGGCATGGAAAGGTCACGTATAGGAAAATAATGTGGTGGTGTTGCATAATCCTAAGACAACATTTAGGTGTGCCGTGCCAGAGATAGTTCAGATCCTTTGGGTTCAGTAGGTCAGGTGATTAATGGATGTTTATGCTCCACCGTGTAAACTCTTTTCTATCCATAAGGCCAAGAAATGTTGCTCTTTTTTTGATATGGTAGATGTTTAAATTGAACTTTGGAAATGAAAAGCACTTTGTAAGCACTCATTTCCCAATTAAATACTTCTAGGGACTTACCTTCAAACTAAACTTAAAATTATGCATTGTGATAAACCTGTGCATTATACTGCTGTAATTTGGTCAGTGTCCTTACCAAATTATTTTGTGGAAGTTTCTGATACAATAGATTGTTGTTATCAACCAGCCACAAAAGTGATACTGAAATTCTAATGGAGGCCATTTTAACATTCCCTATAAGGGACATGAATATAGGCTTCATTTATTAATTGTAGCTGATTAGCCACAAGGCAAACATTTAATTAAACCTTGAGAGACAATAACATTGCACATAAATTATCCATTTAAGAGCACATAGGTCTTTATATTTCATTAAAAATTGTTTAGCCAGTAACCACACATCTTAAGCTCAATCTGTGTTTGTTGAAGTCAGAAAATTCCCTTGTGCATTGCTGGGGTTTTTTCAGACATTTGTTTCTTGATATATTTTGATTTGTATTTACTTACCACTTGTTCATGCTGTTTTCCTGATTAGTGAGACTGCCACTCAAATCATAGATTAACAATTGATTTAAAAAGTCCGACCAAATTATTTACTTTTAAAAATATTTCCAAATAGTCTAAAAGGTATGCTAGGTGCTCATGGGATTCAGAAAAGCCAAATTCCAAACAAATACGATGTTACATTCCTATAAATTGAAGGCTTCTCTTTTGAGTTTTTTCTAATGCAGGTATTTTCTATTCTTCTAGTAGAGTTGTGGTTTTTTTTCCCTACAAGTTTATAGGGAAAACATATATAATTTTATGTTTTTCTGAACATTGGCATTATATTGAAAGTATGTTTTGATGCAAGCAGCAAGACGACTGCTTACGGAAGTGTTATTTGAGTCTTAAACTCAATTTTCCATAAAAGCTCCCCTACTTTCCATGAGCTTGAGCAGATCATTATCTGCTCTGTGAAGTAACTTTAAGAAGTGAGAACAGTCTTAAAACACTCGTGGTCAGCCTTTGCAGGCAGGTCATTTTTTTTCAGCATATGTTTTCTACCCACTACATTTTCTGAATATTGTAGACTGAGGCACAGATTCTGACAAGTAGGTGAGGAAAAGACACTGATAAAAAGAAACGTGGTGTTGATAATACAGTGCACTGATACTTATATCATTTTAAGACTTAGAGCTCAACCTCAAAGTTATAAGAATTTAATACTAAATTCCTTTTTCCATATCCTGTGATACTGTATAAGGAGCATGGGGAAGCCTAGGAAGCTTTTCCTTCACTGTATTTATATTTACATAAAAAATTACAGAAGTATCAAACAAATTTTTGTGTCTGAGATACTGCAAATATTTCCTGAAAATGAGTTGAAGGATGTTCATATAAATGTTAATGCCAGTTCATATGCCTGCCACCTTCTTTACCTGGCCTTTGCCTGTGTAGGCAATACTCACAGAGCAGGGATCTTGCCCATCTGATTTCAAAGTGTCTTATTTTTAGGAGTACTGGGAGAACAGTTTCTGCTTAATTGTGGGATGGAGGCACTTCTGAAAATCAGTCTGGTGAGGTATTACCAATGCTTTGCAAATAATTACTGCTACCACTATGACATTAAAACCAAGCAAGCTACTCTTTCTTGTAATGGAATTGTGTTTTTAAAAAATTGCCAGACTTCAGTACATGAACACCACCAAGGGAGCCAATATGATTAAAAACCTCTTAGGTGAGATGGGCTCTCTAATATCCTGAGCTAGCCTCTTTCCCTTCAGGTTTAAGGATAGATCATATGACTTATTTCCTAACCTTTTTTTATCCCCCCCCTTTTCCCATTTTATTTTTGATTTGGAAAGCAGAGGAAAAAAAACATCTAGGAATCAATTATCAAACAAAAGCAAGCAGACAAAAAAAGCACACCAAACCCCAAAAGCTGAAATACAGTAGATTTGCACAACTGCCTGTGAAGTTAAATGTAGGTTACTACATTCATGTACAAAGATATTTAGATGGCAAATGGAAACTAGCTGCTGTGAAGCACATCACATTCATATATAATTGAAGCACCCGAGAGTAAAATACTGAGGCACAATAGGTGACAACTGATAAAAACAAGAGAAGCAGTATAAAACAGGATACAAAACTCTAGGGAATACAGAGAATATCTAACACAGGCTGAAGAATCTACAATAACTGTATCTAAATTACCAGATAATACAAAAATAATAACTGAACTGATAAAGCTGGAGAATTCAGTGAAGTGCTGCTGTTGGAATGATACATTACTGGACTCAGAAACTTTTGCCTCATTTTCTTCACTACCATGCAAAAACTATGGAAGGTTTTAACTTGCTGCAAGATGTCCAGAACAGGGAAGCAGGAGCTTCCCAGCAAAAGCCGCTGTCCCTGTGTCCCTGGAAGAACAGCTTCACTCATTCTTTATGGATCTGCCTCAAAACCAAGTGTTCACAGATGGAAGTGATATTTATTGTCCCTCAGGAATGCCTAGGTTAATTAACTCAAGTTAATAGTAGTCCTGTCTAGCCTCACCTTTTTTCTGCCTGCTTATCTAGTAAAAGGAAAATCTTTTGGAGAGTGAAACAGAAGACAGCAGCTGGAAAACACAGTTTAGGGCCATAAACCCTGAGAAAGTCATATTGCTATGCTAGGAGCTGAACTTGGATCTACGTGCAGTTACAGTGGGCTTTGACGTAAATGCCTTTGTCTTGTGGTGGCCACATGGCCAAAACTGTGCTGACACTGAGTCACATTCTTCTCTAAATGTGAAACAGAACTTTGTGTCACACAGTTTCTTATAACTCAGGCCTTGGGATAACATGCTGTTTATTGGAAACAGATATTCTTGGCATTCTTCTGTGGACAAACTTCATGCTAGTGTAATTGTAGTACACGTATACGTAGCATTTTTACACCAGTTTCCTCAGATGCTCAGAATTCAGGCATATTGTCTACCTTTCTGTATTCTGACCACAATTTTCCACAGATACACAGGTGTTCTGAATCTTAAATCCTTCAACTCCAGAAAGAAGAGAGGATTGGTGCTAAGGGCTCCTTTTCTTGGGACTTGAGCATGAATTCAAAACCTTCGTAACGATTCATTACCTTTATGTCATAACAACGTCAGTCTTTAGCTTTGTTTTAAATGTTGCCAGATATGTGATCAATGATAATTTGTTTGAACTACGTTATTTAAACACTTTGAGCTAAGTACATAGTATCTCTGTCTAGAAACAAGCTGAGCTGAAATTGTAGTTTAGCAACATGGCTCTGCTGGGAGACAGATTATGGCAATGTTTAAGGTAATAATTGGAGTTTACTGCAAGAAAGATTGGAAGGTAATATCCATAATGAAATTCCACATTATCTCCTCCTGGATGATACACTGTAATGTCAGCACCCGTCTGTCTGTGATCTTGGATTTGTTTAGAGGAATTTGTGGACTCCGTAACCCAGTGTAGAGAATTCAGCAGGATACCTGTGCCTCTGCTCACTGAAGGCCAGTAACAGCTAGTGAAGCCATAGGGCAACAATCCAAAAAATGGAGTGTCTCATTGCTGGGGACACAGCGGAAAGAGCTAGCTAGAGCTGCTCAGTCTGAGAGGGAAACAAATTCAGATGAATATTTGGAACTGGCAGCAGCATGACTGCACTACTAAGCCAAAGAAGAAGGGAAAAATGGTAAAATTGGCTTGGGAGAGTGGTGCTGGGTAACAAGTTTGGAAATCAACAGAATTTCTCCTATCTGTTTTGCAGAACCAACCTTTTTTGCCCTAACGACTTTAAAAGTTCAGGGTTAAGAATCTTGCATAATGCAGCCTTATAATCACCTACATTGTGGTCTTATAATCATCTAATTTTGTAATGTTAACAGCCGCCTTCTTGTCCACCCTGTGATCTTTGTATCTGAATTCTCACTCAGGCTTCAGCATAAATCCTTTCCCTGTCTTGCACACTCCCCTGAGAGCTGGGTCTCTGCTATCCAGCCAAAGACATGCTCCCCAGGAGCCTTCAGGAGTTTAGTATTTTCTCAGTTGCAAATTAATTGGTGTAGGTTCTTAGAGTACCATAGCAGAGAATTTGATGACTGAAGTGTATGAAATGCAGGCATTGCAGAGATCCTGACTTGATTTTAACAATGTACAGGGCTGGACAAAAACGTGAGACTGTGAAGTGACTTGTTTCTAAAGAGCTGGGGATTACCTTTCCTTGTGCCTCGTGTTTTCCTTCAAGTATTAGTGTTTCTTTCTCTCATTTACAGCTAATTCTTGGTTCTTTTTTGAACTCATAGCAAAATGGACATTCTTTGAGAGCAGTCATTTTTGCTGTCTTTATCTCAGTATTTTATATCATCTCTGGAAAAGGGACAAAATTCTGTATCCATACTGATAGGGAGTAGGCACTATTAGGCATGCCCAGAAAAGCAGGTCATACTGCTTATGGCACAGTCATATCCATAAGGAACTTAAATAAGAGTTATGTTTGTTTTTCCCAGGAAAGATTTAGTCAAGAAACATTCATCTCTGATCACTCATTTATGTACACGAAAACACATCATGACACCACTTACAATGTGTAGTACAGGTAGTGGCAAAGATAGGATATAAACGTAAAACTGTGGATGGCTTATAAAATAAAATTAAATAAAATTCATTAAATACTGAAATTGAAGGAAAATCACACCTGTGTTCATATATAGTCACTGATTGCTAATGAAATGATTTTGATTTAAACTTTTTAAGTATTAGCAGAGTATCTGTTTCATTTGTAAGTAAAAGAGCTCTAGTCAAACCTGCCATTCAATCTTAAAAGATTCTGTTCAATTAAACAGTTCCTTATCCAAAAATTTGGTATTTATTTTAAAAGGTGAAATATTGTCATGTTATTAATAGCAACTGGCAGGTTAGAAAAGCAGTGAAGCAACTCTAGAAAAATTTACTTTCTTTTTATATCTTTGAAGCTGTCAGCTGTATTTTTGCTAATTGATAATAATGTACCATAGAATAAACACAGGTGTTATACATTTTTATTCTTTCACAGTTGAAGCAGAAGATATAACTGATAATTGTATGTATCATTTGAAAGTTCTATCAATTAACTACTGCTAATTTTCTTGCGGGTTAAAACAGTTTGGAGATTGCAAATTATATTTACCTGTAAAAATTAAGCATTTCTCCTTTGAAAAATATGACTACAGGATTTCTGTAGCAATGATTTAAGACACTATAAATAACAATAGCAATACTGCAGTTTGCAGTAATTACTGTAGAATAGCGTATACTATAAAGATGACACTTCACATCATATTTCACCCAGTAAAATTCAGTTTTTCATGTTTTAAAATAATGTGGTCTAAAATAAACATGTAAATATTAAAGTGCAAAGACAGAATTATGCAGTGAAAACCTAGACTTCTATGTCTGTGTTTCTATAATCTGCATACAGCTGCATTTCAGCATGATTTTATTATAAAAGGGTGAGAAAGCCTTCAAATTTTCTGGATGGGGATCTTAGTAATAAGGCAGAAAGTGGTAGCTAATGCTGAGAAACAGAAAAAAATCCCAGTAAGAAATGTAGATCTAAACTGCTACATATAAAACAACGAGTATTATGGAGTGGTTTGATCCTTTGATAGATGTCTGAGTTTTAGTCCATAATTAGCAATCATCACTCTAATTACTTTTGCCTGTGTCATGGTTTAACCCCAGCCAGCAGCCAAGCCCTACACAGTCACTCACTCACGCTCCCACCAGCAGGATCAGATAAAGATTCAGAAGGATAAAAGCTGAAAAACTTATGAGTTGAGATAAAGACAATTTGGTGGGGAAAGCAAAAGCTGTGCACACAAGCAAAGCAAGACAAGGAATTAATTCACCACTTCCCGAGGGCAGGGCCCCGTTATGTGTAACTGTTATTTGGGAAGACAAATGTCATTACGCTGAACTCTTTCCCCCTTCCTCCTTTTTCTCCCACTTTATATACTGAGCATGATGCCATATGGTATGGAATATCCCTTTGGTCAGTTGGGGTCACCTGTCCAGGCTGCGTCTCCTCCCAGCTTCCTATGAATCCCCAACTTCCCTGCCAGCGTGGCAAGATTAAAACATCTCTGTATTATCAACCCTGTGTTCAGCACAAATGCAGAGCACAGCCCCATACCAGCCACTGTAGAGAAAATTAATTCTATCCCAGCCAAAACCAGCACAGCCTCACAAACACATTAGCATGCACAGCTTTCCATGCTTCCCCTGTTGTTTTTATTTGCTATTGCAACAATTACTGCAGTATTAGTTGCATTGATAACAGCCAAGTTACTTCACATTTTTCAAATGGCAGTCTGAGAAAAAAATGCCCATCCCACTCCACGTCTTACCTCCCAAGATTAGCTGGTGTTCAAATTCACTATCAAAATGAGAAATAGGATGCTGAGTGGACTTGGTTGTAGTCTTTACAGCTAAACCACTCCACTGCTTTAATGTTTCTTGATTGTTGTTACTGATTGTACCTTCGGAGTAAATCAGGTAGTAAAAGCTGCAGCTGTGATTCACTTTCGAGTGCACCTGGCATGATTTAAGTTATCAGACCATCATAGTTAAGCTTATGAACTGTAAGTTACTCTAAAATAGTGCCTCAGATGTCTTTAAATCTAAGAGCCTTCTATGCTGATAAGAGGATTCTTGAACACATTGCTTGCTTTTGCATACAATTTTTTGTACTTCAAATAATTCTGCATCTTTCTTGCACATGTAGCCATGGTATTTTGGTCCTTATTTTATTTTTCAAGTATTAGCATCATAAGTGGAATAAAAAGCTGGTGTCAGGTGTCAGTTTGCATATCCTGTTTTGCTTCCAGTCTTGTGCTCTGATTCAGGCATTCCCACTGCTTATTCCAGTTACATCTTTTGAACTTCCTGTTCCCATACAGATAATTGGGTTTCTTGCACAGTCTTTTTTCTATACAGAGTAAATGTGCCACTTTTGGGTTATAAGTGCAATCTGTGGTCAGTTTTTATGCAGTATTTATGCGTGTCTTTCCAGAAAGATTATTCTGATGCTAATTTAGGCCACTGAAGAGCAGAAAGCCATCAGTAGTAAATTAAAACCTGTAGACAAATCAGATCTGTTACTTCATATTTTTCAAAATTATGACAACTAAATGATGTGTGAGTAACACATCTATCACCCCCCTTACCCCCAAGCCCTTCTCAAATACTGTCACTGGCAGAAAAGTTCGCAATTTTTATGGTTTCCTTTCTGTGAACTCTCCCAGGGTTCTACTATTTATGAAGTGGCAGGTACTCCTGGAAGGCAGGGATTGATGTAATATGTAAGAGTAAGAGAAAAGATCTTGAGACACACAACTTTTTCCACTTTGCCAGAAATTTGCAGACCCAGGAGGTAGCAAAGCAGAAATATTATTGATTAAACATATTATTTTGTCCAAGACCACTGTGTATAATATTTCAAAATTGCTTCAGCATTATGGACCAAAATATAATACAAAATCATCCCAGTGGAATAATCAGAAATTGTACATTGTACCATTACTGCAGCACTCTAAAAGAAAGCAAACTGTGGCCTTGCAAGAGATTTTTGAAGTTCTGTGTTTGTTTTCTAACTACATCATTAATACAATAACGCAAATCACTCTGTTAATGTGGCTATGCAAACCTCTCAATTTGTTTTACTCTTTTTATAGTTATGTATTATTCATGTTGCATTAGTATTTGCACTGTTTATTTCCCTAATTGTAACAAGCACTTAATTAATTACACTATAACCTCATGAATCTATAGGCCAACTGTTGCAGCTTTAGTTAATATTTTAAAGTCTCATCTTTTTCCATTTTTCCATGTGCCTTTGATGTTTTGTTTCTTACCCTTCTTGTTTGGGTTCTCTATGGAATAGTCTCAGAATAATTCTGCAGTTCTCTTTTATGACTGAAACTTTGCATTTTAACAGTTGTCTGGAGATAGTTTCTTCCTTGTGAAATATCAGTTTTAATAACAAGAAAAGAAAAATGCCATAAATCTGCACTAACCACATAAAGCTGAAGTCTCTGAGAGACTGATTAACATTGAGACTCTACACAGGTTTTTCAATAATTAGAGGATGTGCTTGCGTGGAGCCATGACTGCTCTGGCCTTGATGCCATTTCCCAGGGCAGACAGCAATTATTATAGCCCACAGTAAATTTCCTACATTCACTGCCTCCAGCCACTGAAGATCTTTTTGGAGTAAAGGTCTCTTAATTTTCTACATTCCTCTCATCAGCTTGGATTAGCAACATGTTCTACTTATTTTCTGCAGTTGGTTTAGAAACAATTGACAGCTGCTTTTTCTGCTGCACCTGAGGTTGAAGGGATCAGATCATAGCTTTTATTATATTAACACTGGAGATAACAGTCCTGGCATTTTCATCAGGGCAGCTAGACCCAAACTGTTACCACTGTCTTTGAACTCAAGCATTCAGCACTCCCAAGCTTTATTTGCCTCAGATTTTTATCACCTCCGTGGTTCACAAATGAATTATTCATTGAGGTAGAGGGCTCCTTCTTCTATGATACAGTGTCTTCACCTTGTTCTCTGCTTATTTTGACTAGAATTTTATTGTATTATAAAAACACGAACTATAAAACTGACTCATCTAATCTAACCTTAAAAAACAAAATACATGCTCATGGCTAGTAAACGAAATGTTAAGTAGTTATAGTTACATTGCTCTCTAATTACACAGATGAGTTCCTGCTTGCTATTAGTAGGGAGAAAATGTCCAGATTGCTTTTTGCAAGATAACCTGGGACCAGGCTGTGTAAGAGATGAAGCCATTGCTTCATAATTTGCCTTTACATCCACTGTTGTCAGTTCATGCTAAGCTTCTCTGCAGTGTTACAGTTAAACCTAGTAAAGGAACTTTTAAAGCAAGAAGGGACTTACAGCACCCAAAAGATGCACTGTAACAAACTGTACTTCTAGTGCAATTTTGCAGACATCCGTGAGTGTTTTGAGCTGACCTGAAACTTGTCGTATCTAGCAGGGCAGCTCAGTGCAAGCAGCCAGACAGCAAGAGGAACTGAACAATGAAGAATAATCTCCAGGAATAAAGAAAGGGATATCATTTGAAGAATTAGAAATCCTTTGGAAAAGGAGCTATGTGGAAACTGAGACTGACTTTTCAGAAAAAGATAAGGATTGACATTGAGATAAAGATTGAAAGAGAAGGAGAAGAAGAATAAACTTCAGACAGGAAAGAGGTAGGTTGAAGAAATACAAGTGGTTAGTGAAGACAGATCAGGAAGTGTGGAGGAGGATTAAAGGTTTAAAGATAGCAGTTAGAATGTGAAAAAAAGAAGGCATGACTAATGTTGGTGGAAAAAGGTAATGTATTAAAAACCTGTTGAAGAAACTTCTGGAGAGAAATTAGCCAAAAAAACCTGTCAGGCTGGGTATTGTCTGAGGGAAAAAAAGTGAAAATGCAGGTAAATACAGCTGGATATCCAGTGGACTGATCTCAGTGAGAGGAAAAGGTGAGATGTCCAGGGCGGTTATGACATGTAAACAGACTTTCCATTCCCAGCTAGTTTCAGTAGGTTTGAGTTGCCAGCTGGGAATATCCCGCTGAAGGGAGTACCTTCTTACTGCTTTTCTGTTCCACATGTTGACAAGATCTTCAGTCAGGCACCATTTAAAGGGAGTAACAGTTCAATCTGGTATGTCTCGTAAGGGATGGGAACATGAAGTATCCTTTTAGTTTATCATCTCAGTTGCAAAGCATTAATAGTGGTGGCTTTGATTTAAATACTTGGGTACCAGGGAATCAGTGTCATTAAAAGAAGGTGCTGATGTTTGTTTTTTTCTAAATAAAAAGGGAGGAAAGCAGCAGACTGAAATGGAGAAGAGTGTGCTTCCTAAGCCATTTCAGCAAGCAGAGAAACCAGTACTTTTGTGTCCAAAGGACATGAGAAGAGATATCCAGTACTAGGTCAAAAGTGTTTCTTGGAGCTCGCCTTTTCTATACAGCATTGCAAGAGCTGATATAAAGGAGATGCTGGAAGAAGAAAATTTATCTGAGAAGGAAATTCCAGCAGAGCAGGTAGACTTACGGGAGATGAAAGTGTTTCTGTTTAAGAAAGATTGTGACAAAAAACTTAATTCTGCTGTTATCTGCTATATGGTTATCTGCTATAGAATACAATCAGTTATGACTGGTAGGGGAGTTAAATTTAAAAATGTAATATTATGACATTGATAAAGAACATTCCAACAAACACACAAACCCTGCAGCCAGATTTGTAGCTGAGAAGCAGTGGCTGCTAAGCCCAGTTATTCAGACCTGTTTGGCCAGGGATAAAGTCAAAGCAAGGCCTACAAATCTCCTGTCTTGGCACGGTATTCACTGCCAGAGCATCAGAGGAAATCAGAGCAGCTAGCAATTGAAGCCACTGCCTGTTTCTTCCTGCCATAGATGAGATTTGCTAAGGTGAAGGTGACTTAGAAAAGTACAAATAATGTGACACTGATAAATCCTGTTTAGTCCAAGGTTTTGAATGAGATTCCAGCCAGAATCCTGTTCTGTGTGGAAGGAACTTGTGCTCCTGTACCACATGCCCTGGATTTTATGACTCCAAACTTGTCACTAAAATGTATAATTCCTATGTCCTGCAACTTTTTTCTCTTTAGATATTCACATAACAGTAATTCTGAAAATTGAACTCAGGAGTTCAACTTGTTCGTGCAGAAATATTCTCCACATTTACTCCCTAAATAGGTTGAGTCCTGTGATTTTAAATTTAATATCTCTGAAATTAGTCTAACCTTCAGAGTGATTTTCTTCTCTGTATATTTGGATCCTTCTGTATGTTTAAAACTTCATCTCAGCTTCGACTCATTTATTCCTAATTGCCAAGATATTTTGCAAATGTGATTTGTTTCCTCATCACTACTACATCAATTCTGTATAGAACCTCTTCTTAGCTTGACTCTTTCAACCTTCAACACTGTATGTCACCATCTCATCTTCAGTGAATTGCCTACTTACTTTCTTGCATAAATTCCACTGTAAGAAACACCCAAAACTCCCATGTAGTGTTGTTTTAGGCTCCATTCTAAAGTGCACATAGAAAATCATTTGTGTTTCTTTTGTCTGGAAGGAACATCAATTATTTCAGCCAAGACTAGTGTTAAGTATTAATCTGACCTTCATGTTTCTAATTACAGGCAATATGCTTCACAGCTTTCTGTATATATATTCCAAATTTCATTGGCTTATACTCTTTAAAATAAAGATACGTTTTAAATAGTAAATGAATAATGTTAGAAATGTGGGGCTGGATTCTCAGCCAGCATAAAGGATTGCTCAGTTAGCTATGCCATTTTTCACCAGCTGAAAACATGGCCTATGACCTTTCACTTACTTTATCGTGAAAAGGAAAGAGAAAAAAATGAAATTAATGAGATTTTCATAATTATTCTTTGAGTGAAGAAAGTTAGGAAAACAGACTTTTCAGATTTTATACCCGTTAAACAATATTTTTAGAAAATACAATATTTTTACTTTCAGAATGGTTTACAGTGCATTGATTTTTAGTTGTTTTGCACTTATTGAGATCATAATTAATAATACATTTCCTAAATAAAGGGTGTTCTAAATGGATTAGCATATATAAATATATATGTGTTTTTGTATGCACATAATAAGTCTAGCAGCTCATCACCATACCAGATTTGAATAGCACTTGAAAATGGACCAACAAACAATAAACTAGCAAAAAGACAAAGAAAAAGGAAAAAGCTTAGTCCTCAGCAGTGGAACTCTGCCTGGCTTTGAAAAGTGGTAGAGACTTCCTATAACTATTTCAGAATGTAAACTAGGCGTAAGGAGAAGTGTGAGAAGAAAACATCCAAATGATAATTCTGCACTGAGAGGTCATATGCCTTTTTATAGGTGAGAGAAAGTTACCATAAATAGAGGACATTGCTGCTGCCTGATTTGGCAGGAGTATTTATCCTCTTAGGAGGATAAATGAGTGATAAACAGTGCAGAAAATGTTTTAGTAAAAAATTGTGGTACTGCAATGTGGTATTTTAGGATAAAAATAATTATTAACAAAGTATCTGACCATACTCCCAGCTCTTGCTTTTGTTTCAGGGCTGTTGGTGGGATGTGCAGTGGCAGAGAGAGTGCATGAATTACAGACAATTAGGAAGAAAATGAGCTTTCAGTCTAGAACACTGCGTAAGGCCTTCATGAAAGAGGAGGTCCTTAATTTTTTGTGATCCAGGGCTGTGCTGCCCTTCCATGACCAACTACAATGTTTCCAAGGATTCTGGGAAAAGCATCCCGTGGATCCTGCCTCCCAAAGCTCGTGCTGCACACTTCTTTGTTGGGCTATTGTTTCCAATGCCAGCTGGGTTTAGCTACCCAGGGATGCTAACACACAATAATGAAATTACATCTTTATTTTACTAGGGAGACAGCTGCTCTGAAGTTAGAATGTTATGGGATTCCTGGAAGTTTAGTGGGTTTTTTAAGGCAAAACAGGTAATGATAGAGTTTGATGTTAAAATTGATGAAACAGACTATCTAAATAGACTTGTTCAAAAATATGGGCAGGAAAGAAAACAATACACCAGGGTAAAGCAGCACTCAAGACAGATTGATCAGAGGGAGCAGAAAAAGATATAGTTAGAACTGAAGACTGAATAAATTCTCAAGCTGTTTAGTATTATTCTGGAAAAGTATGGCTGGCTGTGACAAGAATGTTCTGAAGACTTAACAGAAGAAGGGGTGATCAAGGTCACATTTGTGACACTAGAAAAATACTACGCTGGAAGTTGTTGACTTTTTGTCAACTGGAGAAACAGATAAAAAGAAAAAAGGGAGGAGGGAGATATATCTCAGAACAAGCTAGTTATATTCTTCAAATTTGAGTTAAATTTTGAATTTACCCCAGAATATACACAGAGAATTTAAAAATTATTTAAAAAAAAACCCTACGGAAAAGTATGTTAGGTTTCTTTTACACTAAGACATGCCCTCTCTCAAAAACCTAACATCTAAAAGAATAGTTTCTATAGATGTTTTCTCTTTAACTTCCACACTGTGTTTGCTCAGTTTACCAGCCAAAATAAGTTTTTGATCTTTCCAACAGTGCAGTTCCTGTCTAACAGATGCAAAGCTATACTCTTTTGGTTTCAGAAACAATTTTCAAAAAAACAGAAAAGAAAACTGAGACCCAAGAATGCCTCCTTTTTTTTAGTGATGCTGCCAAAAGCACAAAGAATGCAGTCAGCCTCTTGAAAGCAAAGTAACTCCCAGGGCACTGCTTGTCACGACTCTTCAGAGCATTCTCTTCTGTGGCTTTTCAGCCACGTAGGATGGGCTGTCCATTATTGCCATGGCTCTGGAGCAGAGGAACTGCTGGGCGTGTGCCTTACACGCACCCTTGGACCTTGGTGAACTCCCTGTAAGTAACTTGCAGTGTCTTCTGCTTTACTTGTTTTTAGGAGCAAAGTTACTCTCACCACTACGAGCAGCACTTTTGGTGCTCTTCTCAGCAGAGATCACTCCTTATTTCAGAATTGCCCTGGTCTTTGTAGACCACAGACTTTTGAAGTATTTTTCTGGAATGTCTAAAATGTTCTGGGCGTGTTGCTCCTTATTTGGTACGTAAGGGAAGGGTTTTCATTGCTAGTAATGCCTATTTGTATGGTAAAAAAAGGGATTCATTCTATAAATACCTGTCAGTAATTTCCACCATTCTGTCAGCATGTCAACAGTATAATAAATTAAGAAGAAAGAAGCTGCAATCCAATACAACTTCCAAAATGCTTTCTCTAAAGTTCTTAGAATGAAAATATTCTCAGGATGGTGAAGAGCAACAGGATATAAAGGATTGCCTGCAAATAGAATGCTATAGTCACATCTGACAAGCAAATCTGAGGAGGATACAGAAGATAAAGAGGGACCCTTTGGAAGGCAGAGAAAACTGTGTCTCATTACTTGATTGTTCCCTACTACAGCATCAGTACACCCTTCAAATTATTTAAAATTAAAACTATTTTCATCATTTATAGCATGTTAGCTTCTTTCTTCTTCCTTAGACATGCTGTCTGTTGCTAATTCTTGTAATTGTATTGAGTTTCATTTATGTTCACTTTTTAAATAGACTAAGGATTAAATATAAAGTTATTTGAATTTTAAATCTGATCAATTTTATTAACTTAATTATTTTAAAATTCTTAACTATATGAATGGTTTTTGTCCAAGACTCCTTTCTTATGTTATATGACTGCATGAACTTTACAACTTGACTTAAGAAAGGCCCTCCACTATTTAGATAAATGCCACTTGGTCACATGCAAGTGTTTTCTAGTTTATTTGAAGTTATTTACACAAAGTTATTAAGTTATTATGTTCTGTCAATAGCTCCTGTGCAATTACTTTCTTTCTAGTTTCTCAGCTGTAAGGACTATTCCCTCCAGGTGGCCACCCAGGTCTCACATCTCCATGTTCCCTGAGGGGGTGAGTGTAACCTCTTGAACTGGATATCTTCCATTCTCTGCTCTGGGCTTAAACTGGATAGTTTTTAAGGTAAGTCAAAGAATGTTTCTTCTTGCTCTAGACCTTTTACTGTTTTCAGTATCAGGATCACTTGGAACCTTCCTCATTAAAATAATAGATGAAGAAGAATTAGAGTAATTTGTGCTTCAGTTTCTGGAGCTGCACAGCTTTATATTCCTAAGGCAAGGATGGACTGAACAGACATACTGGACATTCATAACTTTTTAGGGGACTAGTATTGTGTATACGGTTCCCCTGTTCTCCAGGACGTTCCCTCTGGGGGTCCATCCTTGGATCTGTGCATAATCATCTAGACAACAGAGGGCAGGGAATATTTTCTGTAAAACAAAGGCTCACATAAACTAGAAAGAGTTGATAAAAGAGGAATAACTATATACTATATAGTATAATCATTACTAGTATGAAGAAGGTGGACAAGGAAAGATTGCTCATTGTTTCCCTTTTCAGAAAAAAGAAATGGGGATTAATTGCTTGTAAACATTAGATGTAGTCTAATGTCATAAAAAGATTAAGAAATCACCCTCATTCATTTTAAAAATTTCATAAATTTGGGGTTATTTTCAAACTTTCCTTTTTTGTCCCCCCTGCAGTTCCCATACAGGAATTTGTTTTGAAAAGATCCAGAAAGGTGACCCCTGACAGTTTCCATTGTACTCATCACTGTCTGATGTTCCATTGCATACTATCACCTTAATTTATCTTTTTTATTTTTTTCCCACCACATGATTTGAATGATAAGTGTGCATAAAATCAGTACCCCGTCGTTCTTAATGGAATCATACATACACCTATAATTATGATGTGCAGTTTTTCTTTGCTATTTCTGGATGACCCTAGCTTTATATGAATTTAATTGCATTATTTTATTATTTGCATTCTATTTTGTTATTTAGTAAGCTCCTAGTTTGGATGAGAAATAATGAGAAGGCTTTCAGAATGCAGATTAATGCAGGAGGTTTTTTTTTTTCCTCTGGCTGACATTTCCTATAGACCTACTGTACAAATGTCATCTGGGAAAATAATATTTGTCACAAATGTATTAGCATGAGGAGTAAAGCAGAAAAAGGTTTTAAACAAAACCAAGTAGTTGTGTGTTTCTCTGTTTTTGTTTTTTTTTCCTTTTTTTTTCATGGAAGAGCTATGTTTTCACACCATTGCTAATATTGCAGAAATCATGGTCGAGATCTCTTCATTACTGACCGCTTGGGCAGTGTGAGGCCAAAGCTTTGACAGAACAGTCAGTGCAAAGGGTCACATAATACTATGCAATTCTGTTTGAGCCTGCGGATTTGAAAGGAGGCTCAGCCATGGAATAGGAAGTCTTTTCCCATGCTCCATCATCTGACTGAGAGTTAAATAAAACATTGGGAAGTGAAACAAGTTGAGAGTTCTTTGGAGAATGACAGGAACAAACCAAGTAAGCAAAGAATCACTGCTATGGCACCAGCGGGGCACTTGTCTGCCAGTCTGCCTGAGCTAACGACTTCCTGCAAAACAACTGGGAGGGAATACAGTCATTCTTACGGCAAAATGCTCCTAAGAAATAACTTTAAAATGTTTAATTTTATACCTGGCCGTTTGTGTATCTGTGTAAACTGCCACAATACTGTTAAACACAAAAGCTAGCATCTTATGTTTCTTCATATTCCAACTTTATTCATTAGCTATTGCTACATCATCAGTGGAAGACAATTATCTAGAAGTTGAGTTGCTCTTGCCAGTCCAACTCTTCCAGTGGAGGCTGTGAGAGGCAGGAACTTTTCCAGCATCAGTTGTCTTTTGTGGTGAAGGTGTGGTGTGGTGAAGAAATTGTCAGCTTAGTGTGAAACAAATACTGCTGCATCTGAAGTCACAGCACAATCAGGATTTATGATTTTAAGATTTCTACAGCCAAAAGAGAAATGCCTCGGCTTTTTGGTGTCTTTGCATTCAAAATGAACACAAGCTGTTGTATTTTTAACTGAGATGATCCAAATTGAACACAAGTAATTCTGCTTTGAAAATATTCAGATCGGACACCACCGAGCCACCTCTGGTGCCAAGAAAATACCTTTCCTCTATCTCATCTCATTTCTTTCTCTTGCTTTTAGTCGACTCCCTTTTCCTTCCTCTGCTCAGCTTTTGAACCGAGCAGTCCCTCAGCTCAAAAGAACTAGCCTTCAGTTTGATGTTTTGAAACCTTGCCTGGCCTCAGACAAGTGGACGTAACAGCTCAGCCCCTTGTAGGGGTGAGAGATGAAACAATGTCCAGGGGAGCCCAGATTTCCCCCAGTCCCCTTCTATCCAAACAGAGAGCTTAACCTATACAGTCACCTGAATGATGAGGCCCTTTATGTTTAGCACTTTCTCTGGATAGTTTAATATGAAGTAATTCCATTAATGTTTCATACTCTTGTTTCATTAATTTTTTGAAGGAAGAATGTATTATTAAATGTTCAGTCCCTTCTCTCTTATCAGTTCAATTAAGGTACAGGAGGTACATCCACAAAAATGTCCTCCAGCAAAACCGAAATTACCGTCTGATATTTTGAGCACTAAGAAGGCAGTGAAAACCACAAAAAACACATGGTTTTCAAACTCCTCTTATATATAAGACACAGAGGGGAAAAAAGTGCAGTAACTATTTTGATATTAAAGAAAAACATTTCCACTTGTTGTAATTGTAAATTGCAAATGTGACATGAAGTCCAGTCTTTAAAAGAAGTATCTTTCTTGTTTAGGACCTTTCCCAACGGTATCCAGTCTTTACTTTCCTCTGTCTCTGCTCTCAAAGTATAAGCCCTTCTCTCCACTTGTTTTCTTTGTCCATTTCACATTTCCACTGACCTATGTTGAAATTCCAGTGTTGCTACCTAATTGTCCCATTTCAGTAACTTTTAATGCTGCTTATCAGCACTCCTTATTTACTTAGGACATTCTAAGATTGATTTAACTGCATGAACTCCAACAAGCTCCATGTCTATTTGTTTCTGAATTTTTGTCTACTCATCGTAATTCAGTTGACTTTGTAGTAGGATGACACAGTTAGAAGCCCAGCTCAGTATGAGAATGCTGTTTTAAAACACTGATAGTTCTGTAAAATCACAGTTTACTGCATATAGAGGTTATGGTACATCCCAAATTGCAGGGAACAGGATTCTCCCTATGATGGGTGGTACAGAGGCTTGAACTTGGCATCTGACAGCAAAAAATGCTCCAACAGCACTTTAATAAAAGCAAGATTCATTAAAAAAGCCGATTTCACTAAGTCTTACCACATATAATGTGGCTGGATAGTGGTACCCACTGCTCAAGTGCCTCACACAGGCTGTGCAGGAATGGAATAATTCTGTCCCAAAGTCTCCAGCACAAAAGGAGATTCACTCGGGATTGTGCCATCTACAGCCCTTCACCAAAGCTGTAGGGCAGGTTGTCAGAGTCCTCCACATGATGTGGGGCTCTTTTCCCCATCATTCCTGTATCCTGCCTAGCGCAAGCAAAGAAGTACAGTAAGTATTTTGTTTTGGGCTTTTTTTTAAATATGCTGTGCCTAATGAGAGCCTATATTCCTGTGTGTATGTTACAGAGTGTTCTGTGTAATGCCAATCATTCCTTTGACTTTATTGCCATACTTGGGAAAAAGTTCCTGATTAATGAGTCGTCTTACCCATGCGAGCAGAAAACTGAGAGATGCCACTTAAGCCCAGTGAGTTGTGGAGACAGGCAGAGCAATGAGCATAGTGTTGTTTATGGGTTTGACTGGCTTACAGCTTGTTACACAACTGAAATAGTGAAGGAATATTCTTGTTTTACCTTTTAATACAGCACTGTGCTGTACAATATTTTCATCGACTGAAAATGTTTTTATAAAGTATGGATAAAGCATGTATATTTAAAAAAAAAATTCCCACTTGCATAAGCCAGTACATCAATGACATAGTTGAAAACACTTTATGAAACAATGTATTAACTCAGTAAAATACAAATGAAAACTGTATATTAATTGCTTTATATGCCCTCCTATACTCATGTTTTATTAACATTTTAATATTATCAAGTATCATGCTAGCATGTGATACTCCTCCAAATAAGGTACTATTTTTACTTGGTTTATGAAAATAAATGAGCATCTCAGATTAGCATTTTGATTTTGCATGAAAGCACATAATGTTTTCTCTTGTATTCCCTGATTGTTTCAAGGGCATTGTATCATGCCATAAAGCTGAAGACGCTTTCATCTTTCTTCGGATAAAGTTGCTAATTACTTTTAATTTTACATGATATTTAAAGACTTTAACACTTATTATTACCATCAGTACCAAATCCTAACATAATTCAGAGTAGGAAGACACTCAATAGGTTTTTTTTTCATGTTTCTGTTACAAAGTACAGTGGTGACATACTCCACCACTGCCTTATTGCCTTCCCTGACTAGAATTTTATCAGAGTACAAATGTTAGGAAGCTCAATGAAAATATAGTTTAATGCAGCCAGTTAAATTGCCTGAGAGGAAACAGTGCATACAGCTTTTTTAAAGCCTTTCCCCTCAGGCCATTAACTAAGAAACTGGTCACTAACTGCTGGTAACAAACCATTTTGGAGGGGATTATTGCTATTACCAGCATTCAGTGGTTTATGGCTACATTTTGTTAAAGACATTAGGAAGTATAACATGGACGAGCCCACAGTACTGGAAAAATCATTTCCCCTTGTGATTAACAATAGTTTTCCTTCCAGACTAGATGTCTCGAGTAGTGGGTTCGTTATTTGTCGTCTCTCCCAATGCTGTAAAAAAGACTTTTCACTGTGGCCAGGATTCAAATGAAAAGAGTGAAACTATAATACTGATCTCTGGGAAAGTAGGACTCTTGTAGAAACCACCAGAAGTAGAGCAGGTTTTGACTGTTTCCAAGAATTGTAGCTGCCCCAGAGAACAGGTAGACAGAACAACATAAATTTTCCCTTCCTGTGCTCAGCTGTGTCTTGGTGAAGGCATCGCTACTGCTGAAGACATAAACCAGGTTGCATGTTCATTTTATACAATGCTGTAGTTTAGGTGTAAGAAAGGGGCTTTGGTCAGTATGTTTCCAGCACTCCACAGCTGGTGACTGCAATTTACATAATCTGTAATATTAGCAAAGTTGGGTCAGCCTTAGTTGTAGTGGAAAGTGCAGAATTTCAGGAAGTTCAGCACTTAATTAGGAAAAGTTCTGTGGAGCTCCAAAAATCTTTATTTTATTCCTTTTTTTTGAAGGAACTCCGTCTATTTGACGGCTTAGTTGCATGAATGATATTGTTGAGTTGGAATGCAGATTACAAACACATTATTTGCATGGCATATGTGTTTTTCACTCTATTCTATCCCCCTCCATCTTTTAATTTTAAAAAAAAAACATAGATCAGAACATATCATTAGCTGTGCTTCATAGTGAACCTGACTTTTCTTGAGAAATTTACATCTTTCTCTCATTTTCTGTTAAGGTTTCTTACCCTGTTTTCTCACCTAAAGAATTATAATGAGGTAGAGAGAATGAGATCTATGGGGAAAGCAGTGGACCTAGAGACTAAAGGTAAAAGGATGATTGATGGTATGAAATTACCATAAAAGTACAATCAGGATCAGATTTTAAAATGAATTTTTAAGCAGCCTAAGAGATACTCTTTGATTTGTAGTCTGGTGGAATGGATAATGTCTCATTCAGTGGATAAAGTTTCTCACTGTGTGACTTGAGCTTTTTCTGATCTTTCTGACTGGGAGTAAAATGGAACCAAAGCATAAAGTGGTTTTTAATGCTGAAAATATCAAAAGCAATATTCTTAATGTCAAAACCTGGGTGCAGCAGGTGAGAAAAGGAAAATAAATATAAGAAAGTTATGGTGTTGCTATTATTGTATTAAAGATGCTATCTACTTATGCAGCCTCTTGGATCTATAAAAATATTTTAAACATAAGTAAAGAGTCAGATCTTTATGTTAATATGAAAATACCCCCAATGTTTAAAAACTTTAAATATATGTGAATTCGTTAAAACAATCAAATTCCAATACAAGACAAATACTCTAATTTCTGTCTGAGCAATGCATGACATGTCTTGCCATCTCTGTATAACTAACAACAATTTACAGTGCATTTGGTGGGTCAGTTAAAGCAGAACTCAGTGGTTATTTAAGAGTGTAAAATAGTCTGTCCAATTATTACTATATAATTGCATCAAATATTAAAATAAATTTACAAAAGTTTCAAGCTGAAATCAGGACATTTTCATCCTTCTAATTTAGTACATTCTCATGAGGCAACTAATTGGCTCTGTAGGATTACATTGTTTGACAGGTTGGGGGTTTTTTAAACAAAATTCCTTCAATTGTGAATTCTTGGTTTTTTTCAATCTCCACTCCCTAGTTTTATTTATTTCATTTAGAGGATTTAAATATCATGGTAATATTTTAAAATAGGGATTCTTTTTTTGTGAGCTAATTCACTCCTTTATCATTTATGATAAATTTCCTTTCTACTCTATATATGTAGTAAGGATGGTCAGGTATACCATTTAAGGTATAACCTCAAAGGATTTGTTTTATTATATGGATCCTTATTATATGGCTGGATATCGTGATATTAAAATTACGGACAATATTTTAAAATAGTTTAGCATTATAAAAAAATCCCAAGATTTCCAACAGTTTCTTCTTATGACAGTTTTCATTTTTTTCCCTCCTCCTGACAGTTCCCATAATGACTTTAATCATATAGTCTGGAAATGGAGCAGGTTACTGAACAGCAACAAACTCACTGGTCAATGTCGGTGTCACTTTTCTGGGAGCAGGACTTTTTGAGCATCAAGGAACTAATTTTAACAGCCTGCTGGAAAAGTGTTAAGTGCATTAACTCCCTGTCAATCACATTTTTAGCATGCTGGCCAAATTATTATTATTATTTGGCTCAAGACATTCTATTGAAACTTATTTGTGTGGTATTCTTATGTGTGTACCTTATGTGACTAATGATGATTGTTTATGGAGAGGTGCCTGTCCAATTATTTTTGAAGGAACACAAGAATGCAGAATGACTGGAAGCATCAGGTTTTTGCCAGAGAATGCCTCAGGTAAGAGGAGAATGGCTAGAGGCTATAAGGAATCACAAGAGACAAGTCAGAGTCGTAAATTGGGAAACTGACATATCTCATCTAATATACTTGCTAACTAGGCCTTTAAAAACCTTGACATTTAACTAAGTTTGTGGAAAAGTTATAGATTTTGTCCTTTTCTATTGGCTATAACTCATTAATATGATGAACTGAGGTGTTTATAGTCATTATCAGCATTAACAGACTAGCATATGGGATCATTTAGAGATCCAGTTAAGCGGCTAACAACTGCTCAGTTGTTTATGTAGGTTGTGCCTTTTTCAAAGTCAAGTCAGTCAAAAATGATATTGCAAGTTATTTACCCTTTTGGTACTTCAGTGTGTGAAATGGGATGAAAGAATGCTGGTATTCAGCTGAGGCATTTAAATAATGCTTTGGAAGTCCTGGCCTGCTTAGAACAGACTGCAGTCTTTACTGTAAAACAGAAATTTCTGATGGTTTTGAGAAAAAAAAAGGTAGCATAAAACAAACTTTGCAGTGAATGCTGCCTATTAACTCAAAATGATTTAAACACATTAGGGACTTAACTTTTTTTTTGGTGAAAATAAACTTTGTCTTTGACCGTTAATGTTCCAAGGTTAGGACATACTGTGTAATTAAATACAAACCCTGCCCTGATTCTGAGCTGATACAGATTTTTATATAGGGGGAAAAATTTAGTTTCTGTGAAAAAAAATAAACCGACAAAAAGTCAAGCCATAGAATTGAAATGAAACGAAATGAAATGAAGAACAAAAAGAAACTCGTTTCAGTATGAAAAATAGAGATGATCACAAAAACAGCAGGAGGAGGCACTATAGCCCAAAAGCTCTAAGACAGTATATTTTAATTTCTGAATAGCTTTCCTGTCTGAAGAATTAAATTTAAACAATATACTTTGTAAGTACACATTGTTATGCTTAGGAATTGCTGTAATTTTTTTCAAAAAGTGGGGAAAATATGAAGAGAGCTAGTCAATGGAGGAAGGGGGAAGCTATTAGGGATTGTTTTCCCAGGCAGGAAACTGAAATTCAGTAGGAAATGGCATTTTGACAAGCACTTTGTATTTCCAACCAAAATGGAATCTTGCTCATTTAGTGCAACTGGAAAACAATTAATTGAGGCAAACCCCCCACTTTAATCGTACACGTGAGAAACTGTATTGACTTCTGGAGGATTTGAGTTAAGTCTACCAGCACTAAGAATTCTTTCCTCTTACCTAATGTATTTTGGGACATGAATAAATTATATGGTTACATATTACAGTAGGAGAGAAAATGACTAGTACTGTTCGGGTTGTGTGACGTTTCCCATGCTATCCCCATTTTCAGCAGCTCATAACTTTCTGAAAACTTCTGGCTGACGGGTGAAATTTCTTCATAGTTTAGGTCTCTGTTGGATGAAAATTATTTTTTGAAACTTTGAGGGACTTGTTCCATTATTTCTGGGTATGCATGGATAAAAACATATAGCCCATCAGGCAAACATTCTTGTTTCTTCTGCACTATACTGTCATCCAGATGGAGAGTGAAAAGAGGATCATTTTATGTGAATTTGTGGACTGCAAATGAATAATTGCATCTCTGCTGAAAGAGTAGCCTAGTTACTTTGGAAAACAATGAAAATCTTAGAGGAATTTCCAATTCTATCCATTGTGCTGCTGAATTCCCTAAGCTCTTTGTCCTCAGCACCATTGTCAGGTGATAACCACAGAAATTTGTTCAATGTAAGTGTTCTTTATCTGGTCACTTATGATCAGCAATTACTCGGCACTGTTTTGAGTGGTCTGAGGTTGCTGAAGCCTGGATGTTGGGTTATATTCAAGTAAGCCTTCAGATGTGGTGAAATGCAATTGGAACTTTCCCATAGGAATAGGCTCCTTGGAATGCTGCATTCCATCATGAACGTAGTATTTTGGAGGAACATGTCAGAGGACATGTTAATTTTCTTCTAGAAGGCATTATCCAGTTGGTTAAAGAAGGAAGTGTAAGTAACTTTGAAAAGACATTTATGCTTGCAAGAAATAAAATTTGTTTCAATTGTTCCCTCCCCCCTCTTCAGCTGAGCAATTCGGTTCCACAGGTGTTCTGGTAGGAACCTTCACAGAGGCAGCAGACTCCTAAATATTAGTATTTCTATCAGAAACTCGGCTACAAATTATTCTCAGCCAACGAAGAAACACTAAGCATATTATCTCATTTCAATGCCCACAAAACCCAGTAAAGTATTTTAACAATGTGCCTGCAGGACAAGAATGATTGTTAAATTATTTGGTATAAAAATCCTTTAGGTAAAAAAGTAAATAATTCCTAACTCAAGAGGCTGAAAATTAGGCAAGCTGTCAAGGCAAAGGACAGGCAAAACACACACACATATATATATTTATATACGTTTGTGTGTGCTAGTGTTCCCTTCAAAGTTCCTTTACCTTTTCTGAGCACAGACTATGAGAGGGGTGTGAAGACAACACAAAACTTTCAGGCAATATTCTCCTCAATCAACAGATACTGCGATACTCATCTCTGGTTGGGGTCATTAACTTAAAAAAAAAAAAGACTAAATAAAGGTGTATAAGTGAAATATCATCTGCAATCACTTGAAATAAACCCTTCTGAAGGATGGCCTGGAAGGGAGGACAGCTCAGCTTCCCTCCAGGGTGCAAAAGGGGACGAGGAAGACTTGCTTGCTTTCCTCCTTAAAAAGATTAAGTCTTTTAACAGATAATGATTATTTGATCAATTTGGAAAAGATGTTTTTTTTAAAGTTCTGAATGTAATCTCCCTGTCTGACTTTACAAAGCAAATATATAAATAGAAAAGAGGAAAAACAGTATTCCAGCTCCTATCAATTATTTGCATTTGGATAAATTCCATAAAATACATCTCCCTAAATAAGAGAGGATTGTTACATCTTTCCCTGGGAAGTCACATGAACCACAATATGTCAAGTTTCAATGCTGGGTCTGAACTTGCAGCTAAGCCCTTTCTGTAGTGCTTTAGACTAAAACCTGTCCCCAGCTTGACAAAAATTCTAGCTCCAGCCCCAAGCTTCGCTGCTTAAATAATGTATCCTGTTCTTTTATAGCTCTTATTTCCTGCTTTCCATTGGTGAATCGATAGGAATAAGTGAGTAGAGGTTAATTATTTGGAGTAAGAGCTGCAATTAATTAAAACAGAGATAGGAAATGTTTTTGCTTCACTATGAGGAACTGCCTGTTGCTGTGAAGGTCAGCAAAGTTAGCAAACAGAGTTAATGCAAGGTGCATTAGCTAAAGTTTTAAGAGTGATGAAAGTATTGTTAATAAATCAGCAGTTCAGTACAGTCAAACCCTGCCTGTGTCCAAGTGCCCTAAATACAGGGGGCTGCCCATGTTATTTTTGGGTCGGCTGCTCTGCTCAGTATGCAGACTGTGCACTGACTTCAGCAGGGCCTGTAGTCCCACACATGAGTACATCTCTTTCGGCTTCAAAAGTCCAAAATTCACTCCATCAGATCTGAGACATGTACATTGCTGGACATGAATGGAATAACTATAGAGGAGGGACTGGAAAAATACATGGAACACTCATATTTTTAGCAAAAATAGGACTTGCACGTACATTTTCTTGTCTTACTAGGGTGCGTGGGAAGAGAACAAGAGAGCATGACTAGTTCTGTGTAAATCTTCCCTAATTTTGTCATATGTGGACATTTAAGAGCAAGGAACAGAAAATTCTCACCCCTCGTGGCATTGTGAGTGCCTCTCCAAACTCTGTGGGTTGGTGCTGCAGCATGGGAGAATGGAGGGGCAGTGTTGGCAGCTGGATTGAGCCCTTTGCCTCCCATCTCCTTTCCCAGTAATGTTTCCTTTGTGCCACTGTGCTATGTCTTTCAGTATTTTGGTCAGGGAAAAAGGGAAGAGTCCTCTGGAGCCTCAGAACTGTGGATCTGGTGCAGGGAGAAGTTTATAAAGGCACAGGTGAGAGGTTCAAGATGGAAGTAGAGCTGGGATGGAGGATGAGAAGTGAAGGCGTTGAGGAAGAGAGGACAAAGCCTTTGGACCCATTAGCAAAAAGAAAAACTGAATAAAGGAAGCTCTTGTAGTAAAGAGTCATAACCAGGCAAAAGGCAACAGATAACCTCATATCTTTTCCCATAGCAGATTTCTGTGGTCTGAGGTTCCAGATAGTTTTTGATACATGATACACATGTTATTTATTATTATATAGCTTGCCCTTGACTCACTTGAGCCAGTGATCACTTTTACTCACTTTTGTTCTACGTATTCAAAGCATAAATCAGCGTTTCTGTTAAGCAGTTAATCCCATACATTAAAAAATACGGCATTTGACAGCTCACATATGCAGTCCTTGCCTAAGGGGCATCGACATGACCCAGAGACAACAGAACCAAGTCTGGTTCCATTCCTGACTCTGGTGGACTCTGTCTCTCAGCGTGCAGGACAAGCCTATTCTAACCACATAACATTCAGTGTCTTAGTTTCCTCCCCTGTAGGACTTGGATAATAACTTTTATTTTATTTGTAACTACATAAGAACACTTTAGAGAAATAAATGTTATTATTTTTAATTGAATCAGTTATCCCCAAGAGTGACTTTAGCTGTGTCCCAATCTTTAGTTGCATCAACTATATTATTTAGATCAGGAATACTTAATTATTTGTGCAATATTATTTTCATCAACACTTAAGTGATTCTTAAAGAGGCAGTTGTTTTATCTTCAAAACTTTCTGTCAGTGTTTCTATCTGCAGTCTTCGAGATTCAATTGCCTGATACTCAGCATACCTGGCTGTAGGAGGTAGCATTTATTTTCCCTATTGCTTAAGAATAAATGATTTCTCACAAAAGACTTGCAAGGAGCACACATCACTTTTTTTTCCCACAGCATGAGCTGCTTGCAGAAGTGTCAGGGAAAGGGTGTCATTTACTGTCCTTAAAATTGCTTATCCATTGCAGGTTTAATTCCAACAATCTTCTAGTAATTGAAACCTTCTCTTATAGCTAACCTAATTTGAAATCAGGTAGCTTAACATAAACTGCTCAGATCAATGTGTAATTGATATTAAAAAGCACTGATTAATTTTAGGAAAGCAGCTGACCTCTGTTTCCTTTAGGCAATTATATTTACCATTCACTCTTTAATAGCTATAGTTTTTGTAAGTCTTACTTGCAGCTTAGAAAATCCCCTGCCTTCCAGTTTTTATTTTTCTATAACTGTCTCAAAAGTTTAAAAAAAAAAAGAAGAAGAAACCATTTGTTGCTTACCTTTTCCCAGTATGACCAACACTAGCAAAGAAGGGAGCACATCCTTCTAGTCTCTGATTATCAGACTTACCAGCAGATTTTTACCAACATCTCTTTGTTGTGAAATGCACTGTTATCCCCATTTATTGACAGAGAGCTGAAGTAGAAGACAATTTACTCCACCTCATCCTGAGGAGTTATGGCAGGACTATGTGAAATGCTGAATTCCCTGATAAGCCTTTATAGAAAGCTTTAACAACATATCACACAAAATTAGTGTTGCCATAATCATTACAACATACAATAATATCTACATGTTTGTAAATTTGTTTTGTTAGTTCATTGGTATGGTTGTCCTCCCAGGCAATGAATTTTTAGGAAACATGTTTTTGACCCAAGTCTTCCAATTGTAATCCAGGTTTTAATACTGACCATTAAACTGCTGAGGCATTGCCTATGGTAAATATAAAAACCCGAGTGGAAAATAAATACCAGATTATTCGTTGAAGGTATCTGGCAGATCAATGGGATATCACTGTTATTGTCTTTGTGGAGGGCAGAATGTTTAAGACAATATTTTGCCAAGACTTTTGGGCTGAGTTCTCTTCTGTCTCTACTGACAGGTAGAGGAGCATCGTGACACACCTATGATGAGAACCAACCTATCATCTTTGGTGATCAGGATTTTATGCTGTGTCATTTTTACATCATATGAGATGTTTGAATTGTTAGACAGCGTCACTTGGAGTAGATCTTTGGTTCTTAGATGCAAACAGCTTTCACTCAGAGTATTTTTGGTTGCTGGGCTCTTCTGTGGTTTTCTGACTGTTCCTGTGAAGCCTGTTTGGAGGGTAGTGGAGAAAAGCTACTGACAGCAGCAGATTCTTTCATCATGTTGGTCTTTCTATCCCCTGACAAGGTTGATAGTCAGCAACTGAATATGCAATGGCTATAAATCTTGCAAAGTGATTAGCCAAAGGCTATCATAATTCATAAACTCCTAAAGATTGAGAAGTGTTCTACCTAGTTGGGGTGCCTTTCCAGACTGAATTCAAATTACTCTTTGAGTTAGCCTAATTGAAACAGAACAGCCACTTTGCAAATGAAAAAAGCCCCAACCAACCTTTTTTTTTTTTTTATGTGTGTAGTACTTTAAGTACTGAAAGCTCAATTTTGAAGATCACAAAGAACAGAATATATAAACATCGTCTTTATAATAAATGTTAATAAAAACAAAATAAAAGAGGGAACTGCAACTCCTGTATTCCCTATTGCTTCTGCTCAATCTAAATACATTGTTTTCTTGCAGTTGTAGACCCAAGAAATTATTAAGAAACTGCAGCAAGTTTCTTTTCTTTCCCACTAAAATGAGCAGTTAGCAACAGGTAATTTCAGCCAATTGTCCTTAGCATGCACTTTTACAGTTAGAAAGACAGACAGTAAGAAACATTTAAAAGCCACATGTACTACTGTACAGTTCTGGTGCTTAACTGCTTTCATTTCCTATCTGATTTATGAGGTATTTAAGAGACTTTACTGAGAATTTCTGTGCAGAATCAACACATAATGTTTTAGTGTTACACAGCAACAGAGTCAAGTTAACACTCCTGGCTTGTGCATCCAGAAGCCATAATACCAAACAAGTGTAGAATTACACTCTTCAGAGCACATTTTTGTCTCCCTTGCACTGAAGTAATGCAAGCACTTCCCTGAATTATTGTGGGAGACTTCTGTGTTTTCTCTGTACGTGTAGGGTAATGCAAGGGAAGGCAACTGGAGCTTCAGTTAAACTAATCTGCAGCCTTTCTATTGAATAATTACATTAACAACTGAAATTCTAGCAAATATCTTTCTGATACCTGTTGGGCTGCACACACACCCACCCATGAGAAAATGCATGCTAGAAACTTGTGATGGCACAATATCTAAGAAATTGAGTGAAAGCCTTTAGTGGAAACACACAAAATTAATTTAAACTGTATCATTTGCAGATCATTTTGCCTGGGCTATGTGTCACCCCCCCATCACTTTTCACCTGAGGAATCCTTGGGGAAGGCAAAGAGATACCAGCCCAGCAGAGTGAGAGCTCGGATAGTCCCGCAGTCATTCAGCCCACTGCCCCAGGAGGTTGTGGTGACCTGAGATCAGGAGTGTCATTTAAAATCATCAGGCACAGGTATGTGAGTGTCACTAGGCCAGATCCATTCCAAGAATAATTTTACTGTAATCAGTGAACACACAAGACTAGGGGATGTTGATATTGCATTGTAGTTTACACTTAAAAGCAATTAACACTTTTTCAGGTGAATGAGTATCATTGTTAGTATGAAGAAGTTACTCTGTAATCCCATTTTTATTTCATACTTATGGTCATACGCTATTTTGTTCTTCTAAATGATGTTAATATTCTCATTAACTGCATTAAATACAATAGCACATCTTCCTTTTGATTTATAAAATATGCTTATGAGATTAAAATCATGTACAGTATTAAAATATATTAGAGTAACAGAGCCAGTGTCAATTAAAAGACTGCTCCAAAAATGCAGTTTATGGCCTCAACAAAGTCTTGTCAAAAAATCAGCCCTTGAAGCTTCTAGAGGAACAATCTGGGGCTTTTTTATTCAGCTGGGAGCTGAACTCTGAGCTCTCACTGCTCAGCACAGTTCATAACTGCCTAAATAGCTTTATAATTCAAGAATTTCATCTCATCTGAAGTGTCAAAGTAGAATACAAATAGAGAAGTGACCTTTAATCAGTAACTCAAACCATAAAGCTCATGTATTTGGAAACAATCTGGAAGTAACTGCAAGTTTCCCTCTGAGCAATCCCACATTCACATCCTGCATGACATGGACACACACCGGATTTAGCTCGGCTTCAGTGCATTACAGAGGGGACAGGAATCTCCAAAAGGAAATTTTCTGTTGTTCTTTGCCATATAAACGTAGGAGAAAAACACTCCTGGCTCCAGATATTATTATTTGCCCATCAGAAATAGGTAAAATCATAGTTCACACACATATTTCCAGCAAAAACACGTCTTTTCCATCAGGTGTATTTTACCAGAAACCATTTCCTCATAATAAAAAGCAAAAACTCTTGCAACCATTAGAGTGTTTGTTGCCTCTCTAAAATGCATTTAGCAGCAATAGCTTCAACACAGGTTTTATTGATTTTCATTGAAATAAAAGATTCATTTTGAAATACTATTTTTAATGAAGAAAGCAAATTCTTTCAATGAGAAGACTGAAAAAGATCCTATTCAACTAATGCAATAGAAACTACTTCAAAATTATAATAAGAGAAAATTTTGTATTCATTTTTCAGACGCGGTTCTCACAAACCAGATACACACAAAATAATCCTTTGTAGCTCTTGCTTAAAGATACCCCTGGCTCCACAAAAAATCTCTACAGTGGACCAAAGTATGCATGCAGTGCCTTATAGCTTTATTATGCATAAAAAAGAAAGCAAACTACAGAAGGACGTGCAGCATAGTATGACTGGGAGAAAAGAGATTTTTAGATTTCTCCCCATTTTCTCTGTGAGGCTGTGTTGGCAGCATTCATGTTAATTGAATTTTGCGACTGTGTTTCTTCAGTAAATATTCAGTCCTGCTGTAACAGATGATTTGGGATTGCGTTGGCAGAAGAAGCTTCAGCTTTCATTTTTACATTGCGCTGTTGGTCATTTCAGGCGGCATTCAAGGAATGTGCATATTAAAAGGAAAGGCACTTCAAGCAGATAGCTGCTCTTGCTTCTCACTGCTGTATGAGGGGAGCCTTCATTTACATCACTGGAATGTAGAAGTAGTTTCAGAAGAGTCAGATGAGGCCCATGAGGCCGCAGTCCTCGCAGGCTCACAGCAGCATCTAGTTATTCATCAGTGCCAACGGGCTCTGCGCGCACAGAGGGGCTCAGAGAGGACACACTCCCACTCCACAGACCCGGCTAAAAGGCAGCCTAACGAGAACACTTGTATCATCCCAGCCAGGGTACACTGAACAAAAAGAGCTGATCTTTAACAGACATTTTTAAATGGGCACGATGTCCATCAATCATCCTTTGAGCAGCGGATAGTTTTATTGAAAGAAAGGAAGCCTTAATGCTGCAAGAACAACTCCTTGCCACGCTGCTGTAGATAAACAGATCCTGTCTGCTGGCTCCAAGATCCAGAGTCACAAAAAAACCACTTCAGAAAGATTGCACAGCCCACGCACAGGTCAGGGTCAGTGTCTGGGTGAATTAGAAGGTAGAATATCTAGCCAAGAGAAAATTCTGCCATTTCAGAATTTTTGTCTTGAAGCAAAACATGGAGGCAGCATTTCTAAATTTGCTAGTGAGTTCCCACAGGCCTCAGGGAGGAAAGATTTTGAACAATTCAACATAATGTAACACTACAGAAGCAACCTACAAAAATAAAATATGACATGCAAATAATAATCATTAACTTTCTCTTTAGGTATCCACAATTTGAAGGTAATTACCAGAACTGTGACAACCAGAAGGGTTGTGCAAGGTAGTTCTGATAAAAGGAAAGTTTTATTTAGAGGTTTATCTGAATAACACCCAAAATAAAGCCTCATTACCTAAAGCTGTTCTTCTTCCACTGGAAGAAGCAACAAAGTAGAACTCATCCTTATGTTATGACATTTCTTTTAATGTTAATTAAATGGAGAAGACTCCAGAGTTTCTCAATGCAATTTCTTCTGCCAAAACACACACACACACACACACACTCACACACTCACTCTCTCTCTCTCTTAAAAAATCAGTGTTAAAAGGTAAGGAACCAACCATAAAAGACACCTACCAAACCATGGATGCCTTCCACATTTTATTTCATGGTAAACTACTGCTAGAGTTTCTCAGCAGGAATCATCAATATAGCCCCAAGAGACCAAATGACATCTTTGTGACTGGCTATTTATCTCTATCTCACTTCTGTCAGGAAAATTTGTATTAAAAGCATAACAAATGATTCCTGAATTTGTAATATCTAATTCATGTGATATAACTAACTGCTCAGTGATATATTAATGTCAATCTCAGTTAAACCGGTCCAATTTTGTTTCAGTTGCTACTAGAAATGAATGTCACCCTTACAAGCATATTCATTTTGCATGCATTGAGTATAATGCAGTACAGCGTTACCTTCCAAAACCAGTTTACAAGGGCTTTAGTATATACAGGTGTTAGCATGTTAACCTGTACCAGCCCTTTAGTCAGCGAGGAATTAAAGCACAGAGTTTAATAAAAGTGGATGTTTAAAGCTTTTCTCTTCAGCTATATCAGTGTAAGGACAGAGAGTGAAGTTGTGAACCTTTTTATAAGGGGAGGTTGGTGGCTGATACAGCGCAGTAAAACAGGGAAAAGCACGCCAGTTTCAGAAAGGAGGGGGCCATATTGTTGCTGGCCCTTTTATGTCATTCTGGTTCATGTGTGTTTACAGAGTTGTGCCATAAATTGAATAAAGAATGCACACTTGGAAGAGTAGGGTTACCTTCTGAGAGGAAGGAAAAGGAAAGGGATCCTGTGCAGGGGCTGAAAGGGAAATGTATGTAGGCAAGGAATGAGGAACACCTGCAGAGAAGAAAGTAGGAGCCATGAAGAAGAACTCAGAGGCTTAAAAAGAGACTGTAAGGCATGCATCATGAAAGATGGGAAAAGAAATCTTAGGGGGACAGGTCAGGCTGAAAACTAAGGAAGAACATGGTTTGGAAGGAGAGATGAAGCATAGTCCAAGGCTATTTTGGTCTTATGAAACAGAGAATGAAAATAGGTGACAAATAGGATGAATGAAATTTTAGAAATATTAACAATCAGAGGATCCCATGATAGTCTTTTTAATCAAGATTCTGACTGCAAGTGTAGACTGTGGGCTGTCTGCAGGATGCCCTGTGGTGTGTAATTGTCCCACCACACAGGCTCTCTCAAGCCACCTTGCTGTGTCCTGGTTTAGAACTACAATTTCTAAATAAAAGAATTTCCCAATCTTGAGGTTGATAAATTACACGTATAAATGAAGTAAAAGGTTATTTCTTTTATGAGGTTTAGAAGCTGCAAGTCAATTTCTGTAACATGCTGGATTTGCTCTGGCTTGCAGATAGGTGGAAACTATCAAACAGCAATCTTAATTTTGAAAAGAGGACTGAGACACTTTTAAGCTTTTCAGAAAACTGAAATAAGAATACTGAGGCATATCTGGAGCAGATATTGCTTCTGAGCATTATTTAATGTTTCAAATACATGCATGACATTATACCTGACCCTTTAGCTGAAAGATCAAGTTAAACACACATCCAAGACTCTGGGTCAGTGATGGGTTTGGGACTCGGTAAAACAAGAACTATTGAGTACTGTTGTTCCTTCCACAAAAGAAAAGTGATTTCTTAAGTAATTGTGTTACAGTTTTCTAGGACTCAGGGGGGCTGGTGATAGTAAACTCACTATAGCTTTTAGGATAAAAGAAACTGGTCACCTCTAAAAATGGTTGGTGACTGTTTCACTACAGGAAAGACGAAAATTGGTTACAGGTAGAACACTGAGATACGAAAATGAAGTTTTAGAATGTCTGTACTAACCAAAAGCAACACCCAGTCTTGTCGTGGTGATTTCAGGAAGGGTGATACTGTTTCGTGCATGCTCTCTGCACTCTGCAGCCTTAGTTTCCCTGCAGTTACCATCCCTGCTGTCTCATGAAATGATCTCCATGGCCTTTTTGCATAACTCATTTGCACAGTTCCTAGCCCAGTATATTATGTGCTACACGTGTGCATTTCCTCAGTATCTTTGCTCATGAATGATTATTTGCTGAACAGGTTGTTGATCATCACAGTGTGCAAATGTTTATAATCAGTGAGGGCATACAAATACAGAGTATTGCCACAATTTATTAAGTGACATGTGACTTCTAGAATCAGATCAAGCACATTTTCCTCTATATGATGCAGCAATGAGCATCTCCCTTGCCCTGCCAACTGCAGAGAAGATAATTTTGTTTTCCATTTTATATTACATTTCAGGGAGCATAAATGTCTTTCACAGTTTGCGCTAAATGTTTATCTCGTGAAGATTTACAAGAGACAAACAACCATGTGGCTGCTCCAGCAAAAGTGTCAGGGCAAGCAAAGGAAACCTCCACTGTGCCCCAGTCAAACTTACATTTTTGCAGATGTGTCCCCTCAGACCAGTTTAGTTTGCCACTGAACTTTGCACTCCAGTCTTGGATGTTTCCATTCTCAGGTCACATTCATGCAGCAGAATCACTTAGACAAGCTCCAGTTTCTCCAATTTGGAAAGGGAGGGAAAAGTGTATGGTGCTGCCAGGCAGAAGATTATATCTTCTTTTTGGTGGAGGTTTCAGGCTCTTCAGAGAGCCTGTGGTTATGGCTGTCACTCTCTGCCACACTCAGAGGCTTTTTTTATTGTCCCTGTCAGTTAGCAGCCCAAGGTTACTGCCAGCTCTCTGTCAGTGCTTTGATTTTTGTCAGCTATGGCCAGGTCCTTTTAGTTATCTGCTATCTTTTCAGCTTTGTTCAGCCTGAGCTCTACTTGTCTACTAATTAGCTCTTTGGAGATTTCCCTTTTAAAACTCACTATCACAGAGGACAGGAACCGTTCAAAAGTTTTGTGCTTCATAGAAATTCCATATTCATCCACATCCCATACAGCCATCTTTTTAAAATTAAAAGTGGCAGGTCAGGCCAATTTAAGGTATATAAGCAGCACAGCCTTTAAAAAGATACCTTTAGGTTCTTGATCAGGTATGTAGATGAATGACAGAAAAAGAATAAAGGTTTCCGCTGAAAGGGCCAAGGTGTACAAATAAAAAAAGAAACTATCGTTCTGTGTAACATATTCTCATTTTCTTTATCTTCTGGTGTGCAAATATTGTGCTAGCTGAATATAAAAGTAGCACAACTTTAGGGTACAAAAAAAAAAAACCACACTGTAACAACATCAAGAGTGGTCTTACATCAAGGAGGGCCCTGAGGATGTCTTTGTTGTCAACTTCAGAAGAAAAGAGAGGAACAGAAGAGGAAACTGGCAGAAGGAATAGATGCCAAAGAGAACTCAAAGGATTAGGTCCGGGTGAGGTGATCGGTATTCGAAAACAGTCTGCCTTCTGGCTCTGATCTAAGGGAATAGGCTGGCAGCAAAGCCAGAGGGCATAACAGCACAAACACACCTTCAGCACACTGCTGGAGGCTTGCCTCAGTGCCTTAAAAATTGTGGTAGCAATTAGAAATAAATGTATAGAGGAGCAATAGGCAAAAGTGCTCTATTTATGAATAAAAGTCCTCTTTTTGCATAATACTCGGTCTACTCGTATCTTCTTTTCCTTCTTTTTTGACACTTAGTACGTTTTTCCTGTGGTATCTCATCGATGCTGTAAGTTGCGCCTACATTGCACTTACATAGTGTTAATGCCTGGAAGATGAAAGTAAAAACCTTTGAATATATTAATGCTATAACACAGATGTCTTACTTTTTATACTCCTTTTTTAGAAATATGGTGTGGTTAATAATGATGCAGATTGTGCTGGATGGATGAGCAGATGAAACAGGGGAATACAGATTAAATAAAAATTTCTTCAAAGCTTACGTTTGCTTCATAATTTAACTTCTGTACTTGTCATGATAGTAGTAGCGAGGTGCAACCATGCATAATCACATTGTTCTAAAATATCCTGGTGAAACAGAACAAACCTAATCTAAACAGCACTGCCACACTTGTTCAGATAACTGGGGGAAAGAAAGTAATTAGGAAATGTCAGCTTGGCTCCATGGACGATGATAATTAGAACTCTTTAGTTATGAGAAAATATACACAAACAGTTTTAGAGTTGAGAACCAAACATTTATTGCTGAAGGCAAGGCTGCAAAGAGAGAGGAATTATCTGTCCAGACCTCCTTTTTAGATACACCACCTTGTACACTTCGTGCCTGGTTTCATATTTTTCTGCTCTCATTTATGTTATGTGTTTCCCACCAGAAAGAAAGACAGATTTGACAGCTTTTACTGCGGTAATGGGAAAGTTCCCTCCTCGGGTCAGTCAGGTGACTGGCAACATTTGGTAACTCTCAGAGCACTCACACTTCTATCTGAGAGCTCTTCGCCTTCTGCAGAGCTCCAGTTTTCAATGGCCTGGCTGTTAGAAGGACTCACTGGGATAGTTCTTCTTCTTTGAGCTCACCACCTACGTGAGGTCCTTTGCTCCTGATGTTTGGCCAGACTGACCAAACAATAAACATTTAGTGGTTTCTTGTTTACATCTTCCCATGCTTCCAGCCTCTCTTAAAACTGTCTCATGACTAGCCTGGTTGACAGACTTGGAGACTTTACACATTTTTTATATTTCTTGCAGGTTGAAAATTTAAGCCGTATTCTGTTACAATATTGTAATTCTGCTGTTTTCAAGGTTGGATGTATCCTATAATCTTTTCGTTGCTGGATCAATCCAAATTAGGGCATAATGGTGGCATAAAAATAACACAGATATTTCAGCTGCATGCATGGAAAGCATTTTGAAGCCGTTTGCTGGTTTTAGGAAAAGTTCTGGCTAGTCTTACTCATTTTCGAATTAAGTTGCAATCATCAAATTGCAAGATTGATCTGGCCAAATTTGGTATTCAAAAAGCCAAATTCATTACTTTAATAATTGGCATTCTGTTGATAACAGTGATTCAGCTGGTCAAAACCAGGGTGAGCATTCATACAATATTACAATTGCCAGTGCATTTGTAGCATTCTTGGGAATTGTCTGAGAAATGTGCCAGTGAATGGGCAGTAAAAGTAAGAAGAGGGGACCCCAATATTTTATAATTTATAATCAAATAATCACTAGAAGCACATTATTGTCAACATCAAAACAATCTGTTCATGCTGCTACCTGTTCCTAGGAAAGAATGACAATACTAGGGGATATCTCTGGTCTTAATGTTTTTAAAGGTACCATCTCTCTTTCAAAAAATAGAAGTTGCTGTCTTGAGACTGTCTAAAGAACAAGACTAGTAAAAGAAAGAATACAATGGAAATTTAATTGACTGAAACCAATTTCAGAAGTAAGGTTTAACTAGTGGACAAAACAGTGATGGGAGCTCTGTGCTGCTCCTTTCCCATATCAATCCCAGCCTCCCTGAGCAGGTGGGATTTCTGCCCAGAGAACAGCAGCTCCTGAGGATGGATAACCCATGAGTTGTGGCTATAGGAAGAACTACAGGCCCATTCATGAATCAGGGTTCATGAATTCTGTAATCTCAGCAGAATCACATGTTTGTTGAAATAGAATTCTTCTAACACTCTCTGTAATAAAGAAAAATTCCAGAATATGATCTAAGTTCAAAAAGAGCTCTGATATCTGCCTAGGTTTGCAGAGAGCTGTGTTAATATTTGTGTGTGAGAAAAACTTACTTATTAATCTCATTACTATCTTAAATGGCAAGCAAAGCCCATCCCAGTAAGAGAAGAACAGAACTAGCCCTCAAGAGGAGAGGAGACACAAACAACTACTCCTGTTACTCCTAAGGTGCATGGCCACTCTTTTTGGGGAGACCTCTGGCTATTGCTCCAAAAGTTCACATTTGTCCCGAGTGTGTGTGTACCGAGGGCCAGAGGGTCAGGGAGGGGAAGAGCCACTTTGCAGAGCTGGAAACATCTCAAGGCAGGACACGTGAAGGCCATGGCACCAGAGCAGTGGAATTCTCCAGCAGAAGGGGAGGTGGAAGCAGTGCCAAGGAGATGATTTCTGCTGCAATCACTGACTTGAGTGAAAGGGCAAGATTTTTTCAGGGGCATGAAACCCACATTTGAAAACAAAGGCTAATTTAAAGTAGAAAACAAAACACATCCCTATTAATGTGTTTCTTTTCCTCTACAGGAAAACATGAATTTTGCTGCAAGAACAGAGTAATAAAAAGAGCAAAGCTCCCATGTTTTTGTCCTACTTGCCACATTTCAAGTGCAATATGGACCATCTACTGGGGACAGCAAAGCCAGGCAGAATCATGTCAACACTAAACTCACTTTCCTCCCAAGAGCTTAATTAAAGAGAACAGTCAATATTTCTTCAGGACTTTAACAAACACTGAAATGCCTAAAAAGAGTTTTTGAGGGATGTAGCTGTTAACATCCTTACTTTACAGGTAGGCAAAACCAAGACAGAAATTTTCACTAAACATTTTTATCGGTCTTCATTTTAGATCCCTTGCATTTTGGATGCCTGGGTCTATATTTTCTCTTTCTGTTCTCCTGCTGCTCTTTCTTTGCCTAAAAGATATTGTCCTCTCACAGCTGCAGCTAAAAAGAGTTGTGTCAATGCTGAGTGTCACAGAAAATTAAATTATATCAGGTAGAAGCCCATATGTTAAAAGTTTCAGTGCAAGAAACTGGACTCTCAGCATCTTACTGAGGTCTTTGAGATTTGATTTCCTCCAGCTCAGCACTCCTGCACCAGAAATCACAGCGCTGCCACCACGTATCTGTGTGAGTGCTTAAAAGTCCTTTGTAGAAAAGGCCAAAGGGCAAAGAGCTGCTGCATAAATACTTTGAAAAGTCAGGCTCTGAAGTGGTGAATGGTTGTGGGGACATCTACAGTCTTTCAAAGAGACAAGAGCCTTTGCTCCTTCTCTGTCAGGCATGGATCCCTCCAAATCCTGCAGCCATGGCTAGTGCTGGGATGAACCCAGGGGCAACAGGCCCTGCAGGGAGATCTACATTATAATAATGTTATCATTTGGCTGCCCATGCTGTATCAGCCTGTTACAAAGACTTAAACATCAGCTGTTGCCTTACTCTCTCAGAAATAAAGGAACATATATGGGAGTTTCATCTCCCTCCTCTCATGGTTTCACATATTTTTATGCTATATTGAATCATTTTTATGGTTTTCTTTTTCCTCTAAAAGTTACTATTTTATTTTTTCAAAGAATGAAGCCAACTCTTCAAGGTGAAGAGCGCCATGGAGAGACAGCACAGCAGAAGTTTAGGAAGCTTGGGAGTTCTCCACAACAAGATCTTATTCCTGGCTGTGAGTGCAAAAAAATAATTTAACAGCTTGTAATTAATAAAATAGGAAATCTGTCGAATTTCTGGCTCTCTATATGCTATGATACATTAAAAGTGGTAGTGAACCTGGTTTGTACCAGGTGTGGCTAAGATAAAGTGACATGCTTTACTTCTTTGGAGCAGGTAAAAGAAGTCCCTCAGTAAATACAGTATATATACATGACTGGTTTTTAATTTCCTAAGTCATCCAAACCTTGCTCACTCAGATAATATTTTCATGATTTTGTCATTGCTGATTTGGTAAATAAGGGAGAGACTCTCTCTCTCTGTATTTTTGAAACAGCAGCAAGGATTTTAAAGCTTAAGAGTGGACTTGAGCAGCTGTTGTGTCGGACTAAATGGTCCAACACAACTTGAAACTGAAGCCCACCCATTTTTTTCCCTTTGGACCTGCTTTAAAAGTCATTTATGCTGTTACAGAAAGACAATTGTGAGGTTAGTGGAAACTAACATCCCATTCTTGCAATCTCAGTCTTTTCTCCTTTCTATGTTTTAAGTCTTGTGTCACAGATTCCAGTAAAACTGGGACAAGCCCAACTTGTTCCAGCAGGGCCCAGTGATTTCATAAGGATTTCCCTTGGGCAGAAGAGGCCATTTCTATGGAAGTCTAAAACACAACCCCCCTGAATGCTCTCTTTCACTTCAGAAATACAAAAAGCATTAAAATAAAAGCAATTATTTGTAATGAAACTGCTGTGTCTGTGGTATTTGTGATCTAATCAGGACTAAAACTTTTAGTTCAAGTGGTAGTTTCCACTTCTAAAACTTTTCCTACAGAAGAACTGGCAGATCCCTAAACAATACTACCCCATTCTTTAACAACTGAACTATAGTTTAACTTTTATTCTGATGGGACAAAAATCCTGGTGATAACTGGCAAAGCCAGGGAAGATAATATAGCTAGCTGTAGATGGTCATGTAGAAATGAGAGTGAGAAGATGAAAGCAAGCAAACAGGAGATAATCCCAAGCTAAATGTAAATAATTAATTGGAGCTGCTAGGAGGGAAAAGAAAGGAGAAAGCCAAAAAGTGAACAAATGAAACATAAGAACATGCATCTGGTTTAACCTAGGGATGTTATAAGCTCTAAAAAAGGATTGAGCTTGTTCTACCTGTCAGCTTTGCTGTAGGTGAGCAAAGGGCTGTGGGCAGTCAGGGCTGTCGACAGTGTGTGGTGGGGTTTCACTTCAACCTTGCCAGATACAGAGCAGAACAAAGAGCTACAACAGCTTGCAGACCAGAGAAGATCAGGAAGTGTTCTCTAAAATACAGGTCTGAAATTTACTGCGTAACAACCAGAGATATTGTTTGAGACGAGCAAAATAAAAGGCCAGTCACTAGAGCACAGTCTCTGCAAATTCCCAGTTGAGTAGGCAATCAATGATCCACACTCTGGCCGTCATCATAAAGCCAGTAAGAGTTGAAGGTCACCACAATTCTTATATAGCCAGGAATTCCCTTCAGCTCACATGCAGAAAGCAACCTGGCACAGGAACTTAGTGTTGTTAGCAATATGTTGAATATGGACCGTCTCTAGAATAGAGTCACAGCAAGATGTTTGTGATTTCTGGTCATGTGGGTCTTCCACACGTTTTCAAGGGAACAGCGTGGTGAGGCTCAAGCTTTGACTAAAGCAGGTGGTGCTGTGGCAGCAGAGGTCATGATGTAGCCACAGTCTATTCTAAATCGGCTTTTATGAGCTAGGAATACAGTGTTAAAATAAAGGGGAGATTTTTGGTTGGGGTTTGTTTTAATTTTTGTTTTTTTTGGTTGTTTTCTCGAAATGGTATACTTTGAATATAGGTTTGACTTTCTCCTAGCAGAGCAGCAGCCTGGAAGTTAGTATGAGGAAGCAGCTCCCTTTGCTCTTGTGTTATTCTGAACTGCCTTGGAGGAGACAGTTCCCACTGCCCAAACCTGATCATCCACTGAGGTGCTTCCAGCCTGCAAAGCACCTCAGTTAGGCACCTCTCAGATGAACAGACCACTTTAGCTGTAATCATTTAAAGTAGTTTTGTGTGTCTCACCCAGCTGTGGCCACATACTAGTGAGCATTATGTATTAGTGCATTTTTGGCGAGGAGAAGGAACACTTGTACATTGAGAAACACTTTACCACAGCCCAGCATCATAAGGTGGTTCCCTTTCCAAATCCCAAAACACATACACAGGTGCAGTGTCCCAAGCCACATTTTCAGGATCTAATTATGATTTATTTTCAACTTTGCAAATGACTGCAATTTTTTTAATGGCACTGCAGATACTCAATTTCCTACTGTGCTTGTGATATAACCTACCTGTCCCCTGCTTCTAGACCAATAGATGAATGGGATGTACTACACTCAGCCTAATGCTAATTCAAAATTAAACACTGTCCTTCCTATGGCTCTACCAGAGAGCTTTTACATGCATGTTAAAGGAGGAAGAGAACACACCTCTTATGTTGGTTGGAAAAGCATGCAAGAACTTATATGTGTGGGTGGAGCAGCAAACAAAATTCCACAGGGAGTAGGTAAGTAAGTGGGGCATAATCAAATTATTCATAGTTTTACCAATGCTTGAGGAATGTACAAACTAATGATCAACATGATATTTGACTGTTCTTGTACTAATTCTCACTTCCTTAATCTTCACTTAGGGAAAAAAGGGATTTTTGAAAGAGGAAAACGTTAAATTGTTTTTCAAATCAGAAAATAAAGAGAACCTAAACACTTTGAAACTAAACTAAAAACCAGATCACTTTACATGGATTTCCTCTGCATGTCTTCTGGTGACAGAGGTGCCTCTTCCTGGGCATAAGAGCCACATGCACAAGAAGGCAGAGGAGATCTCATGACTCAAATCCACAGAATACAGATATTTCATATCTTCCATAGTCAGTTCTGGTGGCTCACAACTTTAAAAGCATTTTTGCCTCCCAAACAATGCAGAGAGGAGATATATGAGGAGGGTGAAGAGTCTAATTAATAACAAGTAGGATATGTAAAAGCACAACTTCCCTGTGCCAGAGAAGCAGTGAGTTCCTACCTGGTCCCTTTTGGGCTAAGCTGTTTGATCAGCTTCCCTCAGTCTCTGTGGATGTCCTTATACCAGTCTAATTGAAGGACCCCTGTTCTCTTTTTATTTTTGCTCTATGAAAAATGCATTGGAGATGTCTTATAATGAACTTTGATATGGTGAAATGATAATAATGTCCTAATTATATATAAAAATGTAATTACACTTGCTACTATTATAGAAAACTCCCTTTATAATGAAGTGTTATGTTAGAAAAAAAGATTTCATTATAGGCGAAATCCTTTACTTGTTAATTTGGACTGTGATTCATCGCTTTAATATTAAAAAAAATTCTAAGTTACTTTTGATGTTTCTCATTTATGGCTCATTTCTCTGCTCTGCCACCTTAAGATGCCAAAAATTACAAACTTATTTAAGACATACTTAAAAATGCACTAGTTCTTTAAAAGGAAGATGAGGGGGAAAAAGGAGTAAGAATCCTTTTTCTGGTGAGAGTATTTTAAAATGGAACATGTAACCAGGTTAAATATCATGGCTGTGTTCTTGCTGACCGACTGCCTAGATTGTTAAAACTTTCTTTCTCAACATAATATTAAAGGTAGTATCTAATATCGAATATTGCTAATGAAAGGAAGAATAGTATTAAAATGGATCCTGTAGAAAGGTCATTAAGAGGAGCATCCTGTCACTTCTGAAAGTTGCAATAAAGTGACAGTCCTGAGCAAAAGTTGAAAGGAAAAAAAAAAAAGAAAAAGAAAAAGAAACTGAAAGAGAGAGAATGAACATACTGTGATCATCTCAGGTCTAATATAACAAAATTGATACGAGTTCAGAATAAGAATATTTTCTTCTTATATCATGAAGACAGTACTTCAGGTGTTCCTATGAGCCAGCAACTTTTCCACTGCATTATAAGGTAGTTTGCAGCCTACACGCTGTTTGAAAGGCAGAGGGGGAAGGTGATGGTAAGGCAGTGATTTACTAAGGACTGAAAAAGATAAAAGTCATTTTCTAGAACAGGAAAGAGCATTTCCCAGACCAAAACAACCTGATTTTGAGGTGGTAGAATATCTAAGCAAGACCACTAAACTGCATAGTCACTGTAAAGAAACATCTCCTAAGATTTTTTTAATTTAAAATATTTTTAAAAAAAGCATAAATCCTGGCTTATACCATTTTTCCAAGTACAGAGCTTCAGTTTCCTTTTGCATGGAAATCTCCTACCCCTGCCCATTGTTGTTTCTTCCCCTTTGTTATGTTCAAGGTGGCCTCACCAAAAGAGCATCTTCCCCACTGGCCAGAAGCTCTCAGGGCTCCAGCCCTGCTGGAATGGGGAATGGTTCTACTTGTTACAGAAGTAAACAAAGTGTGAGGAAGAGCTCCATGCACCTGAAAACTTCTCTGTACTGGAGACCTAATGGAAGATGCTTCTTTTTCCTAAAGCCTTCCCTCATTTCTGCCTTTGGACCATCAGAACTGTAACACCACTGATGACAACACTCATTTATCTATAGTTAGAGCTAATGTATTCTGCCTGATGCTTACACTGCACCATGGGAATGGCTTTCTGCTCTCTTTATGGTTCACATCCAGGCATGATTCTTGGCCACCATATAAAGGCTGAAAGACTCTGAAGGCTCATTTCTTTATAGTAGTGTCTTACATGTTTTTCTCATGTTACACTCTTGCAAAGCTGCACAGGGTAGGACTCAGTCCCGTGAAAGTTCTCACCAAGAATTTTGGTCCACGTAACTTTCCTTGAATAAAAAAAGAGATCCAGTAGCACTTAGTGCTAACAAATATGGGGAGGAAAAAGTGAATTTGAACATAAACATTCTAACTTAATTAAGACTGTTTTTCTCCATCTCTATGGTTTATTTTCATTGGTCAGGAATCTGGGGTGCTATTTTCCTGGCCCTAGGTAAACCCCATTACAGTCATATGCAATTACTCATATTTAGTGGTGGCAGAAATTTGGTCTGACATTTGATTCTCTGTAGGGCCTGTATCTAGCTAGTTAATATTAGGGTGGCAAATACTGAAACACATGCATGCTAAAATAATACAGTGTATAGAAAAAGAAAGGCATTTTGTTAGAGATGAAGCATGAGAGAGGTGTAGATTCTGATGTACAATATTGCACTTTTGTCTATGAGGTATAAAAAAATCCTGCTCGTGATATAAGAGTAGGTAACTCCTCTAGAGCATCCCTGAAAACATCCTCCTAATAAGTTCTTACAGCAGCCTGGTGTAACACACCTTCATGTGACTCATTTCTTCACAGTCAGCAAATCAGATTCTCATCTTAGTGTGCATTTAAGCCTATATTAATGAATTCAATGAAAATAATTTAAATGATGCCCTGTGCCTGGAAGGCTGAGAGAGGAAAAGAGGAATGGCCATGTCCAAGGCCATAGAACAAGTCAGCTGCAGGACTAGGACATGGGCATTTTATCAACAGGTTGGACTGTTCTTCCATCTGTCCTAGTAGAACAACTGATCCCTTTCCCAAGATAAAACCACCTGTTCTTCAGCCTACTTGCAAAATCAGCACAAGCGTTTGTGTGTCTAATGACCTAAATTCTGACGTTACTACTGGGTTTGGATTTGGGGAGTCTAGATACACAATTAAGGAAAAATGAGATCAGCTTGAGAGGTGGCAGTGAATATATCTGTTCCTAATTGATTGCATTCTATAGCACTATTCTCTCCTTGGACGGGAAAAGAAGTTCAAAAACCAGCAGGGATGTGAGGAAGGGCAGAATAAAGTCTTTTAAAAATGGAGCACGAGATGTAGTCTGCAATAGGGCACTGTTACTGGAGGAGATGTAATCCCTTGTATCTCTGCACCACAATGTAGAATTCCCACCAATTTTTTTCTCCTTTGTCAAAGAAGCACTCACATGAGTAACTGCTGATGAAGCAAAATTGGTTTTATAGAGGAAAACTAGCTACAATTTTAATCACAGAAAAATTCAGACTCAGTAAAAAGGCACACTTTACTCTGTTCCCCTTTCAGCAAGTTTTCCTTTTGCAAAGGGTGTGTTGGGTTTCCTCTGATGTTTTGATAAAGATTTTTGGACTGTTATCTCTGATCATATTAAAGCCATTGGAAAATGAGGGCCTTGTTTTCTGCTTGGTTAAAAACACAGTGAAACGTTTTAAGAAATGCCTTATTCAGACTTCATTATGTCCCTGCCTATGCCATTTCTGATTGCAAACAGCTATTCAGGGTGGATGGAGTCCTGTCTGCCAGCTGTGCTTAACCCAGACCCCTGCAGCATCCACCTCAACACACTTGCCTGGTAGCTGCAGTGACGGGGCCCTGGCAGATCTCCTTGGCCACTGGTTACAGAGCTCAATGGGCATTTAAACTCATTTACTGACAGTACCTCTGGCAGTCAGAGATGCTAATGTTGAGGCAAGTGTTTCTCCTGCTAGCAAAGCCTCACATAGCAAAGCAATCACGGTGATTTTTGACAGAAAGCACACCTTTGAAGGCTTTAAGATCCTTGCAGCCTTTAAAAATTTCATTCTATAAGCTAGCCAGTTGCAAGGTATTTCAAAAGCTTAAGCTTCCCGTGATCAAAGGCACTCCTGAATCACACTATTATGTTCTCCTCCTTAAATCCTGTCTACTTGGCAGTGTTGGCGAGGAATTCGGCAATTTATTGCTTCTACTTGAGAAGCTTATTGAAACATGCAAAGTGCATGCTTACAGCTCCTCAGCAGCGTCACATACTCCGCTGACATCTCAGCATCTGACAACACATAGCAATATTTTGAGAAAACCAGATTGCTGTTTATTCCACCACTTAATTTAGAAAGCAGAAAAGTGATCAATGTTTAGTAATAACATTGTAAGCAAGAAAAAACATGTAGTTGCCACTTTGTAGTCATATTTTGAAAGTAACATCTATTTGCAAATAAAATGGGGCACGAAATTTTAAGTCTCTGACTTTAAAATCCCTTGCCAGTTTTGCTTGCTTTCCTGTCTGCAAAGGCAGGGTGTATTCAGACAGTTCTGTGCAGGTTCACCATAAATGGTGGTTGGCCATACAGCTCCTCATCTATGTTTTATCCATACTGCATTTATTAGCATAAAGTAAAAACATTCAGTGGGATAACTCAATTGTACAACTTATGCCAAGATATGGTCTCCCATTTCAGCAAGGCTGATCCAAAGCTGTAATCACTTGATATTTTTAGTTCAGTCTCCTTTAGGGGGCACTTCTCTGTCACTCTCTGAATACCTCAGACAGAAAATCTTTGTCTTGGCCTCCCACACTTTTATCAGTTATAAACTATTTTATCTCTCTTTTTGTTTAACATACGTGAATATGAGTGAGTGTGAAATTTACCCGTGGAATCTACATGATTATTCATCCTTGCCAGTATGTCAAACACAAACCTCTCTTCTTGTCAGGAGGGGAGAAAGAGGTAGAGATAAAACCCAGGGAAATTGTAGCCTGCTGCTGGGCTATAATTCATATCTGCTGGCTCAGGTTTGAGGAGCAAGGACAGAATGGCAAGAGGTGTTCCCACCAAGAGAGGAAGGTACCAGCTAGACTCAGCTGCCTCTCTTACACAGGACTGTGACCTGCTGTTACCTAGTTGTATTCTAGGCCCTGATGTAGGCTTTTAATTCCTCAGCTTTCTCAAATATAATATAACTTTCAAATGGTGAAATATAACCACCTCCAAAAGATTTGAGTCAGACACCCATTTCAAGCACATCAGCTCTGGATGGTCCAGTATGCACCAGCCACCATGGAATGAACAGTATAGATTCCTAAAATGTTCTAAACCCAAAAATGACAGGAAAAACACCCCATAATGTTTGTGGAGGTATGGGGGGCAACTTCAGTTATCTCAGTAAGGGGTCCCAGGTGATTTTCTAAGTTCTGGCAAATTTGAACTTTATGAATGCCTATAGAGGACCAAAAATTTGGAAGGCCATAAGCAGAAGCTTGGCAGTGCAGCAGGGAAAGTCACACACACTCACAGCTCTTTCAAGTAAATCTTTGTGCTCAGAGCTGGAAAGTCACAAGACACTCTCACAGATTGTGACACAGAGGAAGAGCTCCATAGCAACAATAGCAAATCTGCTGTAATTTCAATGTCCTTAGTATAGATAATCCCTTGTCTTATGAACACTCTGCTATATTCCATTTGGGATGATTAAGACTGTTCATGGAATGAAGCCTAGTCAGTTTGATCAGGTGCAACAAAATATATCCCATGAAGTTTGAAAAGAAGTCAGGCAGCTGAGTGATAACTCTGACAACAGCTGGGCAAATCATGCAAACAAGAAAGACCTCATAATAGAATATTACTTTATCATTCCAAAATAAATTAAAATTTATGTCTTTGGAGGAGAAAAATATCTTGACTCAGAAACATGGGGAATGAATGAGAAGGTTCTGTTAAGATTGCATCTTGAAAGAGATGCCACAGCAACCATCACCAGGATATATACTACAAATAGAGGAGCTCCCACATTTCACCATCAAACTGCAGCGCTCAAGCAGGGTGAACTGCTGTTGATAGCAAACCAGGAAGCCCATAAAAACCTGCCTAGAAGCTTTGCTAACTTTTGAGGGGTTATTCATTGTCACTGGATTATTCAATTTCAAATATTTCAACTGAAGACTTCATTTGAAAATGCTGATTTAACGTCCATGGTGAAAGGTAGGAATTGTGGAGGGTCCCAAACACATACTAATACAAAACCAAGATCCTTTTTAGAGAGTATTACCTGAGAAGTAATGTCTTGTAGATTTTCCTTGTTGCAAATAAAACTCCCAATATGCTATTAATAAACTACTTGTAGCCAGAGAAATGTCACAAAAGACAGACATTCTGCCCCAGGAGCTGTACAAGTCACAGACTGAGTCACTCCACAGCAATGTGTAGCAAGCAGTAATATTTAGCTAAAGCACTGATCCTGCCACTTTTAAAATTCTCATGATTTTGTGTACTGCCAACAACTTCTTATTCAGAATTATGACAGCGTGAGTCCTACTCTTTGGGGAATATCTGCAAGACATTTCAGTGTCTGATTCTTCAAGTAGCTCATTAGGGTGATGAAAAGCCACATGATGAAGGGGCAGTGCCATGCATGAAGAGCTAGGGGTTCCTGTTGTCTTGAATTATTAACAAGTCAATATTTAGTGGACTGTTCCTGCCTGCCTGCCTACAGCAGGTGGTACCCCACTGCCTTTCACTTGGAAAGCATCTGCTTGCTCTGAGCCTCCCCAGAGCTTGCTACAGTCATTTGTTCGATTTAAGACAGACACTGTCATTATTCCGTGCAGCACTTCACAGAAATATTTCCTACTAAATGCTTGAACCATCTGAGCAGCACTAGGCAGGCTGCAGGCTTCATTAATAATGCATCCCTGCTTATCAATAGATTTAGACAACTGGTATTTAGAAGCTTCTTCAGAAGGAGTGGGTTTTTTTCACACCAGTTAGCTTCATTCTGTCAGTTCCTTGATGTAGACATTACATCCAACTGAGTTCTGAAAGGCAGAGGTGCTAAAATTTTATTTGAGCTGCTCCCTTTCTTTGGAGCACCATTTGACTGATGGAACTCCTAGGATCAGCCCCTCTATTTTGCTATTCTTTGCTGGGTTCAGGGTTTGGGGGGAAGGGTGGAAACAACGTTACATTTACATTAAAACGTAAATTCGTTGAAATAAATGGAAACATTGGCTTTGCATTCCCGACAAATTCATCTTTCGCTAAAACTTCCTTGGACTCAGCTCACAAATGAGGGGGGAAGTTCAGTATTAGTTACCTTAAGATTTACAGAGGAGCGTCAACCACGTTTGGCAAAGCATTCAGGATGCTACAGATTGAAAACCATCAAACTGCTACCCGGATCAAAAGCAGTGTGGAAAAAAAAAAATTCATTCAGAGAAAGCTGATTTAACATAGAGAAAGAGAAAATAGATGAGCAATTCCATTTTGGGAAAAAAATTAAGGAAAAAAAGCAGCCTTGAATAGCTCTGTCACGATTACAGAGAAGATATGCTTGGATGCATCTTGGCACTGATAGTAAGCCTTCCTTCTGGATCAGGTTTGCCCTCCCTCACCCCCTTGCTGAAGCCCACTGCCTTCAGATGTATTTCGGCAGTTTGCTGGGCTGCTTCTATTTGATATCCAAAACCTGGTTTTGGTTTTTATTAAGCATTCAAACAAATGGTTAGAAAAACTTAATAACCACAGATCTTACCTACACTGTCATCTTATTTATAGTTTATGGAAGTCTCTTGCAGCACTGTTACTTCCATCTGTGCACGAGAAGGAGTCTTTGTTTCCTGCAGTTTCTGCCTATTCATCCCTAGAGATGCTCATCTCTAGCTGATGTGAACAGTACATTCAGCAAGTTTACATTTTTTAGGAGATCTGGAATGCTTGAGGTTTCACAACCCCCTTGTCTCTGGCTTGCACAAGGAAGCCAGCTTTTTTCCTTTCCTTTCTCCCTTCCTTTCCTTTCCTTTCCTTTTCCTTGATTCCTAATGACAGGAAATTTTCTAAGAATTTTTTTTTTCTTCAAAAGCAGAAATTAAATGAGAGACATCAGCAGGAATTGTGGAAATAGTGATGTACAATAACAATGAAAAAAGTCTTCTGTCGGGCTAATTACAGATCACTTTTACTATAGATTGCTTTCAATGCAGAATTGCTGGTTGATAATCAAATAATTACATATCACTCTTTTTCCCCGGGACCAGTAAGAGTCACTGCACATGCACAGACTAATCACACATGCACATAAGGTTTGATACCTCTTGGACCTGTCCAAGACACTGCTCACATCAAACAAGAATCCTTGCGAGCAGGTATCCAATCTAATGTCCGAGATATAGTTCATTTAAAAGCCCTGGTTGTTGGCAAATTAAGGACCAGAGCCTGTAGCCATCCATTTGAGGAATACTCAGCCAGCACCAGAAGAACTGGGTGCTGTTTGTACATGTGCTTTGTGAAAAGACAAGCAGCTGTTAAAATGTGGACCCTGGGGCATGACTGGGGCCTGCTGCACAAAGTCTCAGAGTGTGCTGAAGCTCATGGGAAGCCAAAGCTTGTCCAAAAAGGGCACAGTTTGGCTGTAATCACTAGGGTGGCATTCTCACTACAGACAAGGCAAGCTGAGCTGGAGCTGCAGCGGCTGCTGTGCTTACAACAGGAGTGTCTGTTTCAAATATCTGTCAAGAACCGAACATGAAACTGAATTCTGTCGTGCTCTGAGGACAGAATCCTGATACGGGGAATAAAGCCAGGTTTTTAAAAAATAAATAGTTTATTCTAATGGTTTTATGCAAATGTATGAGAAATTAAATTGTTTCAATCACAACTCTTCTAACTCCTTTGAACTACACAATGGGCGAAGCTCTTCATGATGACTCTTATTACACAGGGCTGAGCATCTATGCTGAAACGACCTCCTTGGAAGCAGCGTGCATCCTACCCCTGTCCACTGCAACTAGGTCACACATGATTTCTCCAAAGATGTAAGAGCATATTTCAGAAGGATGACTTTTGGATCAAAAGGCAGTTCAATCTCTTTGCCTTTAATTCCACAGCCTAGCTAAGAGGTGCCGGTGGTAACTAATTCACAGCTCTGTCCACCAGTAACTATGCTGTTGTTAAAAACTTGTTCACTAAATGAAGAATGATTACTTAAAGCAGGGGCACTGTAAGGTACAGGGAGTCAATGCATTAATTATGGGGTTTATGTTTTGTTCTCTTTTTAAGGGATAAATTCCTTGCTGCCATCATTAGGAGCCTACAAGAAAGAGAGACAGATGCTATTTACAAGCACATGTAAGGACAGGACAAGGGGAAATAGCTTCAGACTGAAAAAAGGGTAGGTTTAGATCAGATATTAGGAAGAAATTCTTTACTGTGAGGGTGGTGGGGCACTGGAACAAGCTGCCCAGAGAAGTTGTGGCTGCCCCATCCCTGGAAGTGTTCCAGGCCAGGTTGGACAGGGCTCTGAGCAACCTGGTCTAGCAGAAGATGCCCTACCCACGGCAGGGGGGTTGGAACTGGATGATCTTTAAGATCTCCTTGAACTCAAACCATTCTATGATCCTGTGATATCCCTTCTAACAGGACAAAATTCACATGTCACAACCAAAGTAAGCAGAAGATCTTCTTTCCCATCTAAATACAATCTTGACACATATCTTCACGTTTCCAGTGGACAGAAAAAATGTAGTAGACAATAGGTATGTGCAATAGGCACATGAGAAAGCAACAAAGGAGCAAACAAGCCAAATTAGCAGTTCTTCCTGAAGCAGTACCCACATAGGAATCGGAGGACTGAGCTTCATACTTTGACTTGGAGATGGAGAACACTTTTCTAAGTCAGCCTGTTCTTCATCAGGACAGTGGGATTCCTCTTATCACCACAGGAAATTATTTCACCCTCAGGCTAGTCTGATTTTTTTGACTGCCATCAAATCAGAATAAAAATTCTAATTTTTTTACAGACTCTTATTTTCTTGCTTCATGTACAGTGGGGGGGGGGGGGGATGAGGTGAGAGAAAGAAAGGAAAAAGAAACCAGTAAACTGGTTTAATAATTTTAAAAGAGATTTTAAATGATGCTCACTTTATCAAGGCTGATGAAAATGACAGTGGTGTCAGAGGGTAACAGGTTGCTAATAAATACAATAGTTTAGGAAAGTGCTCTTCTTGTCATGGAAAAATATATTCTGAGAAAAATAATACCACTGTAATTCAGTTTTGAAAGCTACAGAGACTTCTTAGATGAGGAATGCAGTTATTAAAGGCAAAAGTACACAATATGTTGTAATGAAATGGTTGTGCTACACACTTCATTAAACGTTTTGTGAGACACCTGGGAAATTCCAGCTCTCCCCCCTCCCAAGGAAACGTTTGAAGGGGCTGGATCACTAGAGGAAGCACATAGAGCAAGGCTGAAACAAAACACACCCTGCCCTGGCGACTCCAGCCTGCAAGAAAAGCTCAATGTGAGCAAAGATTAACCAAGGGGCTACAGTAATTCGTATTTATTCTTCCAGTGCAAGAATTATGGTTACAGGATTCAGTGAGAAAGACCTGAATGCTTCCAGCGCTCAAAAATAAGTTGATATAAGCAAAGCTGAAGTTCTTTCTGAGCGACAGCGTTGGGGAAAATCCGACAGACTGTGCATCGCACGTGTCCATTGGAAGAAAACATTCTTGTCATATGAGATGCTGAAAAGCTTAAAAATTCAGAGAGCACAGTAGGGAGTCTTCCAGGAGGATTCAAAGGACTGATATGTTTTGAACGTGTTGAGTGTTTGATTTACAATATTAAAGGTAGAAAATAAAGGGGGGGGAAAAACCCAGTCAAATTTTATATGAATCTCAGAGAAATGGGAACTAAGGAAGGGCAGATGTACTGGAATATCTATGATATTTGCATGATCTTTACAAAAGCTCATCATTTGTGTAAAAACACCCCAAATACCCAAACAAAACAAAGAAAAACAACCCCCTAACTCTGCGCTTTCACATTATGAGCAGCATTGCTGAAATAATACTGTTTACAAAGCATATTTCATAGTTCTAGTTCACTTTAATGCACTACTCCTTTCAGATGTACAGCAAAAGAATATTACAGACACAAGAACCAGTTCAGAAGAAACTGTGCTTGTATCACAGGAGCCAGGGAGCTGCTCAAGTGCTCTGTCTTCCTTAAAAGAATTTACAATCATGCTGTAAACTTGAGGTATACATTCAGCAGAGTATACAAGAGCAACCAGAAGGCACTGTTGTGCAGTGTTATAGAAATAATATGCAATATAAATAGTGGTAGCATCTCTTTTTGCTCATGGTTTCTCAAAGCTTGAAGCCTATTAACTACACTGTTTCCCCTCAACTAAAATTTACAATATGCTCATTTGAATAATGTAAAATAAAGATCAAAATTTTAAATTAATACTTTCAGTGGTAAAGCCACACAAAATTAGTGTCTTAGAGTAGCTGCACAAACCATTAAATTAAACCCAAGTCCTAACTGTCAGTAATCTCCCAGTCCCAGTAACATTCATTTCTAGGGCATTCCTGACTTTTGATGTTCCATACGCAACATTCATCTCAGCCTGGGAATGCTTTCTTTGGTTACTGTGATTGTTTCACTGGTAGAGCCATATCTGCTGGGGTTGGAGGCTGTAACACAAGGCTAGTCCTATCCTAACAGTAATAAATTAGTCTGAATAAAAACTGCCGAGACATCGGCTCACAAACTGACAAAAATATTTTAAAAATATAAGAAACATTGGTCTTAAGTGTCTTTGTACAACCTTCTGTTTCTTCAAGAAACACCAGTACAGTACAATCTTAAGCATCGTTATCACCTCTCTTTTTTCTTCTCCCTACAAAATCACTGCCTTATTCAACATTTACATATTTAATGCTGTTCAGTGAATGGATCTTTCCAAACCATATTCTCTCAAACTCCACAATAAAATTACCTGTCATCAGTTTCATGATTTGCTCTACAGCAAATACTGTGGTATTTTCACATACACAACCTCCACCAGCAGAAAAATTATTATTATTATTATTATTCCCTTTTTATAGATGGAGAATTAAGAGCCAAAGAGATTTAGGTCAAAATGCTAAGTGACCACTAATTTCCTTAACAATGCTGAGATTGAAATGAATTCTACTGGAGAAACCTCTTGTTCATTGAGACTTGTTTTTATTGAGACACTTTTCCCCTCTCCCACACAGCACTAAGTGCCTCATCCAAGTCCCCTATAGCCTAACTCTTGGAAGGGCAAGCCAGAGGGCTTATGGCAAGCTTTGTTTGTTGGTATTCTACTAGCAAATAAAACAAGCCCCCTGAAGAGGTTCTTACAAAATATACTGTGGTGCAGATTTTGGCAAAGGGAGAAAGCATGAGGAGGGATTGGGACAATAACTCCTCTCTCAGTAACAAGGAAGGTGCTCTGAGGTGCATCAGGTGTTTAAAGCCACCATCACACCCCTCTCTTTAGTGTGAGCACACTCCGTGGAAAAGACATCAGATGAGAAGTTTTTCCTCCTTGTTTAATTTTTGTTTGCAAAGCTGAAGAGCTCTGCAGGGAACTAAAATGAATTCTAAAGTCTGGTTTCACGCAGCTTTTGGCCATTCTTGTTTCAGTTCTGTATCTTTTAACCTCCAGGCCATAATCCTTCCTCCTAATCAATCCCCTTTTGCATTCCTTATGGGTTCTCTTCTTGCTTTTAACACACAGTTGAAGATGACTCTCATTCCAGGGAGATCTATACTCCTTCCTACTGGTATCATCTTGCTTGCTGCTCAAACTTTTTTGATTCAAAGTTATTATATGCCTCCTCCATGTTCAAATATGTAATCTTCCCGGTACTCACTAAATAGCCTCAGCTTTTCAGTTTGCCTTTGTAAGGTCCCAGAAGCACAGATTTATCTTTTACATTTCTCAGAGAGAGATTTGGACAAAATTGAATCTGCTCTAAGTGTAGTTTTTATGTCCAGACCCTTTAGATCTTGCTGTTCAGTGAATGCGTAACACATCGTTATTCTTTTGCTCGTTCACTGATTGTTTGGGAAAAAACCCAACAACCTACCTTCATTTATTTCCAAGAATATCCAAGTCCTGACTTTATTGGAAAATAAATTTGAGGGAAAAAAAACTTACAGTATTCAAAAGACTGTTTTTTTCAATGGGCATTTTTTGTGTTTATTCTGGATAATTTTAAGTCTTCCATGATCACATAAATTCCACTACTACTTCTTGCTCTTACCCCTACCACCCCACATCAAAATGGATATTATTATTATCCAGTTCCAAACCTTGCATATTTCTCAACATCCCTCTTCCTGGTGGTCCAGTTTTGATTTCACTAACAGAGAGTGCTACCTCACTGCCCATGTATATATTTGTCATTTTCCTAATCATTTTATCCTCTTCAATTCTTTAATCCAGGGTACATAATGGCTACCTGCCTACCTCGTCTGCTATCAGCCTAGGAAGGTCTTTCTTATAAAGTAACTGCATTTCCTTCCTTGAGGAAAGAAACATAATTCCTACATGCACCACAGAGTCCAAACACTGTTATACCTTCCTAAGAGCATCTCACACCCTGATTTGTCAGGATTCAGGTCAAAAGGCCTGAATCTGCCTTCTCCAGAGGCTGAGTCAGGTTCTCCTGAGCTTCAAATGAACTAAATGAGGGTTGGTTTTATGGGAACACCATATAAAAGATAGCAGTGTCTATAAACCTCATACTTCATCACATGTGCAGAGAGGGATTACACCTGCTTTTAGGGAAAATCCAAAAAAATAATCCAATCCTAGTCCTTGCTATAAGCCTTCATGGCTGCACTTCTCTACGCCCCTGTTTTGCCACTATGGTCCCACTGGTCTCTGTCTATTATTCATTTAGGAATAAAGATAATGTTGGAGAGGTGCAGAGCAGAGTGGCCAGGACTCAGGGAGAATTTGTTATTCTTCTCAGTCTGTTCAGAAGTTTTGAGTGCCCTGTCAGCAATTAAATGCAGTAAATACAAACATTCTGTCTATTGGTAGAACACACTAAGAAGGTAAAATCTCAGCCAACAGCATCAGCCTCCCTGCTCCCACATCTGTCCCTAGCCTTCTGCTCCTCCCAGGAGAGATATGCTTCCCAGGAGCATCTTTTAATAGGATTAGGAAAATAATATGAATTAATTTCATGCTTAGGGAGTTGAGCAATAAATTCAGCTGTAAAAGGAAATGAATGCTGCTTCAAACTAAGGAACAGTAACATACTTCTATTTTTTGTTTTAGATATTAATAAGAAGGCAAGATCCTACAGGATAAAGCCACATTTTGAACTGCTCAGATAAGAAAACACCTGCAGTTTCATGAAACCTTGTATCTCTCTGTGGTATTTCCATCTTCACTGCTCTTCTCCTAAAAGCATTTGTCTTGACATCCCTTACTGCTGGTGCCACCAAACACTCGTAGGCAATAGGGCACAGTCTGGGCCTTCTTATGTGGAGATGTGAAAAATCAATTGAATCCCCAGCAGATGGAATCACTGGTGCAGAAAGTGACTAAACACTAACAGTTATTCTCTGATACCAAAGTCTTGAAAGAAGATACTGCAAACAAAAAAACTACAAGAAAAAAATAGGGTGACTATATTTACAATAACTCTCGGTGTGGGATTGTTATTTGGGGCTCTCTAGTATTTACTGCTAAATTAATTTTCTCCTAAAATATTTTCTGTTCACTGAGAAGACACAGATATATTATTCGATATGCTAAGACATCACATCATGATAGTGAAACATAAAGAATATTTCTATTCCCTTACCATTATGCATTAAAAATGGAGTAGACTGACAGCAGAGTCTTTACATACTGTGATAGGCAACATGATTTTTATTTCTATTTCAAACTTGTGTAATTCTAGGTTGTTTAGTCTTATTTTACTAAATAAAATGTAACTATCATATCCTGTGCACAATATCAATTATATACAATTTAGTTCTGTCCTGGGTGTAAATAAATCCAGCCAGACTCCACTTCCTTCACGGGTTTTTTTTCCCCTTCTTTTTTTCTGTCATTTTCTATATTTTCTGCTGATTTTAACAGCATTTTCTCACCTTCTCACATTTTCTCTAATTCTTTGTTTCTTTCTTTCACTTCACATATTGCCATATAGATATAACATTTCTGCTAACATTTCAGCTGAGCTGCAACAAGGATTTTTTAGGGTACTCTCTTTGTGTCAGCCCTATTATAATATACTCAGGATGATATATTACACTTGAAAGCTCCTAGTACAAATATAAAGAAGTCATATTATCTATTCCCAAAAGAATGTTAATCACAACCCTTTAATCATAATGCCAGTCATATACATATTTGGAAAAACACAAACATTTTAGGGTTGAGCATAGGGACAGATGTCAGAAGACACATGTTCTTGTCTTGGCTTTTGCACAGTCTTGTGGTCTCAAGGAAACTATCTGATTTTGTTTTCTAGTTTGGTTTAGCTGTCAAAATACATGAATAATACTGGCCTTCTTGATTAGGTGATGCTTGATTCAGCTAATGTTTATAAAGCCATTGAAAACACTATGCCAGGCTAAAGAGGTGCAAGTTATTATTAGCTGTCAATTATGTTTTATGGAAAACACCGTGGCTGAACACTCATCAAACCAGTAAATTCGCAGAAAGAATAACAATAAAGACAAGAAAGAGTGAGAAAAGACAGGTTTGGAGCAGAAATAATTAGAGCCCAAGTGTGATCCAAAGAAGAAAACTTTTGTGTTAAATCTTCATAGTCTGCACCGCTACTCCTCACCTGCAGTGGGAAACTTCAGCGTGTACACAGAGCCCGCTCCAAAGGAAACTCTCCAGCTCTCTCTGTAAACTCTGGGCTGTAACTACACTGATGCTAATGGCATGAGGTCAATTAACTTTGATCTATAATGACAAGAGCACTAGCTCCCTAATTTAGTGGAAAAAATAAACTTTCAGCAACCCTGTGCATTTCCCTGCGTGTGCTCCTGAGCTGAGTTATAATTGAGCACACTCTAGCGGTCTCTGCCATGCGCTGTGTCACACAGAACAAATGGCTTCACGCATTTCACTGTCCACACTGGCTCAGCTGGGGACAACTCACGGTCTTCCAGAGGTTTCAGAACCTCTGGCCTGAAGACTGATGATGTTTGATCTCTGCAATTTCTGCTTTGTGGAGCTTGCTTCTCAAGGAGGTTATATAATGCTTTATAAACCGGCTAGGGCAATTTATGGGAAAAGAACACACGTCACTAGATTAACCAGTTTGAGATCATAATTTATCTCTAATGGCCTTTCTTTGACAAGAAGAAAACAAAAGAAAATTAAAGCTGATAGGGTTGTTCTAGTAATGTCAAAAGTTGGCATTCTTTATCAGTCTTTAACTTAAAAGCAGCCCTTGTCAGAATAATGATAAAGGCATCATAGAAATTTTGCTTTTCATCTGTCTGACATATAAATCAATGATCCAAAAAACAAATCATTATATATGTATTTTTTTAAAAAAAGTGAATATAAAACAAGCCAGCTTGTCTACATTTTTTATTCATCTCTGACAGAGTCAGTTATACCATTTCTCTGAGCACTCACTCATAGCTGAAGCTGCTCCCCCCTCCCAGTTATAACACTGACCCCGTTTAGAGAGCACATCACAAACAGAGGCACTGAAATCAGGAGCCTTTTCCAGGGTGTGAGCTGACATAATGGGCGGCTTCCCTTCCTCTGGGGAGCGAGCACTCTCTTTATCACTAGGACAAATGACCTGGAGGAGAGGTATCCAAGGCTAGACACTCTCTTGCCTTATAAATGCCAGATCAGATCATAACACATTACTGTGAGTCACTGTGTTAATGACCAAGCACTTCGATTTGCAGGGAGAGCACGAAGACGTATCAAGCTGAAGCCAAGCTCTGGGTATGTCAGAGTTCACTTTCTAAGTAGGAACACTACTTTAAAAACTTCCCTTTCCCTTTCAGTTCATTGTTACAAACAGACGAAACCATAATTGAATTATCAACAAGCAAACAACAACAAACAAACATTATCAATAAGCAAGGCTTACCTGACAGTAACTGCAACCTCTTAGAACCAGCGTCAATGAGTGTCTCCCACATCAGGGAAGGGTGGCTTTCAGCTCTCAAGGGGGCTTGCTTCTCCAGGATTCTTCACTTCACATTTTTTTTTCTATTTATTTTATTTTTTCAGTGCAGGTACTTATTCCTCAGAGTGGACAAGTGCCAGCAACTGTATATTCTTTCTCAGAAGGACAAGACTCCACCTTGTGCCTCTACAATCTTGAAAGTTGAGAAGGATTGTGAGCCTAAAAATAAGTTAAAAAATGCTTTTTCAGGCTTGACTGTGATGGACTGAATGTTATTAATGTCTTAAACAATGTCAAAATCATAGAAAGTAAACTGCAAGGAAGCAACAATCTGTCTGTGACCACTGAAGAACCCTCTCCATTGACTTTGGCTTCTGCTTTGTTTGTACCTTAATCTGGGCAGAGGCATTTCTAATAATTTTAATAACCAGACCATAACATTGACTTAATTAAAAAAAATACAACTATTTAATACTTTGGAGGAATAAAAAAAATCACCACCCTACTATGGGAATAATTAAAGATAAATTAAGAAAGAGGAGGACAAGTAGAGAAGGAAAATAAGGGATAAATGACAGAATATGAGACAGAAGAAGATGGAATTAAAACCAAAGGATTCGAAACAAGAAAAGGAGGGGAAGAGTTTAGTAATACAAATATTTACTTCCCCTTTGATGACTCTGTTAAGATTAACAGAAATCTGGGGGAAAAATGAAAATGTTACATACCCACAGTGAATGAAAAAGCAGCATGAAGGAAAACAAGCAAGCAAACAAACCAACCCCAAAAAACTCCCCCAAAACCCCAAACTAGAAGAAACCTAGGAATTTAGAAAGGGAATGCATATAGAAGGAAGGGAAAAAAGGAAAAATATAAAGGTGGAAAGGAAGGACATAGGCCTTCACATCGTTCCCTAATTCAGCCACCCCGCAGCCACATATTATGGAAGCTTAGATCAGAATTGCCCACCAGATAGCCACTTCATGTCAGAGCATGAAGCACATAAACAAAATGCTTACTGCATCAAAATAACACGTCCTAGGCAGAGAGCAAAGTAGAACATGGTCCCCCCAAAGGAGATATTTTAGGTTAAAACTTTCAGCAACTGTACCCCTGTACTTTACAGGAAAGTTAGGAAAATGTTCATTATCGCACACTCTTCTAACACTCTCGCTCTACCAATGCAATGAGATATATTAAAGCAGAGGGTAATAGAGACTTCAATTCAAGCTCCTTTATAACACAGCTCTTGGGAGGCACCATTCTTCTCAATGAAGGTGTTCAGAAGTCCTCCTCAAGGTGGTGTTCAAACACATCCTTAGAGGCAGCAAAGCACTCAAATGTATTGCCAAATGGGGAGCATAAGTGTAACAGACTGGGTTTTTTATGCATATGTTAGCTGGACTATTTTCTCCTCCAAATCTAAGAAATCTGTGATAAAAGGTGTTGATTCTCTGAGCTCTTACTCTTAGACTGTTTCAGAAACTCTCATTGACTGGACTATTCTAAACAGTATTCAATCTTAAAAAAGCTGCTGACAGTGGACCATGCAGAGTTTCTGTCTCCTTCCTCTGCCAAGGGTATCAGGTTCCTGCTTATTGTGCTTTTATCTGTGTTTGTCCTCTAAACTGAATTAATTGAAATCACATCTTTTATTACTTGGAAGTCCTTCCTATTGATTCCATCTAAAGGCAACTTCTTAATAGAGCCTGTTTGCTTTTCTATGAAAGTGGCATAAATAAGAGTGGATTAAGAAACATAAGAGGTTTAGTAAAGTTGAGACCTTTTGGCTGGGTAAGTCTTAGATTAGGAATCAAAGTGAAACTTTTCCAGCCATTACTTTTTTAAACAACAAAAACTTGTTTTGATTTAAAAGTTGATGACAATGCTTTCTTCACACATGTGATACTATGCTAAAGACAAAGCAAGACCAAATTCTAAGTAGGAAGTTTTATCTGATATAAACAGCTTGCTTTCACAGGAGAGGTGCTCCAGCCATGTGAACACCCTTGTTGCCTTCCTCTGAACTCAACCCAATAAGCCCAGGTCTTTCTTATCTTGGGGGCTCCAGAACTGCATGCAGCATCCCAGCTTAGGTCTCATCAGAGCAGGGGGGCAGAATCCCTTGACTTGCTGGCCACACTGCTTTGGATTCAGCCCAGGATACATTTGGCTTTCTGGGCTACAGCTGCCATTGCTGGGTCATGTCCAACCTCTAATCAACCAACACCCCAAGTCCTTCTCCCCAGGGCTTGTCTTAATCCATTCTCTGCCCAGCCTGTATTTGTGCTTGGGATTGCCTTGACCCACATACAGGACCTTATACTTGGCTTTGCTGAACCTTGGGAGGTTCCCACATAAAAATATTCACATGTAAAAAAGGAAAATATTTGGAATTATTATTTCAGCTTTACCATGCATGTTTACTTACAATGAATTTTCCGTTTTTCCCTTGGCATTTAAAAGGGTACAAACAATGGAAATTAGATTTTCTCTCAGAGAAAGATGTCCACATCAGAAGGGTTAAGAAGTAGGAGTTTTGTATACATAGATGTAGTCAGACTTGGGCTTCTTGGTCGCACAAACAAAGGGTTTAGGCAGAATTTTTTTTCCCTTTTTTATACAGTATCATGTCCAGTTTTGAACAGCACAATTACTCTTAGAGTAATTACTCCTAGAGTCATCAGGAAACAGATTCAGCAACAACATCTGAAGAGTACAACATACGGATCAATCCCTGTTTATATTTGCTATGAGTGTCATGTTAGGGAAGGTACACAAGCACAAGCTCTCCAGACAGTAGATTGCCATTATTAGCTTTTCCATGACACTTGTTTCCAGGCATTCTGATGAACCTGAAATACCTTTAAATACACTAAAGTGTGACACAGAAGTAGATAGGTCAGATTAAGAGAAATATCTATAGGTTGGATCCTTCATCCTTAAAAAAAACCCCACATCAAACCCCTAAATAACCTATACTAACTCTTGGTAAGTATCAGGTTTTGTTCAAGTTTGAAGGGTTTAGTTTCATTCTAAAATTCTGCATCTTTTGAGCTTTCCCTGTTACCTCTGTGTAACAGTGATTGCCATTTACCATCTTACAGAACTATGCTACATTTGATTAAGCATAACTTCTGTCATTTATAATATGGTAATAATATTTTAGTTAATGCAAGTGCCTTATTTTGAACTTCATATTGATAGCATTTACCAGAAATATAAAAATTAGCTAAATAACAAAATATAGTAGTTAAACCAGGATCCTTTCCAAGTCAAAAAAATTATTTGCTAAGCTCGTTATATTTTAAACCACTTTTAATCATGCCAGTCTTTCTTTTTTTTAAAAAAAAGCCTGGACTTTGTGGAAGAAATATTTGTGCAGGGTAGCTGTGATAAATAAGTGCTGGAATTTCTAATCCTAGGGATGATTCCTTTGTGCAAACTGAGTACAAATGGATTTCAATTGCATTTTTTTTTCTATTTGTTCTGTATACATTTGATAGAGTGCAAAACTTCACACTAGCGATTTACACATGTGAGGCTGCATATACACACACCCCTTACCCATAATGAATCATGCCAGAAAATCTGACTTTCAAAGTTTCCTTTCCAGTAGTAACAGAGTGCCCTGCATTAGATAGGCTGGAGACCCATTATACTCAGCTGTATGTAAAAAAGACAGTTTCTCAGCTAATGAAACCATCTATCTTTTGTTCAGTCTACAGCATGACATGAAGGTGATCCTTGGAATTAAACTTACATAAAGCAGCTGTGATGGTGGCTAAGCTGGGTACCCACACAAACCTATGGAAATGTATGTTTCAGAGCTGTGGACAAAAATAATGGCATGCAAGGAATGCTATTCCAGAAAATGATGTAGCCTTTCATCCCTAATAACCAAATCAAAAATGGGAAGTCAGTACTTGGGAGCTACTCTAGCAAGCAGATCTCCAGGAAACAAGGTTCCCCACAGACTCTTCCTTGATCTTAAAGCTTAACTTAAAACATTTATATGCATGTAGCACCTGGTCAGAAGACGTGGGAAGGCACTTTTATCACACTGACTGTATTTCTTTTTTAAATAATACATTTCCTCCTTTTTCCCCCCCCTTTCCTGGAAAGGGAACACATCCTCAATAATGTTTCTGTACCTTTTCTTTTTTTAACATTTTAAGAACCAGCCAATCTTGAAAATCTCAACATCACACAATTTTGAAAAGTATTCATTCTCCGGTGCTGAATTGCATCAAAGCTTTTGAAACACAAAACTATAGGATCAAAAAAAGTTAAGCATTATTTAGGTGAAGACATTTTTGGCTTCTTTTTTAAAAATGTGTTAACCTTCCATCCACATTTCTTTAACATCCAGGCACATGGATAAACTAGATCCAACTGAAACTGCACAAATCAGTTCAATTATGTACAGTATTTTCCCAAAGGCATTCCACAGGAGTGAAGAACAACGGGATGGGAATCTTAAATTACTGCTCCAAACTATTCCCACCTTTGCAATGGTTGGCTCGCTTGTGTCTTAAGCAGGAGTTAAGGTATCAAATATGTAATAAGGACATAAACCTGTACACACTGCAGCTGTATGTTTGTATTCTTCAAATTATTCATTTTTATCAAGATCCCTAATGCAGCGCACAATCAGTTCGAGATGCAAACCTCCAGATAACAACATAAAGCAACCTCGATGCTTCCACTGAAGGAAACAGGAAAACACACTTGGAATCCATTGACAAATATCTTAGTGCAATGCTTATTCATCTTTGACTATATGAAAAAACGAAAGGGGATTTCCACATGATTTTAGGTATTCTTTTCAATATTATTATTTCCTTTAGAAATAAGAAATCCCACACTATGTTATTCATTAAGACCAGTGTCTGCTGAGTGCATGGGCTGAGAAAATAAAACCTCTTTTGTTTGCGCAGAACAATTCTTCACATCTTTTTCAAGAAAAAAGGTTTTCTTGAAAAACTTTCTTGATTTTGCTTCAGCTTTGCGAATAAGTCCTGCATTTCAGCTGAGAACAGACCAGAAGAAACAAAACCACCAAACCAAAAACCCTACAAAGAGAACCCAAACCCAGATTACTCCAATCTGCAAATTAGAGCCCTTGTCCATTTGAGTTCCTGACTCCATTGCTACTGTGATATGAAGAGATATTTCCGTCATTTAAATGTGAGAGAATATACATTTTAAGAGAAACTTGGAAAGAAGTTTTTACCCTGATTACTTCTGTGGTCTGGGACATGCTGTTTTGATACCAAATTTTAGCCTTAAACAACCCCCACTAACTGCATCTCAACTTTATCCCTTTTTCAGGGACTTGAGAAGCAAACATTTAAAAAAACTCACAAGTACATAGGAGGAAAAACAGCTGTAGAGTCTGTATACAACTCAGGCAGCAACAAATGCAATTAGATCCAGAAAAAACAAATGAGGGAATATTGGAAAATTTCACCATCATTTTCACTTCTCACTACATCAGAAATCTTTGCTTTGCATCGCATAAGATCAGGGTTTGAAGTGAGAAAAAGCAGCAGCCCTCAGAACATGAAATACCTAAAACCATTTTGGGTTAGTACAGCTATTATAACTGAGCTCATTCCTCCAGACAATTTTTATAGAATTGCATATGTAAGTGAGAATAACAAATATTCCTCTTCTCTTCCGTCCCCTGTGGAAGGTGCATTGTTTCCAGCTCACATTTTGGAACCTGAAACACGGGAAATTCTCTGCAGAAGTCAGTAGGAAATCAGCCCTCCCCTCTGTTCTCTCTCATGCTTTGAAACTCTTTAGGAGCACTCATTGCTTTCTATACCACATTTCTCAGGAAAGGAAATTGTGAAAAATCAGCAATCATGAGGCCCCTCGTTTTCAGTTAGACAGTTTTGAATTTGGGCAGGGTATGCTACCAACACGAGTTTAGTGACATCGAGCAAGCCATTGCCACTGTAAGTACTGGGTGGTCCTGCCTGGGAAGTGCTGCTGTGTTCCTTACCCCAGCATGTGGAGAAATGGAGGGAAATGAGATTCAAAGCCCAGGACACCCACTAGATTTTGTGACAAATAAAGGGAAGCAAGCAAAGCCCCAACTCCAAGAGTCAGAGCTTATCAACTAGAGCATTCTTCTGGGACACAGGTCTGAACCCACATAGTCAGACCAAACCCCAGCCTTCCTGGGCTAACATCACACCCACCGAGCAGCTGAAACAGCATTTTCCTCCCTCTCTCATGTATTTTGCAGATTCTGCTCTAGGATCAACAGAAGGCAGAGCACAGGATCTGGGATGAGTGGAGAAACCCCGACTTTATGAATAGTGAGAATTCTTAGAGACGCTCCAAAGATCTAAAGTTTGGACACAGGCAATCCAAAGGGCAGGCACCTCAGTCATGTCCAAGTACCTGATGTGAATTTCCACCTGTAACCATCAGTGCTAAAGTTAGCTTCCTTGGTTTGCTAAATGCTCTCAGGAATCCACAGTCTTTACAGTGAAAACAGAAAATTGTTGCTTAGCATGAGGCTGTTTCCTGCCCTCATTAAGCATGTAAAGAAGAATTTAATTGCCAAGTCCTGCTCCAGCACATTTATAATCCACCCAGTGCTGGGTCTTGGTACATCCTTTTCAGGTGGAGACAGCAAATGTTGCTTCGTAGTAGTTTTACTTTCTCATAAGGCACCAAAGAGGAGCTGGCAGTGGCATCCAGCCTGTGCACTGATCAGTCTGTTAACTGCTTGGGACTGCAAAAGAAGGTCCAGGCTTATGGCCAAGCCATTTGTTTGGCTCTCAGTCTAATTCTTGGTACTAACTCAACTTTCCCTGTGACCCTGGGCAAGTCGCCTATCAGTCTCTGCTATCCAGCCATAAAGTATTCAGAATTTAGAGAACCTCCATGTTTCCTCACCATCTGCCAGGTCTATTTTCATTGTAAACATTGGGCAGCAAATGTCTTCTATTATTCATAGAGTAAGGCCAGACGGGATGAGAACACCTTCCCGTCTGACCTTCTGCATACCAGAAGCTATTATGTGTATATACAATACTCAGTGGGGAGCTGAGCACAAATGGGGTCTCCACGTGCTCTTTCAAAAGAAGAGAAATAATAATAATAATAATATTATCTCAAACACAGTCGTCACCATCCTCTATACATCTAAACTGCTGGGCCTATTTAGAATTTTGAAGTAAACTTTGTTGTTTTTTTTTTTAAAAAGCCAACAAACTTCTGTGGGTTTCTTCTTTATTTCAAAAGTTGTTTAAGAAGAGGGTTTTTAAATATGAAAGGTTTTGAAAGAGTTGATAAACATCAGGGTATTTCAAATACAAGAATGCTTGAACATCTCACTCCTGAACTGATAACAGTGTGCACTAATGCATTCAGTACCAGTGAAACTGTTTCTAAACTAAACATAAACCAGTTTTAAGAGAACATAAATTCTGGAAATCAGTTAGATTGTCAGGACATGACGCATAAAACCAAATCAGGCCTCCTTAGATTAACTTACCCCAGTCACTAATGTCTAAATATTATAAGGCTTTTGCAAGTAAAATACCCATATTCTCATTGTGGATATAACTTACCAAACAATGAGTAACTTCAGTTTAACCAAAACACAGTCCTTAACTTTCATGAATTTTCAGCTGATTTCTTCAGTGACATTATTTGCTTTCTGTAGTTTAGAATGAAGTATTTAAATGGCACTCTATTCTTTTTAGGAGAGGATCAAATAAAATTCATCTTAATGAGAATTAAGTCTACTCATCATTCCTGCTTGTATTAAAAAAAGAAAACTGCATGACTACTCAAAGTAGTAGTAGAATTTTCATGTCTTACATCATAATGGACTGAAAAAAAAATACAATAGTGGGGAAAAAACCCCAAACCCACAATAACAAATGTGACAGAAGGTCTCATATCATATAACTTCACCTGCTTAATCAGTTTATAACTGTATTACACTGTGCCATCATGTCAGCTCTCAGAAAAACACCATTGTATTGACAAAATTGTTTCTCTTCCAACTGCGTGTGCATGTTTTTCCTCAGGCTTTCCAATTCTCCTTTAAGGAACTATGATCATCTCAGTGTCAAAATTCAATTTATCAGATCCAATATATATTAAGGGAGTGAAATGTAAGGGCTTGCAGCATGCAAGAGTTCAAACAAGATGATTTGATCATCCCCTCTGGACTTACTGTGACACCTAACACAGCTGGAAGACATGCTGTCCGCTTTCTGTCTCCTTATAATAAGACCAAGCTGATTTAAGCACAAAATTTGAGATAGAATATAGGACACTCCTCAGCTACATTCGCTTCTTATTCAACTGCTAAGTAGGCATCTCCTCTGAAATCTGCTTTCAGGAAAAGTACACTGAAGAAAGGAGTTAAAATTTATCAGATTGGAAGGTAAAGCCTATTTACCTTGGAGGGAGATCACATCCAGGAAAATGCCCTATGGCCAAGGGCTCCAAGACATAGAATGGACCCTGTTATGCAGAATGGGATCAAAGAAACTGATACTGGAGCTGGAAGAAATGAAAGTGTGGTACTACCTGGGATAAGAATCTGGCATCAGGAGGTAATGGGAAACATGTAGGTGTGGAAAGGATATCAGCTGATCTAATCTAGTGCTGGAGAGGGTTGGGCTCAG
>JAWWMO010000138.1:14262722-14291673 GCA_035047845.1 Dendrocincla fuliginosa | reverse complement strand
AGGAGGTAATGGGAAACATGTAGGTGTGGAAAGGATATCAGCTGATCTAATCTAGTGCTGGAGAGGGTTGGGCTCAGAAGACACAAAACCAGGGAGAGCTGAATCAAGAGTAAGCCAGGAAACTGGAGAGAGCTCTGAGGTAGCAACTAATGATAAATAGAAACGAGATGAAGGATTCAAGGAAGATTACTGTGACAAAATATGGTGGCAGAGAGAAGGTTAAATCTTTGAGGATCCAGTCAATCAGATGAAACTTCCTAGGTACTTGGATAGTATGGGAAAGTTTCTCGACTCCCAGCAAGGTGTTAGGGACTCCACAGGATGCACACTCCTCCTTCCTTTCTGCTTTCCCTACTACTGCTGTCAACGACACTGTTAGCTCAAGTAGCAGATGGTTGTCAGATGCAGCCAAAGATTTTCATCTTGCTGATGACCCCTATGGGGGGTGTTGCGATTCCACAAAATCTAGTTTGATGCTTTCAGTTTGCTTTTCTAAAAAGCTAGGGAATTGCACAAAGTATTAAAATGAATATTATGCTTGTGAGTGAAGAAACTATTAAGACAAGGAGCAACAAAATTACAAATGCCTGTTCCTTTTTAATGTGCTCTCTTCTGTGCATGCTCCTTGTGGTGCACATTGCTCTACAGTGATCACAACTGCCACTGTCCCTGTAATTTGGTCTCTTTTGTTTTTCTGTTGGTTTTGTTGTTGTTTGTTTGGATTTTTTTTCAATAATGCAGACGATGGGTGGCACATAAAGGAGATCACCATAGGGGGGAAAAAAAGAAGAGTATATTCTTGGGGTCAAGACAGTTGCAGGCTGCCTAAAAAATGAGATATCTGCTTCTTCTACATAACACAAGGCAGGACTCGACAGAAGCCTTAACTAACTTAGGATCACTAATTCTCCAAATTCTCGCACATCCCATATGAAACATCTGGCCAAGTTTTCTGAGCACTCAGCCAAAGTTTAACATATCATAGTGGTTTTCTGAATACCTAATATAGTATAAAAACACACAGTGCTTTGAAAAGCTTTTTCGAGACATCTCACTGTGACCACCAAAATTACTAGCACTTTGGCAATTTTCAACTGTCTCACAACACTGTCCAGGCTGCCCAGTAACACTGCATAATTTTATATGGATTTCATAAACTATTACAACAGTGTCCACAAAGAAATTACTAATTCAGTCATCATAACAGAATATGATTATCTTATCTCATCTTCTTCCATGAAGATAAAACAAAGCAGTGACTGCTGATAAAGTAAAGACCATCCCAGCTGAAGATGAAAGAACACACTGACATGGCAAAAATAAGCAGTGCGTTTACATATATAGACACTGTATTTCTACTTCTGTAGAAAGGAGAAAACACAGGAGGCAGGGACAATGCTAATTCAACATCTGTGCTTGATTTTTTCAGCCTTAAAAACACTTTCCTAATCCAGATTTTTTGAACACAATATGCTATGAACTCATCTCTGCAGTTTTCAGAATTTACAGGGAAGAGACAAACCCTCAAAATTTGAATCAAAGTGTAACCCATTTTTCCTGCTCGTGGCAGGGGGTTTGGACTAGGGGACCTTTAATGATCCCTTCCAACCCAAACAATTCTATGATTTTGTACCCCTTGGGAACTGTGACCTGACATGTTACTTTAGAACAAATGGCAGCACAAAATTCTGTCAAAGATAAACTTAATTAAAAGATATTGACTAATTTTCTGGCATTGAGACAACCATAACTCATTCCAGTAAGGATAGACTCGAGCAAGTTCACTATTTCCTTTTGTGGTCTTCAGGCACAGAGTACTCAGTGCAGGATGTGGATTTTAAAGGTTTTATCTATAGACAGGAGCAGTCCCTTCAAATCATTACAGTTCCAGACAAAACCAACCCCAAGAGCACTTCTGGGAAACCTATTCCGTGTGTGGGAATACACCTGTAGCCTGTGCCTGGCCTAAGGGGTGTCCTTTGTGGCCAGCAGGAGCAGGGCAGTGCTCATCCCCCTGTACCCTGCACTGGTGAGGCTGCACTTCCAATCCTGTGTTCACTTGGGGGTCCCTCATGACAGCAAAGACACTGAGGTGCTGGGGCGAGTCCAGAGAAGGACAATGAAGCTGGGGAAGGGTCTGGAGCACAAAACTGGTGTGAGGGGCCTGAGGGTGTTTAGGCTGGAGAAAAGGAGGTGCAGGAGAGACTTTACCACTCTCTACAACCACCTGGAAGGAGGGTGTGGCCAGGGGGTGTTGGTCTCCCAGCTAACAAGTTATAGGACATGAGGAAATGGCCTCAGGTTGCACCAGGGAACGTTTGAGATGGATATTAGGAAAACTTCATTCACTGAAGGGTTGATCAGGTGCTGGAACAGGCTGCCCAGGGAAGTGGCAGAGGTATTGAAAAGACACAGAGATGTGGCACTTGGGGACATGGTTTAGAGGCGGGCTCAGCAGTGCTGAGTTAGCGCTTGGTCTCGATGATCTTAAAGGTCTTTTCCCAGCCTTAAAGGTTCTGTGATTCCATGGAATAGCTGGAAATTCGGCGAAGAGCAACGGCGACATCTAGCGGGGCCCTGGAGGGAAGCAGCGTGGGAAGCGAGATGAGGAGCCAGGGAGATCCCCCCAGGGGATACCCCCAGGGATACCCCCAGGGATCCCTCCGAGCGGGCTGCACGGAAAGGAGCGCTCTCCTGTGCCTCGGGTGACATGAGGACAGGCACAGGGTCACACAGCGGTCTCTTGGGTTGGAAGCGATCTTTAAAGGTCCCTAGTCCAAGCTCCCTGCAATGAGCAGGGACATCTTCAGCTAGATCGGGTTGCTCAGAGCCCCGTCCCACCTGACCTTGAATGTTTCCAGGGATGGGGCATCCACCACCTCTCCAGGCAACCGGTTCCAGTGTTTCACCACCCTTGTAAAATAATTTGCTCCTTACAACTAGTCTATGTCGACCCTTCTTCGTTATAAAACCATTGCTTCTTGTCCTGTCCCAGACTCTACTAAACAGTCCATCCCCAGCTCCTTTTTGCCCCGTGAGGTTCTGGAAGGCTGCTCTAAGCCTTCTCTTCTCCACGCTCAACAACCACAACCCTCCTAACCTGTCTTTACAGGAGAGGTGCTTCAGTCCTGTGATCATTTTCGTGACCTCCTCTGCATCTGTTCTAACAAGTCCATGTCTTTCCCGTGCTGAGGAACTCAGAGCTGAATGCAGCAGTCCATGTGGGGCCTCACCAGAAGAGAGCAGAGGGGCAGAATGACCTCCCTTGTCCTGCTGGCCATGCTGCTTGTGATGCAGCCCAGGGCAAAACTGGCTTTCTGGGCTGCAAACACACATTGCTGGCTCACGTCCAGCTTCCCATCCACCAGCACCCCAGGTCCTTCCCTGCAGGGCTGCTCTCAACCCCTTCATCTCCCAGCATGTACTGATAACATGGGTTGTCCCAACCCAGGTGCAGCAGCTCACACTTGGCCTTGTGGAACCTCATAAGGTTCCTATGGGTCCTCTTCTTGAGCCTGTCCAGGTCCCTCTGGATGGCATCCCATCCCTCAGGCATTTCAAAATACCCTCTGCTTTGTCCATAGATGCCACTTTCATATGACAGACTCTTAACAAGGCTCCACTTGGCATGCAAGTAAATTTACTATTTTTTTACCCACATCAGAAAAAATAAGGAAATCCTTGACACCACAACAATTCATGTGTCAGAGTATAAGTAAATAAATAAATATCAAGAGCTACTTAATGAAGAGACTATGAGGTGTTTTCTGGACACGTGGAGAAAAGTATATTTTTCCACCTTCCTATCTTAGAAAGTTGAATCATTTTTGCTGTTTCTGGAAAGCTTCATTCTGCCTAATAGTGACACTTGCTGGGAAAACATGACATGGAGCTGCCAAGGCCAAATGGTTAAAAGCTGGCACGTAATAATCAGTTGAAACCAGAGCCTTGCAAGTGGGAGCACTGAGCAAACACACAGGCACAACGCGGTCACTATGTGCTCTTGCCCTCCAAAACTTACAGAGACTACACAAAGAGATCAAATTAAATATGTTCCATCTTGCAGCCTAGATGCTTTACTACACCAGTGCAAGCCAACCCAAAATTTCTAAAAGGAAACAATGTTTCAGTAACTTGAACAATCCTTGAAAAATAGGAAATGGTACCTATAGGACAAGCACGTTCTGAGGAGTCATTCAATGTAATGCCTCCATTAGTGCAGGGGATCGAGTCCTTGGGAAATGTGACAGGGAGTTTCTTTAGCCAAGACCAAACTTTCATGGGTGTGTCACCCTGTGTTTATTTATCATCCATAAAGCCAATAAGGCTTCTGCTTCTTTATGGTTTTGTACCAGAACAAAGTTTAGGACACTTACGCAGTTACAGGCAAAAGGCAAATGGACCTGTGATGGTTTAAGCCTTAGCCACACACCCTTTCTAGCTATGGTTTGCATCTTTTCAAAGCTATCACTCCCCAATCTGATTTGTGAGAAGGTGATACACACACTTACATCGGTGTTTAAAGCTAAAACACTGGGCTTCACGTTACAATGGCTGAGACTCAAGCACTTCCTTGACTCAGCTTAGAGGCAGAAACCTCCAGCAGAGATGCAGCAGAGAGCTGCAGCTTAAGGAGACAGTTTAAGGTACCACATCAAGATTCACCAGAAGTTGTCTGTTAAACCCCCTAGTCAATAAACTCAGTGAATTTTTTACAGACTTCCACCTGACTTGCTGTATCCTAAAAGACGGCAAGGAGTGAGATTAGGCTTAGCATACACATCACAGCAAGTGGTACTGTTTTCTGACTACACAACTGCTTTCCTTAAAAAGAGTACATGTGTTCTTAATATATTACTAAAAACTCTTGCTCTCAAGGAGGCCTACATGAAGTATTTTCAAATACTTGCTAGGTCCCTCTGAAACGATTCATGCTTGATTCAACCAGCAGAGGCTTTTTACACACACATCACAGATCTCTGCGTACACGGGGACAGAAGCTGTGAGGACAACACAGCCACGTGAAGACCAAAAATAACCATAATAGTGAAACCTTTCCTTTCCCTCCTAAAACCTATCAAAACTAAAGCACATGCTGGGTAGCAGCAGCTTGTCCATGTGTTGGAGAGAAACAAATAAAATAAAACTTAAAAAAAAAAAAAAAGAAAAAAATTAAAAATGTCTGAAGAGTTACACAAGCCAAGTCCTTTGAGAGAAAAAAACAGCCCTCTGAATAACCAAACACTGGATCCTGGCATTAGTTTTCAGAGTTGTTATTCTTCTCCTATATGACTGCAGTAACCCTGAAAGTCTATTTACCCTTCTTAGGTCCATGCAAGAATCTATTTATAATTGTGGGATACCAGTGCTAGTGTATCATGACACTGGCCTCTGTTACTGGAAATGATCCTGGCTGATTTACTAGCAACAGAGTGACTGACATAACCTACAAGAACAAGAAGTACAGTTCTTAGAGAGAAAGTACTAAAAAGAAAAGAGAAGCCTTGAGACGCACAGGAAGATGCTAAAAAAAACCCCAAAAATACCAACTAACCAAAAATTCCAAAGATGAAAATGTTTCCCTATTGAATGTAATTGTTGTCCTTTACAGATTAACAAATGTAGTAAAGAACAGGCCAAAGGCCAAACTATCAATTCTGTTACATCAGCCCTTGGATGTTCTAATCAAGATACCAAAGGGTATACTTTGTCAAGAGTGAAAAGCATCCATAGCCACAAAAACAAAATCCAAGGGAACCAGACCTAACATGAAATTTTAACAAACCTTGCTCACCTTACTCATGCTGTCTGTCACCACAGAACACCACAAAACCACTAGAATAAAACTCCTAAAACTGATTTTTCCAGAAGTTTGAGAGTTATTCTCCTCTGCAACCCATAAGGACACTATGTTCACTGAACCAGGAAAAAAAAAAAAGTCCTATTGAGATATCAGCTGACACATTTTTGCATCTTCCACAACTTTCTCTTTTCCATTCCCTTGAGTGCTGTGTCAGTCAACACTTCACAACGTCCACATTCCCTTATCAACAATCAGACACTAGTGTTCATGGCATTCCCTTGCCAATGCATAGGCAAGTTTGACACATGCCTTATTTATTTTGGAGATTTGATAAGCTGTGATTCTTGGCTCTCGGTATTTCTAAGTTTGGGAATGGCTTGATTTATCACCAGCTCTGAATTAGGGCTATAATACTGCTATGAAAACACATAGATGGCCCCTTAAAGGAGAGCTGTGCAACGCTGCAAATGAAATGGTTAAGCACAATGTATTTTTAATAATAAAAGCAACTGAGCTGCGTGGTCAGGGGTAAGCCACAGCAGCACTGATATGACTGGAGTGTTTGCCATGCTCTGTGATAACAGGAGTCTATTTATAGGGGTTGGTGCACAGACCAGACACTCTGTCTTAAGCACAGGTGAGGGTGGTGAATAAGAACACACACAGAGGTGCGAGCAGTCTTCCCCCTCTCAAACTACACTCTCAAGTTACACAAATAAACCCCTTTCAAGGTGTTTTTTTCCTAGAGTTTGAGTCAAGGGAAAGCCTTCTGGGCTTTCACAGCATTCTGGGTATTCAGGTGTCCCTCAGTGGAAAAGCTGCTTTGCACAGAGACCGCAGGAAAATCTTACGAGGGTTTCCAAAGGGCCTCCCCACATCACAGTGACTCACAAGGACAAAGGAGGGTATTCCTTCATGTGTGGCATTTCCTCCTAACTCATCTCAGTACAGCTCATCTATAGCATTTGGAACTGTATATTTCAGAGGAAGCTGGTATTCCAGATAGTAACGAGTGAATTGCTTTAGCAGAGGTTGTTGTTCCATGATAAAGGAGTCTGTTACTTGTACAGAGCAAAGTATCCCTATAAATATCAGCTTCTTACAGTTATTTCTCTTCTTGGTAGTGGTTGATACCTGGAGTGTCAAATTAAAGAATAAATGTGGTAACTGTGCCCTATACTGTAAAATCAATAAGTTAACAAGTCTCCTTGGATCCTTTATTCTAAGGCAAAGTCTGTATTGTCTATACTCCTGTCTACAGTGGAAGATATTTAACCGTGAAGTTCATATTGTAGGAGTCAACAACAGTCTGGGAAGTGCTTTACCTCAGTTTGAAGATGACATGTTCATCAAAATGCTGTTTCTCTAAGGAAATCTAAAAGAACTGGTTGAGTCAAGGTAGGCAGTCCTAAAGATAGTGCTGATGGGTTTTGCAGCCGTGGTATTTAGCTTATACAGCACCATCCTGTAGGAGATTCTGGATTTTTCAGGCTAAGGTGGAAAACTTGCAGCCTCAGTAGATCATTAGACAATACATTTTATCGTAGGGGATTAGCTGCATCTTCTGTTTTGCCAGGGTTACTTTGAGTTTGTTAGGGCCCTGCTACCTTTTTGCACTGTTGTGCAACCTGTCAGATTTGAGTCAATTATAAAAAAGCCTTGCTTCAATGTTTCCTTCCCCCAGGAGAACGTGATATCTATTACCCTGGAAGAGGGGCTGCACCTTTGCTTTCATTATGGGTTTTGACCAGATGTGCATTTGGTCTAGAAGGTGCAATTGCAAAAGCTTGGTCAGAGAACATTCAGCTCTTTTCTGCATGAATTCTGCCTGTGCCTTCCTGAAGAGTAGTTTCAAACAGGTATGGAAATATTAATAACACAAAAAGTTTTAGAAAGATGGAATCTTTGAGGACATAGTGGCAGGAGTCAAAATAGCTGATGCTATCCTGGAGGATCAGTATCCTACAGCTACCTGTAAGTTATAGGCTGGTGGACTTGAATTCTGGTATTCCAGAATTCTAGGGGAGGTTGGCCAGAACCCAGTGATGACACCAGGGATTCCTCTTCTCTTTACAGTCCAGTTTGTGGCCAGGTACTTGCTTTCCAGACACCTCCTTCCCCTCTGGAGAAGACAGCACTTGCCAGGCCACATTCTGGGTGTTACTGAACATTAAAGAGTTAGCTCAGCACAGCCCTGCCCAGCAGCACATGCTGCTTCCAGATGCAGAGCCCAGAACAGGGAGGCAATTTCCCCACTCGCGTATTAAGCACTTGCATAACCTACACAGACAGCACAGGCCAGACACAATCACTGTCAGCTCTGTGCCCAGCTCACAGATTGAGCTACTGAGCTCCAGCAGATCCCCTGGCTCCAACAGCTGCAGCTCCCCAGCACGTTTGTTGGGAGCAGGAAAGCCTTTCTGAAGGCTCTGATCTTTGTCAGCTCTAAGCCTCATTTCCCAGCCCCTTCAAAACCCAGACAACCCATCAGTGCTCTGCAGCTGCCATAACTTTAGCCAAGTATATTTTTGTCACTCTACAGGCTGCTCCTCAAGGAATTCAAGCCAATTGTCCTTTGAGCTGCTAAAAATCTTGAAATCGGCACCTTGAAACCTTCACAGCCCCATCGCTCCTCCCTGTGTGTCCTGCCAGCTGTAAGGAGAACTGTTTCATCTCTTCCCACACAATTATCTGACTTCTTCCTAGTTCTATGACACTTAAGTTGCTCTGCCACTGCATCCTTCATAGAAAACTCCCTGGAATCCAGAAACACCTGAGCCTCATCAAAAGGAAGGCCTTGTGTATGATGCTGAACTGCATGTAGGGGCAATGCTTGTCCTTGAAGGCAGCACACTTTGCACTTTCCTAAACCAATCATCCATTTCAGCACATGATTAAAAACCAGGGCTCTTTGTGGGAGACCCCCACGGTGCTTTCTGCTCGTCATATTCCTCACCCACACTTCTTACTCCATGTGCAACCCATGCTAGAGCAGGGCCTAACACAACAACTTTAATGGGGATGTTTTGAATGTGTCCACAGGGTTTTGTTTGTCATGGTAAAAAACCCTTATGGACATCTTAATTTGGTTTTATTTTTTCCATTCAGTTTAATAAGGCCCAGCTTCCAGGCACTGTTTTTAGTTTCTACTTTTTTCTTTTTTCTGATTGCCCACTGATTGTCCGAGATTTAGTTTAAACTAAATCTTGACTATACTAACGATGTAATTAATCATGACTAACTAGACAAATTTTAAATACCACTACTACTGTTAACTGATACGATGCTTTTCTACTTATCCAGAAACAACCCAGATTGTCAGTATCAACTGAATTTCTGAGGGGGTCACGGCAGTGTATTTTTCCCCAAAGTGACCCAGAGAACACACTAAACATCTGTCCTCCACAGTTTTAAACTGTCCTTTGGCATTAGCTTGGCTTTCTCTCCATGTTTTTCTTTTTTTAACTCAGAACAACTTTTTCCAGTCATCCAGAGGAATCTCCAGTAAAAACAGACAAGTCATGAGTTGATGTTCTTGATATTTTTAAGGTTAAAAAAGCACTTTTATTTTGAGTAAATCAACATAGTTCCTACAGATTGCAGTGGAAACTACTGATTGAACTGAAACTTTGTCTGACATGCTTTATGAGGCTGCATATACGTCTCAGTAAAGAAGAAAAAGAGGGCATAAGACTTATTTTTCTAAAAATTACAGAAATAGTTTGATTCTAGCCGGCTATATTTTCCTTTGCATTCAATAATACTCCTTCCACATCACAGTTTATCCCAGGATTTACACCCCCATGCAAAGAGATCCCACACTTGCACAGATATACATGTGATTTGAAGTTCTAAAACACACAGAGGAATGGAAACGATGCCAGTGAACATGGACAGTACCAAGAAAGGGCTGGAGTATGAAGAGACAATGGTCAACAACCTCATGGCCCAGGGAATTGAATTCACAGCAGGAATTCCTTCTCCAGCTGGGCTGATCTCCTACTGAAGTGAGGCGAGTTTAATATTGTCTACAGCAAAAACTAATTTGTCACTTCACAATTTCCTCTAGCAACTCCTTTTGGAAACAGTTCCTACTTCCTAATCAGTTAGGGTCCCACATAATATACTTTCAGAAAAATAGTTTTGCCTAAACAAAGAATTAAACTTGCCTAAACTTGAATTAAGCTGTTGCTTCTGACTTTCGTTGGTCTAAGATTCAGTTCCGAACACATGTGAGCAGTTTGAAGTTAGAATACCTGGAAATGAAAAAATTAATTTCCCTCAAAGAGCATAAGAATTTAAGGAGAAAGAAAAGGTAGTCTAAGGAAAATTACCACTTCTCTCACTATTCCTCAGACAATTAGGAGCAACTTCTTACCAGCTACAACCATTTAATAAAAATAAATAATAAAAAAAATCACTTTTTGAAGGCAAACATTTTTTTCAAAACTGTTGCTTAATGCATCCCCAAAAAATTCCCCCAGAGTGTGTATCAACACAGGTCCATGGACATCATGTGTCGTACAGATTAACTATAACCAAGGATTTTTTTCCTCCTAGCACAAACATATGTTTGCCAGTCAGATTGTCCATGAACATGCTGAATTTCCAGTGTGGAATACCCCAAGATGCATTTTATGCTTTCTTTTAGGAATAGTGCTTTTATATGTGGCAATGGAGTGTTTCTGCACAAGTAAGTCTTTGATCACAGACCTAATAAGGCCATTTCATCCATACTATCAAGATAAGCCCAATGAAGGAGATTAAAACAATTTGTTTATCCTACTAAACCAGAGCCTGGATGACAGAACATAACTTTTAGGAAGTTACAGGAACAGAGAAGAACTATATGTACTAAAGGAAATGGGTGGCACAAGGACAGAAAGAAGTTATCCAACAAAAGGTGCAAAGCTGGGAAAAAGACCCCCAAACCAATTCTAATAATGAAAACAATGATGAACTGAAGCAAAAATCCCTAACCACTTTAAGGGAAAAACCTGTGTGGGATAATGGAACAAAGTGATGATACCAGATGAAGAATATGTGCAAGGTAGACAAGGCTATGTCAATTTTCTGTGGATATTTTTCAGTTCTCCAAAAAGAGCACGAAGGCAGGACAAAATAGCCAAGACCAAGTGATGACTCGAAGATTGGTGTCAAAAGGTAAGCTCAGTCTGGACCCCTTAAAAAAAAAACAAAAAACAAAAAACAAAAAACAAAAAACAAACAAGCAGAACAGCCAAACCACCTTGTTGGATCAAATCCAGTACAACCAGTGAGAGAAAAAACTGTCAGGAAAAATAAGTCACATGAACATAAGAGCCTAGTCCTGTTCCACACGAAAACATGAGCAAATGTGACCACTTATCACCCAGCATCTTTTGCAATGTGAGTTCCACTTGTGTTTTCTCCCTGAGCCGTTTCCGTTTTACGGCAATACTTCTTGGAGTTTGGCTCCCCGCGTGTGACACGGTGTTCCAACACAGGCTGAACTACCACTAAACACAGTCATGTTTATCACTTGATACTTAGCAGAATTTTCACTGCTTCTCCTACATTTGTTCTAAGTCCTCCCAGAACCCAAGCAAAGCTGATTGAGGAAGGCGTGGAGTTTGTGATACATAAAATTACTTCTGAGGAGAAATCTCACACTCCCTAAATTCAGCCAATGTTTTTTACCTCCTAAACATCAGTTTTGCTGTACGAAATATCTTTTGGTTGCCTAGATCAAGGCGAACCCCATAATTTTCTGATCCATTTCCACCTGTTTCCTTGCTCTTAAGTTCCTGCTCTTTTACTTTTTATCTTTTAGTTGCTTTTAAATATTAAATAGCTGAGGAACAAGAATTAGCTCCTACAGGGCCCACTAGAAAGACTCTTGGCTGATAAGTGCATCTCATTTAGGCTGAAATACAGCCCATATTACACATCATTTATTCTTAACAATACCTTCTCATCCAGTTTCACACATTGCAAAGGCAAAAGGTTGGCAAAGGACTAGCTATCACAAACTATATATGGTCATTAGCATTCATTAATAGGCACTACAATACCGTTGTTAAGGTTGAATAGTATATTGCCTAGGGAAGAAGGTAGAGTGTTAGAATTGCAAGCTGGCTTCTAGAAACTGGCACAGTGGCCACTGGTTTTTCCCCCTCCTTGTGACAGAATAGAAAACTAGAAACTGGGTTTACTGGTTGCATGGGGGGCAGAGCCAGAAATAGTCAGGAACAGGAAAGACCACAAGGGAGAAGCATTTGGAAAGACTGCCCATACAGCACTGAAAATATTCTAGAATATTCTATTTATCTAGAGAAAATATTGGGGTTTGCATGGAAAGCTGTTTAGAAGGAGACTTGAAACTAAGATAACTTTTTCAGGAAATGGCTTTTTCTCTATAAAGAAGATATGGAGGCATATTTTAAAAATAAAAAAAAAATAGTAAGTTTTTATATTATTTTTTCATCCCAAGAAGATTTGGATGGTGGGTGTTTTCTTAGATTGATCTACTCTCTTATTGAAAGTATTTTTCGATCTATTTCCTACATTTACTTGCTTGGAAGAGGGCTATCATCCTTCCTGAAGAACCAAAAATGGTTAAGAGGACACTGTAAAACTCTGGAAACCACTGAAAATACCACCTGGAAAAGTTTTTGAATAATGAGAGTGTATCTCAGCAAAGACAAGACAAAAATCTTCAACAGCAGACAAGCTGCAGTGAATAAAGAGATTATTTGTTGGCTGTGCCCATGGCAGCCTATTTTTCAGTAATTTTTAAATTTTTTGCTATATCTTTAGGTGAATGAAAAGTCTTAATAAAATGGTTGCCTGACCAAACAGAGAGTGATGTTTATATCAAAATGCATACAACTTACAATTCAATAAACTTTCAGCAAAATGTTTAAGCTTGTTCCTAGAGTTAGACACACGTTCTTGCATGAGACGTTGACAGCTAAAGAAGAATTGATTTAGGCGTGTGTTTTCTATAAAGGCAAGATTTCATAATTTGTTTTCTGGGAAAAAAAAAAAAAACACCAAACCAAACACTAAAATTTTAACAAGAAATCCCAATAAATTGTGCAGAGCATTTTTTTTTTATTCTTGCCATCTCTGCCTCCACGTTGGGAAAGGAAATGAAAGCTGTAGCAAGTAAAGGAAATTAGAACTCTTTCTCCATTCCTCCTACACATGCATTAAAAAGAAGGGATGCGTGGGAGGAGCAGCAACATGTTAACCCGTTTACGTTCCCTTGGCTCCATTGACTCCGTCCAAAACTCAGACAGAGTTCAAATGAAACATGAGAAGCTTGAGCCCAAAAAAAGAAAAACCCCAAAAAGTGTCAGAGATTGTTATGGGAATGAGGACAAAGGCCTTCCTGAATGCATCAGTTACGTTAACATCCACAAATTAATTACCTTACCTGCCCTGAACTTTAACAATGTACATGTGTTAAATCACTAGGAATCAAAACTTAGTGATATATTGTAAACTGTGTCTTCTGGTTTCTTTCTATAATGCCATTGGGGTGTCAGAATTATTCCCTGTGATCACAACAGACACAGAGCTTATCCAGGAAAACCAACTTGGCCTGCAGTCCACAAAAAACATTTAAATCTTATAAAGAACTTGGACGTTGCTATGACCACTGTAACAACTTACTATAAAAACAATGCACTTTGTCAAGTTCATCTTTAGCTATTTGCTATGAAACTGAGTACTTATTGTACAGTGTAAATGAACTATTTGTTTACTGGAGTTATTTCTTACAACGTCAAACTAAATTAAGTTCTCCTTCTTTACAATAATTTTTCCAAGTTCTTTTTAAAATAAAATTTTCATTTTGGACTAGGACAGCTAAAATAGAAATCTCTGACACAAACTTAGCTTTCCAGCCTACAGGCAAAACATAAAATTCTTGTTAAATTGAAGTGGACCAGAAATGGATGGTGAAACTTGTCTGTAGAAACTTTTGCTAATAACCAACATTTTTCTCATGACATGGATTCTCAGTAACAGCACATGACAAGGTGTGGCTTGCAGTGTTACAGCAACAGGATTCAGAAGTGTTTTGCTGAGTGAGACTGAAGGCTAAATACTTGTGGTACCAAGTTATGTAGACATCACACTCTCAAACACTTCATTATATGTATTACCAGCATATTACCATGTGATGAATAAAACTCAAAGTTTTGTAAGCTTCTTAATGTTAATTCAATCGATCTTTTCTTTTTTTCCTCTCAAATGTAACTAATTGAACATCCCCCTTTAACATTCATACCATTCCTCGTGCAAGATAGAAAGGAATGGGTCCATAATGTCCTAGTTTCATACAGGACTGGGTTGAACACAAGCCATCTCAAATATTATCCTGAAATGTGAACCAAACTAAAACTCTTTAAAGTTCAAAAAGTTAACAAAATCCTCATGTTTCTTGAGTTTAAAATGACACAGGGTTCTTATGTGGAAAAGGTGGTATATTTCTAACTATAGATTGATAGAGACTTCTAGAGCGCACAGAATCAAACCATTTATAAAATTACCATATCAAAAGTGAAGTCAGGATAGGGATGCTACTAAATATGGGCTATAATCCAAGGCTAGGTATTTAAGTATGCTGGGCTCATCTTGAATGTCATGAAAAAGTAAGGAGATGGCAACTTCTGTCCTTGTAAGCAGTCAAATTTCTTCCTCAGTAGCAAAAACAGCAGCCAGTTTTAAGCTTGCCTTCCAAGTTACTTGTACACGCCACAAGTAACTTACGCTACTGTATATACGAGTCTGAGGTGTCACTACAGCTTGTGACTCTTGTTGAACAACCATTTCTTGGTATCTTGAAGGATACTATGCAAATTAATTACACAAATATCAAAGCAGTTATCTGATGATTAGATATTGAGCGGCCTTCATTGTCCCTGGCTGTCCTTAAGCACTGAACATTGCGTGAATTATTGGGTTTTTTTCAGTTCATAAATTAATCAGCTAAAATAAAACTACAATTACAGCTGTGATAGCCTGAAGACACCACAGTGAGCAAAAGAACAGTATTTTAGCTCTGTGAGCTGTTGCATGGGCTGGGAGTGTCTTTTGGATGGCGCCCAAACCCACAGAACTGGATACACTGAAGGTGCTTAGTCCCAAATTTGCCAGCATTTCTGCCATGAGACATCTGATGGTTGGACTTGATGATCTTAGAGGTCCCTTCCAACCTTAATGATTCTATGATCTTTTCATTAGGAAAAAAACTACAACAAAGCTTTGGGCTTAAAGCCCTTTCTCCAGTAGCTTCCCTCCCTTCCCCCTAGTGATATTAGTTGTTATAATTAAAGATATTATTTGTACACAAAAGCCTTGATTCAGCTTTTCTGGAAATTACACTAAAAGTCTTGTGCTGATCATGACCCATCCACTAGAATCCCTTAGGAAAAAAAATCAGGACAAGACAACAAAACAAAACTAACAAAAACAAACAAAAAACAAAACCCCAAACCAAACAAAAAACCCCCAAAGCCAACAATCAAACCAAAACAAAACCAAACAGACAGAAAAGTCAAACACTCCCTTCCTCCAAAATAAATAATAACAAACCCACAAACCCCTCCCTATACACAAATGGTTAGAAGACCACTGATTGCATTCTTAGCTGTTCTCCACATTGAATTCATCAGTGGTCCAAAACTGCTGGACAATTTTTCTTGAAGACGTTTTTTCTAGTCTCTTAGGTAGAAATTTGGGTGTTAGAATCAGAAATCTTGTTATAGGGAGAAGCTTTTGCTTCCTTTTTTCCTTTTTTGGGGGGATGATTTATGTTTCAAGGAAGATTAGTGTGCAGTTAGCAAATTCATCATTCTGCTCCTCTGTCCACCACAGTTTCAGCAGAAACAAAAGGCACCCGACTCCACCTAGCACCGACTGCAGCCATGACTCCTGAAAGCATTTGAAGTCAAACAATGTACTCATGATGACTGTTCATCTTTGTCCAAGAAGTGGCAGTCGGCTTTCATACAACATTTCAGAGCATTGTGACAGAAAGCTGTTTCTTGAAGTGTTTACTCAACACGGTTGAAAAGTTTTTTTTCAGCCCTGGCTCAATGGGATTTCAGCCTTGAGCCAGAAACGCTGTGATCTTTGGGGGCTTACAAAGCGTGAGTGGCTTTACAAAATCCAGGCAGTTTGCCAAAGACCTTTTTTTCTATTTTTTTTTTTTTTTTAAACTTTGCTGAACTATGGTAGAAGGTTAAACAATTCACACAGTCTTGATTCTCCCAACCCCCAATTTGCCTTGTACTTAATGTCTTCTTGTCGAGAAATAAAGTAACTTCATAATGGGGTGGATGGAACCATTTCAGCTATTACACAGCAATGATGGTATTGCTGGAAATCTGAAACAAATGTTGACTTCAAGCCTTTTCAGCTTTAGAGAAGTAAGTACATTTAACATGCTGAGAAGTTTTCACGTCACATGGTATCGATTTTCCTATGGCTTACTTAAAAAAACATATATTAAAATAAAATCTAACCCCAGCTTTCTGCTCTCTGAGAATTGGTGCACAGGAAGTGAACTGCCTGTGCCCAGGGGCACCCCTCGTAAATTTGACTCCGAGGAAAGAATTTCTTGTTTCCCTAAGCACAATTGCACACATGTATTTTAATTTATGTCTGTTTTGTGGCAGAAAAGGCCCATCTCTTAAGAACCAATAGAAGGGGGGAAAAATGCAACCTATTGAAAATTAATGTTTGAAAGCCCTGGGCCATCCTGTGCTATTGATTTTTGAGATTAGAAACAGATGTCTCCTTCCTAAAGTGCTCTGAACAATATATTGCTTCAGAAAACACTCTACTGGTCACAGATTTTATGTCCTGATGTGAGCCACAGAAATTTTGTAAATCAACCTTTGGGTGAGCGGTTAGGTTAGGAAAAACCCCCAAACTAACCAGACTATTATGCAACAAAATGTACTTTTGTTCAGTGTTATTTTATTCCTGATCACACTTAGAAATGCTCTCAGGGATGCACTCTGGTGTGTTTGGGCACGGGGAGAAGACAGTCTGGATGAGAGAAGAACCCTTGTCAGTAAACGTGAATAATGGGCTCTATTTGTTCAAAATATAGTACTCCTGAATTTGCCAAACCCTAATTAATGAAGTCCTTTTTACAGACTCTAAAGTTCAGCTACTAAATTGCTAGATAGATTTAGGCTGAAATTTTCAATATGTGAGTTAGGGAAAAAATAAATACATCTATTCTTGCTTAGAAATGCATGCAAAGAAAGCAAACACGACACATCTCCCTTGAAAGCAAAGAACACACCAAAATGTAAGGTTAGTAATGTTTTTTTCCACTTTATGCCTCCCCTTCACCTTTAAAAGGGCTCTGCCTGCAGCAGGGCCGTGAGCAGCGGCATTAGCAGAGAGACATTCACTTTTCTGGTTTTAATGTAAGAATAAATAGTAGGAGTAACACGATGCAGATTGAAACTGCCATCATTTGCAGTGTAAGCCGAGCTGGGAATGTACCCTACTAACTCCTGCTGCTAAAAAAACCACTGTTTAAAATGGATGCCTGCATGCTGCCAGGATTTCAGTGGAAGAGCAGCGCGTGGGTGCCCACATGAACAAGCCCACTGGCAATTTTGGGGAATGCCCATGAAAGCAATCACTGAATGCAGAGAGAGAGCAGCTCAGCTTGGCCTTCATCCCCACATGTCCGCCAGCCATGCTTTGCATACTAGTGATACTCTCTGTTCCTCAGTCTCACAAGTTTTGAGTTTCCTTGCCACCAACACACAGCAAAAAGTGGCCTGTGCTTCTCTGGGCTAAGAGCCCAGTCACTACATTAATATTTTTACCTCTTTGAGCAACCCCTCTAGGGTCCTGCATGGTATGTTTTCCAAATAGTTGCCAAATATCAAGCCAACATAACAAAAATATTTTTCAAGGAAATTTTAGGATCTTTCTTCATCTCTTTATTTCATCTTTCAATAGCATCTTTCTATAAATATTCAGTAAGTGAGGGCTTGCTTCGGCATTTCTTGCTCAAAGGGAGCGTTTTCATTTATGACAGCTGGAGGTTATAGGACCACACATGGAATGTTTATCGTGAGCCATTAGCTCCAAGCAGTGGACATCAGAGGCAACACACATTTCTACTGAGTAAGTTATTGTGGGGTCTAACTGGCCCGGGCTTTGATGGAGTTATGTGACACTCCTTGTGTTACCCCCTTCTACAGTATTATTTCCAACACCACATTTCTTTCCATCCATTCACACTTTATCCCAGTTTCCAATGTTCCTGAGACTGCTTGTTTTTCATTGACTAGGTATAGTATAGTGGAATATTTTGTTCTGCATTCCACTTTCCACATTAATCTTCAATATTAAAGACATAGATCAACACCAGATCCTCATGTGAAACCAATTCCTCATGGAATTGGTTGTTCAAGCATGTGTCAGAAAAAGCTTGTATATCTCTCAGATTAGTCTGCAGACAGGATGCACAACTCCATGAAACCTACTTAAATGCTCCGAGGATACACTATACCTTGGACAGACTAATTGTCAGTGCTTTTTTGAAGTATATTCTGTATTCCTGCAATACTTTCCTGTAACTATTCACTACAAAGATCTCCCAGTTTAGTTGACCTGCTTAGTATTGACAAATATAACTGAAGTAGGTTGTGAAGTCATCTCATTTATACTGTAATCCTCACTTTCCTACCTATTGCATAATCTGCTCACATTTGGGTATCTTGCTCCTGATGCAGCATCCCACATGATTGCATATGTATATTGCCAGAAATAATATTCATAAATTAGTTAGGGATCAGACTCTGAAAACAGTGTTTTGAATGAAATGTGTTGTTTATACCAACAGTGAGCCTTGTGGTAGCTATATAAAATGACATACATTATGTACAACAGAAGTTGTGAGCTGTTTCCTCACTCAATCCCTGATGTTCTTTTAATAAATAGGTACATTTCACTTTAAGAAAACAGCAGTTACCTTTCAGCTAACAGGAAAAAAAAAACCCAAACAATTTCCCCAGTTCCTCAAGGCTCACTTCTTAAGCTTTATCACAGAGAAAATGCCCATAATTGTGGCATTTCAAAAATTAAAAGTATTGATGGAGTGAATCAGAGCAAGCAAACACATGGAGCAATTGCATTTAAATATTCTCATTTAACTGCATATTGGAGAGGGAAAAGGGAATAAGCCATTTGTGTGAGAGGCTGAGCTACCATGTAAGCTTTCTCAAAGTGGTTTGCAGGTCTCTGACACAAATGCAAAAAGCTGGGCGTTTATGGTAATGAAAACCACTCAATCACTTGGCAATTATTAGCCATGGAAATCTAACTGCATTTTAGTCAGCTAATACCACTGGGTAAGCTAATAAATTCATAACACATACAAGGAATTTACCCAAATAGTTTGTGCTGTATCCTTAGGACCAAACTCAACCTCTGTTGGCTCTGGACAGCCCCACTGGGGTGGAAACATTGCACAGGCAAAAACAAGAATATGGGTTGTTGCCACTATGGAAGTTTGTCAGGAACAGACAAATTCTACTTCCGTGTACATATGTACAATCCCAGTAATATCAACAAAGAAAGTGCAGTCAGAATAGCACTTTAATCCCCAAAGGGCTTGTGCCTCTCACTGTGCACAGATCACTTCTAAAACACACATAAACACAATCACATTAATCTCATGAGGGGCCAGATCATCACAGAGAGCAGGTAAATGGTGCGAGAATTTCCCCCAAAAGTTGGGGGTGCAAAGCCAGTGTTGCCCTTAGTCCAAGGGAGTTCCAACCCACTTTGTAGAAACTGCATCTCAAGAGGAGTCACAGAGTGTAGAAGATGTGTGGGGCACCTACAGTCTTGTACTTGTTCTGACGTGACTGTCAGGCAAAATTCTTATTTACAAGTGAAAGACTGTTCTTGAAAGGGAACCAAACTAGAGAAATGAGCAAAAGTAGGATAGCACCATGACCTCATTCTCTCTCTCCTTTTTTTTTTTCTCTTTTTTTTTTAAGAGAATAAGACTAAACTGAAGTCTTGCTTTCACCACATGGTTAAAGACATATTTAATGCAGGCTGTCCAGTCTTACTAGTACATCTATTAAGCCACCTACCTTAATCAGAAAGCCCACAGGGAAAACCCACGGCATTAGATATATAAATATTCTACTGCAATTTTCAGTTTGCTATTTTCCCCATAGTATTATTCTAATTTTAACATAATGGGAAAAAGAAAGGCAACATAAATCCAGTCCTCCCAGATAGAGCAAACAACCAAATACCACACTTGTAGAGAGATGTTGATCTGCAGACTTGCAAAAGGAATAAGCAGTCACACGAACTGTACAAACAAAGCAAAAACTCCCAGGCAAACCTACTCTGTCCTTCAATTTGCAGGACACAATGCATAACATATTCCTGCCTCAGCCCTTTGATAACTCAAGCCATATATTGTTGGTTTCACTAAATGCTGGGAGACCATTATTTATTTCACTTTTCAGCTTGATTTTCACTTTTGCCACTCTTTTTTTAGGAATAAAGATATAGAGCACTTTTGCTTTTGTTCAATATCATCAGCTGATATTTCAAAAGGACAAAAGATGATTGTGTCAGTCCCATGTTTAAACAGAACAAACTCTGAATTTAAAAGAAAAAATAACCTTTGAAAGTACCATTTCTAGATGATTAGCATAGCTATGAGACAAAAAGATCTGTTAACTCCAGCAAGAAGCAAAGAACCACCCCAACCACACAAAAACTCCAAGTGTCGAGAGATAGTTTTCCTTCATCTTGCTTATTCTTTGGTATTTTTCTCTTACAAAAGAAGAACAAGAATTGATTATGACTCACCTGTCTTCTCTTTTTCTGTATATCTGCACTGAACTAACCTGTGAAGATGAACTGCATCCAGGGGACATCTGCTTCACATGCATAGAAAATATCATTAGTAAAACCCTTTTTAGAAGCCAGTTTGACTTGCCCTCCAAGAATATCCATTCCTACACTCACTGTAGACCAAGATAACACAAGGTAAGTACCCTTTAAGCCTCAGGTGCCAAGTTCTGCTGTGACCCCTGCCAGAGGGGGATCACCAGTGTTCACAAATTTCACCTAAGAAGCACGAGTGTGTCTTCTCTTCCAGCGCTTTGACTGGAGCCAACATTGCAAAGTTCTTTGTGTTTTCTATCAAGCTCCACCTCACAGCTTCCAATAGGGACATGATCAACTGGAACCATGACATGATGAGGGATGTGCTGTGGCATTTCAGCCTGACAAGTGAGATGATGTTTATCACAGTACTCCTCTTATTCTGACATTCTGTATTCTGACACACATATTTGTCTTGGATGTCTGCTATATCTCTTTCCTTCCTAATCCTAAGGGTGGGGACATACTTCCATGTGTCTAATACATGTTGTCTCTAGGCCTTATCACAACATAAACAGCCAATGAGTACAGCAAGCACTGCTGAAAGTAAGAAGTGTCATATAACCCATGGCTCTGAGTGTTAATGTATCACTTCCATCTACTTGGGCCTCCGACAGTACTTTTTACTAAGAAAAGGAAATAAGCCCTTAGAGTGTGGAGATCTTTAGACCTCTGTCTTTTGGGGTAAATCACTTGTTTTCCTTTCACTAGAAATGCTAATATTTCTTGAGGGATGACATGAATGCCGTTGATCTGCCTGTGATTTCAAAGACAGCTATCATTTTAATAAACAATCAAATTTGTCTTTCTGACAATGCTTCTCCCTACACTACTATACAAATATAGCCATTTAAAGATGATTATTAAAAGCCTCCAAGTCCAAAACCTGTGCTACAAAAAAAATGAAAGTCCAGTAAACCCTGCAATTTGGGTATTCCAAGTCATGCTTTTGGTTTTCCAGGCTATCTGTTGTGCTGTTAGATGGCCATTAATAACCTGACAACCTGTTTGTTCTTTAGGCACACATGCAAGCTTGGGAGAACATCATACATGCAGTTGCATGGACTCGAAACTTCCAGAACTGTCTTTTAACCTGCCCTACTGTAGCAAAGAGAATGACGAAACATGAACACTGCGTTTGTGAAGTGGAGCACTAAAGTAATTCTCATGGGTTACCTGATGCATTGAGGCTCTCATTTTCCTAGAAATTCTGCCTGGGAAAACTGCTGTTCCATGATAACACTTTCTACCACTGCTGACATTTTCTTTTCCTGGAGCCAAGGAGTGAATCCCCTTTAGTATTGTTAAAGCTTTCAAAACTTTTCCTTTCAAGAAGCTGGCTATAAACGTTGCAGAGAAATCAATTGACCTTCCATAGTTGGCAGTCAAAATGAGTTGAGAGCCAGTGAAAATAAATACTTCCAGATTGTAATTCAACTGAGAGTCAATTATGTTCTCTTTAATGTCCTTAAAATGCAAGGAGGAATAATCACACTCGTCCCTATATTTTGTCATTTACAAACAGGAGTGCTTGGCTGATCTCCCCTTAAGTGCAGCCCTGCTTAAATCTGTGAGTCACCGACTACCCTGCCCATTTTGGTTCTTTTTTAAAGGAATTTTTAAAGTTCTAATTAAGACACAGGAATCAAGTTTTAGGCAAGTTTCAGATCTCCTTGCACTGGTTAGTAGCTCTGTTTTGTGCTATGTATAGCACAAAACTAAGGCAAACAAGGGAAGTCTAGGTATGCAACTTCAGGAATTTATCTTCTGAGCACTGAGCCAAAACTGCCAGCCCTAATTTTCTTGATGACAAAGAACTTCACAGAAATCTATTGCTAGCATAAAGCAAAGAGTACACCAAGATTTTAGTAGGGATTGTCACATAGATGGAATAAAAATGACCCTCTTGTTCCCCAAACACGTAATTTTGTACAACATTCAACAACACAAGTGGCATTTTCAGGCCCAGAGAAAGCAGGGGAGGGATGGGGAAACAAAACCCAACCACTCCCACCGTGCAATATGCATGTGCAACTTTGGTCGACATCAGACAACAGCACATACCTACAGATCAGTCTGTCAGATTAGAAGGTGCCTCCTTAACCTTGTACACATGGTTCCCATTTAGAACAGCTACACTGGCCTTACAGCATTAAGCAATGAGGAAAAAGCTTGTTTGTGTTCCGAGTCAAAGCCACAGTCCCCATGCTGACCACGTAACAACTTATCTCCTCAATTTGAGCTGTTTTCCCTCTTCAAGCCAGAGCAGACCAGACCAGCCTTCAGGGTGATGAAAGCAATTTAAAATTAATCAGTCACACACAGGACATTCAGGATTTAACTGTATGGTTTCCTTTAGACATGCTCCCCTCCTCTCCCCTTGGTGTTGCTCACACAGTTGAGATTAAGAAGCAGACTTAGATTTTCCCTTCCTGATATAGAGCAGTTAAACTCCAACAGTCCAACATGGATTTATAACTTCTAGACCACAAACTATAGATACAGGGCATGAAACCCTTCTGGAAGTGGAGGGACTCATTTGACAGTAAGAACTGCTCTATCTGTACAGACAGAGAGCACAATGGAAATTTTTCTTGATGTGACACGTTAACACCATTTGGTCTCTGACTGTGAGCATCAGCAAGAGCCTGCTCTGCCTTCTCTGTGACTCCTCACTGCAGAGTTGAAGACAGCAGTAAGGGCTGCCATTGGCCCCACCTTCTAGAACACAGAAGTGTGTTTCTTCTGAAAGTATAAAGAAAAAAAAAAATCTAAACACGTTCCAAACCAGAAACATCAGTGCAAAGCTAATAGAACTAACTTACCTTGCTTTTCTCCAAATAATGAAAAAAAGATGGTGCTTTTGACTGGCTGTCACATAACAGTAATAACAGCATATGCTGCAGTAGATGAGAACCAGCAGGATGCTGTGTAATGCAGTGGGTTTGTTAGCAGAGATAGATAATATCAATGTGATGGAGTGACTGTGCTGAATAATTTGGTTTATTGCAAACATTCTCTTAGTATAATCTGGGTATCACATTCCTTACCTTGACAGAGCTTTGATGTTCCTGTCTATCCGGGTCAGATAAAAAATGATGCTACCTTATCTCATTTAAAAAAAAAAAAAATCCAAACAAAACCTCCACTTCAAATCCTAATTTAAAGCCTTCTTTAAAAGGCAGGATTTTAAAACAGTTCATTTGACTTTCACAAGTATGTCCTAAAGGAAAAAGAATGTCACCGAGTTACATGCGCTCAGAAATGAGAGACAGCAGCTTTAATCAAGGGAGTGTCCTTGTGAAGTTTTAAGAGTTAACTCTCATGTTTGAGTTAGGCAAATACTTCAAATGTTTCATTAAGACTTCAGGATCTGCAGTATCTTGTCTTGTAAATTCAAATTAAGTTTCAGTGAATTTACAGGAATATTTGAAGAGAGATTTTTCCATGGGAAGGATTCTCTGTCAGTGTACAGGGGATAACTACGACAGCCCTGTCTATTGTGGGATGAGGAGTGCTGAAAATACACAAAGAGCAAACTTGTAAGGAGGTAGAGAGCAAGTGTAAAGTATGGAGACCCTGCATCTTTTTAACCACACACAGGTGTAACTTTAAAACAAACTAGGGCTCAAACTAAAGGTAAAGAATTTAGGTGTTGGAGCGGAGTGTGTCTTTCACTAAGACACAGTGGGAAGAGTGGTGGAATCCTGGTTTCACTGGAATGCTCATTGCATGATGTGAGCAGTAGGAGACACATATAGGAAACATCCTCTAACATTAGCCCAGGTTCTAAGAATTTTTACACCTCTGCCAGAGAAATATTTACCATCTAAATGCTACACTTAAATATTTAGTATCCTCATCCAAAAAAAGCTGTGCTTTCCAAGCAAGGTAGAAGAGAGCACATCAATCTCAATTTGCATCTATTCACAGCCTTTTTGAAAGAGAAATATGAAGTGCATTTGGGGATCAAGTTTGCCTGACTTTAGGCAGCAATAAAATATGTCCTTCAGAAACTGTGAAATTATTTATCATGTTGGAATACTTAGACTAGAACTATACATTGGAAATCTCCACAACTAAAAGCAAAGTCTGTTTTCAGTTCAGTTTGATATTGTAAACTAATATTAGGAATGCAGAAAGAGTCAGAAAAAGTGCGCCAAAGTCAACCATACAGAGAACTTTGCCCTAAAAGTGTAAGGGTCGTTATGAGGTTTCTACTTCTGAATGACACTATCTGAACACCTCTCCCTTTCTAGCCATTTTCTGATTTTTAAGATTTTATTCTTTCAGAACAGATTCTATTTTTTTTCTTACTGTCATCTCTGAGAAGTTTATAAGACGTAACAGGGCTGTTCATAGCATGATGTACTCTGTTCTTACTACTATATAAGAGAAAACCCCACAAAATTTTAATGAATATTGATCTTGACTATGTGATTCTGTCAAAATTACCCTCCGATTTTGTTCCTTGTCTCTAGACCAAGTTGCACCTTTACATTTATACTGCTCCTGGCTACTTTTTGGCCACTCATACCTTATCTGTAAGTCACATGTTTCTTGGAGAATCATGGATGATGCATAAGCTGTTGCAGCCAGAGTGTGTAACATCCTCTCCCAGCTGAGCTTCTGTGACCAGGCAAACTTGAACAGCAAAGACTTGACCTGACAGCTGAAATGGCCAATATTCAGGCCTTGCTCTTATTCCCTATGAGAGGATACTGGGGTTGTAAGTAGCAAGTTTTTCTAGGGTTAATGATTATTTGAATTCAAAATTTCTGACTGAAAATGTCACCTGTGATTCATGATAGAGTATTCAAACACACACACTTCCCTAAGGGTGAGGGAACCTACAACGTTTATTTTGTATTATCTGCATTCAGGTTGCATGCTGAAAATACAAATGTCAAAATCCATAGAAATATGCAAAGAAAAACTCCTCTACATGCTTTACTGCACCCCCTTCACCTCCAATACTATTGGTAATTCACTCACACTCCTCATTTTACTTCCCCTTCCTTCTAAAAAAATTCATATTCATCTTAATTCAATAATGAGCGTATCAGGTTCCCTGTATCAATGAACAAGCACACTCAAAACACCTTTTCCTCTGGAAAGCTGTTCTCTGTAAATAATGTTCAGAGTAGCCATTGAAGTATTACAGTAGAGCATAATTTTGGCCTTTCAGTATCAACTGATACTGGAACATGCGTGGATGCTTTCTTGTCAACTTGCTGCTGGGAGAAGTTTAAGTATTGAAACATTCTAATCTATCCTCAAGCTAACAATGAGTATCAGGTTACATCCAAGGGAAGGATATTGATTAAGAATCCTCACAGAATTTTTTGTGGACACCTGTACTCATTTTACAGTTTTGGATATTTAAAGTATATTGCATGAAAACACTTAATTCTGTTAAAGTCTGAAGAGGCAGCAGAGTCCAGATTTAGCTGCTAGAAAGTCAACTTTGTTCTAGTCATGGAAGAAAGCCACAGGGGCGTATTAAAAAATTACTAATGTGTTACTTCTACAGGTCACAGCCACACTTCAGAAGAAAACTCTTGTGTATTTTGTCCCTGCTCCCATCTCTGGAGGCACAGCATTTTGCAGACATGAACATGCTACAAGTTTATGTAATCTCATCATGTCCCTAGAAACTATTTTTTAGGCCTCAGTACTGTGCTGACCTTATCCACAACATTTTTTGTTTGCTCAAAGTACAGACAGCTTCTTCCTCTGCACCAGAACCCGCCTGGTTACCTCCAGCCTCAATACTTTAGAACTGTGAGAGTTTAAGTTCAATAGAAATCCCTTTGAGGAACAGCAACAGGAACTCATGTTCTTATGTTATCTCAATCAAAAATGTAATGAGTCCATCTGGACCTGTGCAGGTATAGAAAATTGGGAATGTCTAAGAAGAACAGCTCTAAGCAGGCTGGAAGGCAAAATATGTTTCAAGTTCTGTGTTCCAGCTATGGATTCATACAGATGGCTCAGAGCCTTGCTGTGATATTGGAGCCCCTGCAATAAACATTACTATGCTTGTTCATTTTCAGAGTCTACTACAGTTTTATAAAGGGCAAGAAAGAGAAAATCCATATTTTTTTTTTTCTTTTTTGTAATTAGGAGGAATCAACACACTCCTTCATAAGACAGAAGCAAAGCGAAGCAGGACAAAAGCCTTTGGATGCTTAAGATCACATAGTGAGTCTTAGGAACACCAAACAGCAAGTGGCACCTTTTTACAGTCAAGCTAGTAAGTTATGCAAAGTGTTTGCTTCCTAGTTAGGGAGTCCCTTTGCTTCCTTCACCCTGCAGACAGACATCACCAAGGCTTTATGATCAACAGGCTACTTGCCATACAAGGTGCATTCCCACCCATTCACATGGCTGGTATTTGTCCATTTGCTGTGCTGACAATAGAAGTTTTTTCCACCATGCAATGGTTGGTTAGCAATAAAACACACTAAGTGAACATCACAGCACAGCTGATATTCAGATAAATCTGCAGTTGTAGGCTTGCAGATTTATAAGTGTCAATTCTCCTCAGATTTTTTCCTTTTTTTCCCCCCTCTCTCTAAAGGCCAGCCCCTTTACACATAGATTTGATTTTATTTCAAATGCTTTATAATCATTGACATAAGCCAGTGCAGAGAAGCAGAGATAAAAATTCCCTCTCCCCCATTTAAATATGATTACTGGGTTAAGAAACTCATCCAACTACCACTGGATTTCAAAATACATGGGCTAGTCTCATTGATTTTTCACTGTAAAGTTAATTTCATGCAATCATTTCCTGAGGTCTGCTGCAGTGACAAATTACTACAGAAAGCATGTTCTTGAGTCATCCTTGCTACATAACACTTCTGTGGTGAATAATACCACCAGGTTTCAGCTACACCAGAAAGGAAAAGAGCGTGTTCCTGTTCATCTCCTGTCTCGGATGTATTTTCTCTCTTATCTTCTAGAGTCTCTCAAAGATCATCTTTCTGATACTTGGATGCAAGGATTGACCAACCTATTTTAAGAGATTTCTATAAGATGGGAAAGCTCCATTTCTATTGCTGGTTCTGCAGCTCTTCCTTCTCTATCCTTCTGGGTACATTCATAATGCAACTGGGTCCTATGATCCTCCAAACTGGGTGACAGAAGTGATAGGTAGAGCTCAGCTTATCAATTTTTAGCTGTCTCTAGCACAGACTTGTCTGTAAATTTCTATTCCTCTCCATTGCCTCAACCACACATAATTTTATTGATACAGAAAGAATAACTGATTTTTCAATCAGTTTGCATGTGTTCATCACGCAGCTATACAAGTATTGATGGCAGGGACAGTCTGATGGCAGGAAGGATTCCTGGGAACCAGATAGGACCAAGTACTTTATAAGCCACACTGGCCTTGAAAGAAATGCATTTGAGTTGAGGCCGAGTTCAACGAGACATTCCCCAGCCAGCAGTATCAGCTGGAGAGGCTCTTTCCTTGTCCTTCCCCCTGTCTCCTCCCAGCTGCCTCCTGAAACCACCAGCCACCATTGCCTATCTATTTGGGTGGCCAGTTAATTAGCCAGTTTGGAGAGCTGACCTGGCTCAGTAACAATTTACAACATCTCTCCCCTCCCACTCCCTTAGAAATCTTACTTGAAAATGAGTTCTGTTCCCTGACCTGGTTCACAGCACAGCCGCACTGGCAGAACCGACAGAATTATAGAAAGATATGAAAAACAATCGGCTTACAAAGCTGCTCCCCCTCAGTTTCACTGCTTTAATTTCAGAATGGCACACCCACAACCCCATCTTTTTCCTCAATTGTTCAATTATGCCACAAAGCTTCAGAAAAAAACCCAAAAACTTATTACCTCTGCCTACAAGTCTTTCCTCACTCAGCAAAGTAAGGGAAAAATCCAAACAGAAACCCAGAATAAAACCACTCAGACCTGAAGTCTCTCTAGAAGTGACAAGTAGTCCCTGAATGTTAGCTAGAAGTTGTTGATTTTTAATTTTTATGCCACAGGAGCACACTTTACCAAGAGTCACCAAAGGCTGAATAAAAATAGTGCAAGTTATCTCCCCATCCATCCCATTTTTATCAGATACCTATGGATATTGCTAATCATGCATCACAGTTTGGCTGCATGCCACAACATTTGAGGACAGTCAAATATGCTACAGATGGGACTTGGGACACATGAGCAGATCCTGAGG
>JAWWMO010000138.1:14208338-14253445 GCA_035047845.1 Dendrocincla fuliginosa | reverse complement strand
TGAAAAAGGCCTCTAAAAAGCCACCCAGCCTGTAGCTTTGCCATGACTATACCATGTGTAGCAACAGTTATACCTATGTCTTTCCTGACCAACAGGGACTTAATCTGTTCTCGAAGACCTTCCCCGTGACAGCCTGCATGGCTGTCTACTCGAGCGATTCACCATCTTGTTAGGTTTCCTAAAATCTAATCCAAGACATCTTTGCTGCAGTTTCAACCCACAGAACGTACTGTCCTCCTATCCCACGCATATATGGGGAAAAGTCACCACCTCTCACTGCCTTTTATTAGACAATGCCTACACTGATGACCCCAGTATTCTCTAGACTAAGCAGTTGACTTTGATCTTTTTCTGTAGCTCCTTGTTTCTAGACTTGTGATCATTTTTATTGCCCTCATCTGGAACCCCTCCATGGGCCCATTTCTGCCTGAGTTACAAACTCCCAAACTTGACACACTATTCTAGTCAGGATTCTACCACGCTTGGCCCAGCTGGGATACCTCTCCTGGCATGCATGGTCATCTCCTGCTGCTGTGGCCCCGCATGAAAAGTCCCTTTTCATAACATCTTGAGGCACAACACATCTTCTATGTGACCACAGACTTGTGAATAGAATTTCTGTGGATCAACTCAACATTCTGCACTTGAAATCTCTGAGTTCCAGATGGATTTTGTAAAATTCTTATCAGATGATAAAAAATACAAACCAAGTACATCATTTCTGGTAAGAGCTTATTAATCATTAAACCCCAACCTCCAACAGAAATCAAAGATATTCCTGGGAATCCTCCTCACTGCAGATATTTCTGTAGCTGGCATGAGAGTCATGGAAATTAGGAAGCTTAGAGAAACAGATGGTGAATCATATGTAGACTACATTCTGTTGTGCTCAAGAGGATCTACAGAGATGCCAACACCTTCCAAATCTCAGATACATTGCAAAATATGGTCCCTTGACAGTCTAACCCTTGGCTTCTTATCTTCATATCTGCCTGCTGCAGCCTCACTATCTCTTGTTTGGTGTCTTCAGGAGATACAGAGAGGCTGAAGAGGATCAGCAAACCTCTGGAAAATCTCTGAAGCTGAGAGGCTGGGTGAGGCAGACTGGATTCTTGTAGCAGATTATTCATGTAAGTTTGGCTGCTGGGACCAGTTTGTACAGACACAAAACACGACCAAGAGTGACCACATTTTACATTCACACAGCACTCAAAAAAAGATAGAACTTAAAGGCTGACCTCCTGTAAAGGAAAATAGGGTATGGAGTGTCTCTTTTGGAGTTCACAGTCCTTTTGGTTAAGCTTGACATGCTGATGCAGCTGGTAGAAAGAAGAACCAGTTAAATCTGTCCCTAAATTCTAGATAATTCAAACTGTGGGTTTGGTTCAGCAAAAGAAACTCCTCTAAGTGTTATTGTAGGAAACTGCAGCAACAGAAGAGAAATTTGGAGCAGATTTTCTCCAGTGTTTCTGATGCATCTAACCTTTCTCTCATAAAAATCGTAAGCATGTTTCTTACACACAGAGAAACAAGCATATGGGTAGGAATTTTTATAGGTAACTTGAAGGCAAAAAGAAAGACATAGTTCCCTAATTGTTTTCAAAAGCCACTAACAATCCTAGATTTCTTTATGAACAGATCTGACTGAATGTCTTCACAAGGTCAAAGTTCAGTTGTGTACTCTTGAGGTAATTTACTGTTGTAAAACTTGAGATCAAAAAGTATTTGGAATGATAAAAGCAGAAGACTAGAAAGAATAGTAAGGATTACGGCTCATGATGAAGGATATAGTAATGCATCAAATGGAAGAGTTCAGCTTCCAAAGAGCCTGGAAGCAATTATTAAAGCTGGAGAACTTGGTTTTAATGAATGTGGAACATTATTACATGTCAAAAAGGTCCAAGTCCATGATTTAAGGATATTAATTAAATCAGTCATTCAATTAGAATTTCTCTGAGCAAAAGCCTAAGTAGGAGATATTTGAGAAAAGCAAATGTAGAACCTGTAGATTAAAAAAAAAAAAAAAAAAAAAAGAATTTTCACTGTGAAACATCCTTGCTAACAAATAAAGCAGCAGAGGTCTGGAGAAGCTCCCAGCAGTGAGTTACATCATTTACTGCAATGCTTGACTACATTTCAAATGGACTGGGAGTGCATAATGTTCTTTGTACAACCATAGCAAGCCAATGGTGGGCTCCAAATAAAAGCAAAGGATTCATCATTTACCATCCCTTCTGCAGCCTTCTTTTCATTACGACAAAAGGCTGTTTCAATTAGAGCTGTGCAGATCCTCTGTGCTGAGTTTGGTTCAAAGTGTTTTTATGCAATGCCAGCATCTCCAGGGATAAGCTTCCCTGCAGGCCAAGCTGTCCCAGTGCTGGGACTGAAATCTGTTTGGCTCAAGCTCTGCTTGCCATCTACCCTGAGCTCTGTGGACAGACTCTCAGTGAGGGACCTGATCCAGCCTCTCTGCAGGGTGTTCAATTCTACTGCCTCCCACGCTCTGGACTTGAGGTTATTGCAGTGCACCACAAAGGCAACCCTTTGGCAGCTCTTCTCACCCCTCTCCCAATGGGGCCCTGCAGTCCCACTGCGTGTGTTTGGGTCCACACACTTGTCTTCCACCTCCTCTTTGTCCAGCCTCACTAATTCCAGAGACCCAGATGCAATTATCAGCCCCCAAGGTGTTTCTTAATAGAAAAGTTAAAGGGATTCTATAGGCACACTTTGATTCACATGTGTCCAGCCTGTTTAGAAGAGCATATATAACACACCAGAACTTTGTGCACCCAGTGGTATCTCCTACAGCACTGACAGAGCAGGTGACTCAGGCATGCCGTGGCTTGGAAGGAGGCTGCAAACTGGAAGTCAATAGGTAGAGATGTGAAGCCATAACACTGTGTTGTTAGCAATCATCTTCACTCTTGGAATAGATTCAATACACTTGTCTCAGCCTCCAAGCTAAGACATGACACCACTAATACATTACATTTCCTAACATCTAGAAAGGACAAAACACTTTCAACAAATTAATTTTACAATGGAGTACAGTATTCTGTAGTTGAATGGTAAGAAAGAAATACCATCCAGTTTAGCCATTTACGTGCATTTGCAGTCTACGTACTCAGAGAACAATAACACAGCAATTCTACTATCCCTGCTTAAATTAAATAAACAAAGCTGAAGGAAATGCAGGAGATAGCAAGCTCACAGGGAGCTCACAACTCTTGAGTAGGCATCGACCATTACTGTTCAATACTGTGAATAACAGGGGCATCTCTAGACAATCTTTCCCAAAAAAACCAAACTATTTTGCTGTAAGTATGTTGGTCTGTAAATACAACAGTATTTACAGAAGTATTATGACATGCCTATTAGATTATGTCAGGCTCTGACAATTGATGTTAATAGACTGCAAGAGCCAGCATTGTTTACATTTTTGTATATAACGTCTTTTCCACCAAACCCAAACTTTCTTCACTTTCTATTGTGAACAAGTTAAAGAATTTAGCAAACTTTTTTCCAGCACCAAAACTCAAATCAGTGCATTCAAAGGTACATTCTGGTGTATAACACTACTGAGACTATTTTTTTGTCATTTATTTTGGGATCTCATAGCCTAGTCCTATATTTAGGCTATGTCTTTCAGTCTTACAACTTCCTCTGACCTTTGCCTGAGAATATTTTTCATTAAGCATTTTAACTTGTTTGCAAAGGATATGTAGAAGGTATCTGTGTGTCCTTATACAAAGATGTGATTCTTTCTGACTAGGGCACCACACAGAGAGTTTTTGTCTTATAAGGAGAGCAGGACTGACATGTAGAGTGGCAGAATGGGACAGCAAGGGCATTTCTGAATTTTGAATGTCTGAACTTTAGAGGGCTGAGTTTGCAAATTCAGTAGTATTAAAAAAAACCCCCACACTGCTGCTAATCTACAGTTTATAGTATAATTTTAGTAATATCAGTGCTACTCCATAAGTGAAAAATTCAGTGTTAAGGAAGGCAGGACTATTTAGTTGTACATAATTAATTATCTAGGTTGATATTTTATTACTTGTATAGCATTATCTTGATGCAGATGTTATTTTCCCCCAAATATGGGTCTTCCTACTCAAAAAAATGGGTGGCTATACCTGAGGATTGGCAGTGTGGGGCACCTTTGTTAACAGTGTTTGCAAAACTGCTTGTGGAAAACATGGGAAATGTTCACAAACAAGATTTCTACAGTTGTTTTGTAAGCCTTCTGGAGATACAGACACATGGTTATTTATCCTTCTTGCTTGTTTAGCTTTGGTTTCAGCAGGCACGATGGGAACTATGGGGCTCATTGATTGTGGATCAGCTGGGAGAGAGATGTACACTGGGCACCAAATGGGGAATTAGCACGGAACTCTTTCCTCAGCAAACCTTCCTGTTTGCCTCAGTAGTGTATTCCAACCAGAACGAGGAGGTTAGAAACAAAAGGGGCCCACTGCAGGGCACATACACAGAGAAAACACATTATTGTTAACAAAAGAAGTTATTAAAATGAGAAAGGAGCAACATGTTTACAAAATGAATGACAACACACATCTAGCAAAACATTTCTAGCAAAATGCTGCAGACAAACTAATAAATAGATATCCTGACTGTCAAAGAAAAACAGTGATTAAAACATCAAGGGAAATTATTTATGTTGGAGTTTTGCAAGGGAAAATTATTCTGAAGAAAGAGAACTGAAGTGGAAGAAAAGTGAAGAGTTTAAGAAAGACTCTTAAATTTCCTCAATCTCAACTCTTCTCACTTATATTCAGAACTGAAAGAGAATCACAATCCATACCCCCCCAAACTAAAGACAACTGTAAGTATCCCATTCCCTCCTCTCTGGAAAATGACCAAGTCTTTCCCTTTAAAGGAGTAAAGACATTTAGGAAGAGACAGCCTTTCTTGCACCAAAGTCCTAATTGAAAGAACATGGTATGACCTGAAGCAAAATGTTAATTGAAACCACCCTGCATTTCTTTTCCAAGCAAAGTCCTTTTGTCTGACTTTTCTAGATTAATTTGACACACTCCCTTCCTTTGCCTGGAAAGTTCTGGGTTTTTTTTTGTTTATACTGTACAAAGCATGAAATTATTGTCCTTAATGCTTTGTTCTTTCCAATTGCATGAAACTTAGCAACATTTTGAAACGTATTTCTTAGATGATGAAGGCCAGAGCTGACATACGAAAAACATATGGGTATGTCCCTTTGCATGCACAAACCCCATCCCCAGTACACATGGAAACTAACACTGTAGTGACTTAATTGATCTTTTTTGTCCTCAAAACACCTATACTATCAATTAATACAACACACTGCCATGTTTCTGAGGGAAAATCAGATGCAGAATCAGGACTGGTATAAACCCCTCCATCATCACCATCCAACACAAATACATTGCTCTAACTGCATCCAAAGGAAGCTCACCTTATATTGCAAGGCTTTAAAGAAAATTCCCTCTAAATTTACTTTTGTAATATTATTCCTTTCTGTCTTTGGCTATACAGCCTCTTTTTAATTGAAAAGTGGGAGTTTCCTACCCCAGTTGGCAACACTGCTGAAAATGAAACCCACTCTAGTTCTGTATTCTTCTAAACTCTCAGGATCTTGCAGAAGTTTACCACTGCTTAGAGCACAAAATGATATCCCTTTATTTTCTGCCATCCAGCAATCTTTCCTGTATATAATTTCAAGGGCACTTGTAATCAACTCAGCAGTAAAATCATCGAAATTGTCTAAAGTGAAGATTTCTTTCCTTCAAGGGCAACAATTTAGCTGGACTTGGACAGACTCTTTTATACTCCGTAAAACTTCTATTGCCTTTTAATACATTGCCCACCAAAACAAACATAGGCTGAAAAGACCAAGAGGTTGAAGAATTAAACCCAATTCTTCAGAAATATAACAAAACCAACAAATAAAAAGAGCTGATGAATATTTGAGACGGGAAGAATATGCACTTACACAATCTTATAAGATTTATGGAATTATCAAAGAAATTTAGAAATATAAATTACATACCATACAGAAAAACCAGATGGCTGAAGAAAAAAGGTTGCACCGTGTTACTGCTGCCCCTGCAAGAGGGGAATTAAAAATAAAGTGCTCCTTCCATGGTGCATCCTGATCCCAGGTGGCTGCAGTTACCTCCCATCAGTGCCTCAGCTGAGATGAGTGTAAATAAGAATCTAGTAGGAAATAAAATGGTCTTCTGTGAATTTAAAAAAAAAAAAAAAAAAAAAAAAAAAGGGGGCTAGGGCAAGATTAAGGAACTGCTGTCTAGGAAAGCCTTTGCTTGGAGGTTTAGCTAATGGCTTATCTTTAAAGCACTTTTATATGCTTGAATAGCTTTTAAGTAACTAAAAGCTATAAAATCCTTATTGTGCTTGCCTGCTGGGCTGAAAGTTGCACTAGTTTGCATATTTTGAATACAATTACGTGAACTGTTAGCTCTGGGGAATTAATTTCTGGGACATAATCTAAAGAAGTGAAAGTGGAGAAAATAACAACCCTTTGTGAATGTTTTGTCACATCAGTCACTGTGAGTTCTGGTTCATCTGTAGGTTACAGTCAAAAAGAATCCAGGGTAAAACAGTTTCTTGGGCTATCTCCTGCTTTAAATTTCATCTCAGAAAAATGAAGAGAAGTTTAATTGAACATGCCCCTTATACTTCCTCCCTTTGTAACAATTCCAAATCAAATAGCATTCTAATGTGCAGCTATGTAAGCAAATAGTCGAGATATACTTTAAAACTGGAAACAGTTTTAAGTTTACAAATGACATAAGGAAATTAATAATGAAGAAAGAGACATGAAAATTTGTATGGTTTTTTTCTCTTCAGACTAAATAATTTCCAAGACCCAAGCAAAATTCATTACTTTCAGGTATTCCTTTCTTAAGTATCCTCTATACAGTTTAATTAAGAAGTGACCATTAGTCTGGTTAAACTATGCTTTATCTTAGGCAAAATTTTTGGACATAACTAGTATACAAAGTATCTGTTGTAGTCACAAGAGAAACATTTCACCAGAATCTCTGATAAGGCTAATTGATTTTTGGCCAGAGTGATGGTAGCTATTAGGAAAGTAGTTTTTATGTCCGTGATTTTACTCGGAGTGACCCAAAATAGTGAGAATCCCTGCTCAGGACACCTTCTGTCCTTTTACATCCTTGAAGGCAAAAGCTTTCTTGAAAATAGGACCACTATCAATCTGCTTGTGGCTGAACTCCATCTGTATTTTGCTGCATTAACCATTGCAACATCTTCTTCCCTGTACCACTATTCACAATATGTAGCATAAAATTTAAGAGTTAATCTAGCTTTTGCAGGCATGACTTAAGACAATATGACAGAGGATGACTTATATGCTATATGGAAGGTTATATAGCAGAATGAACAAATAATCCAACCAGTTACACCAGCAAATGTAAGTGTGCAACAGAGAGATGACAGACTGTACAGGAAGAGAAACCAGGGATCAGCAAACAGCTCCCTGAAAGACCTTTAAATACTGTTAAATATCTCAACTGAACTCTGCCTGGAGCTTGGGAAACTTCAAAATGATCTTCTCCCCTCCTTCCTAAAGCCCCTGAACATTAACACTGTGCAAGAACAAAAGGATCCTGGCTCCAAAAAATCCCACCTGGGACATCTTAGCAGTACAGGAATGGCTGTACAAATTCGGATCAAGAGTCCACCTCACTCAGCATAATCTCTCAGCCTCCAAGCAGGAGCCATTTAGGGCATTTTCTGCTCTTCCTGTGCTTTGCCTTCTTGGTTACCCCAATAGGTATCTCTTCTAGCTACCTGTTCAGTTTCCCTTTAAATCTGTATTGTGGAAGTAAAAGGTACACAGTTTTTTGACAAGGAGTCCCACAGGTCTGCAAGCTGCTTGTTTTCTCCAGTCAGGCATTTGTACAAAGTACAGAAATCTCTTTTATGTGGGGCTCAATATAATACCTCGTCTCTAGGGCTGAAGGCCAACAAACAGACAAGAGTGTCTTTTCCTTCACCTTATAAACATCAATGACTTAAAAATCTGTTCCTTCTCTCATGCTCTAATTGTCCCCTTCCAATTGTGCTCTTCCACTCATTTACTTTGTTGTGACACCATATCTTCAAACTTAACAAAAAAATTAATCCAGCCCATCCTCTTCACTCGTGTCACAAAGTCACTTAAAATTCACTTTTGTCTTCAATCTTTGAGGTTGCTTTTCTTCTTTTTCTTTCTTCTTTACTCTAAATCTCATATTTGGATCATTTCCAAATCCCTATTTTTTTTCCTCCAAAACCTCCAGACCTCTACCCTGTATCACTGTAACTAAAACTTCATACCCAAAGTGCCATGAATATCCAGCTTCACTGATGCAAACTTGTCTCATCTGCCTTTCTTAACATCAATGCTGCTTGGTCCAGGCAAGAATAAAATAGAACCACAAAGATGCTAGGAAGGCAGACCAAATAAACCACAGCAAGATTTGAAGGTCAAACATAAAGAAAAATCCTATTCAGCCTAGATCCCGTGGGCTCCAGAGTGTGGCCAGCACAGATGGAGTCTCTGGGGACTGCTGCTGCCAAACTGCAGAGAACACATAGTAGGAGATTTCCAGAGGCTTCTGATACAATCAGATTCCTGAATCCAGGCTCTCCAGCTTCTCAAAAAGATGGCTATAAGATTTGTTTTAACCACTGGGTGCACTAGGTTTTGCCTTAAACTTGGTCTTTGTGTACTGAAACTTTCTGCAAACAATCAGCCTAAGGCTGATGGTAGCCATGGAGAATTCAGATCCAAGTTTTTCAAGTTATACACTATCATAAAAAAATCCTAAAGTATCATACAATATCATAAAGGAATGTGTTAGGTAACTTTGGTGACAGCCACCTTTGCCAGCTTCATCTGTAACAGTTTTTAAGAGCAAAATAATCTTATCTTTTGTTTTCTCAGCAAAGGACCACCTTGTATTGTGTGACATTCTGCAAAGGATTCATGCAGGCACTTCCATGCAAGCCAAGGTTTCGATATTAAACTAAAATCAACAACTTTATTGTAAATACATTTTTAACCGAGCCTCACTGGTTGCACTCAGTTACTGAGAGCACATTGAATGGTTTGGGTTGGAAGGGACCTTTAAAGATCATCTCATCCACTCCCCCTGCTGCGTGCAGGGACATCTTTAAGTAGATCAGGTTGTTCAGAGCCCTGTCCAACTTGACCTCATGTCCTTCCTGTGCTGGGGCCCCCAGAGGTGGATGCAGCACTGCAGGTGGGGTCTCACCAGAGCAGAGGGGCAGAAGCACCTCCCCTGTCCTGCTGGCCATGCTGGTTTTGGTGCAGCCCAGGACAAAACTGGCTTTCTGGGCTATGAGTGCACATTGCGGGGTCATGTCCAGCCTCTCATCCACCAGCTCCCCCAGGTCCTTCTTGGCACAGCTGCTCCCAGTGTTTTCATCCCCCAGCCTGTGTTGATACCAGGGCTGCCCCAACCCAGGTGCAGCACCTTGCACTTGGCCTTGTTAAACTACATAAGACTCCCATGGGCCCAATTCTCATGCTTGTCCATGTCCCCCTGGATGGCGTCCCATCCATGAGGTGTGTCATCTGCAAACTTTCTGAGGGGGCACTCAATCCCTTGCTCTATGTCATTAATGAAGATATTTAATAGCATTGATCTCAAGGGACACCCGAGGGACACCACTTGCCACTGATGTTTATCAAGACTGTGAGCCTCTGACGCTCTGGATGCAACAATCCAACCAATTCCTCATCCACCAAACAGTCCATCCATCAATCCTTGGAATATTATAGTGCAGTAGGATCTGGTTTCTTCTGACTTCCATAGGGAATCGTGAACTCAGGAAATTTTAGACATTAAGAGAAGATTTAAAGGTACTTTAAGTTTTTTTCCTTTCTTTGCGACAAATTCAGGGGGTGTGAAGAAATTCGTTTGGACACTGAGTATAATTATAAGTAATCATTCCCTTCTTTCTCCTTGGAGCAAAGTACATTGACTTCTCTTCATTTTAAGGTAGTTGGCTGACACAATTCAAATTTAATTACTCTTTCTGCCTGATAAACTCCAGTCTCTAAGCAAATATGTCTCATTTTTAAGTTTGGCTAGACAGCAGCAGTGTGATAAAGACCTTTCCACTCCTGGTACAGCCCATAGCTTTTTAAATCTTTCTTAGATGACAAAACAGCCTCCTCTAACATAGAATTTTCTCGTAACAACCTTATTAAATAAAAAACTAATCCCTAAAAAACTGTAAACTAATAAACGAACTGCCAATTATAACAAATTCTCCTGTCAAGATTGCTTGACGTGCAACCAGAGCAGGCAAAGAGCAACGTTGATGGTGACTCTCAAAATAAGGTTTACTAGGCAAGGATGAGAATTGTCACAGTCATTCTAAATACAATGTTGTTCTTCTCCAACTGAGTAAAAATTTCCAGTCTCCGCATGGTTGTAGTAGTTTAATTTCTATAATCAGTGGATATAAACATCCAGACAGCAAATTCTGGCAAGGTTGCTTGTGCTGTATAAATTCAAACCTTGGCTAACTCTGCACTCCCTGCCCAGACTCAAACTAATACAACAGTATTAAATGAGTATTAATACAACAGTATTAAAATGAAGCAAACACTGCACTTTAACTTCACTGTTCAGCAGGGGTCAAATCTTGAGCTGGACCTGTCTTCTACAGCCCATTTTTTTCTCAAGTGAGTGAATTCTGCAGCCACTTTTTCTAGGAAATTCTAAGCAGGAGTGCAATGGGGTTGGATAAAGGAGCAATTTGTTCAGGTTCTGTTGCACCACATGACGGTGGGCTACTGGCACTACAGCTTTCACATACCATGAATCATATTTAGCATAAAAACACCATGATCCTTACTGGGACAATACCAAAGAAGGAGTAGACACCAGGGGTGCACTTGTTACGGTGTGCTTACAAGGAAATATAAACCACTGATATTTCATTATAATACTTTGAATCAATACTCGGGGGGGGCTTGGGGGGTTTTTTGAGTGGACCTCAGATTGTTTTGGGAACTGTAACTTCCATTTTGGCCAGGCTCACTGTTGCTTGTTTTGTCATTAGACAAGAAATTAGCAGTTCTTTTTCACCCAGAGTATTCCCAAACCTAAAAGTGATCAGTGCTATCCCGGTGTCAACTTTCCCTCCAATTGTCTCCATAATGATATTGCCTTTCCTACTGATAATGGTAAACTAAAAAGGGAAAATACACTTCTTATACAACACCTGATCTACCTTAGATTTTAATTTTTTCACAGCAGAAGACTGGCATGTATCATGGACATGCTTACAGACTGCCACAGAAGATAGGAAAGGACAATTATTGCCAAAATAATCCAAAATACAATTTACTTTAAAAGATGTCTGAAGAGATGCTATTACCAGAATTAGCTTCAGCTTTTTAATCTTACTCTGCTGAAACAAAACATTAAAGTCAAGGAAAATGTCAAACCATGGACTCAAGGGGGATTCCAAATATTATAATGCCCCCATCCTAAATGGAAAAGAGGAAAATTAGTATTCCTAAATTTCATGCTGTTTTTGTAAATATCTATAAACAGCTGAGGCTCAGATATTTTGGTGGAAATGGATATATAAACATGCATACAGTAGTAGATGGCAGAAACTTTTACTGATAGACAATCCTGATTCCAGGGGTCTCATCTGTTGGCTCAATCTTGTAAAAAAATTAAGTTTTAAAAGTTATTGTCTCTCTTTTTTAAGATAAATACAAGACCCACGCAAAAGATCTTTGTGCTCCTAAACTATTTGAGAAATGAAACCTAAGGACACGTAAGCAACGTAAATTTTATCTATAATGAAAGATGAGACACCTTGGGGGTTTTTTTGTGAGGTGTATACATAGGCTCTTTTCTGATTTTTGTAGGTTTAGAAACATTTTCTCCAACTGATACTGGTAAAATACATACTACCAAGCTAAACAATAGGGCTACAGAAGCAGATATACCATTTAAACTTCATGTTACCATACAGAGCACACAATGAAAATGCAAAACAGGTCAATTGCTCCATATAGTTATCTAATTAATTTCAAATGAAGATATTTTTGTATATATGCACTCTGGAAAATAATCTCAATAAACTTCTAAAATAGCTTGGTAGAGTCTCATTAAACTGCCTGGCACGTATGTGTTTATCTTAATTCACTGAGGGAGTTAATTGTGATAAACTATTTTCTTTCTGAATGTGTACACTGTGCTTCAGTGCCACAGTGTTAATACCCTTTATTATGTCTTGGTTTCTTGAATTCTATCCCTGGTTTTTGGTTTAAAAAAAAAAAATCAAATGAAGCATGTGATTTTTAAAATAAACTGTCCTTTGAATAACACATTTTCCATTAACATACCCGAAGTTAAAGCACACACTTTCAGAATGTTGAAGGAAGGTCTTGAGAAATCTCTACTTGAATTTGTCTGTATACCTCAGATGGTCTTAATTAATACACTATTCGTTGATGTGTAAGATCTTAAATTATTCTGTTAACCAGAAAAAAAAAAGGACATTCTATTGTGCGTTTGCAAATGTCAGCTTTTGAAATAATGAGCCCATATTTCTGAATTTCAGCTTGTTTTTCACTCCAGTTTGAGAAGGAGGAAACAATCCCGCTTCAAGATTTATGACAGCAGCTGGGTGAGTTACGAAAGCACAGAGGTGTCATTTGGAGTGCATGGAGACCATACCTCTGCCTCAACTTTTGCCTTCAAACCAGCTGAGCATAATTTGCTTAATATTTCTGAAGGCTGGACATTGTAGTTGATGCCAGGCATAGAAAGTGTCAAGCAAAAAGCTGTCTCGGAAACTTATGAGCAGATATATCACTCAGCATGAATAAGTAGGAAAGACTACAATGTTTGTGGCAAGCTGATAATGCAGCTGGATTTTAATGGAAATTTCAAAGGTATAAATCACAATATCACACAGAAATATAATTTGCTACACCACGACTCCACCATCTGGAGGGGGGTCATGTTATACTAGTTTCTCCTGCTTCTTTTCTTTTTCTCCACCAGAGCAATATCAAATCATTTTTGCATCGTTCTTACACCAGGACAAACAAAAAGAGCATTTATTGTGTTCTCCCATTTGGCAAAATGTTTGGTGTAATTTCAGGTGCTTCACGAGACTGCATATTCATGAAGAGTTACAATTTTCAGCATTTGCATCCCATCCTAGAAATACCTTCTGATTTATTCCACAAAACACCTTTTTCCTGCAAAGCGTTCAGTTTTCTCTTATGTCTAAGGGCATATCATACTGTAAAAGTTATTTGAAATCAACAGTGAATCAATTTCTAGTCAATATGTAAAAGCATTAAAGCAAATAGCAAAGAAAAATGTGAGTGGATGGTAAAAAAGCAACCTAACAGTTACATTCTGGGGTCTGGACCAGCAGGTAGGAAGAAAAGAAGAAAAGGGAATAAAAGGTGCAGTGTCCATGCTGATGGCTGATGTGGAAGGAAACAGGCCTAAAAGGAAATGAAGAGAAATCCTAATCATCCCTTATGGTAGCACAGAGAATTTTGCTTTCTATTATCGAGTCAATTTTGGGAATCAATGAGAATATTCCTATGAACACAGAAATCAGCTCTAGCTTACGTGACTTGCCAGCTCTCTTAACGTTAATGAAGTAAATATGGCAATAGGACATGGGAATTTTTGTTGTATTAACCATTTGTTTTTTAAAATCGTTTCATACTAGAGGAAAGCAAATGTCATGCAGTAATTGATTCAGCAAATTCAGCCTTTTATGCCTTGAGCAGCATAAAATGTTATTGATTTTCTTAATTCTATAACAATTGCTTGCACAATGATGTCTACCAACACTTGATTTGCGATTTATCAACAAATAAACAAAAGGGTTTCCAATTTGTGCTATGTTGGTTAGATTGATGCAAACCACATGGCAATGTTACGATTTACTTATTAAATTACTGACTCTTACAGCCAGGTTTCTCATAGAAATACACTAGTATTACTACTGGTGAACTCCAAATTAATTTTCCACCATAATTCACTGAACTTGTAGTTTATTTGTCCCATGAAAGTTTCTTCCAGTAAGTGTCTAGACAGTTTCAGAAAAACATCAGAAAAGTAGAGGGGGTGGAGGCACAGCTACCCAGCACTTGATTCTTTACTTCAGGGACTCTTTCAGAAATACTTTGTGTAATCAGAGCTGCCAACTCTCAGGTTTCCACCCAGATTTATAAAATTCTTCCCACAGCCACCACCACCATTTGGAAGGAAAGTTCTCGTTGGCAAATTGAAGTTTGAAATCAGAAGACAAACAAAAAATAAGGCAAACTGAAGACTTCAGTGAGGAGGGGTGGAGGTGTTGCACTTCTGCAAGACTGTTGGGGTAACCACATCAAAAGTACATGAACTTTAGGACCAGATGCAGCTACACTAGAAGCAGGAATCAACTAAAATCTCTACATATTATTTATATTAAAGTGACACAGTAAAAACTGTTGAATTGCAAGAGTCATGGGTGATAAATGAGAAAATCAGAAGATAAGGGAAAAAACACAAACAAACAAGGAATAAGATGCACAAGATGAACAAACTGCATGGATTTATGAGAACAAAGAAACCATTTACCAAAAGTTAGAGGAGCAAGCTAAAGCAGCTTACAGTCACCCTCAGGAACTGGCACTCAAGTAGCAAAAACTTCCACCTCTTCTATATCTTGGCCATAAGAAATACACTTTTTACTCAAGAAATAATTAATTGAAACACAAGTGTGTTTGTCTGCCATATAAGCCCATGCCTGTTTTTGTTTGTAACTATTTCCTGAAAAAGGCTTCTCTGTTCCATTTTCTTCATTCTGAAATAAAATCCATATTTGTGTCTGACTTGTAATAGGGTATGAACCAAGGGCAGGATAAGAGTTTGATATGCTATTTGGATTGGTTCCCTACCTTAGGCTGTAAACTTTGAATCATCAAGATTGTGTAAAGATTTTCTACATTTGCCCTTTCTTTTGGAGTTAAAACACTTCTGCCCTTGCCGATTAAGAGTGTGGATTGCTGTCTGCCTGATCTCCTATGAGTCCACATCACGGTGCTGGCTTGCAGGACAGAAATGAGCATTACCTATTGACATGTACAAATTCAGAGACCTTCATGGGATGAAAACTCCTCCTGCATACTCTGGCCCAGATTCCAGCTCTCAGTTAACTGGTGCAGCTTGTCTCATGTGTTTTAAATTCTTCAGGGGGCAAAGTGACCATTCCAAACTGCAGCAGCCCCAGCCTATTTCAGTTCAGCTGCAGCCCACAGGGAGAAAGCTATTCTAGGATGAAGTATTCCTAACTGATGTTAATCCACCAGCTAAGAAAAATAGGATTGTAATGTTTTCTTGGCATCATATACAAGTACTACACAAGTAACCAAATTTAAATTAATGTCTTTGCTACTTTGAGGGGCCTTTGAGAAATTTCACAGAATCACAGAATATGCTGAGTTGGAAGAGACCCATAAGGATCCTCAAGTTCAAACCTTAGCCCTGCACAGGACCATCCCCAAGAGTCACAAGGCTCCTCAAAGTTATGTGGGGATGCTCCTCACTGTTTCCACAAATAAATGATGTTAGTCAAGTCTTTTTAACAGACACCAAAAGATTAAATGAGTAGGACCGTAACTTTAGGATAGAAAAACATAACACAACTTCAGGCCTTGAGAAAGCATCAACCTTCACCAACTGAACTTTTTGCCTTTAAAAAAAAATTATCACATCTTGTATTTCATTATGGCACATTTAAGAAATTAAAAAGGGGAAACACTTCAGATTGTTATCTGAGTCTCATGTGAAGTTCAGAAGCAGTATCTGATCTTTGGTTTTCAAAATAAGATCAAGACTAGAATTAGATAAAAGTTAATCAACGACTTGCTAAGCTATATGAAACCCTAAGTACTCAAACACTAAAGGAAGAAAAGGACTGCTTTGAACATGGTGTTATGCCATTGCACTGTTGCCAAAAAAAGTACAAAAAAGAAAAAAAAGGTCCTGATGTAATACTACATTCTTTAAACAAAGAGGAATAGCCTGAATGTAAGTAGTCATATATATCTACTCAGACAAACGGACTAATTCAAGATTTGTCTCACAGAATTGTGCTGTTCCTTATTAATTTCAGATTCTTATTACTCAGAAACACATGGCCTTATATCAGAACAAGCGCTGGCTTGCATTGTATTCCCAGCTGTGTCTGCTGGAGATCGACCAAATTACTGTCCCCACGTGGCCACCTTTTTAAATTCTTATCTTATTTGTACCAATTTAAACTGTGAACTCTTCTTTGCAATGACTCCCACTCCTCCAGTGAGTTTGTAGAGCAGCAGCACAACAGAGCCTGCACCAAATTTGAGCATCCTTTATTAGAATACTAAACATGATTTTAAAGCACTTCCATCTTAGAAAAAATCCAGAAGACAGAGATGATACCGATCAATCCTTATGACAAGGACAGAAAACTCCATAGGAGACCTGCTGAAACACTGTGCTTGCTCATTTCAAAGGGCCCAGAGCGAACTGATGGAACTATAAAAATGCATATCCAGTATGTTGCTGCTATGACCTTCTCAGATATCTATCCACTCACATATCCTCACAAAGACAGAAAATGGCACATGGAAAAGATCAAGTTTTCAGCCAAGGGTGAAACTTCCTCATGGCTCCTTGTTTCCATAGACATAAATAACAAAATCATACCATAAGAGAAGTTATTATAATTTTATGTTACTTAAAAAATGCTAAATTGTCTATATTAGGGAGTGGACTACATGGTAGTAAGCAGTGTTTAAAGGTGTTTTTTAACACAATAAACAATTGAGACATGATTTTTTTTGTTTGGTTGGTTGGCTTTCAGTGTACAAAATGGAAAAGGGGTTAATTGGTTAAATGTGTGGTGAAAAAGCGAGACATGAGAAAAACTTACAAAAATCCTTAAATACCATTAAAACAACTTTTTAGCCTCTAAGTAAACCTTTAACCACAACAACTACTTTAACTTTCCATTTGCAGGCATGATTTAAAAATGAGCTTTACAAGAAATCCTAAGTCAAGAAAAAGTAAAATTACCACTGGTTTCTTCGGCAGAATCACAGTAGGAAAATGCAACAAGAACTTATTAGTTCATTTTATTCACACTGTGGATTTTTCACCAGAGACATGTGAGGCCACTATTTTTAAGGATTGCATCTAAGCTATTTTGGCCTTCAAAGCTCCTCTTTGCACATTGGCCATCATTTTTATATTCCTTTTATCAAAACCTATCATCAGTTAATAGTTAAAACAGAATTAGTGAAGACAGTGATGAACGCATAGAGGTATAAAGACATAACTTGGGAGAAGCTTATGCTTAATAGCAATCAGTAGCAAAAATTGAGAGAATAAAGTTCTTCCTCATACTTTTTCTTGAACAATCCTCATCTGCAAAATGCTACAATATTTCAGATGCAATTTCTTCACCCTAAATTTCAGATTGTTTGAACTAGAACTATGGGGTTTTTACAAGCAAATACAGTTTTTAATATGAAGAATTACATAAAACCTCACTTAATTTGCATAATTCTAATTTTCCCCCACATTCCTGCTTTGAGAGTAGGAGCTAAGGCAGGAGAAAAAGAAGCCTGATACCAGAGTATCAGAAATAGGAAGAAAATTCAGTTTTGTCAACAGTTGTTTATAGTTTCAAAGGAGTAATAAAGAGGTGGAAAAGTATGAAAGCAACCTTGTGACATGACAGGCGGGTAGGCAGGTTGTGGGAGAAGGGTGCACTGCTCTGTGCTTTTTCTTTTCTCATCCCACCTCCCAAGTCACAAACCTCCTCAGGCCTGCAGAAAAATGCTTCTTGGAGATTTGTTTCTTGCTGAATTGGCTACAAGTGTTTTCATAAGCTCTATTTGCTTTGTTCTCTTGTGCAGTTCTGAAGTTGCTGGTCCTGCTGCCAGTAAAACAAAAATATAATGAAAGCTCTCTAGAGAGTTTAGAGAGCTGGAGGCTCCAGAGAGCAAGGAGGAAGTACTGTTGCTGTTTGATAGAAAGAAAAACAGTGCTATGGAGGATGAAGTGACTTCTCAAAAAGCACTCAGTGGTAAAACTGGAAACAGTATGAAGTAAATACCCATGCAGAACAAGCATAGAAAAAAACCCTGAGTAAAACAGAGACAAAGAGAATCTCTTCCCTTCTCACTCCCCTTTATAAAATAACATCTGACATCCACTTGTAAAAGCTTTAAATACTATAGGAATGTTTAGGGAAGTCTGAAGCAGAAATTCAATGTCTTCAGACATTTCAGTAACTCGTTGCTCTTATGGTAGCTCCACTAGCTCAGATCACTCCTACCACACTGCATTCCTGTCGTGATGTTGAATTGGCTATTGGAGTAGTCTAAACAAAACTTTCTTCCAGTCGCCTTCCTTGGCTTATGGCCCCATCATTTGTTATGCTATAGTGAGCAGTGTTAGCAAGGTAAACAGCTCAGCTTAATCCTCTCTTGTTTAAGTTGGCCCTTGAAATGCTCAACGCTTTAAAATCTAGCACTTGGTGCTTAATGAAATATTTTATTATATGGTTCGGCCCTTATCTCTACAAGCTTCTTGATTTATACACAGAGCTGTAAACTCATGAGAGATGTTTTCAAAGGGCTAGCATGGGATTCTTGCAGAAAGAGAGCAGTAAATTTGGCTGACATCTCATAGGCCTGACATGCCAGACTGACTACTTGAATGGCCCCATAAAATTACCTGTCAACTCGCTCCCGAAGGGCTTTCCCAAGAAGTGATGGCTCAACCATTTGAAACATGGCACTCCCTGTTCCCAGGCACTCTCTCCCATATGTGCTGGAAGCATCACATGTTTAGAATCAACAGCTGAATTTTTACTATGATGAAGTCTCAGCTGTTTGCAAACTGGAGCCAGGAAATACACTTTGTCTTCTCCACGCCCAAGGGGGTTAGATGGTTTGCCACAGCAGACTCGTCTAGCCTGGAGTTGTCTGGGCCAAGAAGGAAATTCAGCAAACAAGAGGGAAATGTTGAGGTAGAAAAGTGGGAGGACTGGTTTGTGAATGTCAGACTCTTGCAGGGTTTGTGGTTCCATTTGGCTGACTTTGGTTCTCAGGAGAAGAGGGGTCGGGGGCATTGGCGGTGAAGGCTGGATTCCAGGAGGAGGATTACAATTTACCTCCCAACTAGACTGGAGAGCAGCCAATGCAGTGCTGCATCAGACTCTTTCATGTTGAGGAGACCATGGGAGAGCAATCCTGAATTTTCTGGTTTTTAAACTTGAACTTCAGCCACAGAGATTGCTTTTTTGTGTTTCATTTCACATTGTTTCCCAGAGTCAATACGTATTCATAGAATAATATAGGTTGGAATGGAACTCTAGATGTAAAAGCCACATGAAGTCCTTGCAAGAGAAACCCTTCTCCAGCTTCCACTGACAGCCCCTTTGCAGCTCTAGGCTCTGCCTCTACCAACCCTAACCCTGGGCACTGACTCAGCCATACAGAAGTCCCACAGCCCTCCCATACAAGAATTTCTGAAGGAAAAAGTCTACTTGTAGGCTACCAATTTCTTTGGCAGCCTCACTTCCCTTACAGCTCTACCCTTAGTCTCTTGCCCAATCCCAGTTTAAGACCCATACTTGTGCTGAGCCTTAGCCCAAGTTACACAACATAGTCCTGCCTGAAGAAGTTCTCAGGGAATAACTTTTTGGCAGCTTCTCCCCTTCTTGGGCAGCCCATTTACAGCCAGACTGAGTCTACTTGCAGCCCTAAGCTTTGTCTCTCCTTGGTTCACCACCCTAACCCTAGGCACTAGCGTGGACCAAACCTTAGGTCAAGCCATAGCCTAGTTCCACATGAAGAAGTTCTCAGCAGACAATATTTTTGGCATCCCCACTCCAAATGATCCCATAGCTTAGTCTCTCTGCCATCCCCAATCCAAAACAGAATCCAAGTTTACAAACACCGATTATTCAGTGTCATGTCATGTCACACTAATCCACCCCAAGGGATTTGTTAACAAGAACCTGGGTTACCCTCCCATTCTGGAGTGGGTCATAACAGGCAGCATCATATTTTCTTCGCTAGTCCTTTACTACTTGAAACAGGACAATAAATACACTTTTCAAATTTGCTTCAATCACTGTTTGAAATTAACTTGATGTGATATCTTCAGAAAGTGTAGCCAATCCTATTTTGCCATTCATAATTTATCAGGGTACTAATCCCACATTTGATTAGTGGATTTGGAAAGTTCCAAAGAGGTTTCTATACCATTATTAGTCCCTTACACAGCAGTTTTTTGCTAAATAGTGCTAGTGTTTTCCTCAAATTATATGCTTTCTCCAGTTTTTCTAATTCTTATGCAATTTCAGGACCACATCTTCCAGGATCAGAGGTTGTATTTTTGGACACTCAAGTTGTCTAGAGTGAGCAAAAAAAAGACTAATTCCAAAAATAGGCAGTTACACAGAAGGAGCAGAAACACCAACTCCTGTCTTCACCTCAGATCTTTAATACCTAGATGATTTTGGTCTTGGCTACCACTGGGATTAAACCTCTAAATGCCTTGAAAAGGGAGAATGAGGCTTTGAAATCTGGATGCCAACACCATGTGTAAAGTCAGATCAGAGAACAGAGAAGAGGTACATGTGTCTATGCGGTGTCAGTAACTGATGTTGATAGGCTACAGCACTCTGGATTGCTCAGTTTATTAACTCATATTAAGGATGCCATACCCAGACACATCTCATTGTTATATTCTGCTTAAAAGGTAATGAATCCACATAAAGTCAGTTCCAGGCCAAGAGCAGCTGCAGTGGGATGCAATGCTCAGAGCAACTGGAGGGATTACAAACTGTAAGTCACTGATAGTACTCTGTCAGAGCTCAAACCAAGGCCTTGGTTAACTACATCCCATATAAACCAGCTACAAGAGAAAGACATGAAGAGACACTTCAGCCCAGGAAGAAACCAGTGAAAGATCTGGGAGTGGAAACAAGCTCTCCTCACTGCCACCTCGATCCTTGTTCATTGGACCATCCTGGTTTAGACACAGCTCTGTATTTATTACTATATATTTAGGACATTGACAGCACTTAGGGCACAGTTTTATGCTGTGGAGTATGCTATCTCTAACCTCTTCAGAAAGAGAGAAGCCACTCTGCGAATGCAGCCCAGACATGGAAAGTTTGTGGGGGCAAAAGGCATTAATCAACACCAATTAATACACTCTGTTCACATTTTCCAGTAATTTGACAGACACATCCAATGTTTTTCAAATGGAAAACCACCTCTAATCAGCAGCTGAAAGAGATGCTTTGAGGTCAAGTTTTTTTTCCGTACTTTTTGTAGAGTTTTATGGTCTTTGGGGAAAGCTCCCACCCAACACAATCTTTGTCAATGCCAACTATTTTGCTTCTTTTTGCATTTTTTCATTGTATCTTTTTCAGCAAATGTTTTTAGGTCACAGGTGCCAGAGAGTGGTAGAATCAGGTAGGTGCTTTGAATGTTTGCATGAACAATACATTACAGATTTTCATTCATTCAAAAATGCTGCCTAAGCCTTAAAATTGGACCCAATTACTGACCCGTATGTTTTAGATCATGTTACTTGAAAATTACCAAATAGCAAAAAAAAAATCTTTCAAAGAAGAGTTGATAAATCTCATGTGTAATTAAACAGCATTTGTAGCAAAAAAATATTTAGTTGGACTTGTTTTTAAGATTAAGTGCAAACTGAAAACTCAATGTACAAATAATGAAGGTAAGTCAAATCCACGTTACCCTACATACAAACTGTATAAATAGCTGCTCCTCTCTACTTTTCAGCAAAAAGAAAATGAAGCTCTTGAATCTAAATATCCTGTCTGCCAGTATATTCACATAAACACTCCTTTAGATCTCATAGTTTGAGCATTTATAACATGTAACAAAATCAAAGCACTTGAGTACCTCATAGCTTTCCATATTTTGCATGGAAAGGTATCAGTTGCTCCTCGAGGAATTCTACTACTTCCCAGAAAAAAAAAAATCTCTAAATAAAACTACTTTCAGTAAGACCTGTCAACACTGGACAGGCATTACTACTTGTATTGTTTGGATGGAGGTATATGGCTATTTCTAGGCGTTTTGCCATGACTGGTATTGACCCATGCTAACTAATTATGTCTGCACAATCACCATAATTGAATTTGCATTTATATAATTTATGACAAATTCTTTTACATGCTGCCCAGGCATCTTTAAGGCATTCAGATGTATCCCTCTCCAAGCTCATCCGCTATTTTCCACGTGGTTTAATTTTTGGCACATGCAATTTCTATTTAGCCCTCAGACTAAATAAAGAAGACTAAACAGACTCCTGTGTTTAGTGAAGTATGATAAACATCTTCATTTCCAACTGGTCAAGAGCAGAAGTAGAGTGAAAAATGGGGAAAATATGTTAAAACAAGATTTATGTGATGGATCACAGAGCTGAAGGATGCAATACTAAATATTGGATGAAGTAAATAAAACTAAGAATAGGCTGATTGTGCATGATCCATATGCTGAAATCTAATATAATAAATATTTGTCCAAAACTTTTGAATAATGAACGTTAAAAAATGAATTATACACTTCAAGACAGTTTCCACCTAGCAAAACACAGCTAAATTCAGAAAAATATTCACTTCAGTAAATGTGACTAATTCCTGTAAAGAATAATGTCTGTTTCTTCCCTGTCTTACATAGATCAGAATAGGCTGGAAAAATTTGCATTTCATTCAGAGCCTTTAATTTCCACAGAAAACTAAATTTTATAATGTATTTCTCTCTTCCAGTCACAACTAGTCTGCTTGTCACTGAAACCTCCCAACGTGCATCAAATTCACAGCTACTGCACAAGGATTTTAATATTCCTGAGTTCAAAAACTCATCCAGTTCTCAATTGTGCCACTTAAATTTTTTTAGCAATATTTTGCTAATTACTTCTGGGCTAATTAATGCCTCTCTCTGTGTGCCCTGGAGCCATTTGTTATGCTGTTTTAGTATAGAGAGAGTTTTGCTGCTCATTTGGTTCCCCACCTGGCACCATGACGGGTGCTGGGAGAAAGGCTCAAGCCTCTGGTGTTTCCCTGCAGGGTTCAAATCTCTACTGCAAACCTTAGGCTGCAGCCCAGTGCGAATTGAGAAAAACATGCTGAATCATTGGCAGGTTTGGTGCAGCTTGTTTCTCTCACACAGTAAGGGGCTGTTTTTGTTGAAGCTTGAAAGAAAAACTTTCCTGTTCCCGGTGGCTTGATAGAGGATACTGAGCACTCATGTCAGAACGCTCATTTTTCAACACTTTAAAGCTGCAAATTACATCTGAAAATAGAGAATTCAATTAAGGTGAATATTGCAGAGTCTCTTGCTGCTGCTAGTCACTGTTTCTGGCATTTGCCAGCACTTGTGACATAAGAAACAGCATGGGAGTCCAGTGTCAGAGGTTGCATATCAGCTTCTATCCCATCAGAAGAAATTTAATATTTAAATATGCGGTCAGAATACTGATCCTGGAATAACACCAGTGCAATGCAATGAAGAATCAGGCCCTTAATATTTAATCTAACATTTAAATGCAAAGTCCCTTCCTCTGACTGGATCAGAACAGAGATTTTTGTTCTGGAATCACACAGTTGGAATTTCAGATGTCACCCAGATGCCATTCTTTCTTTTTTGGTTTTTTTTGCTCATCTGAGCACCAGACTCAGCAGACACCAGTAATCACCTCTAACTGGGTTCTGGGCTAGACACTGGAGGTGGTAAAGCAAGTAATGCAATCCTCCTGCAACACATAGTATTAATTTTACTGGAATCCAGTGAGAACATGATTGTCATCTCCCACAATTAGAAAGAACCCAACAAAACAAAAAATAACCAAAACAAAACAACAGCCTTATGAGATTAGGAATAGAGAAATGGTAAATGACAAAATTAACTTTTAAAGCATTTCTACCTCTGACATTCATGGATCCATTTCTGAATATTTTTTATCCTCTGACCTGAGGCTGACAGAGTTTTGGCAAGAACCCTCTGCTTCCTTGCATTTATAGCACTTGAATTTATAGCACTTCAGCTATAAATTGAGGCACTAAACCCATGAGCCACAGCCAGTCTTAATCCTCTGGAAAGTGGCATGGTCTGAAGTGGGAGGGGAAAGAAAGAAAATATACCCTGGCATTGAAGAAGGAATGGCTCAGTGAATAGATATGTAGAAATTGATGGGTGCTCTAAGATTTGAAGTTTACGACAAGAAGTTTCATGTCAAACACAGGATCTTTCCTGTAGCAGAAACAAGACAGTGAAGAGAATACAAGGGACCATTTCACATAAACTTTTAAGGTAAGAAGGAAAAGAAGAGGAGGAATTACATTATAAAAGGAGAAGATGAGAGAGCACAAGAGACACAGCAATAGGCAGAAGGCTATAAAAATCACCTTGAGCCTGGGGTTTGGCCCAGAAGAACAAATGGAAACCTCTCACACTGAACAGGTCCTTCAAGCATAGGACAGCAGAAATCTGTTCAGCCACCTTCTGTAGGCAAGAACATTCCTGTAACAGGGAAGTGACTCTCTTATTGATAAGGCTGTATGTGAAAGAAAGTGCTTTTCCTGAACTGTCTCTGGATGGGCATTTAGAACCACAGAAATTGCCTTTTATTGGAGACCCTCACCTTTTGCAAGACTTCCTGTGTCCTTCCTGTAGTCATTTCTAGGTTGGTTTTGAACAATTGAACATTCAGAGCCTCATTTCTGACACCTGAGAGTTTCCTGCTCAGCCTATAGTTCATATGACTACTGGATTTCTTTCCCTTAACTACAATGCCTAAAGTTTTGTTTTCCTTTAGGTCACATATTTATCATTTCCTGTCCAAAATGAATTATAATTCATCACAGCTACTGGCATTTTTGTTCAGCTGTTGGCTTTGGCTTATTTATTTTTTTTCTGTTGGACAAGCTGCAGGAACAGTTGTCTTTGAATCTTATTTATTAAAATTGTATAATGGAAGTAATTTGCATGCCTGTTATGTCTACCATTGGGCTGATCCAGCAACAGACCCTCTAGGAACTGGTGAATTCTTTAAACTCTCCCTGAGGTAACATGGATTTGCAGAGATTCCTTGCCTCGTACAAAATAAGTCAAGGATCTGGCAAAACCAATAATTTTTGCTCAACCCCAAAACCATAAGAAAACAGTTCTATAACCTTCTCAATTCATTCAAACTAATTCAAAAGGGAATGCTGTGGGCTGTCATTGGTAATTTGGTTTCTTTTCCAGAATATGCAAGCATGTCAGCTGAACAGAAGTAGATGTGCCATAGAGAGGCTGACAGTATTTGTGTTTGTACCAATATAGGGTAACAGAGCTAAAAAACAGAGCTAACTAAAAAAAATAATCTCCAATGCCACATTTCTAGCATAATAATCCTATTAGATTGCTGAGACCTAATTAGGATAGGCTCCAAACACTGCAAATAGAGGATAAAGTTCAGAATACACTTTCACCAAGTTTAGAGCAATGGACCCTGTTTGAGACAAAATACACCATCTCACCTCCTCTACTGGCAAACTTCTTGCAGTACCTGAAGCACAGCGTGGGTCCAAAGCAGTTGCTCTCCTCACAGCTCTTCTGTGTTCAAAAGAGAGGGCATTAGTTTAAATTTAAACACTTGGGTCAATGTCCACATTAATGAGTTTTAAATTTCTAGATTAATCATGCTAAGATGGCTAAGAAGGTTCCACGTTTTTTCTGATTCTCCTCCCCATCCCACCAGGGGACTGGGAATGAGCAAATAAATCCATGACTTTTCCCTTCCTATTTTCAAACATCATTCGTTCAAATATGTTCTAATTATTTATTGGTTATTCTGGACATGAAGGACAAAATGAACAAAAGTTTAATAAGTGGAATCTACTGGCCTGGCCAGGGTGCAAGAGAATTCAACACCTAGAAAACAGACAATAGTTCTGCACCCCATTGAAACCTTAAAATGAAATTTGGTCATCCATAGCATAAAACCAGAAAGGGCATATTTTCAATAAAGATTTTTTTTGTAAAGGACAATTTCATTAGAATTTGAATCATCTTTCAATAGTCTGCCATTGAAATAATAAGTTTAAAATTAACTCTGCTCCTTAATAAAGCTGCCAAAGCTTTTAGAGCTTCATATACAAACAGGTTTTTCATTTCCTAATGGCTTTTCCCAAGACAAATTTATTCTGAGCATGTTATTACAAGGGTAAAGCTTTCCTAAAAGCACCACTTCGGTTGCAGAGGAAAGGTAATATCACAGCATTTATGAAAGCAAAAGCTAAAGCATTGAAACTGTAGTAGAGAAAAAGTTTATAATTTGTACAGTAGGAAAACGCTCTGAATGAACAATAAAAATTCCCAACTGGTATAAAAAAAATTATTGAAAAAAATGCCCCATCTGTTACCAATAAAGTAGAAAAAACTGCAAATGCACAACTGCTGTTGAAAATTTATAGTATGGTGAAAGCTAATGATCAAGAGATGAATAATTTATATATTAATAAGAATACTTAATTGGCATAAAATATAATTATATGATATATTAATTAAATAAAATTGCATGATTAAATACACTGTGAATTAAATATTACTTAATTAGTGGTTTAAAACAACAAGTAATGAAATACAATAAGTTTTGAGTTCAACAAGTATTAAAAGCTGCATTTGACTTCCATTCCTATATCTTGAGATACAGAGAAATTCCAGGTGCAACTGATGGATCCTGTAAAGTTATTTTGGTCCAGAGAGGCCTCCAAAGCAAGCTGCACTGCAATGTCAGGGTCAATTTTGTGCACAGACACACAACAGTATCATTTTTTTGGTATTGTTCATTTAGTGCAAGCCACAAAGTTACCAAGATTAATGCAGGGACACAGGAGCCTTTTTGGGACATCTGAAACAGCTTAATAAGTCTGATTTTTAAAAGGAAATGAGAGTTGTTGCAACAGAGGGACAAAAAACCCCCAACTAGTAGCATCTTTGTTCAATTTCTGCCTCAAATTTGACACTTAATTGCCTGTTAACTCCAAAGGGAAATCTTAATTGTGAAGAATAACGTGCATGACATCATTCCTATTTACCCAAGTGTTTATTGTGAGAATACTCGTTCAAGATGAGCTATTTATTTTTTTGTTCTGTTCTTCTGGGACATAAATCCCCCAAATAATACTAAATTTACCTTTTGATGAAAAACTCTCAGAAGCCTGTTACGTTGCTGTTGTGTCCTTTTATCCCCAGAGTGAAGACAAAAAGGGAGTTAAGTTGCACCACATTTAACACAGAGCAGCAAGAACACGGCAGAAAATGTGACAAGCTACCTCTTTTCAGCAGCTCTGTTGCAAATCTCAGGTGATTTGAGGTGGCTTCCCTGGAACTGATTAAGTATCTTATTACTGTTTTAAATAATCTTTCATCCTTCATGCTAATGTTTCTGCTCCTCTCAAAAGAAATATCTTTAAAATAAGTCAACTGCTGTGGTTATAATACAAGGCATATAAGGGACTTGTTTGATTTATTTTTGAGAGGTGGCTGGGGACACAATTCTTTGGCAATTACAAAATAAAAAAAATTGTTTGGGTTATTTAAAGAGCAAGATGTTGAAGCATCAGTCTCAAACAAAATGTGCATATGAAAGTGATAGTTTAAGTCCCATTATAGAGACTTCCCTTGCCATAGAATCATGAATTTTCTCCCTTTCTGGCATAGAGAAGGTAATTATGACCGTTAGGAAAAATATATTTCTGGGTGTTTTCCAGGATATGGTGCAAAAGGGCGTTTGATGACCACATGATTTTGCATAAGTTTTTACTAATTGTAAACTTTCATAAAATAAGCCATAATAGGGCTTTGTTTTTTTCTAAAATAATCAAAAGGATACAATGAAAGGAAGTTCTTCAGTTTCAGTACTCGTATTTCCCATTATTGCAAAGAGTTTGGGGGGAAAAAAGTCTGTGTAATTAAATTATAGCCATAGAAGGAATGGGATGTCTTTGCAATAAACTTTTTGATTCACTTGTATCATTCACAAAAAATCCTAAGAGGTGTGTAACTAGTTGTCACCATTTCTCACTAGCAGAAATCAGTCACAGGCTGCTTAATCCACAGGACAGCATGAAGATATTCACAAATATCTCCACATTCTTTTTGCAGCTAATCACAACAAGATGTCAGTATGATGTACACAATCAGGGCTGCAAATAAGTCCAGGCAGTCCTAACCAAGAGGAAAGTTATTTTAATATATTTGGTGAAATGAAAAGCAAGCTTCATGTTTTTGCAATTTACAGGTTTGAGGCAATTTGTTCTTCTCAAAGTTACCACAAAAATATTTCTGTGCTGATAGCCAAAATTAACAACTGTTCTGTGGTGAACATACAGAAGCCAGATGGGTCTAACAGAGGTTGTAGAGGTAAGCTTGACATAGGTATTTAATCATTTATGAGTGATTCGAAATCAAATAATTTCAAAATTGTTTTTTACTTTAATGTTTGTATGTTTAAATTTTCTATGTATATATGAAGTTGCTAAAGTTTCTCCCTGGTGACTACGTTGGTACTGTCTAAGCTTGTAAACACAGCAAATAAACTCTGAAGGGAATGCAGACAGATTTCCCATTACAGATCTCAACAGTCACAAGATATTTCAAAAAGCCAAAGCAAACAAAGAGAGGAAATAAAAAAAAATAGATTAGTTCTAACCACTTATTTCCAGATTTTAGCTTAATAAGTATGTTCAATGATGGAAACAGAAAGGTAGCACTGTCATATCATCACATGCAACAGAACAAAAATCCCAGTACTCAAGACAGTCCAAGTGCATTTTCTGCCTGGTTTTTGCACTGCTAAGTGCAGAATTCCATTTAGCAATACAAGGAAAATAAACTCACATCCTACAACATTTCATTAAAATCTCATTTTCTCCCCCTTCCCCGACCAGCCCCTCATTTCTATCCAGCCACACAGCAACTGAATTCAAATTGTCCACCAAAGAAACTAATCTGGTGCCATAACAAATTATGGCGCTCAAATGTCCTGTTTGCACTAAATTGGGGAGGGCACCTTTGTTACCCCTCCTTGAACTCCTCTTCTCTTACACTATATGCATGATTGTACTACTTTTTCCTCCTCTGGAGTACAGAGTACTAGGATAATCTCATTTTCTCTGATGAAGAAAAACCATGACATCCAGCATTCATGGATGAGCAACTCCCTCCATGGGCTGACCTGCCTCCATCTGCTTGAAATTAGAGAGCAGTCTGTGTCATGACCTATGTGCTCAAAACAAGCCCACATCCACCTCGGGGTCTGAGATGCCAGAATGGGGAGCCCAAATATTTGGCCTTCAGTTACTTCTGAGACATTTGTCCCACCTGAGAGAGAGGATATAGGCAAAGGTGTGATTGTGTTCACACACACAAGCACAACATCAGGCACTTGTCCCACAGACAAATACTACTCTGTATCTTTCAGTCCATAGCCCAAAATTCTTTTTAAAAGCTTGCCATGTACCCATCCTATAAAAAGTCCCTGGATGGAGGCAGAGTCCAGAAGATTGGACAACTCTGGACGCAAGATGAAACTGCTCTACACAAAGAACTGGGTCTGTACAGGCTCAGTCTTAAACGTTACCCTACAAATACAACATTCTAAACCAAAATTCATACAGTTGCAAGCCATACCAGCGTAGGAAAAAGTCATCTTGTCCTTAGAAAGAGCTAGTAAGTAATCTTTTTGCCATGACACCTTTTTTCCCCAGCAGTTTGTGAAAGTAAGATATGAGTGATTCAAGCTCTAACACTTACAGGCACCAATGGCTTAATTATTTAACAGTTCCTGGACTGCTGATATTTCCAGCTTGTGGACTTAGTTACAGGCTCAGACCTAGGGAATTGTGTTAGTGAAAACAGATTATTAAATAATGAAATACAGGCTTTGAAAAGCCTCCGAGATGTTTACCTTTAGGAATAAGACCAGCATTAAGAGATTTCTAATAAAATATTGAATGAATTAAGGGACTTCCTTTTTCTGTATGCAGAGGTTACATTTAAATCCCCCTACTGCATAGCAGCCTTAGGCAACACAACCTGATTTGACATTCTGTTGCCTTGAAAAGGATGAAGAAGCCAGGTTTTTCTACATGAAAGGCAGGCAGGACTTTTCCTTCTACTCTTTAGCTGTTCTCTAGGCTCCCTAGTCGAGCAGGGCTGTAATGATACAACTAAAAACCCCAGAAAGACTTTGCCTGACTTTCACTGGATTTTAAGTGTATGTGTGTTTATTCTTTGACATGGCTATGGCAAAGCTAACTTGTTTGTGAAGCTCATAGCTGAAGCAGACCTAAGCCACGCCAAACCATATAGGTCTTTGTAAGAGGATGAGATCCTGGCCATCAGTGAGCACAAAAAAGAGACTAAAGGCCTGCAGGGTCATTTGCCTCATCAGACAACATTGGTGAAAGGCAAAAAAGCCCAGGTTGCTACTCTGAGTGTTTAAAACCTGATCCAACAAAACAATACCAGGATTTCTGAAAATGTATTCCTATCATTTCCCGCCTTCCAAATATTAATCTTCAAAACCTCTTCAGTGCAAAAAGCACTACAACCTCGCCTGAGACCTGACCTGTGATCCATTCCCAGCACTGCAAAAGTCACTGATTCTTTCATCAAATACCAGAGTCATAGAAATACATCTTTTAACATTTTAGCTTCTATCAGCCACACAGTTCACTCCCTGAATCACTCTTGCTAAATACTGGCAGCCAGCTCCCGCCACAGCACCTTTTGCTGACACACCAAGTATGGGGCTGGTGTAAACACATGATAAGGTGTAAAAGGGTGTATGTGCTCTCCCAGGTGCAGGCTGTCCAATCCCAGCTCTGCTCCCACCTCCCCCCAGGCTCCTGCACCCTGAGCTAAGTCTGGCTGGGAATTTGGGCAGCTGCCCCAGTGATAATGGCTGTGGAGAGGTGACACGGCTGGAATCCTCAGTGTTACTGACATAAAATACGACTGTCTCATGATAAGGCCAACTATTGTGATATTTGCAAAAGCAGCAAGTGCAAAAGGATTTAGATATCTGCAGATGGGTATGGGGCTTTTTTGTCACAATTGTCCTTGTGCTAAAAGAAGTAGCAGCAAAATACAATTGCAGACATTGTGGTGCAGAAATATTCCCTTTGTCCCTTATTTGTGCCTTTGTTGCCATATTGGTTTTAAGCTGGTATTAAGAGGGCAAATAAAGTGTTTATTGACCCTTAAAACTCACAAATCTTGGCAGAATAATTATTTTCCTGAAAACGTTTCATGGAGTATTCAAAAGAACTTAGTCTTCTCTTAAGCCATGTCACAGAGAGCAAAGAGCATAGTGAAGGCATGGCTGTCCAAAGCCAAAAGATGGATCCCAAAGGCTGCTTAACAGAACTGCTTTGACAGTCTCATCAGTCACAATGACAGTCTTATTTTGCAGAGAAATAAACTCCATGCTCTTAAGCCTATCAGGAAAAGAGGGAGAAGTAACCTCCCTTTTCACCAAAAATGGAATTACAAACTTCTTCAAAACAGAGTATATAAAAGACTCAAATCTAGAATAAGGTCACTTGGTACCAAAAATGGATAGACTCTGCCAGTTTTAGTCAGACCTACCAGCTTATCCCATAAAGATGACCAAAAATTGTACTAGTTTAGAACAGCAAAGTTAACCAAAATCAAGCCATTATTGAATATCACACAATTATATTAAGCTGTAAAAGCACATTTTTCCAGAGTTCTTTTAGATTATTTTCATTAAATATAATCACAAGTAATTGCAAACTATTTTCCAAAAGTAAAGCAATTGCACAATATAATTCTACCACTTCTCCCTACTCAATGTACAACTGTACTTAACAAGCCTTAATTTTAGTAAAAAAGAAATATAAGTAGAAGTTTCCATTCCATGAAGCTGAAATGGCTGAGTTTACAGAAAACAGAAAGAAGAAAACTTTCCTACACACCGCTGTATTACACTGCATAAGCTGGAATAGCCACCCAAAATATAAGGGAAAAAACTTTTGAATTCTGCTAAAAAAAGGATTCACTTATATCTTTAAGCCTTTGGTTTCATCAGGCACCACATATGATAGCCTTAAGAATACAAAAATCACAAAAAACCCTACTGGGGTTCATCTAGCCAAGTGTTCTGCCTCTCCCTCAAGAGCTGCACTGGGGTTGTTGCAGAATCCTCCTACCTAATCCCTTCAGTGCTTTATGGATCTCCAATCCATGTTCTTTGAGTCTGTCCCATGGGCTGCAAACCCCCCTGTCCCTTATGAGGCCAAACTGAATTTGACACTGGCTGAATAGTAACTCAGAATCACTTCCCCCGCAGAAAGCATTGGTTCTTCTCTCCGCAAAAGGTCTAAGGCACAGAAGAAAAAGCTAAAACAATGCTCCATGACTGTTTTCCTTTAACTATACCTCAATCTTGCCCGCTATGGAGTGGGCGATTCCTCTCATCCTAGTTAATGCTCATCTGCAATAGGGGATCATATCAAAGGGCCTGTGTTCTTCACTATGATTAAAAGACAGATAAGCAGCAGAAGCTCAAGGGAGTCACTGCATAAGAGGATACCTCTGTTTCATACTAACACAAAAGAAAGCCATAAAAGAGAGTAAGAAAAAACCACCAGGCCCATTAGGGTCTGGATATACCTTTAACAAAACTTTGAAATCTAAGACTTGTCAGATTAGTCAGCTTTCATTTTTATGGACATCTTAGTCGTGTCTTTTTATGAATCCCTAATCTTTTGTTTTCCCTGTAAGAAGTCATTCCCAATACTTGTTCCTGTTCAGTTTCTACTCCCATGACATGCTCCCTGTCAGAGTTTGTCTCTGTACTCATCACCTCAGCTGGGATGTAGATTTTTTGGCAAGGAATATGTGACACACAAGAGTCATTAATTCTTGATAGCTCTGCAAAGCTCTTGATCTTAGTCTTAGTCTTTTAAGAAAACTTTTAAAGAAGGAAATGAAAAGGCAGGTTGCAACACTAGTTTATCTTTTTGTCTGCCAGCAACAAAGGAATCAACTGGCAAAACTCTGTGCCACCTCTGCATGACTGTGCAAGTGAGGGAAAGAGCAGAGAAACTCTTCCTAATTCTGCTGCCAAGGGCTACAAAAGTTGCAGTTATTATGGCTGGAGAGTGTCAGGGCTATTCGGTGTTCAGGGCAATTTCATATTCAACAGTTTCCAAAAAAGACATTGACCCGTCTTTAGTCAGGCAACACTAAGACACCTACACACTGTTCCTCTGGGAAAGCAGTGACATGCCATGGGTACCTCTTTCAGGTTAATTGTGCATCCACTTGTTCACAGACACATTCTTTGCTTCACCATAAAGAAGTAAGCCAAAAGTAAGTCCAAAGAAGAATAGATTGACATACACTGACTTCCCTTGCAGCTTGTCCTTGCAGTAAATATTTTGCTGAAGCTCTGTTTAAATCAAACTAAAATGCAACTGTTAACCATTCAAAACTGTAAATGCAGGTAAAAATGTCTTCCCATAGGCCAAATCCAACAGAACTGTTCATGTCTTCTGAGGATCTGGTCCAGTGTTTCCAGAAGCTCCCAGGAACATCAAGAATAAACACACAGGATGTACTGTCAGCAGAGCAGCATATTTTTCCCATCTAACACAGATTATGGATAGATGCCGAACATAATGTGCCACCAAAGAGCAATTAAAACTGCTTTCACTTTCCCAGTACATCAGATAACCAGCAATGGGGCAGAATCTATGATGCATTTACCAGAGAAATCCACACAGAACACAACAGAAATCTTACCAAACAGATATACAGAAAAGGCTCAGAATCCTTCCATTTATAACTTGTAACTGAAAAAAAACCAAAAAGCTTTGATTCAGCAAGTAATGCATATTTTTCTAAAGCTCCATTTTGTTGTAAAAGTATTTTTTTTATTTATAAGACTATTTCAATTGCTCACACACAATTTTTTTTCCTTGGTCAGCCTTTTTTTCACCTGAAGGCATGATTTTCTTCTTTTCCTTTTTATGTAATTACAATATCATAAATACCACTATGCCTTCCTGGATTAATTTAACATACAAGAGGCAGTGTTTCATACTTCACAGCATTTATCTCCAAGAACTGCATACGCAGGAAATGACCTGCAAGTATAATAAACAGATGGCTTTACTTTTGTTTTCTTTAATAATCCGGGCAGACAGCTCATATGTCAGAATCACAGTTATGCACAATGAACAAAGGTCCAGTGCATTCAGATATGTCTGATAGTTGGGCCAAGACATTCTAGTGCTCTTCAATGTTTATTTCAGGCTATGATTGACTGGTTGGTGGAGACTTTTGTCAAATATTTTCAGAGTTGAGTCTGTATTAAAATGGCCTGTCTAGTGTGAACAGATGGTAACAGGACAGATGAGGAAAACAGCTCTTGATTTTCAGAGGAGAGACTCTTTCCTGTCCTAGGGACTGAGTGTGGGTCCATGTAGGTTTCCAAGAAGCAGAGAACTCCAAGGTGTTTGCAAACTTATTTAATGTAGGTGGCTTAAATAATCACCCTTTGCAAAAATCACAGATTGACTGAGGTTGGAAGGGACCTCTGTAGGTCATCTGCTCCATCACCCCTGCTCAAGTGAAGCCACCCAGAGCCACTTCCCAGTACCATGTCCGTGGCTTGTAGGTATCTCCAAGGTGGGAGGCTCAGTCACCTCACAGTAAACAAGTCCAGACACCACCTTCTGTGTTTTAGTTTGTGCCCACTGCCTCCTGTCCTGGCACTGAAAAGAGCCTGGCTCCATCATCTTTGCCCCCTGCTGTCAGATATTCACATACATGGATAAGATCCTGAACAATCCCACCTCTCTCAGCCTTTCCTCATATGAGAGTCCCTCAATGAACTTAGCAGCCCTTGGCTGGGCTCTCTTCTGTAATTCCACCTCTCTCTTTCCTGTTGCAGAGCAGCACTCCAGGGAAGCCTCACCAAATAAATACACAATACACACCAAATATATCATTACAAAGATATATAGGACACAGCTTTCACAACTAAATCAACAGTGTTTTGCTCTTTGTAATGAATAAAAGCCTGTGCCAACCTAAGTAGCCTACCTTTGATTTCAAGCTGATGGCAGATCGTGGCAGTCATAAAGGACAAGGTGGATACCAAGAACAATCCACTCAAAATCTACTCAGGGATCAAGCAGTTACACAAGTGGGTGGGACACTCATTCTGCTGCAATATCAGGGAGGAATTGTCCCCTCCAGCATCCCCAAAGAGAAAAATATGGTAGCATGGTGGGAAAGAACAAGAGTACCCTGGAAGCAGGTACTTCATTATTCCCTGAAGTGGGGTGGCTTTGGGCAGCTTTCTACTATAGAGAGAAAAGAAGGCCTTTCCAGCTTAAGGTGAAATTTGCCCCTGAGCTACCCAGGGGCTGATACAGCACTGCACTGGCCTGAATCCAGACTATAAATAACTTCCCTTAGCCTGCACCTTAAAACTTCAGTAACTATGACCTTTCAAAATAAATTAAGCTCGATTCACCTTGAAGCATCCACTTTCTGTTGTCCTAATCATTCTCATAATATTATCACCTTAAAAAAAAAAAATTATTTAAAAAGTGATGCCGATTATTTACATATAGTTATATTTAGAAAGTGATGGCATCAAAGCAGATACAAAACAATGAACTTGCATCTTTGAAATATAAGATTTTTCCCTCTTCTGACTGATTTTTAAACTGTTTTTCTTTTCAGACATTATGGGGCTTTTATTTTGTTCCTCTTCTAGCAAACTTCTTGGGAAGTAGTAAATAAAAACTGTAGGTTACTTAGTAGACATCTCTTCCATAAATAAACCTTGCTTCCTGCTATTTCTTGTGTTTGATTAGTTGGAAATAATTGCTCTCAGACTTCCATGGTCCATTATGGCTCTCTGCTCCCAAGACCTCCCCTTGGCCTGATTTACAAAGGGCAAGAAATTGGCTCTTACACTTGCTGACATGTGGCTGGTGAAATCTGGAGGGAAGGCATGCAGTGGTGAAGAGCACATTAATCAAAAGATAATAGCAAAATACAACTGTCCCTCTTTACAAGGACAACAGAACAACTCACACTGATTTTCAAACAGACTGGGGTCTTCTGCTTTCATCAAGGACACTAAACAGACTTCTTCATAAATATAAATGCAAAGGGCCAGGTTCCACACCACAAGCTGAAATCAGGAGAGACTGTGTCCAAGTCAACGCAGCCAAGCTGGTATATTGGCATGAAAACTAAGTAGTAAATAATCTGTAGGCAATGAACAAGAATTTTTACAACACAGACATGTTTTTTTCTCTAGAAACTGGCATGACTTTTCATGTAATGCAAGCATGAATTGCCATCAGATACACACATGGTGCCAAACTACCACCCTGGCTTTTGGAACTGTTCTAGAAATGTATCTATACATAATTCTACAGAAAGAGCTTTACATGACCAACTCTTTCCTTTTTCAACATTCCTTTTCCTGCAGGCATAAAGAAATCTCCAGTTCCCTAGGCTCAGAGACTCCAGCTAATATTACAGCTGAAACTTTCAAGAGTTACAAAGAAGTTTCCACAATGCATTTGAGACTAAACGACAGCACTGATTTTAGTCTTTCAATCAGCGAGCCCTGTGGATTTTTTTCTGTTTCCGTTTGATCCAAGTGTCCTGATCTCAGAAGGGATCACTTCTGTTGTTCCAGTTAAACTATTTAGCATTGAACTAAGTCCAAGCAATGCAAAATACCACAGGAACATTAATTTTCAGAGAATAAAACTTTAAATGATTACATGAACTCACTGAAGTACTCCTACAACTGAATAAACCTCTGCTGTTTGAGGAGTCCAGCTGGCCCTGACCTTTTTTGTAACCTCTGCAGAAGCTGAGTCTTAGAAAGAAAGAAGATGGGGAGAGGGAGAAGGGGCAAGTTGTTTGTTTGCTATACCCATGCTATCAAAAATTATACAATCTGTACTCCCTTCCCCCGGCCTCCCCGTTCCCCCCCCCCCCCAAAAAAAAAAAAAAAACAACATTAATCTAGGAAGACAGTTCCCACAGAAATCCAGCTCTCTTTGCATGGCCATTTCTCCCTGAATATTCAGTCAGGAGGGACAGCAGTGTGGGATCAGCTGGAAACTATCAGAAATTCACCAAACCAGATCAGCTCTGCATCTTTTACTTACCTTTTTTCAGCAATATATTCCCCTTTTGGGGTTCCCACAACAAAATAGATACACAAAACTTCAATTGTGTCATGTCCTCAGCCTAAACCACTAGAAGTTTTTAGCTATATTTAGCTATTTTGCCCCATTTCTCTGATTGAGAATTAGGGCCTTCAATTAGCACAAAGATGGATTTACATGATAGACAATCAACAGAGGTCACAGTCACAGCACTTCATGCATTAGTATATACCGGCAGAAATATTCAAGATGCCTCTCAAACACTACAAAAGGTAATAAAACCTATATATTTTCTTACCATTTACCATCACTGATGAAGATTTTTTTCTTTCTTTTTTTTTTTTTTAGACATACATGTTTTAAATGCAACTACATTTGCAGTCTTTCACTGTGCATGAGTTATGTTATAAACCTGTATGAACTTTATTCCCAGACTGGTGGACTTTAATCCTATAATCCTGCCAAGAAAAACATTTCACATTCACTGCAGTAAACAAGAGCTCTACAAATGTAGAAGAAAGGCATTTGCCAGATGTTACTATTTGTCTTACAAGCCTGTCTTTGACTTTTGCTTATTTTCTCTTGACCTTGTAGGCTTCTCCCATACACACTTGGCTCAGGAAAACAAATGTCAAACCTTTAAAAGCCGGTTGTTATCCAGCTAAAAAGTTCCTTGAGACCCAATATATATACCTTTCTGGTGTGTGAAAAGAGCCATCCTTATCCTTTGACCACCACAAAAGGATCACTATATCACATTCCTACCTTTTTTTGAAATTATGCCATACACCTTCACACTTGCAAAAACTACACAGCATTTGAAAGCATGATCACTTACTGACACATTTGTTCATGTCCACACAATAATTCAGCACAAATTCATGCTGCATTAGCCAACCTAAGTGTCATGTGTGGGTCACTGCTGCTAGACGTGTTTCACTGAGCTAAGAACCTTCTTCTCACCACCCATGGAACTAGCAAGCACTGCCACTGAACTTCTGGAACCACTGAGAAGCTTCCAAATAATTAACAACTAGCGTCCAGAGCAGAAGTCTGAAAGCAGCTGTCGTAAACAGAGGAAGGAAGTACAGAACAAGCAAGTTAAGCAAAGCACTTCCTTCTACACCATCGTGTCAGGTTTGCCTGGGCTCTGCTCCCACCAGCCACATTTCAGCAGCTCCAGACGAACGTGGGGGACATGCTGCTATCCAAGCTGTGTGTGCAGAAGATGGGCTTTAGCCATGTACTTTTAGCACTTTTTCTTCTGTTATCACAGCACTTGCTTTGCTCCCAAATGCCTACTAAAAATGTTTACTAGCATGGGAAAAAAGACAGTTGAAACAGAAAGCAGGAAACATCTGGAGCCCCATCTTTCTATGTGCAACAGCGCTGAGAGGACATGACTGCTGGGAACACTGGGCAGCTGGTCCAGAGCTGTGATTGAGATGGTTGGGGGAAAGTATTACACCAAATTCTTGTTGCTGCTGGTTGACATGGCCCTCAGGAGACTTGCCACACTCAAGCTGAGGCGTAGTCCCATCCCTTGGGTTTTGACCAATCCTAGCAAAAAAAAAAACAGAACTAAAAAAGAAGGAAAAAGTGATCTGGAGACTGAAGGCAGCTCAGGCGACAAACAGGACACAGCTGTACTAAAGGAATAGCCTAATTCAGCAAAAATGCTCTGCCCAGAACTGTAACCATGGGGCCAGTCACTCAACAAAGCAAGGGAGAGATTCACATGTGCTGCATCCCAGAACACACTGTCATTGGGAGCAAAAACATCCTGGTTGTGACCACTACAGTGAGTCAGCTGAGCTGGCCATAATCCCAAGAGAAATTTAAATTTGTAGGTATTAGAGGCTGTTTATAACCCCAACACACATGAAGTGTTTTGATTCACAGTAGAGAACACAGGATGCTCCTTCCATAGGCTTGAAAGTTTGCTTCTGCTCCAGCATTTGAGTATATTTTTGTCTCAATGCAGCAGGTATGTCTGTGGTGACTATTTCTCTCCAAAAGTTATGGAAAAGAACAAAGACATTTGAATCTAGAATGGCCTGGCATAAAAAAATAAATTTCACATTCTCTAGGAAGATACTGGAGATTAATATTACTAATTCAGTTAAGATGAAGAACAGACATGGCCACAGTTAAGGCAAATACTTTCAATTCAGCTGAATACACCAACCAACATGAGATCCTTGGTTCTGAGCTTTTCATTCACTGAAGCTCTTACACCATTGTTAGTTCACTCCAGAAACATTCCATTAGAGCAAACAAGTATTTTAAAATACCGGAACATTTTAGTCACACCAGTCCTGCTCAGCCTGCCCAACAACCTGAATAGTCCTTATACCTTAAATACAAATACTTAAAAAACTGGAGGGAAGAATTTAGCATCTATCACAACCCAAAAAACCAGTTAGAGTTCATATTGAAAATACCTTTGAATTAAGTGCATTTTAGGAATATAATCATGTGAAAACGGGTGCAATCTAAACAATCAAAGGCAAATAACCAGAAAACCTCAGGGAAATGCCCAAGATACTAGTTTTTCCTCAACATATAGTTAAAAAAAATCACTATCCATTTTCCACATGCACATACATACTTTTGTTCCACTTTAGGTCTTTAGAATTCCATCTTCTGTGGTCTTACTATTCAGAAACAGGCAATACATGTACATTTTGCAATCCTATAGAGCTGTAAGCAGATCAGAGACAAACCCTACTAGAGAGACAAAGTTATCATACAACTCCCAGAAACTATAAATAAACTAAACTAAAACAAATTCACTGATAAAAGTAAAGGGAAGTTCGAGAAGTTGTATGTTCTTTTCCTGCAGTAGCTTGGGAACAGATTCTGGATGTGAGCACACGAGCAACTTGTATGCCTGTGTCACATGCAGAGATGCATTAGCAAAATCCTCCTGGGCTACTTTTCCTCCTGAACTGTCTCTTTGTGCTTGCACAGCATCTGTACGACCAGCTTGCAAATAATAAGCTGCCTGTTGGGGAAAAAATGTGGCAAGAGACACTTAGACCAGAAAAAGAGGGAAGTCATGTAGAGTGAGAGTCAAATAAAGGCTTTAATTAGCATCTTGGAAAACCAATTTAGAAAATTCGATGTGCAAGAATGGTTTAAGAGAAATTCTTAAGTTGTTTAGAAATATTTTGATGGACATAGGTTCAGAAAAGAGCACAGCTGGGGAGGGGAGAGAAAGGCAATTAAAAGTTAAACTTCCAGAAGGGAGAATATATTTTGAGTAAGGTTATGCTGTCTCTTGTTCTCTTTCCAAAGCCATCAGAAACACAAAACCTCCTTTTTGACTCACACCTTTCTAAAGAGAAGATGAATTAAAACACCATATGAAAAATCAAAAGAGGCATATAATGATAGCAAAAGAAAAGGCACTTTCATTTTAGTTTCACACCACCTATTTCTTGTCAAAACACTGGTTGTGACTGTAGGTTCTCTAAGAACATTGTTCCAGTATTTCAGCCCAGTATAATCAATAACAATCTGTTAAAATATATCAGGAACACCTAATTAGTTTTAGACCACGGCCATAGTTATCAGTACCTCCTTCTCACTGAATTCTTGTAAATATTTGGTATATACGGAAATAGTCTGTGATGCAAAAAGCCTGAAAACGTAAGCTGCTTAATTTATGTTAACTAAGTTTTGGTGCTTATCTGAACATTTTTAAACTTCTTGCAGGGGAAAGCCCAGCTGTCTCTTTGTGAAACAGCTAAAACCTGCATGACACAACTACATTTGTATTTATTCAGTATCTGGAGCAGTGCCACTATCCTTCCTGCATTGCATTTTCATTACATTTAAGCTCCAAACCCACACATTTTGCAGCACCTGAGCTTTGTTTCATCCAAGTTGGCCTATCTCACCCTTAGTCTGGGTATCAAAGGCAATCTTAGGAACCTTGTTCTGCTCTTGTTGCCACTGGAAAGCTCCATAATTGCAATGGAACATTAAATTGTTCTTGCATAACATTTTGTAGAAATTCAGTTTGAAAAAGCAAGCAAAAATATCCCAGCAGCTTGTAACCAAAACCAAATGAGTTTTCACAGCAGATAAAGAGCAAACAAACATCAGAATCACCAAGTGTGAAGTCCTTGTTGCTTCTTTCTTACAAATGGGCTCATGTTTTTCTCTGTCAAGTTCACTGCTGCTTTTGAGGAGCATAGTTCAGAGTACTTTGGTCATACAATGGCAAACATCACAATTCACACATCGAGTTGTGCCAAAACACAGAAGGGAGGAGGGCAAGACAGGGAGACAGAAGTCTGTTGGTTAAGAAACACAACAAAACAAACAAACAAAAAAATCAACGAAAAACTAAACAGCAAGAGAGAATTTTGCTTTAAAAGAGTCATGGAAAAACACTGAGGTCCCAAGCAGTTCAGTTAAGTCACTGGCTTTAAAGGCAGCAATTTCTTTTAAAAGGCACTGAAAAAAAAAAGTGAAAACATTCAGAATAATGCTGTGTCCTGGGCTAAGCGGCAGCACATGGAGCAAATGTTCTGCAGTCCACTCTGAAAGAAACATCTTCTGCAGGTCAATATGGGAGACTTTCTTCCTGTTCCAGCTGATCTTCCGCTTTGCTTTGAGGAAACCATTGGCAGAAAGCATGGTTATGGTCTTCAAGAGGGACTAGGAAGATGCTGTAGTGTCATATATATCTAACTTTTTGAATGCCATCCCAGTAAACACTCCTGCTTGAGCTTCAAGTCCTACTCAAACTTTCCTCTGCAAAGTCTTTGCTATTGGTTCTGCCTGATAATCAGAGTGAATCAAAGACTGAACACAGACCCAAGAGAGTTGGATAATGGCGTGTTTGAAGAGAAAACAGCTTCAGGCTCTTTCAGGAGTAACAAAGCAAGCTCAGCTTGGTGTGAATGTAGTCACTTGTGTTTAGAAAACAGAACCAATAAGGCACACGTTTAAATGGATCAGAGTTACTAGAGGTTGCTGTCAAAACAGAACAGCAAATAGAAATCCTAACTAAACAGGAACATTTCCAGGGACTCTGCTAGGCTGCACACAACCATGCAGCCAGTGTGCTTCAAAATTCACTGTACACTCCTATCCTTTCACTACGTTGGAACTGCCCCTGGTGTATCAGTCCCCAGCCTCCACACCAGCTTTGTATGAACTAATGTGCAGGAAGAAGGATGTGGCTACAACTTGCACACGTACCCATCTTTTCTGTGTTCCCCAGCATACACAAAAATCATATAACCATTGCTTGATGCTATGCTATTAACCTATCAATCCTTTTGCTGATCAAGGATACACACAATGATTATTCAGCTTGAAGAAAATGTTTTGGAAAACCATGACAGTGAATAGACTATAAAGTTTAGAAGATCATAGCTAGCCATGAAGTGTCTGGTGTGCTGGTGGGATCCAAAAGGGAAAATGTAACCAATGGGTACCTATAAAAGGGAATCTAGAGCATTGATAGGAGAGGATTATAGCCCAGTATTTAGCAGAGCCATCATGCTGACAGAATACCATGTCCACATCTGATGTCCAAGCTTTAAGGAGGGTCCTGACTACATGAAGACAGTTTTGAACAGGGGAATAGGAGTAAGTGATGATCAGAAGAACTGTGTTAAATCCCAGGAGTGCAACCTGTCTAATTTAACCAAAACCAGTTGAAGAAGCAACTTAGTCTACCCTATGAGTGCAGCCCAGGAAACAGAGATATGATATAAAGTATTTCAACTTATCAGCTACAAGGAGATACCATGAATAGGATTCAGACAATTCCAAGGCAAAAATAAGGTGTGTTTGGTATGTTTGTTTCCTAAACACTCGGGATAGCTCCTGTTGGAATAACCCCCTTTTTTATTTTTTTAATCATAGATGGTTTTCTGAAAGATGAACTTTATTTCAACATGGGATTAGTTTTTTATTAACCTGAAGCACTCAGCAATGTGAAAAGTACCAGAGCATAAACAAACTCCTTATAAACACAAGATAGAAGAGGAGTGTTAGCCTCCTGGATACTGGGAAATTTTCTTTTCTGAAAAGTGATCACTATCTTTTAGCAGATGTGGCCAGGCCTCAGTATTGGCAGCTGGACTAAATTTCTACACCAGACAAGGAGAACAGCAAACAGAAAGTATCTCCCCTTTCCCCACTGATTTCAGAGCAACGTCAACTAATGTCTTCACTGAATACTTTCATAAGGTGTGTGAACCCTCATGGAGCTGCAATGGCCAGCATTTGGCAGGGCTTAAGTTGGAAAAATATGTTTTAAAGGATGCTGAAAACTCTGAGAGCAGGTCCGACTGTGCCCTTCTGCATAACCCAGCAGACACAGAACTGACTATACACCACTGCTGGGCTGTTGTTAAACTGCCAAGGGCAGTTCTTGCCAAAAGTTCACCCTCATTTCAAAACTTGAGGGAATTTAAGGGACAGGATTAGATTTAGATGCACACAACAGCCCAAACTGAGTTGGGAACAACGTGGAACCAAAAAAGCTGACCGGTACTTGAAGAACTCTGTTACAGGACAGCCTGTTCTATCCTGCAGGGCATCTCTGGCCAGTGCAAAATGCTTCTGCCATCTCTTCTCTTTCCCTCTGTATTCACATAAATCCAAAGATAAGCTGGCTGTTGCTCTAAAATAAATTATTTCACTGGGAAGTTTCAAGGTTTCATGTTCATAAATTCATTCTTTCTGCAGTTTAAGATAGGTAGGTATTCAGACTGAATGACACCACAAATACAAGCACACTGATGCTCAGGCCAAGGTTTTTGTCTACCTGCTTTGTATTATAGCAGAAAGTGCTTTCGGGAGGGAAGTGGGAAGGGAATCTTACTTGCATCAAAACATGCTCATAAATCAGAGGCTCAGATGGCTTTGCTATTTAAAAACAGTCAAAGATTAAACAAGTGATAATAGTCACTAAGCACAACCATTTCGGATCTGCTGCAGTGTCACTTCAGAAAATTATCTTTTCCAGGCTTCACTGCAGACATGCACAGCACAAGATAACAGGACTGCATTTAACTGTTCTTTTGCAGTTATAAAACTAGGTTTGCTTAAATGAAAATGTAAGGAAAGGGAGAGAAAAACTGAGCAAAGAGACTACGTGGGCAGAATGAGGATCAAGGAGAATGGCTGGCAGGTATGGCTTGGTCTAGGCAGCTGCTGTTAACAAAGTCAGCCAAGAAGGGAGCTGGAGTTTGGCCAGAGCAACGTGTCACCAGGATGTCAAGGAAAGGGGACTCAAGTGGCAAACCTGAGGCTAAAGTCAAATGAGCTTGCTGGAAGTCGCAGGGAGGGCTACCTCTGTATGAGCAAATGGTTTTCAGTCTTCTGGAAGCAAAGAAACTTTTTGATCTTTGAGATCAAATCAGACCACATTAGTGAAGGGTCACTGAAGCAACTCATTAGAGCCATTGGCTGGACTTTCCTTGAGCAACAATTAAGGCTCGTGTTTTGCAAGCTGGTGCTGACCATTTCAAAGGAACAGAGCGACAAAATAGACTTCAGTAAGAAGCACAATATCTTTTCATAACTTTTGAAATTCAACTGTCTTATAGACAAAGCACTTTGCTTAGCTGGCTCATTTTCAGTAGGAACTTCCAGGGTTTCTCTGCACATTCTGGCAACTATGTTTTCTCACAAAACATTCTTCCCCTTTTTCCTCTCCAAGAAGCTTTTATTACAATGACAGTGTGGAAAAACAATAGTCGAAC
>JAWWMO010000138.1:14162058-14208238 GCA_035047845.1 Dendrocincla fuliginosa | reverse complement strand
TCACAAAACATTCTTCCCCTTTTTCCTCTCCAAGAAGCTTTTATTACAATGACAGTGTGGAAAAACAATAGTCGAACTATAAAGCCTCTACCTGCAGGACTATTTGCAGCAGATATTCTCTTACTCTAAATTTAAAATTAAATATTATGATGGCTTACAAATGAATACAACATGGAGCAGTTAAAAAGTTGATTTTCTTACAGGGCAGTCAGCCAACCATTAAGAAACAAGTCATGGATTCCCACTAAAGCACAGAGCATCTCCTGAGATTAGAGGTATCCATCATGAGCTCATATGCATTTTATGTTCCAGTTCTCAGAAAAGCATTCTGCTTTCCTTGCTCATTGTCTACTCATTTACTACATCAGAACAAAATCTCATTGTCTGGTTTGCAAATAATTACAATCTTGAATTTAAAAGAAACATACTGCTTCAACAACAAAAATTCTGTATTTAAGTTCCTTTCTGAAGTAGAGGAAGAAAGAAAGAGAAAAAAACAGAACAAAGAACTAAAGAAGAGTACCATGTACTGATATTCATATTGTAAACAATAGTAATCATATAGTAAGGCCCTCACTTGATTAACATTGTCATCTGCTTTTCCAAATCAACAATCTTACTACAGTTTTCTTTCTTCTAAAATGGATTCCAAACAACTGACTGTAAAAAATACATGAGACTGACCAGGTTTGCAATGAATAATTTGCTTTTTTTCTTCAAATGAATCACTAATTTATTTGACCTGCCTAGTATTGTTTCCTGAGTAGGATATACTTGGGAAGTGACTTTGTTCTGCAAACCAGTTAGGAATATGTTCCTTAAGCAATAATTGTTTCCTGGAATGTTTGGGTTGAGAGCCAAACTTGAGTGTCTTTGAACCAATTTCCTACGCTAAATATTGTATCAGTCTTCAGGAAGAAAAACAAAAAACTTTTCTGATGCTTCCAGTAGCTGTCATAAAAGAGACAGCATTTTTTTTTGTCACAATTTGAAAACAGTGAAAAGGTGTGCAAGAACTATTTTCAGTATCACAAAAATACCCTGCACAATTTTTGCCCAGACTCTTCAGCTCTCCCATTTTTTTCTTGCAAAAAAAATCACTTTACTGTCCTCATTAGCTGTCCAAGTATTCATATGACCTGTCTTACCAGACTACCTGCAGATTAAACAAACACTAATTATCCCATAAAAAGAAAAATATTACTACCTTCAGTGACTAAATGAGGCAAAAAATGAGTTGAAGGACAGATTCAAAGAGAAGATGCAGATCTCTGAGGAGCAGTTTAAGCTGAATTTAGACTGTTAAACTGAGGTCAGACTACAGAAAGCTTTGTCATACAAGAGGTCTAAGCATTGGTAAGCCAAAAAGTAAACTTGTACAGTACAACTAGACTGCTTAGTTCAGCGTGTGAGCTTTATTATCATTCTGCTTAAACCTACAACAAAGCATAAATTAAGACTAAAACTTACGACAATGGACACCTCCAACTGTAAAAATGACATCAAAATGCAAGAACTATAGTAATACCATTGAATCACATAAGAACCCAAACTGACAACTCATCTTTCAGATTGCTGTTCTCTGCGTGTTGTTCATTAAACATGAATGTAATCACTAAAGTGGAGGTAAATCAGAACAAAATTCTGGGCTATACGCAGGAAAATTAGAAAAAAACCATATAGGTCACAGAATTATATTCCTTTTGTTCAGAAACTCTGGAATTGCAGTCATTGAACATCCAATACCTACCCAGAATTATCAGAAAATGCAGTGATATGCTACTCCAAATGCAGGAATGTCAAATTGCAGCTATAAGTCTTATTTGTAAGTCACTAATGAATGATAATATCTCTGAGGAAAATGTTTCTCTTCTAAGAATAGGTAGGAATAAGTGGAAGAGTTCTCTGTGATACACTTCGAGGTACTTGGACACATATCCATAACAGGGTTGAAGCATGTTCTGGGCTTGCACAATAAGTAATAGCTCCTCTTCTAACACTTGCCACATTGCATCTGCTAAATATAGGGCAGGACAAAGGGACACTTCAAACAGAAAAGATAGGAGGGTAAAGCTATAACTGCTCTCTCTCAAAAATGGACATTGATATATGTGTTTTCCACATCTAACTGGAAGCCATGGATATGAGAGAACACAGGAGCTGTGATTATTTCTTTGAAGAGAGGCTGTAACCCACATACTTTATGTCAGAAGTAATGGCAAGAAGAGGTAGAGTTTCATTTTTTGGTCTGAAGAATCTTGTTTCCTACCACCTAAGTAATGTAGACTGTTTGCTAGATCCTGTAGCTGCTGTCTTAGGTACCCAGTTACTGCAACTGTTCTTTGGGATACCTCTGACTGACTGAATCTAGGACACATCCCTTCCTTTCCTCTACTCCCTATCAAGATGCCAACAGCTAAACTACCCTAGCAGCATCTGCAGTGCAAACTTCCTTTAAACCCTCTGATTATATAAAAGATTTATTCCCAGCAAACAGAGAGAGACCTGCTCAGCAGCACTCTGCCACATACAACTGCTCTAAGACTGCTCTAAGGCCTGTGGCTGCTTACAGCATAGGTATGAAGTCAAGGGACGCCATTCCTCAGTTCTTCTACTCTTGTGGATCACAGTTCACAACCAGGCAGAACCTTTAATTCTTGTACATTATGGATATCCATTTTTAACTAGAGCTAAAACAAGCTTCTCCTTTCAGTTTTCTCACCTGACCCATCTCAGCATCAGCCATTGACTTGGTCAGCCACCCATTCTGAGAGTCCAAATACTTCACTCCCCCTTCCAACTCAAGCACCAAAAACCCCAGCGAAGTTCCCCAAGCAGCCTGAAGAACCTCTTTATGACCCCACATATACGTTTAAAACCATTATCCCCAACCAGTCTGCACACCAGACTTTACAACTTACTTGTGCCATCCTCTTCCTCTTCACAAGCCGTGACTGAATGACCCTCTCACAATCTGAAATTAAGAAAGGTCCCATCCAGCCTACACAGGCACCTGTCAGATCATACTGTTAAGGGAAAGCAGGCTGAAATAATCTCCAATCATTTTTAAGTGAACCCCAAACCATAATAATCCCTGAATTTCAGCTAGACTTTAGGTTCTCACCCAGATTTGACAAGACTGGGGAGTGTTCATTCACCCTCAGCTTCCCTGCCACTCTGCTGGTACAAGAGGCTTCCTGGGAGCCACTAAGATGGATTTACAGAGTTACCAACAGCTCCTCTGATTCCCTGTTTTTAGAGTTGGGGAGGGCTAAATTAGAGGCTTAGGATTCAGGCTAGTACTGGCTGCAAGGATTGAGTAGATTTTGGCAAAGGAAGTAGTGGAGGAGTTATGGCATAAGAGCAAGACTTCTTACAATTTCTAGCCAGTAGCAGTTGCTGACTGCATGCCTGAAATATAGGGCTGCACACTGGTTTGGGCTTCAACTGAGTATGAATGTCACATCATTAGGGACTGGGTGGTAAGATCCAAAAGATCTGCCAGGAAAGGTGTAGGCATCACTTCCACAGGTTTTGCAGCCATTCCACAAGCACCTGGAAGGAGCTTCAGGTTGAGTTTAAGTGTCAGTGACCTCATGTCTTGTGCTGGCAGTCAACCCCAGGAAACAACACCTTATCCCACATCCCTGCTGATCCGTATTTCCACATAGTCAGGAACATCCTGCCTGTGCCAAGTTACACCCAAATTCCAAAGTCAGCACACTTTATCAGCCACTAGATATCTGACCAGAGACTTGGATGACAATTCTTATCTCAACCTTAGCCCTGGTTGTCTCTCAAACTAAAGTCTGCAAGATCAAGACCCCATATACTGGCTGCTGTTACAGAGAGCCCAAGAGCTGCTCCTGACCTTAAAGTGCATACCAAAAGGGCCAGAGGGCACAGCATAATTCTTTTATGCTTTTATACAAAGCATAAAGAAGTCTACAAAGAAGTCCACCAAATGTTTTTTGTCGTGAATAATGTCAAAAAGACATCAAGGGCAGAATAATAATCAAAAGGAATAGCCACAAGCAAGAAGCTATGAAAACCAAGAATATTTTCACCTCTGTAGCTAGAACTTATTGAAGGATAAGACCAGACTCCTTCAGTCATTCACATGGTATCACTCCACTGAAGTTCCAATACAGCATGCCAAAAAAAAAAGAGTGGCAAATTGGGTAACTTTGCTTGCAGTACACGTAAACATGCAACATCAATAAACAGATTAAGAAAAGAAGTGCTCTGTCATTAGGAGATGTTCCTTTAACTCTTCTTTGTTCCGAGGTTTCCCAGCTGTGGGTGCAAAGTATTCTTGCAGCTTAACAAATGAAGTCAGAGCAAAATGCACCCTGAAAACACCGTGCAGCAGTCACCATTTCTTAATGTTAGATAATTTCATGAGTTTTTGAATGCTACCCTACAAATACTGAATGAAAACAAAACAATTATATGCTGTTTTCCCTAACCAGTGATTCCAGCAAGCTATTAGCAGCCATATATTCTGATCCCAGGTTTGCCTAGAGATGTTTCTTTGGACTTTGCTTCTTGCTTGTGTCTGGTAGGCAACAGAAAAAGTGTCCCATGCCAGAAGCAGAGCTATAATTAGCCTCATGTCCTGCAAATCTTTGAGAACACACTCCTTAGAAAATTCAGTTGAGAAACAATTTGGGAAGTGAGGAACTAGATTTTTATAAGTCTTGTGTCTCAACTTTTAACGCTGCTCCACACACAGCATTAAATCTCATAATACCCAAAGAAAGTAGTAAAGAAAAAACCATGAGAAATAGTTTTGAAAGCAGCTCCTGATTTTAGACTTATGGAAAATCATATTTATCTGATTTTTCAGATGAGACAAATGCAGTCTGCAGCAGAAGCTGACCCAGAGAGACACAAAACATCTTCAGGATATATCCCTCAGGAAATAACATTGCATTTGAGAATGCTTATTAATGTCATCTTAGTCGCACATCAAGTTACAATAAAAACTACTCCTGCAATAGTGTTAGCTAGTAGATGCTTTCTTCCTGCATTTCATTTTATCAAGATGTAAGAAAATTCACAAAAATAAGATCCTAAAAGATAATACGAGGAGTAATTAACAAGTTGCAGGGGGGTAGATTCCTTCACACACGTACACAACTATCAGATACCCCTGCTCAGGATTCTCACATGACAGTTAACCTGAATTATCTCTGCAGATACATGTCCAAGAGTTATCACTTCAAAAAATAAAAATAAATCTCATTAGTATTTGCTCTTATAAAACCAGGCTTGGTTAAAATGTTCCAGCTAGTTAGGCAGCTAGAATTTCATTACAGTGAGAAGGGATGATCACACACACATTCAAGGACAACTCTCATGAAACTCATGTTTGACAGGAAATTGTACAGGAAGTGAATTTAGAGAGATCAAAATGAGGGTGGTATGTTCCCAGGACCTGGGGCAAGTCAGAAATCTCACAGCTGATTTTTATACATATGGTAACTTGATCAGAGTGGATATAGCAGAGAAGGGAAAGAAATCATTGATTGAAAATATAAAGAAAAGGAAAATGAGCATGGGAATGAGAACTCAGTATCTCAGTAAATAAACCAGACCACAAAATCCCCAAAATAAAAATATTTTTTTTTTAAAAAAGGCACTTCCTAAGCTATTTTATTGTAGTAGGAACAGAAATACCATCATTTGGGAGATGCACATCAGAGCCTGGCCACTTCAATAGCAGGATCTGGAGTGAGTTGCTGTGCATGTGTTTTCCCTTACCTTCCAGCCAGTGCACTCAGTGCACTCCTGCCCTGACACTGCAAGCTGAAAAGCAGAGCATTTTTAAGTGCCCAGCCTCAGAATGCTGCTATCTTTGTTAGTGTTTATTAGAAACAGGCAAAGGGATTCTCTTTGTTATGTTCTCTGAATTTCCAGAACAGCCATGGAGAGGAATTTCAGAAGCCTGTAGGAAATGTATGTGGGCTGCAGTGTGTGGATCCCACAGCCACTGTGCATTTCAGGCAGCCATCTGGTGATTTGTGGTAGCCTGAACTTTGATCACAAGTCGAAACAGTTTAATAACATGACATACAGCATGTCCAAGTAAGAGCAGAGAGCAAAGCATTAATTTGAGCTATAACCCTGACATTCTCTGGGAAAATTCACAACTTACAATATCTTCCCAGATGACTAAAAGAATAAAATCTGATATTTCATTTTCTGGTTTATTTCAAAACCCGCACCATCTTATTTTTGATCTTTTGACCAACTGAAAATTATAGGGGCTAAATCATAATCTGTTTGAATGACTTTTCCTTTACTGCCATAAAAACAGGCAGCTCAGCGAATACCAGTACATGAACTGGAAATAATTTGAACTTACACCCATTTGTTCTTTCAAGAGACACAAAATCCAACACTGAGTCCATGCTCTGTGTAGTTTTGTTAAGAGAGACACGTCTTGGGCCTCTTTGGGGAGAATCCCAGAGCCAAACAGGAAAGAGGAGGAGCAATGAATGGGAAAACACAAGAAAAGATGCTTCCCACACAGCCATAGGATTTCTCTGGGGCTTTACAAAATTTAGGCCAAAATCTCAGTTACATTTGTAGTACCTGACTGATTTCTGAAAGTTGTGAATGCAGGGGAGCAAAATTTGGCACCCTGTTTTTATCACTGCAAAATAAGAGAAATATATTTTTTAAAAAACAACTTAAAAGTCATATTTTCTAAAACAAAACAACCACAAGTGGCAATGCTCAAAAAAATTAAAAAATAATTAAATAATAAAATAATTAAAAATAAATTATAGCTTATTATAGCTTTCAGACATTTTTAAAACTTTCCCCATAAAAAAATCATGAGGAATCTACTTAAGAAAACACAACTTTTGGAATCTGAGCTTCAGGCAAAAAAAGTCAGAACTCTGAAGGTCAAAATAGAAGAGGACAGCAGAGCTTAAAAAAAACCCCACGAGGTCATGGGCCTGTAATGAATAAAACTGAAGTCAAGCCTGCACTTCTGGGCTCACACACAGGGCAAACCATCCGGACTGACTATGCAAAAGAGTTCCATCAGCAGGGCCGAGGGCTGTCATGTATTCCAGCAGGATGTACCAATGGGAAGACCCAAGTAAAAAGGCAAAAGTGTGAGAAGAGGCAGGCTGGAGTCACTTTCTTCCACTCTGCTGGATGATTTCCCCATTTCTGCATTCCCATAAAATATGTGATACTTCTCATTCCTGGCTGTATAATGTGGTCAGACTCTCCATCCACTTTGTCCTACATTGTCTGATGCTATTAAAGAGATTTGGCTGAAAACATGGGAAAGTCAGCTCTGTGCATATTTTGCTTTTCATTTTCTTGGGTTTCTGCTGTAAGTGAAATAAAAAACCTCCTTCAGTTTGCCCGATGTAAAAACGAACAACCACGATTCTCCTCACTGTGAGCAGCAGCACACAGCCCTCACAGCACCTTCCAGCACTACATGATGAACTGTAGATGACAATTCATCCAAGTGCTCCTTAATTGAGAGCCTTTGGAAAGGCTCAGGTGGCATGCACACATATGGACCAGCCTCTAGGAAATCAGAAATGGCTGAAGGAAGGGAGAAGGACCAGGTCTAAGATGGGAGAGTTCAATGCATTTAGGGTGCAGCTGCATAAGCTTTGTTCTGTGTTTCATTCTGGGGTCTTATTTCCCAGTCATTAATACTAACACAGCTTCACAACCACATTCACTCAGAGCTGAAGTGAATTTGGCAGCAGACACGGACCAGAAGCTGGACAGGAGTCTACACAGTGCATACAACAGGGACATGAGATACATCAAGTGTGTGTTTCCCCCCTCACCATCCCTCCAAGATAATCCACCACCCTTCTCACACTTAATGGCAGTGCAAAAGCACAAATCTGAAGGACCATAGGCAGCTCTCCCACTTTGGTTACTGCTTTTCTTTCTTCCCTGAGAAATCTGGGGGTTTCTCCTAGCACTAGCCTGCTCACCTGGTTTTGCTGCCATGGCAACAGCATGAGGAAGGGATCTGAGAGTAAGCCATAGCTACAAGCACCACAGACAAGTTTAGAAAACTGAAATCCACAGCCTTAAAAGCCCATCTTCTGGATCACCACCATGGGTCAATTCCACATGCTCAGATTATGCACTGGGTTGCTGACTGAGAAACCACAGTACAGTTCTCATCCTACTCTTATCAAAAACTCCCAGATGTGTCCACAGAGATGAGGCCACATTTATTTTTCAGTATCCTTAGTTATAAGGGCAGAATCAATAGTCTAGTCTGCCAGAACACCACCAGTTTTCAACCCTTTTTCCCCTAAGGTATCAAAAGAAACTTCTCAAGCACAGTCACAAACCTTGGTATGTCTTTATTTGTTCAAATAAGAATGGAGGGAGAACATGGGCTGTCCTCTTTCCTGTGTCTTTTGCCCCGCTCTGTACCATCTACACCCAAAGGGCAGGGACAGCCTAGTCAAATACTCCCATGACCTCTATGTTTACTGACCAGCCAAATAACTTCGGTACATGAGCAGCAACTTCAGTATGACTCACAGATGGCTCAGCACAGCACACTATTGCAGCAAAAACTACTATGTGAGCATCTCTGAATGCTTCTGGTCCTCTGTACACCCACACACATCACCCTGCCCACCCACACACATCACCCTGCCCACATGGCACCTCTTTTACAATGGCATTGCACTTGAAATACAACTTCAAATGTAAGGTAAGTATGAAGATGTTTGTGCTGGCAAAATAATAATTCTAGTTTGGAAACTCGCAGTGATCATTCCAGTAAAATGCAACTATTTTTTTCTTGATCATGAATGCCTTAAAAACATCTCTTTGAAATGGTTGTTCTAAAACTAATATATACTTGCAAGGAACTAATTACTCTTTCATCCTCTTCTACTTTTCCCAAAAGACAAATTAGTTACTATTTGTAAATGGATTCTCAACATGAAGTTCCTTTTAAAGAATAAGGAGCAGGGGAGACAAAAAAATGTAGGACTGGACTCAGTTACAGAATGACAGGATTTTTGGTTTATAGATTCAGACATTTCTCAATAATTTCTTTGTATTATTGCCCAACAGTAGTTTTATATAACATCAGTTTAGCAATACAAGAGGATAAGCCTCATCCGAAAGTTGGGAAATGGAATTCATATTTTGTCATTGAAAGCGCAGAACTAAAGTTATCATGAGTAACAGGAAATTTCAAAAAATAAAAAAAAAGGCTTTTACTCGGCACTCAAATAAGCTTTTAACCACCAGGATGAAGAGAGACGAGAAGCTGACAAGCAGTCTGGCATCACTGCTTTGTGAGCTGAGAATTCAGTGAACACTTTCTGAACTGAAAGCAGCTATGAATGATACTGCCCTTCATCCAGACAGCATAAATGTAAAGAGTCTGAAGAAGTGACAACATAGCTGATATCAGTGTAATAAGGGAATTCTATTCACTGGAAAACTACTAATTAAAACCCCCCGAATATTTCCAAGATGTGAGATTTCAAAGATTTTTGGAAGAATCAAGTTTTACAAGAACATCTTTAAAAGTGTTTTCTGTAGCCTCAGTAGAAAAATTAACTTTCTAATTTCTTAGATTTGAAAAAAATCATCACTGGGCTTACCATGCTGTCATTCACATGTGAATAGAGCTCTCCAAAACCATCCACAGAGTTATCTCACAAACCTCTCCAAGGCTCTCTTGGGCTACACTGCCAATAAAATGATCAGTGCTGCAAATATTGAGATGTCATGCCCTGACTATTATGTTAGCCAACACTATTTTATTGTTCTTTAAGGTTCCTTAGCTCTGATTACCTACTTTGCCTCTTCTATGTACTGATGCTACACACTTTAAAGTAACTTACCACTCCTTATAACTGGGATACTACACAGTACAAGCTGACACTACTTTTTCCTCTACAGTTCATAACAATAGAGTAAGACCAATTTAAAAAAAAAATAAGAAAAGAAGCTTCAGGGAAACTTTGAGTTCAGCTTTCAGAAAAAACCAAGCAGATGAGAATTGGAATTCAGATACCTGCACTGACTTTTGACTCAAGTCCGTGCTGTGACAGCAGAAAAGAGTATTCTAATGGGAAAATTATCCAAGCACACCCTGAGAATTAAAGCCAAAAACAGTCATTATACACATTGCCAAATATATTGTTCATTCTGAGCCTTCCCCTTTAAGGGATACAGAAGACTTGAAGTGACACAGGAAAAAAAGTTTGAGACAAAGATCGTGAGAGAGGTTACTCTTGTAGTACTTTTGATCTGGCTGACACAGAGAGGTAATAAAAATTCGTAAGATGACTGTTCTTGCTCAACTTTCAGGGCAAAAACACCTGGCCAAAGCTGACTCAACCTTGACATCTTTTGATCCCCAGTGCCCCATTTCTTTGTAACCAAAGGTACTGTGAAGTATTCACAGAAACACACATTTCCCAGTGGGTTTTGGTGTAGCCTGATTACTGTGGAATGGCAAGAAACACAAAAGCTACAATAATCCTGGATACCAAACCAAACAAAAAACCCCACCCAAACCACCACCACAGGAAAAGTTAAAACCTTCCCATTTTCAAGAAACACATTTATATGGCTCTGCATGCTCAACATAGACAGCCTTTGTCTTTCAGTGTCAGTATAAGAACTGGCAGATAATATTATTGATACAAATAGGCAATTCTAAAAAGTGGAATTTTTGCTACCTGAAACAAAGTGAGCAATGTGATGGGTTTCAGTCCAAGGAAAGCTACAAAGCAAAAGCAACACAGTCTGGAAAAGAGGGCGTAGGAGATGAGAATTTCAGAAATGCACACATGGGATGTTTGTAACACACCTTAACTAATTATACTACGCAGGCCACTACACTCTACATTCCCTAAGAAAATAAACATGTTCCTTGTATACCTTTGGTTATGGTCCAGAGGACAGGGAGCTAAATAATGTCTTAGCAGCACCTGATGTAGGCAATTGAGCTTTTATACCTTTTATACCTCTTTTTCTATAGAAAAAGACCCATTCTACTAACTACTATACTAATAGAGAATAAAATAAATTAAATAAAGAAAAAAAGACGTTGGTAGGACTGTTATAGAAACCCTCATGCATTTTAAGTTAATAAATCAAATTTACCCACAGTCCTTGAGTTCATGCTATGGGTCAACATAATCATAATTTCACTGTGATCCTTAAGGCACTGAGTTAAATTTCCACAGTTATTTTTCCTCATGTTATGTTCTCCAAGCTAGTTTAATAATCAGTCATATTTGCTGTGTCTCATACTGCTATGAGCTTTCCTAACATTGGGTTTATTCAGGAAAGAAGGAAACTGAGAAAGCAATGACTTATAGGAACATTTTTATATAATGTAAAAGTCACCTTATAAATACAATGGAAGTCCAAAGACTTTTAGTGAAGGTAGAAAATGATACAACATCCTCCAAAGTTTATGCCAGGGACTGGAATCTGTTTAATTTCAGAAGGATTTGAATCAGGCTGTTGGACTAACTTCCAACTAACTTTTTATATACAGGGACAGCAATAACACAGACAGCAAGTGTGGAGCTTACACACACATTCCTTGGGTATGCATGTATTGAAGACTCCAACAGAGTTTTTACTGTTTAAACCACTGTGGATGAACTAGAATAGCTGGGACTATCTTGGAGAGATGCACCTGAAATGCAACTCTCTTCCAAGCACACTTAACAATGTATAAGCTGTGAACAAAGCATGGAGCACAAAAAGACAATTCTTTTTACTGGGAAGATCTGTAGATTTTGTTCTGTATTTGCAAATTTTTCTCTGGAAAAAACAAGCCAAAAATGGAATCCATAACAAAATACACAATATCCCTTTTAATTATTACTGCTATGGACAACACACTCGGATTTCTTTGGTGTGTCCACTTTTCTAGATAATACATGAAGCAGCTGTTACAAGTTCTGTGAGGACATAAAGATGTCCTGGAACTGAAATGTTTCCATGGGACAGCCAACTGCAGGATGATTCCTGAAGTGACTGACAGGATCCAAGTTATTGCATCTGTTTAAACTTGAGATAGTACCAACACCAGTAGAGAGAAGGAACCCATTACTTAGTATTTACAGCTATTTTTTCTACTTCTCTCAGCTTGCATTCAGGAGTTGAGTACTTCAAACTCATTTGTTCTAGAGCCAATAAATTAAAATGTAGTAAATATGTGAGAATAAGATATTGCTAATATTCCCAAGTGTGGTTATGTGGTTCTTTCTAGACACTTCCAGATTCAAAATACTGAAGTTATGCAGTAATTAGCTGCTGTTTAAAGTTCCAAGCAGTATCCAAAACAAACACAATTTGAAATATAAATGCTAATGATTGTCAGAAAATACATCTGATAGACAGTCTGTGACTGGACATGGCCCTGAACATCCAGGTCCAGGCGGCTCTGCATGAGCAAAGAGTTGGACCAGATGACCTTTGGAGTTTGCTTCCAAGTTAAACCATTCTGGGGTTCAGTTATTCTGCAAATGCATGTGCACATAAGCGGATATAGAAATACTTAAAGACATAAAGCAACTTCTCAAGAAATTAATAACATTTAACATGACAGGCAGACTGAAAATCACACATTATAAAATTGCTGCATGAGGAGAGACAATGTGAAAATCACATGTTTTGCACAGAGATACACAAATGATTGCCAATAAATCCTCTAATACATATATAGTTTCTTTTCTTTTTTAAAAAGAGAGCCTAAAAGAGCTTACCAGCAATTGAATCATTGATAATTTCCAATTTTTCTGTATTCTGACTTCTCTCCCTGGAACTCTCAGTGTCTCAAACTAAGAGTTGGCAAACATCCATCTATGCACATAATTTATTAATAGCTGCACATCTAAACAATCAAAAGGACTTTAAAGGTCATCTCCGTAACCAGAGCAAGACTGAGGCACTTTTAAAACTAACATACCCATAAGCAGGTTACATCATGTGCGCCTCACTTTGTATTCCTCTTCTCCATTCCTTAAACACTCAGACTTCTGGAGCTATGATCAGGAATTTTAGAAGTTAGTAGACATGCCTAACAAAGTCTTTTCCCACCAAGTTGGACACTGAACAAATAAATTCTTATACAAAGCAGGGATATGTTAATAAAGATGGCTGAAGGCAGAAAGGAGGGTATTTAAATCACCACATTTAGGGGTTTGTGTGAGGAGGATGGTTTGCCTTCACAGCAGAAGAAAAGAGATCTCTTCCCCAGGGACTAGGAAAGATTCCAGCAGGTGACCCTTCTAGCTCAGGCACATCACTTAGGTGGGATGAACATCAACACCTCTATTTGCTCATTGCCTACCCTGAAATGTTGCGAAAACACTCCCTGATCACAAAAATCAGGATATCATCTCAGAAGGAGAACGGATAACCTTTAAATACAGAGGCAAATAAATAAGACTTAAATGCCATATGCACAGCAAGAGCACACATTCTGAAACAGAACACAGGGGATTTCACCGGAGCTTTGTGAAACGACAGTAGAACTTGCATGTATCCTTGGAAAATGCTCCCACCTGCCACTGCATCTCAACATTGTATTTTTTGCACTGGTCTTTCAAGGTTTCTTCCATGTGAGCCTGTGATTTGTTTCAAAATGATGGCAGTCAAATGTTTATTAAATATTTCTAGCTTTTTTTCATTTTGTCCTTTCTGGCTGTCCTGGTTTACCACAGAAACACCTGTCCACAATTTTCCTTACTCATAGTCAGGAAAGAATCAGTCAGACCAAAATTAACAAAAAAAGAGTGACAGGTTCTATTTAACCTATTGTAAGACAGACATATATGGCAATCTAGTTTGCTAACCAAGCAAAATCAGGTCTGTAAGAGAATTTATCTCTCTTTCTAAAGAACACTGAGACAGAAACATTTCCTAGGTTTAATAAAATGTTCACATAAGAAGTTTCTTCAGAAACATAAAAAGTTCCTATGAAGCCCTAAATAAATTTAGGACAAAAAATGAAAGACTGGATTTTGGAACACCCTTTAATTAGGAACTAGGAGGGACAAGAGGGCTGGCTGGTTTCAAGCCCTAAATGATATGGTTGTCTGATAGCAGAGCCTTATCCCAATTGTCCAGAGGTCCTAGATCTTAAAATTACAACTGCTTTGTCTGATTGCTGTCCTAAGATCAGCAAAAGCTATGCTGATGAGAACAAATATAACTCATAGTAAAAATAAAAAAGTCACCACAAAATTTATGGTCAGAAATCAAATCAGTTTCTACCTACAACATTGACCAGGGAAATTGAAGCTAATGACCAAGTTATCCTTTACCAGCTATTATACTACTCATTCAAGGACAAATACCTACTTTTTAATTCTCTTTTGGCAGTAAAAAACTAAGATCATATCAACCCACAGCAAAAGAAAACCTGAAGGACAAGAAGGGGAAAAGAGGCATTCAGATGCACACATCCAAGAATCCTTCAGAGGAAGGCAACATTAGTGAGTTCTGCTTGGAGAATCTGGCACCTTCTATGAAATCCAAGAGCTGAAGAAAATCAAGAACAAAAACTACACACAGTAAATAAACCAGGGAAGTGCCGAAAGCCCTTAATTTACATGTAGAGCAAGGCCTTTGCTTTGGATTTATGTGTCCTCCTCAAGAAAGCATATTTTAAAATTATTACTGAGAAAGAGACAAGTCCATGCAAATTAAACCAATTTCGCTGACTCTCAACATCAGCTCATGTCTGAGACTTGGTAATTTATATTTTTCAATGTTCAAGAAACTTCTTTAAACAAAGGGGAATCCTGCAGCACCAAAATTCTGTGGGAAAGACTGTCTGAATGCCATTTCCATCAAGGACAGAAGTCCCAGAAAACTTCCAAGAAAGCCTAGTCTCTGGAGGCTTCCAGACCAGTTTTGCTCATCTCAAAAGTAGACAACACATTTTGAGAAGCATCATAGAATCATTCTGTGATTCTGTGGATTTCTCGGAAGCATAAATGCTTCTTGAAAATCAAAGACAGAACATAAGTGCCAGAAAACCTCCAATAAAGCAAATTTTTCCTCTAAGTCACACAGTAACATCTTATCTGTTCATCTATGGCAATGCCACTACTGGACTAACCTCAGATTTGAATCTAGACCATTGAAAACTATTTCATCGTGGGTTCAAACTGGCTTGACATTGTTTTTATGGTTATAGAGAAATTAATTTTTCTTTTTTCTTTTCTAATCCAGTTACAGAAACTTTGAATATGTGGGGTATGCGCAGTTATATAGTCAATATACATATATATTGTAAAACATACATTTGCAATTTAATTACACCATCTGCTTCCTTCCTAATAACAAGGAAGGGACAGGAAGCAAAGAAAAGTATCTAATGGCTGTGAGCCCGGCATCTTCTACTCAAGAAACTTACCTTGTACAACGATACAGGTACTGGCATAAAAACTCCCTGTTCATCTCCACAGGGATTACATAATTCCCAAGCCATATAAACATTCCAATGTAAACCTGTTCTATAGATTACAAACTATCATTTATTATCTACCAGTTTTACTTACTCTAGCCATACTGATTTATGGCCTATATTATTGGATATACTCTACAGTATGTCACTTCTGTGGCTTTCTGTTTCTCAGTGTGAGAATGTTGAAGTTCCATACTGGCTCCCAGGCCTCCCTCAGTAGGTAGAAAAGCTGACCAGAACAATCTGCTCTTTGAGTTCAGGCGAGATGCCAGGTGGAATTTATTTTAAAGTTTAAAACAGGATAACAATGTAAAATGGCAATCAAACTTCCTTCACAAAAGGCTTGGTCTCTAAAATGCAATTTAGAATAACATAAGATTTGGGTCACTTGGGGTGAAATTTTAGCTTCACTGAGAGACAAAAAGAATTTTCCTAGTGACTTCAAAGTGGTCAGGATTTCATTCCTTATATGCTTCAGATTTTTTTTTTTTCAGAGGGGGAAAAAGCTGTTGAAATGTAAAAAAGTATGATTCATTTAGCTAACTTTCAAACACACCAAGATGCTGGGAGTATTCTAATTCTTAAGTTGTAAATGGGAAGAAAACCTTTGAAATGTCACTTTAAAGAGAATACCCAGGCTTTTTATTAAAGGGTCTTATTTGGCAACAACAAATTGTAGCATGCCTTCCCATTCCTCACTCTCCTCTTATAAATGTTATTTATTGCCATTACTGTGATGTGTTCTATAATTGGATTCTGGCACAGATTGGTGGAAAGAGAAAAATCTTTCCAATCTGATTCAAAATAGGTTTTACTTTGTAAAATACATATGCAGAGAGTGAAAGATTATCCCTTTGCTCCCCAGTAGTTATTTAGACATTCAGACATTTTAGTCAAGGCAAACTTTAAACCTGCAGCTTCTGAAGTTTGGGGTTTTTTTTAAACTATTTGTATGATTCAGAGTTGGAGTAATTTATATATATATATGTTTTGGATAGGATAACTTTCTACTCATGGATCTGGGCTGAGCAACTAGTGTGTTCCTTTCAAGAAGTACACTTGGAATGAAACTTGCCTCTCACCTAAAAGGTGCAGTCATAAATAAAATTAATGTAGCACTTCATAATCTGAATTAACAGCTGAAAACCAAGCATGAATCTGTGGTTCTATTTCAGCATCTATTCAGAAAGCAGACTGAAGGAATTTAGAAGATGACTACCAGAGTCAAAGAACTTTCTCAAATCAATGGATCGCAATGTAGATGGCCAGGCTGAGAACTGTCAGCACTCTCGCAAAGTCTTCAGCAAAACTGACTGGGCTTCAGGCTAATCAGAACAATGCTCATACAAGGTAATCAGAAAGAAAAAGACAACAAAAAGTCAAACTGTGCAAAACAGCAAGTTGAAAGCACTTAACTACAATATCAGTTTGCTTCAATTTTTCCTCCTGTCTATAAAGCTTAAGCTTTAGCAACAGACAGCACACAACAATTAACAGTATCAGCTGCTTCACAAAACACAAGTACTCCACAATTCTGACATAAAAACAATTCAACACTACCCTGAGTTTTATGACACTTCAGAGTCACAACTACCAACGAATGCCTATTTTACACCTTACCTGTTCACCTCTGCCAGCTCTCCTCTACAAAGCAAGAGAGCCTGCCCAAGGTTCCCTTTATCTCTTTCAGGCCAACTCAGCTGTGCCAGTTTAATGCCTAAGTGCCAGCAGCTGTAATTATCATCAGGTGCACTTGGCACGAGGAGAATTAGAAATACATAGAATATTCTCTCTCCTAACAGAGCTTTAGGAGTGGGATACCTTCAGCTTCTCATGGGTGACAAGTGATGCATGGGTAGCACCATGGGAAATTGGGGTAACTCCATTCAGAAGATGCCTCTTTGTGGCTTACTTTGAACTAGGAGAGAGGAGCTATTTTACTTCAAAGCAATCAGAGAGCAGATTCTGTATTCCAGTCCCTCCTACTGAAACCCCAAAGGAATACCATAAACTTGCAGAGATGTTCCCATTTCTGTGCAGAGATATTTTTTAATAGTGCCACCCATTTTGAAAGCTTAGTACCAGCTTGTTTTTATTAAGTGGTTGAAAACATTCAATCATTTTGAAATCAAAACACCCTAAAATCTTTTCTTTCTTTAAAAAAACCAAGACTGCCACAGAGAATTTCACATGCATCTACATTGATGTTATATACAGAGTGCATTTTTTTAAAATATTGATAGTTTTATTTCCTCTGGATGTTTGTGAGTACAAAGAGGAGAAAAAGAAATATGTTTAATGAGAGATCTGGTTAAACTGACAGTTCAGTCCTTTGAATGCTTTCCAGGATAAACACAATCCATGAATATTTCTCTGAGTATGGTTTACTATGTATGTGTAAACAACGAAAATGGCAATGGATGGCCCAGTCCTTCAGATAAATGCAATATATACCATGGCACGTCTTGGATCTACCTCAGCTCTTCATTATTCAAAGCTAATCTCAAGAATTAAGTTCTTAAAACTCTAGCAGGAACAATTAAGCTTAAAACCTTACCAATGAGTACAGTGCTCTAGAAACAGGTGACCTAAACAAGCTACTGTAAATAAGTCACAAGGACTGTCTGTAATGAGCACAGTAACATAACATTTGCTCAGAAATGCATGACCTCTAAGCTTCATCAGTGGGAACAGTAACACACTAAAGTGGTGCCTTTTGCAGCAGTACCTCGGCAAACAGGGTGGAATGGTACATACTTCGATGTAAATCTTAAAATGCAGCGTGTAGTCTGTAGAATACTGTAGGTCATGATAGGCAAGTGAAGTGAGGAAAATATTATAAACATCAGTATGCACAAGCAAATTAGAGAATGAGAAAGCACAAGAGAGAGTTGCTGTCTCTGAAGAAGGTCCTTCCTAAGACGGTGACTGAGTGATGTTACCACTTGTTCAGCAAGGCAAATGGTGCTCACCTTAGCCAGGGGAAATATTAGAGCAAACTAGTGCTCTGTATAACCCCCTCTATTTACCTGCATTTATGGCTGTCTCTAAAAGTATTATTCACCTGCTTTCCTGAGCATGAGATGCTCAGTCAAGTATAGTGTTAGCTGAGAGACCCAGCAGGTGACAGGGGAAGCCAAGGTGTATAAACTTATACAAGTAGATATCCTGAACCTCAATCTCATCATTTTGATACAAATTGCCAAACATATCTGTTCAAACTAGCATTTCTTACTATACCAAGGCATACCAGCCCTCCAGGGCAGAAGGAATTAAACTATCAGTTCCTACTCACCACCAAGAAAACCCTTAAACTTCGTTTCGTGTTGAGACACCTCATTAGGGGTGGGAACTTAAATCTACAGGCAGCATTGTAAGTAATGATTAATTTTAAAAAAAAAAAGAATTAAACCCAGAACAATTGAGAAGTTGAACCCTTTAGAAAATTGAAGAGACAAGGCATGTGACTATCTGGAGGCAACAATTATTGTTACTATCTCTAGCAAGTACTTGGCCCAGACATGTCTATTAATACCAGACTTACTAGGTCTTGACAGCTTATAGGACATCTGTTTGTTTCATTTCCCTTTAGTCTCGCCAAATGCTAGCAGCAAAAATCATACAAACTTCTTTCCCTGCTTCTGCATAACTTGAAACCCTTTTTTACATACATGAATTTTGACAATAAACGAAATCTAGTGCTCTGTATCTGATATATATGTACAGGCATGTGTATTCAGAGAATTGCAAAGGTGGGTAAAGTTCTTTAATCTGAGGACATTTATCTAGGAATAAAGGTGCAGTCAATGACGTTAACAAACTCTACCCAGAGGTAGGACAGTTTTCACAGATTTGGTTTTTTTAACTTGAACTAAAAAAAGCCTGCAGAGACCAAAATATCTCAGCTAAAGTTTTTCACAAGCAACTCCCTCAAGTATTTCAGTATATTGCAACATTTCAAGAAAGCATTACAAAATGACAGAAAATAACACTGAGGGTTTGGGTATGGCTTTCCCCATTTGTCCAAAAGTCAGCACGCAATCCTGACCCAAGGAAGGTTCAGTATAAGGTATAAAGGAAAGGTTCTAAGCTCAGTTGGAAGGGTTTTAGTCCATCTTGCATTTTGCTGGACTGTTACTCTATTCTAGATCTAAATCCAAAAGGCATTTCTGTCCTATAGTGTTTACAATTCTTGTAGAGCTTCTATTGTTCTTGGTCACTATTTAAAAAGTAACAGTATGGGTGAGATTTAAATATCACCTACTAAAAAAAAGAAAAAAAAGAAATAATAGGAAAAAAAAAAGGAGATAGCTACCTGTATATTATAACTGAACCACAGGCAGTTGCTGATGCTTTGATGCAGATATTTTTGCTACGAGTATATGCCAAAGAGCTAAACTATTTTATTTACAAGAATCCAGCTTTGCCCACTCACTCGATTTCCATATGGTGGTATAAACAATCTCTTTAAATTTTTAAAATAACTTTATCTTTGCTTATAAACTTTGTGTGAACAATATAATTTCACAAATATGTATTATTTGAAATTATTTTTAAAGTGCCCTCACTCAAGCTGTAGGGGCCATTCAGAGTGTCAACATAAAGTATTTTCATTTCAGTTTAAAGCTTGTTTGGATGCAGATTTCTTTAAATATTGTCATTTTCAGGAACCTCATGTCTTGCAGGAATGTGTCAGAATGAAAATTTAATTTTCAACCTTTTTTCAACCCTTGCTAAACACTTACCAATCTAGACAATTATAGCCAGCAGCAAATTAATGATCATAAAAAATTCAGGAAATACTAAAAAAATATTACAATTAATCCAAATTCTTAACAAGCAGAAACAGCTTTTGCAGCAAATTGCAGCAGCTGTCCACTTTCAAGTATATTTTGAGACACATGCCCATGAAGGCATGGTTCCCTTCAAAGTACACTGATAGGAGCAGGAAAGAATTGCACCAGTTATGCTCGTTCCTTGACAATACAAATAAACGTGTTTTCATTTCCAACAAGAGATTTACACTCACTTATGCCAGCTGAGAATCTGATCCAAGTGTTGGAAGAGTCCCACAAAATACCTTTGATTTCAGTACGAAGGAAATCACGCATGACCACAATATTAATATGCATGTATTCAGCATCTGTGTCACAACAATATTCATGGGCTTTAGTATATTCATAATACACTATTCTAAATAACTATAGAGGTTTCATGAGCCAAAAGAGAATGTTACATTCCCACCATCTTAGATCTAACTTAAGTTTTAGCATTATATCATTTATTTATGGGTTAGAAAATACGAGTTTTAAGTCCGTAAGCATTTTTCCAGATGTTCTTCCCCAGGAAAGTATGATTCAAATTACAAACTTCCATTTGCATGCATTTATAGGTTATATTTTTTAACTTACTTCCTGAATAGTTACATTGAATAGCACATTAAATCAATGAAGAGTTGATGAAAATTTGTGACTAGGAGAGTTAGTAGTTAAAAATTCAAAACCAGAGCTCCCTGTTTCTTGTTACCTCAAATACATGATTTTATTTAAGTACTGATAATAGTTTGCTTTTGGCTATATTCATAAGAATTATCACAGAAAACTAATATCATTATTTACCTGACTGTGCCCAGAAATTGCATAGGTCTCAAACTGTATTTTTTTTAGTCTATACAAACAGAATAGTCTAACAGCTTGATACAAAGGACTTGTTGTAGGCTTGGTTCTGTATGTTATTTGTGACAAAAATCCAATATTATTAAATGAAAGTCCTTAAAATGTAATGAAATATCAGACAGGAAAGGGAGACTTGTTATTGACAACAATATCTCTTGTTCCTTTTCATTTCACATTCTGAACAATCTACAAGTACTAGCTGTGACAAAAATAAAAATAACATTTAGTAATACACATGTAATATTATATGCTGGTACATTTGAAGAGAATTATTAATTAATCTTTCCATAATTTTCCTTTATTTTTGAGGACATCCCAGAGGAAATTCCCAATGATAAAATGGGTCCCACGGCACTTCCACTGTACAGGAGAATTTTGTGATATTTAATTCTGTTGAATCAATCCACAATATCTTTATGGAAATCACCCAAAATATAATTCTGGATTATGTCTGGTCAAAATGCAGAATTTCAAAATAGGTCCTTAATAGGAATATGTTATTATTCATTGTAGCTCTGTATATGACTGTTGAGAAGTTCCTGGATTATAATAGCTTTATATCAGTCACACAGAAAATAGTGGAGTTGGTTTAATAAAAAGGTTTAGTATTACATTGTTTTCGTGAGATTACTGATATTTCTTTACTCAATAAAGTAAAAAAAAAAAATATCCAACAAAAGCATATATTTAGTTACCAACTGCAAGGAACCTGAGGCCCTAGCACAAGGACTCTCATATTTCTCTTGATATAATAACATTTATGCTTGGCTTTTCTCGTCCATGTAAAAGAAGGTAAAAGTCATTGCGATGTCACAGCAAGGCCATGACAACATAGGACAGCACATCATACCAGTCCTAGAGCCATGAATACAATCATATCCTAACCCTAAGCATGACATAGAGTGTGCTGCATTGCTAAAATGAACAGATAGAATAATCTCATACATAAACATAAACATAAAGAAGTTTGTAGATCTATCGCTTGATTATAAGTCTGTAAAGAGGCCTACACATAATGCTTACAGTGAAATACCTGAATATTGAATAATATGAGAATTAGACTTTACTCTTTCAAAGTAAAAGTCCAAGCAGCTTATTTCAACTCAGCTTTAGTAAGCCTAACAAAAAATTAGATAACTTAGATGAGGTGAGTCAGGGTTTTCCATGAAAAATAGCTTCACTGGCAAAGTAGCCAATAGAAATAATTTTAACCTTATTTAGATTAAGATAAAATGGCATTCTAATATCTCACTATCTTATCTAGATAATTTTATTAGTGCTTAAGATAATAAAAGACCCATCTGGCAGCAGAAGAGCATTCCTCCATGGCAGAACGTGTGTTCTGCACAGGCTCCCATCTGCAAATGCAGACTGAAACTTACTTCTGTAAGTTATGGAAGATTTTCCAACCTAAGACATTCTCCTCCTCTTAGTGTTCTTTAAATCAATTTTTAATTTGTCTTTATAGCTGTTTTTCCTTCCTCCAGTTTTTCTGTAGTGTGCTTATAACCTCTCATAATCTCACTCATTGCATGATTATGTAACAGGCATCCTCTGTGACATATTGCTATTTTATTGTTCTTTATGTATGTATTTTACAGCATATTTAGGGTTTTATGTAAAAATATTTGTATCTGTTACCATTAAAGACTCTCCTTGTTGGAGCAGGTTGAAGTCCCTTAGCTCACAGCCAGTTTCAGGGTTGTCTGAAACAATGGGGACAAAGAATATCCCCAGATGCTCCCTCCAGTCAATCATTTTGCTGTCTTGGCCTGAAAAGAGAAGAAGAAAATAATTTTTTTATAGAGCTAACATTAAAAAAAACTATTCACTAAATATTTCAATAAACATCACACATTATCCTTTTGGACAATATCCAGCTTGCCACAGAATATTAACTTACAAGTACTCTTTTTTTCTTTTTTCTTTTCTTTTTTTTTTTTCCAGTGATCAATCCAGTTTCCAACATAAACAACTTAACTTGAAGAATTTTAAACAAAGTAATTCTAGAGCTCAAGTCAAAATACTCTTGATATAATGGACATTTAATCTGAATTGCAGAATCCCAAAATTTGATATTGGAAAGGACTCTTTGCAATATCTCCTCAGAGTCCAGCCACATAACGCAGGTTACTCAGGACTGTGTCCAGATGGGGTTTAAGTACCTCAAAGGATGGAGATTCCCCAACCTCTCTTGGCAGTCTGTTTCACTTTTTTGTCATCTCTATAGTGAAAATGTTTTTTCTCACAATTAAATTTAGCTACTTTTGCTTCAGTTTGTGTCCTTTGCCTCCTCTTCTGTCACTGAGCACCACGGAGAAGAGTCTGGTTCTCTCTTCTTGACTCCCTCCCACCAGGTGTTTAATACACATTAATAAGATCCAGCCAACCCTTCTCTTCCCAAGGCTGCACAGTCCCAGCTCTCTCAGCCTTTCCTCATATTACACATGCTGAAACCCCTTAAATCACCTCTGTAGTCCTTTCCTTGACTTGCTCCATGTTTGTAATTCCATGTCTGTCCAGACACAGCACTCCAGATGTGTCCCATCAGTGCTGAGTAGAGGTGTAGGTTCACCTCCCTTGACCTTGAAGCTTCAGATCGTGTGGGCTTCTTTTGCTGCAAGGGCACATCACTGGTTCATGGACAACTTGGTGTTCACCAGGAAATCCAGGTTCTTCTTTCCCAACTCCTTTCCATGAGTAGCCTTGCAAAATGACATTGGCCAACTCCCTAGCACTCATGGGTATTAGATTCTAGGAACAAGAGCTTGAAATCTAGGGTTGCCACCTATGGAAATGGAGACCAACCACATTGCCTCTTCCAGTAAATCTTTCCTGAAATGTTCTTACTCTATTGCATTTAACACAGAGGAAACTAAAATACTCTGTAATTGAAGGGAATTAACAATATATGTCACTATTTCTCCAATCTGCACACTCAAGGTCCAGGAGGTTCACTTCTTACACAAACTTTTCTATCACGGTTCTGGAAAATCTATATACACACAATCCACAGTTCCTGACCCATAGTCCCATTTGGGGTGCAACAGCTCCTGCAGTTGTTCCCATATTAAATGTTTGGCACCGTGGCACCTCACTGCTCTCCTTTGGACACTCTCTAAGACCTTAGTGTCTTTCTTGTATTGCGGTGCCCCAAACTGCACACAGTGCTCAAGGTGATGCCTCCCCAGTGCAGAGCAGAGCGGGACCATCCCCTCCCTCGCCTGACTGGTGATGTGCCTGATGTCCCCCAGGACAGGGTTGTCCCTCCTGGCTGCCAGGGCACTGCTGGCTCATGTCCAACTTGCCATCCACCAGGACCCCCAGGGCCCTTTCCATGGCACTGCTTTCCAGCACCTCATTCCCCAGTCTGCACATACATCACTTATTGCAACCAAAGTATGCTGGTTCATTTTTCCACATTATCCAAGTAGCTTCTAGCATCATATTTTGTATTGTTCATATCATTCTTTGTATAGTTTCTGATAAAAACTACATCAGAAATCTAGTGGAAGAATGCAGAATAATTAGATATTTACATCTTTTGCCATGGATAGCTTCTGATTTTCTGAAAATTCTACAGATTATAAGCACACCAGCTGACTGCTGTGAAAATGCCAGTTATGGACAATGTCTGGTTTTGATGTTGGTCATTTGAATCTCAGGAATGCAATTCAGGACTCCATGAGCTGATGAACACATGTTCCTATTTCAATCAAATAAAATTAACTCCTCCAGACATAACTGATCCTCTGCCATTGCCTCTGAGGTGGTTGTATAAAAGGCACTACAGCTTTGGTTTAAACAGGCCAGTAATACCTGCAATAAAATATTCCTTTAGAATATCTGAAGGCTTCAGGAAAATTAATAACTTTGCCAAATGGTGATAGCCTTGTTGACTCCAGCTGCAAAATCCAGGTATCCTTAAAACTGAAGTATAATGGGTTATTTTGTAATGAGATTAATATGTTACCCTTACGCTGAATCTCTGAAGTTATGCAAGACAAGCCATTTGCTGAAGACACAACACAGAAGAGGTCAGAGGAAACACTTTCACTGTGTGAATCTGGGAGGCAGAGTCCTCAGTCAAGAACTCTCGCACAAAAGAATGCAGGCACAGGACAGCAGTCCCACAGTGATGGTGAAAGTGTCTCTAACAGCTGAAAACACCTTGTTGTAAAGCACTGTATATCACCACTTTTCTTAGTACCTGAAGTCAGCTGCATTTGCAGCTGCAGTTTTTGCATAATTCATGCGTGAAAACTTCCTTTCCCATGTAACTTTCCTGAATACAATAAAAAAGACCCAGCAGGAACAATTAAATATAATTTTTGAATTTAACTTAGTTTAAGACAAGAATTCAACTCAGCTTTAGACACCTAAAAGATTAAAGGCAGAGCAAAGGTCCAATTAAAAAATAAGCAACAGGTAATAATAACAAGGAACACAGAACTGAGCAACTCAGTAATTTCTAATAATTATTACAACTTATGTGGGTTGGCAATAATAAAAGTATTCACAATTGTAACAAAGGCTCTCTTGCAATGCATCTTTAACAGCATTAGTGAATTTGATGATATCTTTACACATTTCATTTAATAGTTAATATAGTTGTGTTTGGAATTATGAATTGGAAGAACAAAAGTGTGTTTGAATGAGATCAGAAATGCCAATTTTCTTTCTTTTTTGTTATTTTTTTCTTTTTTTACAACTCCAGTTGTTTAGACATGAAGGTCAAATGATCCCAGGAAAGGAATTGGGTCTTAACAATGTTTAGAGAACACACAAGAGATTTAAGGATTCCATTCAATAAAGTACTCTATAAAGTCCACATGGTCTTTAACTACACCCTTTCCAGCTCTTCAGTAGTTTTTCCAACAAGTTACCATGATCAAGATGATTCTTGATCAAGCAAATCATTAATCCTACACATCTGTGACCAAACTGCAAAGGATTTTAAACTACTTTTACTAGTATATGGACAATACTATATTTTACTAGTATATGGACTTATCAGCATTTATTCAAATTCAGGGCAACTCAAGATTTTGAATTAAACTTTTCTACCCGATTTGCAAACAGGAGGCTCTTTGTGATTCTCAGCCTGTTGTGTGTTCCTTCAAAGACACTTCATTTAACTGAGATGACTTTCTAGCAGTAATAAAGTATTGCTATTCCAGTCGATCCAGATGCTGGTTTTTCCTGTACAAGATTTCTCAGATCATTTCAGACGCACTACAGAAGCATACTTTTAACTATGCAAAACTGATAAAGGTCAGAACAATTTCTTACATGATTTAGTGCCAGATATTTTAATTCTGGGGGTCAGTAGCATCACATTCTCTATTGTTCTTTCCAGTCTGCTTCTACTGGTTTAGGACTACATATTTTTATATTTTACTTAGGAAGACAGTCCTTTCATATTCAAAAGAAGCCCATATATGTTTGGAAAATAATTTCTATGGTTGAAAAGAGCCAGGAAATAAGAAAACTGGATGGATGCAACAAGGGATTCAGAATTCCTTAAACTTGCTAGCATGAAGGGATTTTGATCAAGTTACTCCCAGAATTCCTTAAACTTGCTAGCATGAAGGGATTTTGAACAAGCTGCTCCCACTGATACACTGGCATTTTTTTCACCATGAGAAAATATCATTATCTATAAAAGAACTTTCCACTTTTTCTGCACAAGTTTTTTCATGCCACTGCTTTGGCAGAAGAACAGTGATGGGAAACATAGGAATGACAGAAAATGCCATGCTCTTATTATCATTATAAATGTGACTAAGAGGTATCAGCAAGGTGCGTCCCTTTGGATCAAAGAAATTTTCACTCAGGAACAATCTCTATGGATCCAGCATCTTTTAAACTCTCACACATGGAGTTTTACTGATTGTCTCAGGAAGAGAGTCTGATCCTGGTCAAACCTGGGGGAAATGCAAATCAAAAATGGTGTATTTCATCATCAGATTTATTTCCCCCCCCGTTTTGCTCATGGCTATTCTGCCGTCTGATGGGATCAGACACAGAACTTCCCGAGAATCCTGGGTGTTATCAGCAGGCAGCTACACTAGTGCATTCCCAAGGCTGGGGCTTAGATGAGTCCAGCAAAGTAGTTCGGCTCATTTTCAGCGAGGAAACAGTTAAAAGAGCTCAGTGTTCCCCTGTGCCCGGGAGGCAGCCTTTGTGTTTAACATTGGCAGGGGCTCAGTTCGGGCTGGAGGCTTGTTTTAATTGGGGGAGGGGGCAGAAAAGAGGGGACGCTCCGACTTCTTCAGTCTGTCTCGTTCTTTCACTGATTTAGCGGAGGTGGAGATTTTCAATCCCACCCAGTCAGACGCAGGCAGCAGGATCTGGTAGGACTATCCCGGGAAAAGGCACTCGGAGGAAATTCTCAGCGGCGGCGGCGGGAGCAGCAGCCCCAGGATGAGGGTGAGCCCGGCGAGAGGGCGGCGGGGGGAAGTGCGAGGGATGCTGCGGGGACCGGAGCCCCATCCCGGCCCGGGGACAGCCCGGGCACTGCTCGGGAACGCCTCAGAGAGGGATTCGGTGACGGCCGTGCACCTCTGTGTGCCAGTGTGAGAGCCGGGTGTGTGTTTGTGTGTGTGTGTGTGAGAAGGAACGAGCAAGAGACAGGCACACGGCAGCTTGGGGGAAGTGCTATTAAATAAAGTTCACCAATATCTAGATCTTGCCAGAGGCTCTCTGTACGGGCTGCAGGGGAGGTGGCACTGCTTGCAGTGTGCCTGTTGGAATTGATCCTTTGACAGTGGCACACGGGGCGCGTTTCCCCCGGCGCCCCCGCAGGAGCAGCGGGAGCCTCCCGGCAGCACTGGGAGCCCGGAGGAGTCCCCCTTGTTCCCTTCGTTGCCTTCCTGCCCTGCTTCACTTCCCTTGCTCCTGTTCACATCCCAGCTGATCAGTCGCTAGCTCGTCTTTAATCCTTGGAACAATTTCATTTCCACTGGTACGGTCCCTTCCTGTGAACGTCGGCATGGGAATTTTCCCGGCTTGGTGCGCCGGGCTATTGAGGAATTCAGTTCCCTTCATCCGCGGCTGGTCCTGCAGCGCTGCGGGAGCGCAGGCACAGCACAGGCATGGATGTGGCCCCCAGACTGACACAGCAGCCTCACACGCTCCAGGTGCTCAGGCTGCCTGCGAAGGGCAATGCTTCATTACCCTGCTGCATAAAGTTATCGCGGCTCCAAGGATGTGACTCGCATGAGGCACTTTGCATGTCATATTCTGTAACAAGATAAAGACTTTGAAAATATGCACAGAGGAATGAAGGGCTGACAGGAATTCGTAAGAAAAATATCCCTAGAAGTTAGTATATTAAAAGCTTTCTAGTTTTGCTTCTTAGGGAAAAGTTTCTTCCAGGGGAGGGACGAGATGGTGAATGGCAATTCTGTTCCTAGCTTTGCATGCTGGCGGCATGAGTGCCAGGCTACCACCATGTTCATATGATACATTTTGACAAAAAAATGTCCTTAAATAAGGAGGATACTAATATAACTACTAAAACATAGGGGTGTGGGTTCTGTTCACAGCTGTGTCACATTTACTTGGGAAAGTTTTTTAATAGTGATACAGTTTTCCAATTTGTAAACCGAGGGACCATAGTTGTAGTAAATATACAAGTATTAATACTTGCCTGAAAAGAGTTACAGTCAAATATCTCTGTTGGCTTTGATCTGATTTAGAAACCTAAAGTGAATGCATTTGCATCATCCAAACTGCTGCTGGCTGCCCTGGAATACAATTGTAATTGTACCAGCATTTAATAAGGAAGGATTTACTATTTAGTACATTAACCTTAAAAATCAAATCCAGAGGAGCTCCCAGTGGGTCAGATCCTCATCTCAAATACACCAATATGAGGACTGCAAACATGGATCCCTGGTCTGTGAGGGACAGCACTCTATATGCCAGACAGGAATACTGCAGCTAACAGGGAATTTGCTGCTGTATATATAGGTACACACACACACTTCCACAGACCACACGCAACAGAAGCCTTAATAGTAGTAAATATTTACACTGTGCTTGCTCCAGAATTACTATCAGTAAATCATCTCCCGTTTTCTCTGGTAAATTTCTTGCTATAAACTCTGACTTAACAGCCCCATAGGGAATGGAATTAGGATTCATTTATTTAATAGGATCCTCTCAAATACTTCATGTGAGTCCCTAGAAATCAGAAAGTTATAAACACTTTATTTTCTGCTCTTTTGTCAACACTGCATCACTTTGCCTTGTTTTGCAGATATAAGCCATGTAAAAAAAATAAAATCTTTATCTTAAGTTAAACGTAGGCTTCAAGGAAATGGACTTGAGTGACATCCTGGGTTTCTCTGGAGGTGTTTTATCTACTCCCACTGCAGCAGGGATTATACATGGGCAGTCCCACTGACTGGAACAGAATGCTGTGATGCTTCCTTTCCTAAATGGAACGTCATGACTTGTAGCTTAGAATACTAAATCCGCATTTTTTATCTTTAAAAGAACTTAAATTGTTGTAATTAGCTTCACTGTGGCTAAGTACTGCTCATGAATTGCAGTGCCATTCAGGAACCAAGTGGCAAAGTTTGAAGGGCTTTTCCCGGCCAGAGGTTTACTTATACTAGGTAGATCTAGACCTAGACTGTAAAAGCCTTCCTCTAGATATTTAGGGACTTTGGATCTGGTCCAAAATTTGATTTGAAATACATATATTTTCAGTTGTCATTTGAAATCCAGGTAGCAAGTCAGATAAAAATAATATAAAGACTAATTGTTGCAATATATCAGAAATACTGAGAAAATTAACAGGTTTGCTACCTTTAATTATTGAGGCATTGCTGTAACCTTACTTTTTCAAAGATAAAAGAATATTTTCTTATTTTAGCTAAGATACCATTCAGCAGTCTCCAAGGCAGGTTGACTTTTCTTGCAAGACTATATTTTAAAACTGAGTTTCATCCACCTTATTTCCGTGTACAAATTCTGTATCAAGCTAAGAGGGTTTTGTGGAATCTTATTTGTATACACTCCCAATTACTTAAGCAATTTTCTGTTTGCCTTTAGTCTGACAGGTAATGGGACTAATCTAGATTTCAGAGTAGTGCAGTGAGTATAAACAGGTGTAAATACATATTTGCTGCAGACACTGGATATTCAAATACCCTTCCTAAGTGAGAAACAGGGTGTGGTAGTCTACCTGTTGTATTGATTCTTTGTTTATTTTTCCTTTCCTTTTTTTTGTTTACTGTTTCTCTCTGCAGGTGAAGAAGTGAGAAGTATCTCACCGAAATATTGAAAAAGAAAAATCCCTGTCTCACTGAATTCGCTCTTTGGGGACTTCAGGATGGAAGCCTTGTGTTTAAGAGTTTCCTTGCTGCTGCTGGTTCCAGGATTTGTCCTCAGTGACAGCTCTGACAGATACGATGCCAATCGGAGTGACTTGGGCAACCCCCTTTCCACTTTCTCAGGGATCGAATCCAGCTTGCTCCTCACCACCGTGCAGCCCCCGGTGTCCAACCAGACTGTCAAATGCTCCCAGCAGACTAAGATTGCTGAAACCTTTAAATACATTAACACCGTGGTATCTTGTGCTATTTTCATCGTCGGAATGGTTGGGAATGCAACTCTGCTGAGGATCATTTACCAGAACAAGTGTATGAGGAATGGCCCGAATGCACTGATAGCCAGCCTGGCACTGGGAGACCTTATCTATATTGTCATTGATATCCCTATCATTGTGTACAAGGTAGGACACCACAGCAAAACACTCTAACTGCGGTTTCCTGACAAGCACACTGTTCTCTGGGGTTCCTTCTCTGGATATTTAGTACTTTTTTGTCAACGAGTAGTGCTGTTAAGAAAAAATACAACTCCTCTTTTGTTCTGCAACACAAAGCTTGCTCTCAGGTCTCACCTCCATCAAGAAAGAGTGGATCTTCCATTAAAGATGATGTAGCTCTTAGTTCTTAATCGAACTGGAGCCTCGGGCATTTCACAGGAGCTATTCATTTATTATAGCTACTAGGCCTAGCAAAAGAATTTATAAGGGGAGACTTTTTATAAACTGTTCTCCTTCTTGATAGACTAGTTGCTATTTTTGGAATATCTTATCCTTACTTTATATTTTTACAGAAAATACTTCCTGTGATATGCAGGCTTCATGTTATGGCTTTGCAGAGAGGGATTATGTCAGCTAAGCTGAGCCTTAAGGTTTTCATTTAATATTCATTAACAGCAGATTCTCAGAATTACTCCAGAGTTAGTAAAATCAATTATATCACAGTTCACTTTTGAAATGTTAAATTTCATCTGGGTTTGTCAATATATAAAAAGGCTCCTCAGCAATTCTTTCATCTGGTATAAATTTATCCTCTCCCAGTTTTTTGATTTTCCATTTTAATTAAACAAAGCCACAAAGAAGTGCTTTTTCTGATGGAGTATTTGTTTACTAATACAATTCAAGTCACAACATGCTTGAATAAACGGAACTAAACCCTTTTTAAATATATCTTGCTGATATTAACTTCTCTTAGAAAATCATCAAAGAACTTTATAAGCTTGTGTCTGTCTCTTTGTGGATTGCACACAGGTGCATAGCTGGTAGGATATTAGACTTTATCTTTCTTTTCTCAGCAAAAACATAAGGTGTTTCTATTAGTAAATAAAATACCAAGTATTATAATTTAAAAAATGTTCTTCACAATTCTGGCCCTTAAATATTCTAAAGACTTAAGTTTTATTTACATGGGCTTTAAGTGAAACATTTTAATGGATTATTTTATTATAAGTAGTGTCCTGTGTTTCAAATTGGATTTTACAATTTAAGAAACAGTGATTTGAAAATATGCATTTTGCATATGTCTGAATTTTGAATTAATTAATGGACTCAGTGCGTACCCAAGGCCAGGCTGGATGGGGCTCTGAGTGAGCTGGTCTAGTGGGAGGTGTCTCTGCCCATGGCAGGGGGTTGGCACTGGATGAGCTTTAAGGTCCCTTCCCACCCAAACCATTCTGTGGTTCTGTGACTCTAGGGCTGCACCTCCCATGATGCATTACAGTTTCCTCCATGGTGAATTATCCTTATGAGTTTATGGATAATTGTTAAGGCACTATCCTTCTCATGCTTTATCTGATAGTAACTTTTAAGGAAAAATGGCAAGAGTTCTTTTCAGAGCCGAGTTTGGGAAAGAACAAGTATTTTTATGGCCCATTTTTTTCTAACTTTTCAAGAGCTCTGCTGCTTTCTTTCAGAAAGAGGAATGGAAATCTGGAATTAATTTGGTCTTTCAGAATTGCCTTTTGATGGTGTTCTGAAAATTCTTTAGAAGCTTAGTTAAAAGTAACAAACAAGATTTTTTATATTCCCTTTATTATTTTGCAATACTTTTTTGTCTGTTAATTTTCTGGCACTTCTCTGGCATTCCACAGGTTCACTTGCCTTGTTGTGTCTTACATGATGAGCTGAACTGTGGTCCTGAATAGCTCTGTACAAATGAAATTTTCTTAGCCTAGATGAAAATTTATTTCTGTGCTGCAGAGAAGGATTTGATAAATGAAGGCTGTGAACAAAACTGCAGCCCCTTGACATCAATGTCTGCCAATTTGCACATGTAAGAAGGCATTCACATTTAAAGCACAATTCTAGCATTTAGTTATTTTTTAGTGCTTGAACCTTCAAAATAAATTACCTTAAAATTACCACATAGAACCACCTCGTTGTCTAAGGTTAGCTGCTTGCATTCTGAGACAGGGAAGCATTTATAGCACTTACAAGGGAGCTGTAGCACTTCTGATAAGAGATGCAATTATTATGTACAGTCCATTTTTCATATGAACCATTCAGTAATGTGCCTGCTTACGTTAAGAGTTGATTTTAAAGTTTGTTAATTCTGAATAATAGTTTGTTATTCCTGCTTGTATCTGTAGGGACCCTAAAATTTGTGTCACATTTTAGCTCCTCTTGTTGAGTGACAGTATGAAGAGTGGGCACTGGAAATACCACAACAGAAAAATGGGAGTGATAGTCTTTAAAGGAAAAATATTGAAGTGTTTTTATTTTTGGTTTAAAGTTTAAATTTTAAAGTATTTTATAAACTTACTACAGAACTTTATTTTAAAGATTCTTTTTGCTTCAGAGTCAGCCTCATGTTGAACCATATATTAGTATACTATATAAACAAATGTTGTCAAACACCTAATATCTTTCAGGTCAGATCTTCATTTTTAGGAGGACATAAAAGCTCTGAAATCAGAAATAAACAAACGTTCAGCTGCATATTAAAATAAAAATTAGTACAGTATCAAGATGACCACATTGTATAGAACAGAATATATAATACTCTATAATTATAATTGAATATCAGAAATAGGTATAATCACTTTCCTGAAACACAGTGGTGGCCTTAACTGTTTTGAAACTACTCTCAAAAGAGAGGTGTGTAATGTTACTGATGCTCAAATCCATTTCACAAGCCCTTAGAAAGAAGCAGTTATAAGTTTATAGTAATTAACAATGCAAGATCCCAGAAGAACTGAGTCCATTATTCTACTATGCCTTTACAAAATTAGCAAAGATGTGATGCTGGGAAAAAAAGTAATTATATAATTTATGTCAACTAAAGATGTGGTCATGTGTGTTTGACATTTTTATCCTATCTTCACAGTACAGGAGGTTCAGAAATCCCCCTTTCTCCAATTACTGTAATTATACAGTAGACTCCCCCTAGCAATTTGTTAAATGGATTGGGATGTGACTAGTATTCACTAGCCTGCTTTTAAGATATTCTGGATGTATTAAAGCCCCATTACACTTAATTACCACTAGTATATCCACTTGTAATATCAAATCCATATTAAAAAATGCAATAAATTGAGTGTGACAGGAAGGGTGCCAGTTATAAACCTAGCCCTAACAGACCTAAGTAAGGCAATTTAATTTTCAATCACGTTTTTATAGCACCTGGACCCAAACAGTTTCCTCTCTATCCAAAACATACCTATCTCAGACATTCAAGTTGTCAAAACCTATAGCTGCAAATCAGTGAGTGATTTGTTTCCAGGCAAAAGAACACCAGAAAATACATTGAAAAACATCTCAGGAAAATAAAAAGCAAGAGTTCACTGCTCAGACAGCTCAAGAAGATAATGTTTTCTTTAATAAACTAGAGGGGTTTTTGTTAATAAATTCATACTTCCCTGAGTTGCAACAGCATCTAAATGTGAGTAGTCCACCTAAAACATGAATCCAAATATAGAAGGCAGCTGGCAGTGAGCAAACATCTTTCAGGCATTTTGTCTTCAGTAAAGGAAGACTTAGAAGAGGTATTTCTGATCATGGACATTTTTCAACATCAGAGCACATCCCTTCTAAACCACAGATTATTTGGCATATCTGAATACCTTTACCAACAGAATTAATATTATATTAATATTATACCTTAAAAGCGATAATCAAACACATTGGACTGATTTTGTAGCTAACAGAGCAAGTGGCATCTGTAGCAGATACAGTTTTGTGCCAAAGGAGTACAAAGCCAAGCCCACAGCCCACATAAAGTTAAGTGCACTTAAAAAGAAACCCTCCTTGTAAAACAAAGTTTGTCATTCGTGCCATGTGTATTTCTCAATGAAGTACCGACACCAGTAGCAAATTCTGAGGCCTCAACTTAACAACCACATTCTGGCTTTCAATGGAATCTTATCAGTGATTCCAAGGAGCAACGCACTGGTTGTTCCAGTGCGATGCAGAAATCAGTATAACCTGCTCCAAGCCTGTTATTTGGGTGGGTGTCTCCATGGAGTGATCATGTATGAAAGAAATCTAGAGGTAGCACAGGAATTGAGGAATTGATCATTGAGTGGTGAAGGCAGAAGTCACCCAAAATGGCGCACGGAATGGAGAGCCATTGGGAATGTGATCTCTCCATTTACAGACTACAGCGTCCTAGCAGAAAGTGTTTGATGTGCATACCAAGACAGGAGTTAAGGCAGAAATTTTATATTCTAAGTCTTTGTTCAAGACAGACTCTGCCTTTAAGTAATGGCTGTACTTCGGGGGGTGGGATAGATGTTTCTACTAATGCACTGGCAGCTCCTCTCTCATCTTTGATTTCACATCTCATGCCTGCCTTGCTGTTCTGTGCATTTGCGATGCTGTACAGTTCTTAGAGACTCTAGGTTTGAGAGAATAATTTAGTATGTTTGCTCCCTTTAGTTTTCAATCAGCTGAACTCTACAGCTAACAAGGAATTGTTTTGATTGCGCATATCCAGGGTTTACCAGTTCTGCAGTAACTTCTTAACACTCCTGTCACTCTCTTTAGCAACATACAAAAGACAACAGAGCTGGAAGAATAACAAAAGCATTATTATGCCCAGGGATTGAAAAAAATTCCTTTCAACAAATCACCATGCACATAAGCACACCTTTGCAGCTCATTTCCGTGAAGAGCAGCACAGCTTGGGAAACAGTTTACCTAAAAGGGTGGGAAAATAGCCAACACCACGGAACAACAAAAAAGAAACTAATCCTACCTTGTAAAGAGCAAAAATACCGCAGGGGAGATGTCTAGAGTTGTTAGGAATGCTTTACCGCTAAGTAGATTTTTGTAATAAATATAAACATTTTAACAAGAGCATGAAGCTTAGGATTTATTTTTTTACCAGTTAGTTGAGACAGACTGTTTCAACTGGCATTTGTTTTCTTACTTTTCTGGATCTCTTGAAGTAAAATCTATTTTCTTTTGTGTAAGAACTATACATTCCCTTCCACAGCTGCCAAAGCAGGAGAAAAAGACTCTAGGCATTCTGCAAATATTATGAGACCCTCTGCTGCCTCCACCTTTACTCAGCTGGGCTAAGATGAGCAAACTTGCAGAAAAAAACTGTGGTAGGGCCATTCAGAGTAAAAAAATGTCTTTGATGGTTCTCATGCATCCCCACATAACCTTTCTTCCTTCCAGAAAAACAACTAGTCAGTCTTTTATCCACTCAAAGTGGAAAAAAAGGCAGTTCTTGGTTGTAGCAAAATCAGGAATGTATTTCCTGCAAAGAAGAGTTGAAGAGTTGAAGTGTGCTCTCTCTACCATGGCAGGATTGTGAATCTAAGGATAAGGAAATAAACAAATTATACCAAAGCTGGAAAAGCTTGAACTATCATCTCACCACGATATACTCAATATTGGTCCCATGCCCTGCATTATAAAGGCCAGCCTTGTTCTTTGTTTTTTCCTTTACTCTTTGTTTTCCTCTCATCACTGTCCTTACAAAATTTGAGGTTTTTCACTTCAGCAGTGGGAAGGGGTACTTAGGGACAGGCTGTATTCCTTCTCCACCCTTATAGCTCTCCCTCTTTCCAGCAAAGTGGTGGAGCACAGCTGAGTTACCTCTGTGGGATGAGCAAGTCTGCGGCTCCCAAACAAGAAATAGGTGAGGATTGTCCAGCAATGCAATTTTCTCCAGGATATATGGTTCTAGGAAGAAGGGAAAGGCTTGAGAACATGCAGTGAATTCTTGTCCTGTGATGTTTCATGAGGACAGAAGAGTCCTGTTTGAGTCACTATGATCAAAATACACAGCAGAAACTCAATACGTCCTCATTCCTACACCCAGATTAGGGATAGGAGAGACATTTCAGTCACAATCATCAGCTTTTGTCATTTAATGCTGTCAGTGCAGTGGTATAGACCTTAAACACGTCCGGGTTCAGTCAGATTTCAGCTGGTTTCACCCAAAACACCAAGGACATATTTGGCCCATACCTGAAGCAGGCAAGGGCATATATAAGCGTAGAACACAATTTAAGACACAGCTATATCAAGACAGCTAGACTAAACTAGCCCTAAAAAAAAAAAAAGGAAAAAAAATCCCCAACAAAACTGCTGATCTAACAAAACCAGAGAAATTTCTCTTGTCTTTCATCCCAGGCTATGTGGCAAGGAAAGAAAATCACCCCAGACTACAGTGGCTTTGTAACTCCTCCTCCCCATTTAGGGGATGCTGGTCACTTATCCAACTAGATCTTACCTATACAGACAGAAATCTGCTCGTTTGGTCCATTTCTCCATTACTGCACGGTGTAACTTAAGTCACAGAATAAAGAAATTATATCTATTTGTCCTGCTGAAGACAGAGCAGGAACTGATTTCCAGCATTGTGCCAGAGTTGTTCCATCAGTATCACTGAACATTCAAACACCATGAAACTCAGGAGAGAATCCTGCACCAGGGTGATATGAGGGGCAAGCACTGCCTGTGTGGAACGTGGTTTAGCTTCTGGAAAGCAGATCTCGTGTGTCAACACAATGGTCCCAAGTGGATAGAGGGAGAGGAAGGCTAGAGCCCCAGGATGAGGTCAGAGAAGGAAAGGGCAGGTATGAAACCTTTGCTTCCATGTGGCTGAGAGAGAGAACCTCCTGACATACACTTGTTGAACCAAAGCAGTTGTAACAGAGCAGCTCAGAGCTGGTTCATACCTAGCACCTAACCCAGTCTGCCTATTTTGGGCTGAGCTTCAGTGTCACCATCTGCCTGTAAACACACAGTCTTAGACAAATACTGTGGATGCACATGAGCATATTCTGGTGAATACTCATGTGGTGGGGTTGCAACATTCTCTCTTTCAGACTATCTATAAATTGCTCAGGATGCACAGTGGGACTTCATGTTTTGTACATCAGCTACCATACTGATGGGGGTCAGAAAATAGCAGCAGCAGTAGAAGAAAGTCAACGGAGTGACATTTAAAAATCATTGCAAAGGAATGTTCTCAGTGCTGATGTCTTGTTTGTTTCAAGCTGCGGCGTCAGGGCAGAGAGGCCTTATAAAGCAGCGTAGAAGGGGGGATGCTCAAGGAAGCTGTGGCTGTCTGGTCACTTTGCTGAGGTTTTTTAGGACCAACAGTAGAACCTTGAAATCTTGGTTTCCGCTTTCAGTGTTAAAATACACGTTGACTATGCTCTTTTCTCAGGAATTGCACCACAGGATGAAATCCTTCTAAGTTGCAAACTGCACAAGAAAAAAAGTGCATTTCCTTTGGTGCATGTCTAGTTTTGAAACCTCAGAGATTTTGTAAGTGGGTTTGCAAAAGCACAATCCATTTGACCAGCTCATGGAGAAGTGGGATGCAGGTTGGGATAATCAATCTGATTTCTCCTATCCTAGTGCCTTGAGAGAAAATGTAATTTTTTTTGTTTGTTTGGATATTAAAATATGCAAAAGCACTTGAGGAGGAGAGCCAGTAGTTCCAGTTCTTACATTGTGCCTAAGTAAATCAGGACTAATACAATTAAATTCCTGGGCCTGTTTTTTAATACAAAATACATGTGGTTTTTTCCCTCTGAAGTTTCTGTACCATGTCAGGGCAGAACAGAGAGCACTGGACTTATTTTGACATAAAAATTAGTAAAACCAAAGACAGGATCAGATTTGTTGACTAAAAATATCTACAGAAGAAAAAAACTGGCATCTGATACAAGAGGAAATAATGAATACACAGCTGATGTGGAGTGATAATAGAGTATACCCTCAGAAATGATTGCAAAGTGAATCTTATGAAAAAATTTAATTCTGATCCCAAGGATTTTGATTAAAATCAACTTGAAAAGAATGTCTAATGATTTGGTACTGATATTACTTCAATTAGTGGAAAGTGTCAGAAATAAAAAGAATAAAATACTTTTAATCTCAAAAAAGGAGAGCCTCCTGGGGTGCGGGAAGAAGTGTACATGCTGGAAGCATGGTAAAGCTTCCCTATGCTGAGTAATGAGTTAGTGAACCTTTTTCAAGTACAACACTTTTCTTTTTGAAGCTAATACTTGCCTTGTAGTGCCAGAGTTTAACAGTCACTACAAAGTGCTTGTTCCTTTCTCTTGCTGGGCATGTGCTGCAGCCACAGTCAGTGCACGGAAAGGAATAAGTGTCTACCTTTCAGTTGTCTTTTAAAGCGTGATCTATAATGATAAATGACTTTTGGGGCTCTGATTGGCACAGGGGATTGACAGAAGGCTGCCAGAGCTGCTTTTTCCTGGTAGTGCCATTTATAATTCAGCTTTCACTCACTGGTCCCTGAGAATTACTCTGATTTTACCCAACTCCAGATAAGAGTCTGGAGCTGAAATTCCTTGTCAATACCTTGTCTGTAGAATTACCATGGGTTCTGATCATCCCTTCCTTACTCAACATTTATTTGCTGCTGCTCTGACATAAAATAAAGACTCCTATGAGTCCGGGCAAAAGGCAAAAATATGTCTATACTATTGCAAACCAATCTAGAAAACAATTCTGCTGGAGCTTGCAATGTATTTCATTCAGTCTATAATTATAGATAAAATCAGAAGAACTAATCAAAAGCTTGCAGACAAAAACTTATGACCTTTGTTACTGAAGGTACAGACTACAGTTAGATCACCAATCCTAGTGATCCAATCCCTAATCTTCCAACAAAAGAGGGATTTGCTTTCATCAAATATAATTGTCCTAAACTGGAATCCCACTGCAAAGGTGCTTGCAGTTTCTCTGTTATGGTCTTGATGATAAATAAGATACTCAGCTCTCCTTGATGAAAGCAAGAGCTCTCAATGTGCCTGAGAACACACAGCAACATAGAGAAACAGAAAAAGAGCGAGTGGAACCATGTTTGTGTGATATTCTGGCACTCAAGAAACAGGAAGCAGATAAACTTGGATTGATCCTATAGCTTATGCTGAGAAATCTCATTTTACTATTCATTTGGAGAGAAAAAATAACTCAGATAACAGATAACACCTGTACTATTTAATGGGCAGTAGTAATATAAGTTTGCTTCAAAGCATCAGCACCCAATTTGCTGAAAACAGTGAATTGCAGCGAAAGACAAGTAGTCAAATAACAATACTAATATGGTCTTAGAGAGATCTGGGCAATGTGTGATACATGGCTGCTTCCAGCATTTTTAAGATATCATTTGAGTATGTGAATTTGAACTTCCCATAGTTAACATTTATATAGTGATTGTTAATATGCTTCAATTTAACACTAATTTAAATAGATAAAATATTTCCTTTGAATTCTGCAGTCCTGAGCTACAACCAATATTTGTTTTTCTAATTCTGCAGACAGAATCCACACGCTTTTACTATATGAGTGTGTTCCAGAGCCTAAACTTCTACTGAAAAAGATTTTCTACTCCCTGTGGTTGCAAAGCTAACTCTCAAAACATGAACTGCCAGTAAGCAAAGAAGTCTGCCCAAGAATGAAGAGGGCCTGGCTGAACAGGTCTGCAAGAAAGAAAACTCTGAAAGTAGCAAATTTGATTTAATCATATTCCAAGCAGTGTAATATTAGTTCAGTTTCAACCCTAAAAATGTCAAAAATATAATTCACAGGCTGTGTTTATCATTGAAGGAACATAACATGATTTTTGCAGGCAGCATGTGATGGCATCAGTCCTCCAGCACGTGTGTGCAGATGCAAGCGTGGTTCCTTGTTCTCCCTCTTCCATTTTCCACTCTTGCTCAGGGACAGCAAGACCGTGGCACGTTGCACAAACTGTCTTTATTGGGATGCTTGTTGCACCACCACTTTATCTCCATCTGATTCACTTGAAAATAAAATTATTGTGAATCGTAAATCAATTTTAGTTTCACAAAGAGTCTCAGGTCTGGATCCAATAGTCTTCAACAATTCAGCAAAATTAGGTTTTAAAAACCTTGGATAAGCTTGAGTTTGGATTATGATTGTTACTCCATAGTGTATCATTTGCTGTCTTCCTCTGGAGCAAATAAAAACATCTTTGAATTTAGACAGTACCATCAAAATATTCTGTGTTCTACCCTTCACCCCGTAAGACAATGTAAATCCAATGACTGCACATTTTAAGTAGTTAATTATCCAGTAAGTCAATTATTATTTAGTGCTGCCTTTAAAAAATGTGCCCCCTAGTTATAGAGGGGAGACAAGACCCACTAGGATGTTGATGAAAGATCGTGACCAGCTTTGATGTTATGTAACTGGCTCAAACATTTGATATTTTCATTTCAAATCTAATACTTCTATTCACAACCATTTTAATAGAAGCTGATAAGAGCGTAAGAACAGCTGTGCTATATCACACAAAGAATTCATCTGACCTCTTATTCGGTATCCTACTCCTGAGAAAGATTCAGTAGCAGAGACTCAGGGAGATGAAAAAAATGGTAGAGCAAGACTGAGAAGGTTTAGTGACTTTGTTTCTGAAAAGAACTATTCATGGTGGCTGAAACAACCCTTACCTGAGTGGAAATAGCTAACCTAGGGCTCAGTACTTTCCATGGACTCAATAAATTTTCATTTATTACACTTACATTGAATGCGATCTGCCAATTTACTGTCAGCACCACTTAAGGAGATCTTCTGTGACTATGCAGCCAGTTGTAGATTTGTCTATCCTGAATAATTTTGCAGCCTGTGTTTTGCATGTATACTGGCTATCAGAGCTTTGTTCAAAGACATGTTCAAAGCTTTACCAGTTCTAGCTAGAAATATTACTATTTATAAGCTAATTCTTCACAACTATGCACATGGGCCACTGTACTCATATTTGTTATGCAAATGCCTCCTTGGAAATACTAATCTAAACCTCAGCCACTCACTCAAATCTTTCCACTGGATGCCTTTTGTTCCCTTAATGTACAGCCCACATGTAGGCATGATGCTAGTCCTTTAAAACATGATATGGAACAAATTATGAATGCACAATATTTTCTTCACACACTTAAGAATCTGGCAGTGAACATTGTCATGAGTTACACAGCGCTACATTTACAATGAAAAGAATCTCTTTGCGTGCAGCATCGGAATTTGGCTCTGAGATATTTCATTAGGAACTCTGTTTTGACTGCTTGGTTCTGGGACACGGTAATTGCAACCATGTATGACAGGGTTGAGTTAGATTTTCATCATTCAGTACTGGTGGCTGAAGCACAATAATAAAAAAAAAAACCTTTTAACAATGCAAGTTATTATTGCAACAAGGTCAACACTTAAGTTTAAACTTTCACCCTCTGTGCTCCTATAGTAGCAGTTACTTCCCACATTCATTTGGTACCAAGGATATGCTTAAGGACTGGAGAATTCAAGGTTAAAATGGCTGTGTATAAGACAAGAAATAACTACAATTGTGTCATACTTGCTAGGTTACTGTTTAAATATACTGATTATTTGATATCTTCTCTTTAGCTCCTTGCTCAGAAGTGGCCTTTTGGAGATACGGAATTTGGACAGTTTCTTTGCAAATTCCTTCCCTTTATCCAGAAGGCATCAGTGGGAATCACAGTCCTTAACCTCTGTGCCCTTAGTGTGGACAGGTACGGTATGTTTGACTCTTTTGGTATTGTTCTTGCCCTTGCAGCTTTCCTAAAACTGGGAGCACTCACTGTGGTCTTCTTAGAGGGCAGATTGCAGTATAGATGCAACTTCGATTTTGGGTTTTGATACCCTGGCTATAACAAAGCACCACATCCATGGCTCAAAGTATAATGTTAAGTCATTAGAGAAATGAACTTTACATGTTTTTTAAAGGCATTTAAAAGCTCTAGCAAAGCATTATTTCAACTTCCTTTACCAGATAAAAATTTATTAGGATTTGACTCAGTATTCAGACTCCTTTGTTTCACGCGACCTCATATGGGCTTTTTTTGTATTTGAATGAGATTGTAATCTTTAGTTTTAAAAATTATTTTTTCAACTCACTGCCTATGGACCACAATTAAAGGGTTTATTTTGATAACTTTTATAACTAATTGAGTTGTACTGAAAGACATGTTTGAAGCTTGCTTTGATAATTTGACATTGATAATTAATGCCTCTGCTATTTTTTCTTCATACATCTAGTGAAATAGCAGATGAATGCTTGACTTCCATAAAAGCTATTTTTATTGGCATCGAGTTTACTTGATCATGTTCTATTCCAAAATATCAGTACCTCTGATACACAAAATACCATTAAATAAAACACACTATGTGTATTAGCACAGTGATGCAAAGTTAAAAGAAACTTTAAAATTAATCTTATTTTGGTTTTGGAGAAAAAGTTAATGTACAAGGTTTTCAGTGGATGAGTCACTGAGTACTATCCATACCTGGAATACACTTCCTTACTGTATTAGTATCTCATTAGCAAAAGTCAGAAACAAAAAAATGTAACACGGGTAATTATTCTATTTCCATTTTTGAATCTGTGAACTATAAAAAGTCTATTTCTCAAACAGTATCTGCCCAGCATAGAATAAAATCCCATGGACCACTCCAAAGAATAAATCATAGATCAAGCGCATGAAACAGACAGGTTGTTAGATAAATTCTGACAACTGCAGTCTCACCAGATGAAGTTCTACTGTTATATACGTTGTCATAAATTGGAAGTAGCTCAGCTGTATATGAATATATATATATATTTTTTTTTACAAGGACTGATTTTCTAATCCTCACAACAAGCAAATGCTGTTTCCATTTGATTATAAAGTCTTGTATGGGATCAGACCCAGACTATTTAATTTCCTCCCCCAGCTTACATGCTTTGCCAAGAACATATTTTTTATCATCTGGTGCTACTCTAGTGGATGGTTGCAGATGATATGTGTAAGAAAACAGCTGTATACAGCCAGATTCTGATTCTGGCTGACATGACCTGAACCTGAGAGCACCTTCAACTAGTCAGGTTGGGCACTGGAAGTGGCTTAGTCACATTAGTACAAGATTCCACATTAGCAAATGGTTGCTTTTTAGAATGGAAAATGAATAAATATGCAATAGTGTGCTGTCACAGCTGGACTGTTTCTGGTCTATAGGAGAGTTAATTTTTGCTTTAAAAAGCTCCTGAAAATTACCTCATTTATAATTATTTTTGGTGTCTATATACGGAATTGCATTCTATAACATAGAAAAAGATAGGGTCAATTGGGATAATGAATTCAGATCTCCACACCTTCAGTAATTGTTGACTCTCTGTCCCTCTTGCAGACTACAGCCTTAATTTAGAACAGGATTATCTTTCTTTCTGCCAGGACAATTCTCTGTGCTAACTACATCCTATAGTGAAACTCCACTGCTTACCACTGCCCTTCTCACAAACTGACTTGGCCTGACAGTCAGTGCATAAGGGTTTAAGTGGGCATGCCCGGGGGAACAATGTCCACTCACACGTGAAGAGGTTTTTAAGAGGCTTGTTTTTAAAAACATCCATTCACCCTCCAGAGGAAGCTCCCATTTGCTTCAGATGCCTCTCAGGCATTTTTAAACTGTAGGTCATGACGGCAGCAATAGTGTGACTGTTTCCCTAAACAGTGCCTGCCTGTGACTAAGAGGAAGGATATTTCCCTTCCTGAGCTTTTACTCTTGCTTATATCATGGGCATAATGATTTTGGTGATGAAGTGGGTTTAAGAAGAGTGAAGTGTTCTATGCAAATTGCATAGAACAGTAATCCTAGGGTAGAGTCTTTCATCTGGACCAATTTCCAGTAAGTTTATGAGATAAGTGAAGATTTTACCACTAAAACAAAACTGTAAGAGCTTCATTGAGCACACTACTGGCTGTCTTTAAAATGAAGAACAGCTGTGATCTCTACCAATGAAACAGAACAGTTTGGTACCTGTTCTGACACTTATCTTGACAGTGACTGCTCCTTATGTCCTTGATCTAGTCCCTTACTTTTCCTACATGGCTTTTCACCCTTACAGAGGGCTGATGATACTTGCAGAACAGAAACATATTATACCAGTGGGCAGTTTGAACACCTAATTTGCTAATGCAGTTAAAAGGAACAGGGAAACAAAGGCACCTACTGATGTTCTCAGATACTGACAAGATGTCCTTCTGGAAGGAATGCTTTAAGCAAATTATAGCTAAGTAGGAGTGCAAAATATTTAATAGCATGTATGTATAGTTTATGATGTAATACTGTGCATCTCATAATTAGCAAGAGGAACCACAGAGTCCTTGAAAACTAATAAAATCTGGAATAAAGAACTAAGAAGAGGGGAAGAAGGAGAAGAAGAACCCAGATGAGAGAGAGCAGCTGAAGGACACAACACACTAAAGTTGACAGCACATGCACATGAAAATGGAAAGGGAAGAGAGAAGAGGAGCCATAACATTAAACAGAGAAAAGGAAGTGATCTGGGGAAAAAGTGAATATTTTAGACAAGGTTGTAGACAAGAGGGAAATAAACAGAAAAAAAAAAAAAGAAAGGTTAGACAAATTACACACAGACTGAGGAATTAAATGTAATGTATTATGCATGTATTTTATATCAGTTCCCTGGCAGATATCCTATATTTTCCAAGTATGAGGGAAATAAACCCTGCAGTATTTTCTCACTCTTAATTATGGGAGGTTTGTGTCTAGACAAAGATCCTATATATTATATAACTCAGAGAACAGCCACTTGAAAAGTTATACTACCACTATTTTTCAAATCACTCCTACAGCAGTGAGTAAAGAGACCATAATTGGGGGTTAATATGCATTCAGCAAATTATGATCTAATTACTGAGCTTCTTATGCTTTAGATGAAACCATTAATAAAATTATTTTGCCAATAATTCCTTATCTGATAGTTATTTGTGAACTGAAAAAAGAATTTCTCATAAAATACATACAAGACCCAAATCCTTACTGCTGTGCATACTGATGTTCTCATGTGCAAAACAGATGTAACTCAAAAGAAACAAGTCCAAAAAGTGCAAGAAAGGAAATAATTGGATTCATGATTTGCACCCCATTTGTTGTCACTTACATAGTTACACAAGTGGCACCACACAAACTTTACATTTGCTACTTGAAAAATACATACAGTGTACAGGCCCCTCCTTTGGAAGAGCACCAGAGTGTCAAGGATGGGATAGCACCTTGTGCAGCTGATGGGACCAGTTGTAATGTTGCCAGTCTGTAGAAAGTAGACTTGAAACTGACTGTTAAATATCCAAAGTTCACAAATATTTGAGTATTTGTGTGAACAGGTAAGTTTCTATGAATATTCTGTGTAGTCATTACAGCCAAAATGAAATACAA
>JAWWMO010000138.1:14128921-14161958 GCA_035047845.1 Dendrocincla fuliginosa | reverse complement strand
GTCATTACAGCCAAAATGAAATACAATAGAATGACTAATTATTTAAAACTAAATTTGGATTTTAATAAGAATATTTATGAGAAGATATGATACCGGATATAACTTACTTAATTCTCATAGTATAGTTTTATTTGTTTCGATGGTCTCAGAATCCTAACCTCAGAGACCTTCTCCCCATGAATGAACCACTGCCTTCCTTTTTTCATACTCTTTGAAGATAAGGACACTTTCAGATGTTTTTATTTTTAATCTGCAAGTCCAAATAATAGTTTACTTTAGCATGTTCAAAGTATTTATGCACAAATTTCTGTTAAAATGATGTAGTGAAAAGTACACCTATGCTGCTCATGATATTGTTACAGATACCAGAGCAAAGATCTCTAGTCTGTTTGCTGCCAGAAGGATGGCACAGCAGGTCCTGACACCTTCCAGTGATGTTCTGAAACAAGGCTTTCTGAACTTTTTGTGAGGGGCTTACAGCCTGGACTTGCATTCATGTACCTTCCTTCCTCTGACACCCAAGGCTATAGGGGATTTAGTTCACAAGTCTTCCATCCAGCTGATAAGCACACTTCCAAAGCAAAAAGGGGGTGTGATACAAGAAATCAGAAGGAATGCTTTGTGTATGAATCCGATATTAGCGTATTGCTTAAAGGAGGAGTGAGGAAGCCTTTTAATAACTAAATTTTACTGATCTCTGTAGCTTAGGTCCTATAGCCTTCAACTAATGTTTTTCCCATTGGAAGCTCTTCAGTTCTTCCATCTCAGAAATTCAGTACTTCCCACTACACTCGAAGCATCCTAATCCAGAGTTCTTAACTACTCCTTTACTTAAACCTTTATCATCTCCAAGCCTTCAAGCTCATGCCAAAATTCTGTATTCTGTCCAATCACCCTTCTACCACCCCACCCTAATCCTTCCACAACCTAAACTTCCAACCAAAAGCCTTCTGATCTAAACTCCTGTTCTTTCCTTCCTTTGCCAAAGCTCACCCATCTTTACGTTTCAGAGCCTACATACTCACAAGTTGTATCCTCCTGGTCTGTCGAGGGCATCTCTTTGCCCACACCTTTCACCTTCCTTGTGCCTGTTGGTGCCCTTTTGTTCTCCTCTTAGTTGCTGTCATCACCTAAAATCGCCACCCCATTTCCCTTTCTCTGAATAGTTTAACCTTGGCTCATGTCTTGGAAAGTTGTTGGAAAGAATAGAGGAGGCAGCTGCACATATCCTAAAGTATCTGCCAGGACTCCAAGGGGCAGAAAATGAGGGCTTTTCTGAGGAAATTGACACAGCTCCTTACAATTTATAATCTGCTTCAGTGACTTCTTATTCTGACTGTTTTTTAAATAGCTGAACAACCTTTCTTGAATTTTTTTCTCCACAACTAAAGACGACTGTTTCATCAGTGGATGCCATGATATATCCATGTAGCACTGTAATTCCAAATAGGAAGGTACTATTACTTTAGGGAAGTAAAATAAGCAGTTTAGAAACTCTTACATCTCTAAGGACAGAAAGCTCTCTAGCTTGAATTTCAGATTTTTACAAGATCAAAAGTAATATTGGTCCTTTCCATAATTTTTAGATAGCACTGTATTTGCTAAATTGTTGGAAGTGCTAAGTAACTAATTTACTGCAGTTTTTGTTAGACAACAGTTAAATCTGCTACTGAAAATTTAATTTATGCACTGGTTTGTACTCTATATTGTATGTCTCTCAGTCTTCTCTGAATAATATTCAGACGTTTGGGCCACATATGGCAGAGAGATTGAGGTCTCAAAGCTAATAAATTCCTATAAAGTCCTAGAAAACTGATACACAAGTCAAGGAGAAATATCCTCTCAGTTCATTGAACAGTGTAAACAGAACAGATGCATTTTCTTTTCACTGAGAGCATTTTCCCAGTATTTCATTGCCTGGGAGCTGACAGCTTCACTTTGGATAGCACTGCTGCTACAGGTGAGGTAGCTGAAGGAGATACCAGCTTTCTGTCTGTTAGAGTGGCTTGTGTGCCTGCAAGCTTTTTTTTCCTCTGTTATGTCAATTGATGGAATGGAAGACATAGCCTGTCCTCCCAGCCCTTGTCTCCTTTAATTAGAAATCATTAGTGTAGGGCACACAGCAGAATCCTGCACCCAAGCCCAACAGTCGCAGCCAGCTCCCTGCTCCCCCCTCCTTGATGTGCCCTGCTGTGTCCCAGGTGACTTGACAGAGGCCCTGGAAGAGGCAGGAAAACCATGAAATATGAGTCTCAGATGTTAGCTTTAGGATTTTCCTTGCTATGTGACATTGAACCGTGGGTTTTTATGAAAGGAAACTGAGGGTTGGAAACTAATGCCTATCTCTTCCAGGTATAGAGCAGTTGCCTCCTGGAGCCGCGTCCAGGGAATTGGAATCCCAATGATCACTGCTATTGAAATTTTCTCCATTTGGCTTCTGTCCTTCATACTGGCTATCCCAGAAGCAATTGGTTTTGCTGTGGTACCTTTCAAATACAAGGATGAAAGTTATGTCACCTGCATGCTCAAGCCTACGAATAATTTTATGTTGGTAAGTAACATCCTTTCTTCTCTTTTTGGTATCCACAGGATACAGGTTAGAGAATTAAGACACTGGACTATAATAGGTTTCGTTAATGCATAAAAGTGCAAAATGTATTCTAATGTGTATTGGTGCAAAGAGGATCCTATGTTAGCAGTGAGTTGTCTCTACTTTGAATGAGAGAGACTAAATGGGACTATAAACATTTTCATTTCTTCACTGCCAAGGATGCTTAATACAGACATTTGCAATTCAGTTCTGCTTAAAGTACAATCAAGAGCTGTATCAGAGTAGCCAGAGCCTTGGAAGGCTTTGAGTTTCCAGGTACACCACCTTGGAGCTGGTAACTGTCAAACACATGCTTTACCACGATTAGTCATCATCTTACAGCCACATAAAGAAAAGGGTGGGGCTGTGCTATATGCACTAGCAAAGTCAAATAAAACATAATTGTTTCATTTACAAGAAATCATTACTACAAAGCTGACAGACCCAAGGAAGAGCCAGGCACCATTCACCCCATAATGAACAGAAAAAAAGTAATATTCTGATTTGTCACAGAGAAGGCAGATAGCGCCAAGTCTTAAGTCTTGAAACTCATTTTTTTTCTGGACTAGAATTTTTCACAATAGGGTGCAAGTTTCTCTTTTTTTTGAATGTCTGGCACTTCTCCTTTTATTATTTCTCAGAAAATGGCTTGCCTTAGAATTGAGAAGAATAGGGCAAAAAAAGAGCTGGGAATTTTAGAAAATAATAAGTGTGGATGATAAGTGTTTTTCAGAGGAACATCCTCAACTTTGGTAGGGTTACACAGACTGCAGGGATTGCAGAAAGAGCAAGAGACAATTGCAAGAGAAGATAAAAAGAATTCCCTAATGGAAATAATTAATGCAGGTGAAGATGGAGTGGAATTGCCCAGGACTTACTATCTCTTTGTTTCTGAACTCCACAGACTATATGACTGTAGGTACTGCAGTTATAAGACTGTGATTTATGAAATGCACAGTGCAGCAAATTTCCCTATTTGTAATGGCTGTTTTTCTCCACAAATGTGCCTGGATTAAATGTTTTAGTCTTCAAATCCATTCTTCCTAGGAAAAAGAATAGTTTTCTCTTCCTTCTCTAAACCACTATAGTTTGGGTCTTCCATAAGCATGCTAACTTTAATGATTACTGTTCTGGTCTTAATGTGCTGAGTGGAAATGCATGGTTTGTTTTATTAGTAGGAATTAATATCTTTTACTTGCTTGGTATAATTGAAAAGTGCCAAATCTGCCCACACGAGTTTGATTTTCAAGGAAACCGGTTATGCAGTTAGGAGAGTAAATGTTGGATGTGTCAGTCAAAATGGAGAGCTTTGTGTTTGAAAGTGTTGCAAGCAAGTACAAACATGAGATTAAAATGGGAATACCACTTTAACCTTAACTATAGTATCTACTACCACAAACACCACAATAAACAGTTGCTAAACTTTGAGAAGTATTTATTATTAACTTTTGTTTTTAACAGAAATTTTATTTCTGCTTAAAACTATCCTTGAAAGACTTAAAAGATTCATGTTAGACCATGATTCCCAAGAGGCTGAGTGCTAGGAAACTTGTTTAAAATGCACATTTCCTGTAGAAAACCAGTTCCATGTGGGCTTTCAAGACAAACAAAAGAATGTCTACTTCTCTTAAATCAACCCATTTTTGTGCTTTGATGTAAGCCTTGTGAAACTCAGATTTCACAATTAATCACTTGCAGACATTTTTGAGTAGGTTTTATAACTTCATGGAGCCAGGTCCTCATACAGAATTGCTGTCAGGGTTGTGACACGGAGCTCAACGTGTGTTTTCCTGACGATGCTCATGAAACCTGGCAGGCTGATGAGACAGGAAGTTTTCCTTGTCAACATGGCATGGATTCACCCAGTACACATCTTGTCCTGCCCAGCCACTATGATACTAGTCTGCTGTGAAGGAATTTGCCATGGAAAATATAATTGTCTCCATGTATTGGGAATCCTTTTCTCTGCTGAAGGAGTAGTAATTACATTTGCCCTCAGTACAAACTCTTCCAATATGAGGCATATTGTTTTCCTTTTTTCTGCTGGCAGAAGCTCAGCTCCCGGAGGGGAAATTCTGCCCCCAAGGAAAGTGCAATTATGCAGCAGACTGTAGCCCCTCCTCAGGGAGGGGGCTAATGAGGAGGAGTAGGAAACAAGTTAATCAACACAAGGCAGTGTCCCAAAGTGAGGTGGGATTGTGGCCTAGATACCAACAACGGAGTCTAAGTTAGCAAATTCTGAATGCAGCTGTGTCGGGGCAGAGGGAGAAAAATCAAAAGCATGCTCTTTTTTCTAAGTAAATCAACTTCCTAGTGTAACTAAAGTGGATTTTAAAGCGAACATTATGAAATATTAGTGTTTGAATCACACTGATTTTGTTTTGTCTTTCAAAGTTTAGTACTGTTTGCTTTTAACTGCAAGCAAGATGTCAAAAGTTTGACTTTTTCAGACAAGATTCATAAAATCCTGTCATAAGCCTTTTGACATTTGGTGTGGGAACTGTGATGTTACAAGAGCACACATAAACAAGATGGGGAAAGAGTATGACACATCCCTTTTACACTAATAACAGAGACAAGAAGTATTTAAAATGCCATATTTTAGCACAAACTTTTGGCTGAGCATAAACGTTAAAAACCAAGATACAGTATTTTCTGAGGTCTGAAAGCATGATCGTCTGCAGAAAAGAGTAATTTTAAATGTTTGGTCACATGCAGTATTTTCCATAATACATAAATGCACTGAGTTACAGCACTGCTGACTTCACAGCCAAGACTTAAAATTACACACTATTACTGCTATTCTATCAAGTACCTCGGTGTCCTGTCACTAATGGCAAATGGTATGAATGGCAGGCAAAGGGTTAAAAGTAACTGTACCACCCGTCCTAAGCTTTGCATGTATCAGACAAACACTCATGAAGTGGCTCCTATCTGCCTAGCACATAAGCAAACCAACTGCCAACCTTGTCACTGATAACAAAAGGTGATTAAACTTACAAGCCATTTTGAATTTTCCTTTTTTGGAATCGGGACAGAAGCTATAGAGGTAAATGGCATTTCCTGAGACGGGCTTTTAGTAAGATTCGTTATCTCAGACTGACACTGTCTACATTTTGGCATGTCTTTTCCATGAAACTGGAATCCAGTTTCCATGGAGTGTAAATGTTCAGAAAGTGCAACCAACAAAAATTAATTCCAGCCCAAGAAAGATTGCAACAAATGTACAGGCAGGCTGTCCATAAGGTAAAGTAAATGTTTGCACTGCCACACTGCCCATTTTGGTGTTGGTCCAAAATAGATCCACAACAACAAAACAGAGAGGTACCAGAGATACCACTGCAGGACCAACTGTCAAGCTTTCCAAGACTTTTCTGTGGTATTTTGCATCAAGTCATAAGAAAACATCTTGTCTTTTCTTTACCTTCCCTACAGTTTTACAAAGATGCAAAGGATTGGTGGCTGTTTGGTTTCTATTTCTGCATGCCACTGATGTGTACTGCCATCTTTTATACGCTAATGACTTGTGAAATGTTAAACAGAAGGAACAGCAACTTGAGAATTGCTCTCAGTGAACACCTTAAGCAGGTAAATATTGGAAACACCAGTGTTTGAAAATACTGTTCTCCTCTCTGTGGGCTAGCGCAGAAATGTTTCAAAGTGTACTTGAATACAGCAAACTACAGATGTAGAAAGTGAGGATGTAGGTTGTTTATGATGTTAAGATATTCATTTTAACCTGGAACAAAAGACTAAATGACAGTATAAGGAGGCATTGAAGACAGAATGCTCAGGAAACTAGCCAGTTCCTTTCTTTTCTTACATATGACAGTTGTGCTCTTTAACCTCAAATCACTACTGGCTAAATGCTTTGAAATTTAACTACAAAGGTTTACCAAAAAAATGTTTCTTTTTATTTATAAAGATATGACTCCATGGAAGCTCCCTGCTTTTGGCCCTCTTTGATATGCAACTTTAGTTTCCTATAAAAAGCAACTGTAGAATAACCCAGTTTAGAGTAGAGTGGATTTTGTTTTCCAGGGTTATTGCACTGCTGCAGTACCACTGCTGTAGCTGCTTTGAAAAGAGCAGCAGGAGAATAGTACAAACAAATGATCACAGAACAAAGTCACTCACAGAACCGTCAGGTCTCGCTTTGCTGTTTTAGCAGCGCTCTCTGATGTTTAATGCCTAGCTGAAATTTTAAAAACAATCCGTAGCTTTTCCCCGGCTATAACATCAGCCCTTCATATTCCACTCTTTCTTTCAAATTCCATGTGCACAGATGTGAATCCCTAGAGCAGTCCTCTCTGAGTTCTCTCAGAGGTTCCTCCTCTGCTGGTTCATTCCAGATCAGGGCTGACTGGAAAATCCTCCCCTTGTGCAGTTCCTCCACTTTTTCCCCTCATCAGGCCCCAGGGCCTGGAGCACAGTCTGTCCCAGGGCCACACACAAGCTGCTCCACCCATTAGAACTGGAATGGTACGTATGAGGTGGGGAAATCCACCCTCCAGCTTTCCCATACTGCGGTGCCCAGCAAGCTATTCAGACTGGCTGCTGGAGGATGACTTTATGCCACAATTTACAAATGTATGTCTTTTTAACTATCACCTTTTGCCCATTTTCCTTCCTTCTTCGATTCCTTCCCTACAGCCTTGTCCACGTTAAGGTCTAGTCATGATCCTTTTCGTATTTTGATAGTATAAAAAAGAGGAAACAATAAGAGTCATATCCAAAGCCTAACAAGACTGTAATGACACATGACTCTAAATTTTTAAATGAGAGTCTTGCAGTGCTTGTTACTGTTGCATCACGTTGGCAGTTTCAGAAGTTGTATCCTTACCCCTTCATATCCTTCTCTTTACCAAACCCATGCCTACCAAACACCACTGGTATGCCCTGTCAGGAGTCCACTGAAATACCTGTAACTCTCTAGAGCCATATAAAACACTCATTAAATTGAAATTAGTTCCTGACTAAGTATTACGAGATCAAGCTGTAATACAGACATTCCTAAAATGGTGTTTGTAGAGGAACTATTTACTTGAGAACACCAAGATCACACAGTAGGGATCACGTAGCAAAATCAATATACTGTGCAGTGTCCCTTTATATAACACTACACATAATAAATATAAAATAATATATTAGGGAGAATTTGACTTCCTGACTAGGTATGTGGTTGAATGGAACTTTTATTGCCAACTGATTGAAGTGCCTCAAGTTTACAGATTGCCCCACATCAAGGACCGGGCACAAGTGGTTTATCAAGCAGGTGTGAACCCTATTGCTTCACACATGAAAAGGTTTTCTTGCAGATTATGTAAATTTTTGAAAAAAAGAGGTTTATCTGAGGGATTGCCAACAACACTAATCCATTGTAAAGGAATAAAAAATGCTGGGAAAGTAATCCAGTTCAGGAAGGGCCAGCAGTGGATTTTCCTGGGCTAACTTCTCCAGTGTTCTGGCAATGACCTGTGTGCTCCAGCTACTCCAGCGATGAGCAGGTTCTGTTGAGCATGGCCAGAATCAAGAACATGACAATCCCCATCAAACACCATTCAGGGATATCAGGTAGTCTGGAAGCTTCATTTTGGGAATCTTGCATGCTTTATCAAGATGTCTCACTTTGCTGCTAACACTGCTCCACTACAATCACCTGCCAGTGTGAATTAGGCACTCAGTATACACTGTTACCTTCTTTTTCTAGCGCCGAGAAGTTGCAAAGACGGTGTTCTGTTTAGTTGTGATTTTTGCTCTTTGCTGGTTCCCTCTCCATTTGAGCCGAATTTTGAAGAAAATGGTATACAATGAAAAAGACCCCAGCAGATGTGAACTGCTCAGGTACTTCATTTTCTGTGTCAATAGTTAATACTGAAAAAATACAATGCTGAAGACTTGGAATTTATATGAGTAATGTCATTGTTCTTGCAACTGTGGTTTTCACTTTTCAGCTGCACCCATTTTCAGTGGTTTTGGTTGTAATGGGGTAGCATAATTTCAATAAATCTTGTCTGTCGCCACTTCAATCACCTTGCTCTGGTGTTTTTGAAGTTACGTGAGACAGATTATTATAGACAAGGCATGGTACATGATTAGATTAAGGGAGTTAGGTAAGAGAGAATTAGTTTCTGTGACAGAAGAGCCTGTAGCCACAAAGAACATGGATGCTTCTTTAGCATATGAACTGTTTAAACATTTTGCTTTTACTTGTCTAGTTTCTTGCTGCCCTTGGATTATATCAGCATCAATCTGGCAACCATGAACTCTTGTATAAACCCCATAGCTCTGTATTTTGTGAGCAAGAAGTTTAAAAACTGTTTCCAGGTAAGATCTTCTTGATAAGATTTTATGTCCAGTTAACTAACTGTATTAAACCACTTGGTTGTTTTCTGCTTTTAACAGCTGGGAGAAGAGGCACACAAAGGAATGAAAGATTATAAACTGTCTAGTTGAGCAGTTAGCAGCTCACATAGCACACATACCAAAAGGAAAGAGGAACTGTCCACTTATGTGAAATGCTAAACAAATAAATAAGTTTGACATAGGCATCATATGTAAACTGAGATAGACATGCTCTTGTAAATACTATTTATCTGCATGTGACATGGGCGTGAAATAGAATTTGGTTGATAACATATTTTCTGCTCTCAGTGACACCAAGCTGCCTGCATTGAACAATCTCATTAACAACTCAAATTTTCAGCCGGGCGCTTGAGTTTGGCAATTAAATACACATTATGTCTTCTACATGCATTTTTCCAGTTCCTACACATGCAAATATATTTTAAGGCTAAAATAAATTCTTTGTGACAATGTGCCTCTGCAAGTCCCTGTCCACTGTCCACCTAGTAGAGGCAATATAGGAAGAAAAAAAAAAGAGAGGTAAAGAAAGTAATGAAACAGAAAAGGAAGACTGAAATAGCTTTATCTGCAAAGGAAAACAAAGGATGACAGGACTGTGCCACTAAACTTTAAGTCTGAGAAGAGGCAGAACCCAAGCTACTGAAAAGATGTAATTAATTATTAGACTAGGGAATACCTGTTTGTCTAGAGCCTGCTCAGATTTGCAAACTATTTCAAAAGAGTATTTTTACATGATAAGAAGTCAGTGTTGCTTTTTACTGTTCCCTGCTTCATTTGGGAACTGTAGAGAGGATAATAGGCCTGAACTTGTCTTCAAGTGAAAGGGAGAAGTAACAAAGGGTATTATCAGGCTGCTCTTCAAATTGTTAGTTTATTCTTCCCATTTGTCCTTCCAAATATAATTCCCACCCAACAACTCTAATTAAAGAATTTGCAGCAATTTTTTTAATCCTTCCCAGCTTCTCCTTACAGCATTCCCTTTCCCTTCTAGTAGCAAGGTCATTAATCCAGGCAATCTCTCCATTTTGTATTGGAGTTTCTTATCCTGCCTCTCTTTTAGGTAACTTTTGTTTGACTTTACCTTAGTCAAACAAATTTCCATTTTCATACTGTGAAAGTTATTCTTAAACAAGAGGCACAGACTGGGCCTAATTTGCTGTATTTGTGATGTTTAAACACAAGAATTGTTTGTATCCTGGGATAAAAATGTTTCTGAATGCAGCTATCACTCCCTTCAGCTAGAATTGTCTTTTCATTTCTGAATGAAAAATAAGGCTGATAATCTGCATAGAATTGATAGATTTGTCTTAACCATTTTTTTTTTTTAAATTTATTTCCAGTCATGTCTTTGCTGCTGCTGCTTGCAGTCTAAGAGTCTAGTCACTTCAGTGCCCATGAATGGAACAAGCATTCAGTGGAAAAATCAAGAACTAAACAATCACAATACAGATCGAAGCAGCCATAAAGACAGCATAAACTGAAAGCTAAGGACTCTCATACCAGTTTGGAATGAAAGAGGAAAAAAAAAGTCACTACAAAGCTATTGCAACAGGAAGCCCAGTGACTGTTCCACAATAATTCAGACGTGTGCACCATTGTCCCTAATTCTAGAGGTGACTGAGTAGGACTGACTGTGATGTTCTGTGAACTGAGATCCACTGGATGGTGATTCTGCCTCTGAAAACATTATTGATGTGATTATGACACCAAAAAACTGGCTTGAACTGCACAGGTGGTTTGCTCTTCCAAACCAGGCAGGAACTGTCCAGGGCTCATGACTGGTACAATACAATCTTTTTACATGATTGTCACCTCGAATTAATCGCTGTGGAATTTTTCAGAAGATATCAAAACGGAATATGTCTGTGAACATATTTTCTCTCTGCCCATTTGTCTTTTAATTTTTATTTGTGTGGTGGATATATTCCATGCACCAGTATGTTTTGCATGTTGTTGTTGTTGCTGTTTTTCAGGTGTTTGTTGGAAAATGTTTTAGTCCACACCAGCATTTATTTACTTATGTTACAATGGGTCAGGACATTAGATGGGCAGTTCACATTTGTAGCACTTCAGTATTCAAATATAGGAAGAGACCTTTTAAATAGCATCAACATTTGGCACTTAAGCACAGATTAATACAAAAAAAGAGGTATTAATAATACAGTCCTATACTGTGTTATTTATTCTAATGCTCTGTACAAAAATAAACATAATCTGTATCAGCAAAAAGAATCAAAGATGCTCACAGAGGGACACCTTACAATGTGTTTGTAATCAACCTGCCATGTTAATTCTTAAGCTATATGAACCTTTTAATCTATTTAGACTATAGCTGTGTTAAATCTAAGTTCAAATGAGGGTCAGTGGAACATAGTGAAGCGTTATTAAAGCTGTCCAAAGAGTTCTGAGACTATGATTATTATCAGAGCAACTATGCACAACACTACTTATACATCATGAACATGAGGTTATAGTCTTCGTGAATGTAGAACTGTGGAAATCCATAGTAGCTGGATGTGCAGAGGGATATTTTGTGCCTTATTGCTTACAGATTTCTTTGTGTTACACAATGTTCAAAGATTTTAATGGGGTTTAATAGGTTATCAGCATTGTTAACCATACAAATGCTATTAATAATATATAGAAACTATGCTTGCATACACATAAACTGATGGTTTTCTTAGTATTTCCATCCATTAAGGCTACATGGCAAGGGATTCCTTGTTTGGCTATAAAAACTTCTAATAGGTAGCCTTTCATGAAACAGTGGAACCAAATAGCATGATGTCATAAGTAATATGTCTCATGCACAAATTTGCTAGGCAATTTATAGAATCCTTTGTGCTAGGCTAGGAAGCAGTAATAAAATTCCACAAATTTTTAAACATCCGTTTCATTTCAAGGGAGAGATATAATCCTGCATATGTTTATTTAAGAGGTCAAAATGCCAGTGCCTACAGTGACTTCTGCTGCACAAGTTTCCCCAATGTTTACATTCACACAAATCTTCAAAGGTGTATTTAAAAAAGGTTCTTTAAATTGGTTTATGTATTTCTGTGTGCTTTTGTCTCTGTGACATATATGCGTGTATAAATACATATAAATCTACGTCATATGTTATAAACCTAAATACAGCCTTCTGACAGTGCTCTGTGGTGGTGCCTAAGAGCACGGTACGCGATGAGACTTGGCTGAATTTTACTCACAACACTTCATCCTCAAACTGTATCCAGAATCATAGTAAAGGAGTAACAAAGATTGAGTTACTGAGTCTCTTTACACCGTGAAACCTTCCCTGCTCCTTTGACAGAATGTATTGAGGAGATGATGAAAGTGAACAGAAAACAGACAGGAGAAAGGGATTTAAGTTGTAACTTGCCCTGTCTTTATTTCAAGGCAGAAAAAAGCCTTGTGCACATTCCCCTTTTCTGTTATCTATCTGATGGGTAGATAAACCAAAACATTCATACACCAGCAAACCAATCGTGATTGCTCGGCGACAAGATTTCTACCTGTCCATGTGGGACAGTGAGCAGCAGAGACAATCTAGGTCAGAAACTTCATGATCAAAGCCTGCAAAAACTAATTGGTGATCCTCATTTCATCTCATCCTGATTATGGAAGTACAGAGTGAGTCTAAATAACAGTGACAAGTGAGGTTCTGGGAGGTCTCAGCTCTTTTTTACCATCCTTGCTCTTGTATTTTCAGTGCTGGCTGCTGCTCCCACTCACAAACCAATCTGAACGACAAGGGGTGTTATGATGTGGCATCTGTGGTGAGGGGGGAACTGTTTCTGCAAGACTTATTAAGGTACTTTTTTAATTCTCTCTTCTCCTTTCCACTGAGAATGGTAAATATTCCTCCTGGTATTTATTTACCCTCAATTGTGAAAAAGCTGCCTTTCCAAAAGAACCAATAATTCTGTAATTCCATAATTCTGAAATTAACCCTTTTTGAATGAACCTTTCCCTGCCGAGTTCTGCAAAAAGGTTCTCTGGCTCTTCTCTTTGTGCTTCAAACCCAGTGTAGATTTAGTTGGGATTTTCCTCTAGTGTTGCACAGCAGCTGCTTTCCCTTTTCCATCAGAGCTTTCCACAAGTATCCTTCCATCCTCCTGTTACTGTCATAAATGTTTTTATGCCTGCTGTTTGCATTCTTCTCAGCTGAACCAAGCCCAGCTTTTCTCTGCAGCCAACAGAATCTCTATTCCACAAATTTCAGATTAACTTCAAAAGCTTTTTTGTAACATCTGTTCATTGTAGTCAAAATCCATTTAACCACCACATTCATCTCTTTCTTGTGGACTTCAGAATTCCCAACTCTTTTCAGTCCACTCACTGTAAATTTTTATTGACAGTATCATGTCTCAACTTCAAACACTGCAATAATTTTAGAATACAGCTATTATTTTAATTTTCAATATGCTTCCTCTCCCCTCCCAAACTACCTTACTAAACATTTCCTCTGTGGTACATTTTAGACTTACTTGCTTCAAAGCATACATAGGTTTTCACTTATATTTATGTTTGTGTTTATTTATTTACATATGGAACTCTGTGCTTCAGACTGGAAACAGCCAAGTCCTGTGCTTTGCAAAAAAGTGCTTATATAGTTCATCATAAATCTCACCTGACAGAACAATCAGCTCAGTTCTGTGAAAAGATGCTTATGCAACCCTCATATCTGAATATGTTGATTTTTCTCTTAATACAGTCAGTTTCAGGTGTTTACCTGTCTGTCCCTCCATCCTTCAAAACCAACTACGAACCCCCTACCCAATTTCAATAAATTTTACAGAACAGAGTTATCATCACTATGAAGCTACAGAGAATTTCACCAGAACTGCAGGATGGGTGGAAGAACAAAATTCTACTCTTGCTGTACACAGAACATTTCTGAAATGTAGTTTGTACCTTCTGAATAAATTCACTTGATAGAAAGGTGTTATGAGCATTACAGATGCAGAAAAAGCCTTGATCAGAGCCTGCAACTTGTAAGACATCTGAGAATCAACTATAACACACAAATTCTTGAAAGCCAGTATTTGTAAGTTCTGTTGCTTGTGGAATTACTTGCCTTTTTAACCGTTTTTTCTGGTTTTCTTTCATCATTTACATATTTACTGCAGTCTTATTACTATATAATTTGATTCTGTGAAGCCTTATGGGTTTCAGTTTGAGAAGACATGGTACAAATTCCAATTCTGCTGCATTTGTATGAACACATTTCTGCTCAAATGTCCCCGAGGCAAAGCACATATTTTCCTTAGAAGAAACACCAGGACTGCCTGCTAACACTGCCTTGCAGAGTTTCTCCCAGATAATCCGTTGTGCAAAGCTTGGCTCAGCAAAGTATTCCTAATTTACACTCCTCACTCCTTCAAACACTAAATAAAGGCTATTACCTCCAAAATCAGAATAAAAGAAGACACATAAAAAGTGTGCAGACCAGAAACAGCTCCCAAGTTGCAGAGGAAAAAAACCAAACCCAACCCAAACCAGGCATGTTCAAAATGTGGCTGTAAAAGAAACACAGTTTATCATTAGTCCAAGTGCAGAAAAGGAAGATAAGAACTAAATAAAAAGTGTAGGTCATCTCCAGTTTCTTTAAAGGATGACAAAATTAATTGACCTCTAGTATCTCATCTAAAATCAGCTTTTTCCATATACAGATACCACTGCTTCCATCTGTTGAGTCACAGTTTTGCACTCCTATCAGTTACAGCAGCTTATTATTACAGTAATAAAGCTTAACACAGTGTTCCAACTGATAGAAAAAAAAGAACTTAATCTGCAGTTCAGCAGCATTCTGCCCACATTTCTCAGAGTGAGTGTCTGCAAACTGAAAATCTGCTCTGAAATCAAGGATTTGGAATACCTTGGTGCATCTCAGCATAAGGCTTTTACTTTAATCTCACACCATCTTAGACCTCAGACTGAATATGCAAGTTACTGAATCAACTATCCAAAAGAGTTAATGAGAAGCATTTCTAATCCAACCTAGAGAACATACTTTCTGCTATATATTTTAAAAGTAGGGGAAGATTAGAAAATCACCATTATTAGACACCACTGTGCCATCCTCTAGCCACACTTCATATTTATTGAAATGTCTCTGTCTGGAGGGTTTTTTTGTCTTTTCCCCACTAAAATTGTTGTACAGTGGTCTCCTTGGTATTGCCTCTGAATAAAGTATATATTTGCACAAGCTTTATTTCAAATATCTACACAATATTAATAAAGTATTAATCTCCGGACACACACTATATTCCCATACAGAAGCACAAACCACACCACCAGAAAAGTCACAAGTTTTTAGGGTCAAGTTTTAAACAGAAAATTTACATAATACCCATAGGACAAATGAATACGACAGTTCAGTACTACTAGTGGAAATTACATTGATTTTTTAATAAAAAAAGAAGAAACTATATCACTTTTACTAATTCTAAAAAGAGTAGATGTTTACTCTTTTTGAGAAAGAGAAAGCTCACATTTCATGAGCCGGAATAAGAGACTGTAAGAGACTGTAAGAGCTATAAATCCTTATGCTCCAGAATGTAAAACAGGTTTAAATTCCAGGGGATTACCAAGACGTAACTCTCCAATGCAAGATTCTTTCATTTCTCTAAAGTGTGAATTTCAAGACACATTCAAACTCAGAGACAGTTGTGAAGAAAGGCAGATGCTTCCTGAGTGTTAACTAATATTGCTTTCTTGCACTGCAAAAAGCCTTTGGTTAACATTTTTCATAATATCCAACATCTTCTGGCTTTTCTGTACCACCAATGAACTGCAACAACTTCAGTAACAAGGACTACTTCAAATTCAAGGAATACAACATTGAATTAGTCCCTTTTCATGATCATTGTATAGATGAGAATTTGCCTGCACAAAACTTTAGCCGTGGTTGTTCTTCTATATAAAGTTAATATATAAAAAAAAAACAAACCAAAAAACAAATTGATTTTCTCTTCCATTTAAGTGTGAGCCATTTAGAGATAAAACAGAAAGAAAATATCATGTAATTGAACTACAAGCACTTCCATACCATATATGACTGTACACTATGATAACCAGACAAGACTAGCCCACTGAGCAATCAAATACTGAAATGTTTTCACATAGAAGTGCTTGTTAAGAAATAGAAAAGAATTAATATATTCAAAACAATCAAAGTTTGTTTCAATATTCAATATTCCAGAGAAGAGACTAGCACAGTAATAAATTTGAAAATTGGGTCAATTCACTTGATGACAAATAGAAGAATTTGGTCTGGACACCCACATTTGTTTAAGTTTCAAATTTGTTTGAAATACCACAGGGGTAAAGGCATGAGAAAATCATTGGTTACAACTTCAGTATAAAAAAGAAGCTAAAGAAAGGTCAAATTTGCTTCTAAGATTTTCAAATTTTTCAGATTAGAATTGGTCTTAAATATGAAATGAATCTCAGATCTGGGATTTCTAACTAATTTCTATTTCCAGCTAAGGACTTCCGTATATTTTGTCAATTTTGCTTTATTTTATTTTATATTATCTGCTTGGTAAGTATGAAAATGTCATCAGGCCAGTCTAGCTTTACTTACCCAAGATTATAATTCCCATGAGAATTGAATACATCTACACTGATGGAAATAAGTAGAAAATTAGGAAGGATGTTATTTATTTGTCAGCTGGAGGTACTACCTCTATCAAAATTAAAACTAGACATTAAAACAATCTCAAGTTTCAAATAGCAACTTGGGATAAAATGCTGAACCTGCTGAAGTAAAGGATAAAGCTGCCAATTCATCTCTTCAGTAGGACTGGGATTTCAGTCTGAATGTTTGATGGATCCCATCGGAATGGTAACTGTGCCAATGTGATCGAGCCCAGTCCAGCTAAGCAGGAGAGGAGTAAAAGATTCTGTGGGGCTTGGATGAAGAATTATGAAATTACCACCTCATATGAGCAGGTGAAGGAAGAAGTTTTGGCACACTTTTTCTGCCATAAAATCAGCTTAATAAAAGAAATCGGGGTAATTCTCCCCTCCCATCACCTCACCAATGGAGACAGATGTCCAGAAAAGGAGAACAGGAAGATTGTCTACCTGTAGGGAACAATTTGCATTATAGAATACTGATATTCTGAAAATCCAGAGTATTGTCCTGATCCTGTTCTTCCTCCAAGATGTAACTCTTGCTGACATCAGTTCTTGTATGATAACAATGGAATGATCTATGTCAGTGCCCTTATTGCATGTGTTCTCTTCCCTGTTCAGGCACATATTGGAAATGCACTGTTGGCTGAAATATCCTAACATTACATATCACATTACATATACACATTACATATCCCTGACATGCCTGCTGCAATTATGCAGAGCAGTTTTACTGAAACAATTCTGGCCTACCCTGAAATCAATGTGGATATATTATAGTGTGAGCACTTATCTCTCAGAAATAAAGTAATCCTGTGTCAAAGGAATCACAGGATCAATATTTATTACTGGAGGGGATGCAGCATGATGTATTCCTGAAGAATTTGATACATACAAGAGAAAAATATCTCTGGGGGGGTTTGCCATGCTGAGTCAAACTGCAAACCCTTACAATTCTCCTGATATACAGACCTTTGGGATCTGCCTCCTTTCAGAAAATTTCATCTTCTGTAGCTGATTACATATTTGGGTGTTCTAAGGATGCATTTTCCAGGCTCTGGAAAAACACAGTTTGCACTAAATAAACACTACATGAGGACTGTCATGTACAGTCATTCCCATTTTGCAGTTTTTTGTCACAGGTATGGGCTTTCATAAATGTTGTTCTGTATGCAAAGAAAACAATCAAGTAAAATAATACGGAAAATGTATGACATGAAAAATAATTAGATGTTACAAGAAAATGAGCTCTCTGTAACTAAGCCAAGCTGACGTCCTTCTTATAAAGATCCACTTGGTAACAGTAGATTACTTTTTCCTTGATTTGCTCATAAATTTCAATAATTGTTCCCTTGAACCAAAGATAAGAATGCCCCACAATGCTTAACTTAGTGGAGAAGTGGTTAACTTTTTCCATGTTGAGTCTCCAAATTGAACACAGATAAGTAATTTAATAAACTGCTTATGTCTTAGTCCAAGCAAGGTCACCTCACCTCTGCTTTGTCACCGGAATTGCCATGCTCCCCACAGAACTGGTTACCAGTTCGAGACGTGTTACCAACAATTTGTTACAGTGGGTGCCCAGATGGAAAATGGAAAGGAGCGACCAACCCATACAAACAAACAAGGCAATTCAAGAGCAATTCTGAGCTCACCAGGGAGTTGAAAATCTATTCCAAATGCTGCTTTAACTACGTGTTGTGCAAATGGTCTAATAATTTTTTTTCCAAAACTGTACTCTACAAGCCCCTGGCAACATAGGCTGCATAACAATTTTATGAAACACTAAACCCAAAAGTTTATAATGTTTAGTACTGCAAGTTTGAAAATGAGTAATGACGAGCATTTTCAGTGTTAACTATTTCTCATTATCCAAACTCTAGAGAACCCTGGGAACTCTGCAAAGTAACAGAAACCTCCTCTGAATAGTCTAATACACAAGTTGGGGAAATTGGAATGTGAAAATTGAGTCTAAATTGAACATTTTCAAATTCCACTTTCTCTGATTCTGTGCTTATAGTTTGCTGTTGACATCTTTTCTATTATCTTGTCCTTCTTTCTGAGATCCTTTCTTATGCTTGACTTATCATTGCCAATAAGCAGGATGAATTAACTTATGTTGAACTCTTGACTGCTTCCACTACTTCAAATGTCAGTGTTACCCAAGCCTAAAGCTGCCCTTAGGTATTACTGCCTTATACCAAAAGTTCCAATGTGAACACACATTGAGTTGTTCATGTAGTTCCTGAAGACAAACTGATTAAAATGCAACAGTTTTAGGACAGGCGATTATAGGAAACAGTGTAAAATTGATGGGGGAAAATGAAAAAAAAAAAAAATTAATTATTCTGTCTCATTTCAAGAAAACAAAAGATTTTATGCAGTCCTTATGCTAAACTAAGACTAATAAACAGCATTATAAACTTTTAGATATATAGGGTATAGAAAACTTTGATGTCTAATTTGCAATGGATTAGTTTTCAGATACAAACAGATATAGATGAAGTAATTTTAATCTTGATTCAGTATTTGTAATCTCACTACAGAGACAAAAAGCTCAGTCCGATCTTTTCTCAGCAGCAGAGCAAACACCACGATGTGCAACTGCACTCAACGGTTACAGATACCCAAATGAATTTATTTATAACTGGATCAAGCATAGCTTTGGCAGTCATGATTTTTGTTATGGATTTTAAAAAAGAAACAAAGGTCCAGAACACAAAATCTCTTCTGGACTCCTTAAAGAGGAACCTAACACAAACTAGCTTTTTGTCCCAAAATTGCATGTTTGCAAGAAAAACAATCAAACAAAAACAACCCCAAACCTAAAATATTTGTTTCTATCTGTGGAGTTGAAAGGGTGCTGCATTAGAAATTTCACCAATAAAAAGACTGACCAATATAAAGATTGCCTAGAAAAATCCCTTTTAAGTCAAACTTGAAGAGTATTAACAGAGCAATGTGTGGAATTCAAGAGTGTGGGAGTTTACAGGTCTTGCTGTATTGCTCATAATGCCAGTATAGCTACAGAATTTACATTCTAGGACAGTCAGCCTGACACCTTTCAAAAGTATTACTTTAGGAAAAAGAAGATTTAGAAGATTATGGATTTACTATAGTCAGTAAATCAATTTAATTTTCTAATAAATTCGTAGAACAGATTAAACCCTAAAAAGATAAATAAAGACAGAAGATAAATGGTATCAGTTTGTGAGGAAGGAAAGGAATACATCTAAAGAAGATAATCAGATGGGAATCTAATGGGGAGATGGAATCCTGGAAACAGACCTCCAGATGACTGTGAGCATCAAGTAAGTGATGTGTTTGCACTTGAAACATGGCACCAAGAAAGAGAAATGCAGTTTGGGATTAATACAGAGAGACATTAAGTGTCACAAGGTAGGGATTTAATATGTGACTGTAGTGTGATTATATGTGAAATAATTGCATTCAGACTACACAATTGGGATTTGAAACATTCAGTTTTCATAGCTTATAGTTTAGGGAGTGAACAAGCCCATTTCTTGAGAGGTCCTTCAAAAGTAAAAGTAGTTTTTAAGAAAATGGTACAGGAAAAAATTAATGCTGGGAAAATAGATTAGAACTCTCCATGTATAATTAAGACATTCCTGTCCAGCACAAGAATCGCTTCTGTTTTGTGTATGTAAGAGCTGTGAACTTGCCATTTGATAATTTCTTTCAGTATCCCACAGTTCTTGGTTAAGAGACAGTGAACAATTGCTCTTTTTTGCCTTGCTACTCACAAGTTTATAGATTCAGATGCTTTTTCCAGGCAGACTAGTCTACTTACTCATATGTTGTATGAAAGCTGTTCTCTAGCACTGATCATCTTTTGCCCTTTTGTCTATTTTCTGAGTTCTACTGTGCTATTTGCAAGATGGAAGGAGTTTATTCATTGTAACTCCTTTTAAAACTGCTGTATTTGGGCTTCTTAATCACAGACAGTACTCAGAATAGCAGGCATTTCACAGTACAAGGCTAGGTTGGATGGGGCCCCAGGTAAACTGGTCTTTTCGGTCTCTTCCCAGTGAAACCATTCTCGGATTCTGTGTATATTCTGAACACATGTGTACACTGTTCACAACTGCCTCTACAAGTTCCCCAAATGCACATGGAATCACATAAACTAAACTTAACTTGGACTTTGCATCTGTCTCCCAAATACCAAAGATATTTTTCGTTAATTCAATTTATGAAGTGTAGATGTGTTACAAGTGTTTAGTTTCTGAACAGTGCAAAACCATAGAACTGTATATTTTTGAAGCTGATTGGATATTTTTTATTTAACTATATCTGTAACTGTAGCTGGAGAAATTTTCCTTTAAGCTTTCCAAGAGGAAACAGCTCAAGGATGACAAAGCATGGAAAGTTTCGCCTGCAAAATGTATTATTGCAGAATCACAGAAGTGAATAAAAATACAATTTTTCAAGGGAAATATACAATTTTGAAAACGATGTTCTCTTTAGCAAAGCACACAGAGAATTAATGGAAGTAACTGCTGGTTTACATGCTAAACTGTATTCTTGGAAGGCAGTGGCAACTTTGCCAGAGGAAGCAGGGTAAGGACAAGATACTTAAGAAGTGAGTCAATGTCTTCTTTCAGATACTGTCTGAGTGTTTTCAGAACTCAATTAACCATTTGACTCAGAATTTCGTTCTGAATTACGTGAGGGCAACTCCCACCCAAACCCACAGAAGTGCTCCCATGCACCTGGGAATGCTGGCTTAGAAAACAGAACGAAGATTATGAAAATGACCTGCTGCTGTACAAGTGCTCTATGTGTATGGATGTATAAACACTCTACAAATTCACTGAGACAATCCAGTTCAGTGTGCCTGTCCCACGACTGCAATAGCAGCTGTAGCACTGACTAGGAGTCTGAGATGACTAATGTGGGTCTTTCTGCTGTGGTTCTCTGCTGACCACCTCCTACGGCCTTTCTTCAAAATACATCAGAAGAAATTTTGTGATGCTGTAGCTTTGAACTACTTCAAGCACACAGAGAACAAACAATATGCCTACCTGGAGCATGAAATGAGCTTACACCAGACCCTGGGTAGCACAAGAGTTAGAGGCAAAACCCAATTAAACAGAAAAGCTTCATTTTCAATGGTAGTGATATTCTTGTTTCTAATGTGAAATTTTGACAAGGTCTAGCAATGGATAACAATTCAAAGAAATGCTACAGACTCACTTGGATTCACTTCCTTGAGCCATGGTAACTCAGAGCTGCACTTAGCCCATACGTTTCTTCCTCTGGGCAATGTGCTCTAAATACTTCGTAGTTAGAAACATTTTCATGTGGTTGTAAGTAAATGTAAGTGTATCTTAATGTCTGGCAAAATCAAAGTATACTTGCATTAGAATAAGAACATCTGATTTATAAAACAATATTAGCAATCACAGTGCTGGTAAGAGAAAAGCAAAATGCTAAACCAGTGTAGGACACAGAACTGGATTTCTTGTCTTTGTAAGAAATCCGAGGAAAAGCATTGCTGGGTTCATTTAGAGGCTACTTTCTATATTGTACACATTTTGGAATCCTGTAGTGAAATCTCTCTTTGGGAATTGCACTACTCTTCTGTCCAGCACTCAAAGTTTATTAAAGTTTTGTGGGAAAAAAGCTGTTTGGCAGCATCCCAGTCCATAAGGGTCTGAGAATGATGTGCCAGAAAGACTCGGGAGGCCTAAAAAGCCACTTTAAAATATGGAAAAGCTTTCTTTTTTTTTTTTTTTTTTTCCAGGGGCCCAGTTCAGGGGGTTTCAATCTGTTTCATGGATTTTTCTCAGCTGCAGCACGAAAAAAAAAAGCCTCTAATATTATCATGTTTAAACAAAAATGCTGCTTTAGAAGGAAAAGTTCTGGGTTTATGCTTTTACATGGTTATTGAAAAACTGGGTTTTTTCCACTAATAGTTAATAGCTATCTATCTGTAGAAATGCAGAAATGGATTTACTGTGAAGAGTATATTTCAGTCACATTAGTGTTTACATGTTCACAGGGATTAAAGTCCATTTTCATCTCCAACCCTTCATGTTTCTTTATACCAGCATTTCTCAAAAAGTGAAAACTTAGTCTCTACAATGTTGTGCCACAATGACTGCCTAATCATATACACAAGCTGTTACAAATATGTTAGCTAAACATATCCTTGCAAAGATAAAAGCAAAAACATGCATGTATTCTGGAAAGAAAAGCCTATTTATTTTTATTTTTCTCCTTTTTAGCTGTCTTTTCAGTCACTTAACAGACCACAGCTCAGAGAATTTGAGTTTAAATCACTATAAAATTCCATTTTAATTAATTTGTTTTAAAGAATTGAGACAGGCATGAATAGCAGATTTGACAAATCACAGCAGAAATGCATTAGTTTTAGGTATAATACATACTATACAGGTGACTTCTCAAAAAAAATCTTCCATTAATACTTGGAGCCCAATTCCATTTTAATTACCATCACCGCAACTTTTCCCTTTGACTTTTGAAGAAAAAAAAAAAGGTTCAGACTCTGTTTCTTATCTGTTCATTTTAAGGCCTGACCACAAACATGGAGAGAAACAGAGAAATGAAGCAAGAGAGAAAGGGAGGAAGATCCTGTTTTGGTTGTATTTGAGATCCCCACTGCTGAAACTGGGACAGATGTGGAAAAAGACAAAGCACTGCCCTCCCAAGTACCACACCATCTGATTTTGATCTTCCTGGCCTGCATCATTGAATCCAGAGTTTAGAGTCTTTCTATGGTGCACGAGGAAGAGTTTTTGCATTTGCTGTACCCACAAAAGCCATCATGTTGTTTAGGATGCAGACTAATACAAGCAGGCACTCACTGAAGAGCACTTCACCCTACGTTCTAGTCTCTGCTCCTACAACTATTTTTGTACCTATCCAGAACTGAGTATTTCTCTGTTTTCTGTAAAATTTCACAACAGTTCCTCTTTCTCACCAATGTGCCAAAACTGCAGGACCTAAATGCCGACAGTGAATAGTGAGTATCTTCTTTGGAAAGGGGAATTGAAGACGAGAGAATCCTTCCCACACTCTAAGAAGTCTTCTGCCTGCTGACTAAAGCATGGTCTGAAGGAGGGGTTGAATCCTTTCAGACAGACAAGGGAATTGAACCTGGACCTCATCCAGATTTCTGTCTGTACTAACCACTGAGCTACAGTCTGAAGGGAAACAGATTTTTCCACTGTGGGGCCAGCTGTTGCATTTTCAGAGCTCACCCATTGCACTGAACTCTCCAGGGAGACAAGTGGAGGAATGCTTCACTTCTGGACACCTACTGGGCATTAAGCCTGAGTTAATTACAAGGCTGCTCAGTCCTATTATGGCTTAAGGACCTTTGAGAGCACAAATGAGCACGGCTGGAGTACTTTAAGCACCTCATAATAAAAATTGCCCTAGTTTCCAGTCAACCACATGTACCTCCAGGGTTTCATGGCAGATGTGTAAACACTTTTAGGACTGCAATTTTGACCCACAGCATCTAAATTCCACGAGCATCAGTTGTTTATGTCCTTTTCTGGGCCTCATCCCAGATTAGAATCCACAGCTCAGAAATAATCATCATATCTGCATAATGCTGATTTTCAAAATGATTTATAAATATTAAGTAATTAATCTTCATATTGCCCCTGGGCAAATATTTCCATTTTACATATGCAAAAAATTGTGATAAATTGCCATAGGCTACAATGGAGTCAGTATCAGACTGAGAATGGAGGAATTCCTGGCTCTCAGACTAGAACTCAGTTCATGCCTCTCAGAAGAAAGAAGGAAAGTTCTTCCTCTTCAGACAAAGAGTTGTTGATACGTTTCAATTGACCAAAGACTTTTAAAGTTGTAGGCTGGGTGTTTTTCAAAGTATACATGAAACTTGGCAGCATTTACAATTCTGGTAGACTATTAGCAGTACTGATGGGTACATAAGTGAGAAAGCATGACCAAAACTTATCTTCAGTAAACCTCAGCTTTTGTCTGATTTTAGAAGGGAATTATTGGAAAGAGTGTATTTAATATTATGCAAGCCTGATGCACCAGTTAGGCAGTGACTCAAATTAAAGGCTGATTAGATCACTTAATCACTACCAGTGGCAGCATTGTCTGTACTACATAGACATTGAAGCATTAGAGGAATCTTTAACATTTTACACTCCTCCTATGGTTTTTAAGATGGAAAATCCGGAAAGAAGAAGAAGAAAAAAAAGTAGGATTCTTTCTCCCTTCATTGCTGGAGGAATTCTATAATTTTGGATGCCTGCAAGAACTGTTTCTGGCTTGAAAGGACTGTCAGCAACCAAGCCCTTCACATCACATTCTGTGCTTGAACAGTTCAAACAGATCCCTCCAGAGGTTCTCTTGCATGGCTTATCAATATGCTCTCTATATACCCAACTTAAGAGTAGGTTAGCCACTATAAAGGCACACATGCTGGAAAATTCTAGCATATGAAATCCTTTCTCAGGTAAAGTATCAAAACTGACAAAACACATCAGTATTACTGACATAACTGCAAACTTTAACAACTGTGCTTCAAATATTTCCATCATGTAGATTTTCAGAACTCTACATTGTTTTACAACCAGTAATTCAGTATATCAGTTTAAATCCACAAGTCTGATATGTGCTTACATTCACAACAAGCAACAGAACACCAGAACACAAGACATTAATTATAGAACACATCTAAATTTTTTTTTGTAAAGGTGTTACATGTATTGCACATATGATACACACAGGAGGTCTTAGCACAGAGACCACACCTTGCAACAATAATGCCCAGCAATAAAAATTTTAATGTTAGACATTCATTTAATTGAATATGGTCATGGCTGTGACACTCCTTGAGTAAACTCTCACTTCAAGTGTGCCAGCTAAGGATAGTTGCATGATAAGAAAATTTGCCTACCATTCAGCCACCACATGCCTTTCCTTACAAACCCCTATATTTGTATTTATTTATCTGAAATCTCCAAATGAGAATACTATGGGGGTTTTGTTTACATCACACTTGAGAATTTTGGAACTTCAGTCACTTAAATACCAGGGATTCAATTTTAGGTCGACAGCACATCCTAGTGGGTACTCACACTACTCCGTGGCATTTCGATTACACTACCCTCAGTCATAGCTGCATAAATACTCTTCTGTTATCCCTCAGTGCATGCACTTTTCTTCTTTCCCTCTATGGATCAGCTAAGAATGAACATGGAAATTTGAAACTATGTTCCAATTAATAAAACTGATATAATTCAGGAACACAGAAAATTTTGAAATTAGTTCCATACATATTTTAAGCAAAAACATGCTTCTGAATATGTATAATTTTAGCTATTTTTAGGCAGAACATACGAAGAACAGTAGTGTAGTTTGTTCTTTTGTTTTCATTTGCCAGTAGGGAAAAACAAATTCAGTTTCATCTGATATTTTCATATTTATAACTTATATCTTCTCCATAGGAAATATGAGCTGCCACGTAAGTCTCTTAAAGGAGCAGACCTGTGAATGGAGTGTTGTATCCTTGACTATAGGCTGAACTGGTGAAAGGGGGGATGAGAGGGATATCCCATGAGGAACAGCTGAGAACTCTGGAATTGTCTAGTTTGGAAAACCATGGGCTGAGGGATGACCTCCTTGCTCTCTACAGCTTCCTGAGGAGGGGAAGTAGAGAGGGAGGTGCTGAACTCTTCTCCCTGGCATACAGGGATAGGATGTGTGGGAATGGCTCAAGGCTGCATCAGAAGAGGTTCAAACGGGACATCAGGAAGCATTTCTTTACTGAGAGAGTACTGGAACACTGGAACAGGATTCCTAGTGAGTTGATCAATCCCCCTAGCCTGTCAGTGTTTTAGAGGTGTCTGGACAATGCCCTTAATAACATATATTAACTTTTGGTCAGCCCTGAAGTTATCAGGGTTGTTGTAGGTTCCTTCCAAGTGAAATAATCTATTCTATTCCATTCTATTCTCACCTATTCTATCATTCACCGGCTGAACATCAGCTTCTTGCTGTGGCAGTAATAACCAGAAGGAAGCACACTTTTGCAGCAGAACCTGATAAAGTGAAGAATGGAAAGCAGTGCTAATGAAATTGACTTTTCCATGTTCTTCCCTCATACTTACGTTCACATTTCTTTCCTCTTCTTGGATCAGTTTGAGTTATTCTAGGGTAATTTTATTGCCTGATATATTTTTGGTACTTTGTCCATGGTTAAAGTGTTTAAAAGCATCATATGAGAGAAACACATTTTCTGCTACTGATGTATGAGTTTTCTAAAGGCTCAAAAATCAAAAATCATTTAAAAGGATGCCCATTTTTTAGTTTAGCTTCATGGTCTTCTACTACTTGACTCGTGTTCAGCATGTTACTGGAGGTGCTAACGTCTTAATTTGGCTGAGATGAAACCTTGCCCAGAAACAGTCCCTGTGCCCCACCTACAGGCGAATCCATCATTCCCTGCAATGCCGAGGAACACATGCAGCTCTCTCTTATTCTCTCCTAGGGAGGGAAGTAAAAGAAGTCTCAATAGTCTCATCTTTGTTAACAATCCCAGGTGGGTGCGTACCTGTGTTTTAAAGCTGTAAGTGCAAGGTAAGAGATAACGAGCGGGTTTTTTATCAGTTCACAAACATTTTCTAAATGAGCATGCAGAGTGGCTGTAACAGCAGGTACAACCTAAACTATGGTAGTGTCTACTTCTCTACCAGGCCATATCGTTTTCTGGAATAACTTCCCAGAGTTCAGGGATCCTTGTTATAAAGAAAACAGGAACATAAGGAGTTCTCAGTAAAACTCTGTTAACTTCTCAACAGAAAGGCACATAACAGGAAAAGGAGAAAAGATGCTCTTCAGGTAATGCTAATTTCTATAAATAAGTATATTTTTATGTTAATGAAAAAACCTGCAGTTGGAAGAGACCTCTGGTCATTGTTCACACAAGTTTCCCTTCCTTACAGATGATGGGGAATAAGAGTGATTTTTATATAAAATCTTTGTCAGAGATGAAAAACGTTGTTGTAGAGAAGGTGTTGAGCAGCACCTTTCCACCAGGTTATTCTGGCATCAATTTGATTCCTATGAATGCCATAATCAGAGCATTGAAAAGATCTATGGAGTTACCTTGTCCACCTCTCTTGCTCAAGCAGGGCTACCTAGACTCAGTTGCCCAGGACCATGCTCAGTTAAGTCTTGGGGATCTCCAGGGATGGAGACTCCACAGTCTCTACAGGCAACCTGTTCCAAAGCTCAGTCAATCTCATATTAAAAAACTATTTCCTTAACAAATCGTGCCAAACAGTCCTCTTGGTTACAGGGAACATCCCAAAAAGTGGTAATTTTCCGATGGTGCTTCAGAACGTGAATGGCGGGCATTTTCTTCAAGGAGAAAGCCCACCACCTTTGGCTCTCAGGTGCAAAAGATGCAAATTCCTCGGCCCTCCAAAAGCAGCCATGTGTCCGTACCTTGGCACTTTTTGTCTGGGAGCAATCTCCGTTTCTATGCGTGAATTTTTATTTGTTCTTCACCCAGAGTATGGACTTTTAGCAAAGAGGTTTATTGTCTTGGTTAAAACTGAATCTCAGTGTTGTTTGTTTTTTACCACAAGTCATATCTGACAAAATGTTGGAAAGCTTTTTACACTACAGAACTCTACTGGGTCATCCTTCCTTTGAGGACCAAATGGCAGGAAGACTCCAAATAATCTTGCTGAATTTGCAATTATTTGGCACACATTCTTTCCACTCTTTCACAGGAACGATAGATGTGCCCATGTGAGGAGCTGTTTAGGAGGATTATTTACACGTGATTATTTCACATTTCCTACTTCCTTTTACACACACCCTGTTTTGAGGCATCATACGTAAAATATATGAATAAAGCTCTTTCCCAAGAAAAGACACATACCCATTAACTCCCTTTACTGCAAGAGGAGATTTTGTTTTAAAGTGCCAAACAGCCTAGAGATAGGAGGGAGCTAATAAGTCCCCAGCAAGATAACATGGGAAAATCTGAATATCCATGAAAACAAAGAAACCACATCCAAAATTATCACCCAAACAGCTGGCTACAGATGTTTCTGTATCCAAAACCCCAGCCATTCCCTCCAATGATCAGGCACAAACAAAACAAGGAAGTCATCAGAACGTGGTGGCAGCATTTCCACAGCAAAGATCCATTTCTTAGAACTGACGACAGCTCTCTGACAGAAAATTGATGATGGACAGGAAAAAAGAAATTAAACTGAGTTTTTAACTCTCATTAAGTTTTAATAAAATGAAATAAGAACACATTAGAAAGGTTGTTGGTGAAGTAAGCCCCAGAGTGGGGTGTGACCTGATCAGCTGTGTGCTGTTGAATGTGCACCTCAAAGAACTGACAGTAACAAGGTGAGAAGAAATCTGTGATTTTCACTGTATGAGAATTCTAATTTAATCCCTACTGTCCACCTCACAGTGAAATTCTGATGAGGCAAGATGGACAGCCCAGTTATCACTTGCATATACAAAGTGAGAACAAAAGATGTGGAAAGCTATTAAACAAATGGCATATAAATAAAAATATAATTCATGAATAATAAATACCACATAGTTTTCCAACCACAATTATAAAATAGTCTATTTTCTTTGCCATTTTAATTTAGTAAATTATTTATGGGATTCCATATACTAAGGAATAATCCCAGTTTATTACATTTTGACATAACTCTCTTTCAAATAAATTTGAAATTCATGAGAGCAGAATGTACATAATGATTGACACCAACAATAATTCACATCAGTCTTTCCAGCAGCAGAGAATTCTGCTAGTACAGCTGTTATCTCCAAGTTCTTGGGATTAGCTTTGTTACTCTTTTCTCTAGTATTAGAAGCCGTAATAGTTAGCGAAGATGAACCATGTCAGTTTTACCAACACTTCCCATGTAGCTTCTTGCTGAAAACAAGGAAGCTTATGTGTGTCCTGGAGGTGGAATTAGTCCCACACAGTTCACTGTTTCACAGTTCAGATAGTTCACTGACAACCCATACAACAGTTGGGAAACCAATCCCTTCTCTTATATGTCAAAGGTGACTTTTTCACTACAAAGTACTTGGGAAAATTATAAATTCATGCACATGAATCCATGTGTGAGGATGAGATTTCATACAGTTGTTTCCTGTGTTACTGAAACACAACTGAGAACCAGAATACTTGTAATGCTACATTTGAGGGTCATGTTGTTATTAACTCATTCACTTCTGTAATAAAATAATTTTGGTATATAAAGTTATTTTACTAGCAGAATTGATTCTTGACAAAGGAGGCTTGGCACAACAGAGACAGAACATGCCCTCAGTTCTCTTAAAAGAAGAGAGTAGTGAGAAAGGAGATTTCCTAACAAAAGACTAGAACCTCACAGATGAGAACAGTTCCTCTTCTGACCAAACCCCAGAATCTTTTCTGGGACATGAAGAGGAAGATTTCCTAAAAGAACCTTTAACAGTGGAGATCACTGAAACCATAAACTTCTTCAGTGCTTAAGTATACACAATTCCTCTTGTCACAGTTTCAGCACATCTGTGCTGATACACATTTATCATGTTTCCTTTAAGTCTTCTCTAAACACAGTTGTTTTAGTCTTTCCTGAAAGCCCCCATTTTTAACTTCTGATCATGCTGCTTTGCTTCTCAGCAGACACAGTTTATTTATTATTTTTGTGTGTTTTTAACATAATGCACAATTTTCCAAATAAGCCCTTACCAATGCAGAGTAGAAGGGAATGATATTTTTTCACCTCTCCTGTGAAAGACATTTTTATTTACATATCCTAGTACAGTGCTGACACTTTTCAAAGTTGCCTGAACTGCACTTGCTCACATATTTTGACTGGACCTGATGGAAAACCTGCTTTCCCTCTAGACATTTGAAATACCCCAGAGCCTTTGATTTATAGTAAAAAAGCAATCTACTTTTGCTTTGTAGAAAAACTTTCTGAAAGTATTCAAAACAATCTATTAGAGAGATGCATTGTTGTTTGTTTGTTTGTTTCCAGGAATTATATTTATTTACAATATGGCTGTATGTGACAAATGCCACTGAAGAAGGGTACCAAATTTAATAACTTTATTACCTTGTTTCCATAGATTTAGATTAGTGTATCAATCCCCTAGAGCATCACAGGAAATCCAGTCTTTCCTTAAACACCTCCAGAGACTGTGACTCCACCACTTCTCTGAGCAGCCTGTTCCAATGCTGGACAACCCTTACTGTCAAGAAATCCCTTATGTCCAACCTGAACAACTCCAGGTCCCTCAGCTGTTCCTTGTAGGACTTACTCTCCAGACTCTTCAACAGCTTATTTGTCTTTGAGTTGCACAAATGATGCAAAAACTTGTATCACAAACAACACTAAGAAGCCAGCGGCATGTTCTTAGGGAATTAAAAAAAACAAAACAAAACCAAAAAAAGTAAAAACAAAGGAACAACCAAACCAGTGCTTGGCCTCCAATGAACCAAAGTATAGAGAAATAATAATAAAAGAAAAATCCTGAACTTTAAAAAATATTGTGTTTATTCATTAATGGCATAAAATGTTGTCTGTAACTTTGGATATATTAATTGTAGATATGTTACCATCATATGGGCTTAGTGTCTGTTTGAGAAAAGTATTTATATGTATCTACTTTTTATTATTCAATATGACTGAGCTTGTTAGTTTCTAACTGACCTCCTTCTTGTACCATCTTGCCAAGAATGGATCACATACACACAACAAAGGTGGACAGGATAGGCACCTTAGTAGTGATTTAGCAATACAATAGAGTAATGTAGGAGCTCAAAACAGTATGAGAAGAACTGTTCTTTAGTGCCAGTGTCAGCAAATAAGATTCTGGTCACAAATTTGCCATAGCCTTGAGCAAATCACTTACCCCTGCTGAACTTTTATTTTTGATGGAACACAGTGATGATCTTTCAGTTCCCTTAAAATGTTTCTTATCCTTAAACTTTATGTTGAATTTACAGCTAATTCACTGACTGGTAGAAAATGGTAGAAATGGCAATTGGGGTATCAGACTTTTTACTTAAGGTGGTCAGGGCTGCTGAGATTCAGACCCCTCTTTTAAGTTCTAGATAATGGTGGGAAAGGGGAGTACTAGGCTAAAAGGAATACATTATATCCTTGTGCAGTACAAAGAACTTCATAAATTACGGAGGAACCTAAAAGGTACTGGGGATGTCAGTGACAGCTTAGTCTGCTTTGCCTCCTAAGACATCGAATGGAGAAGGAACATTAAACAGCCCACTCTCACAATCTGAATGCCTGGCTAAGCCAGCACAGTTCAGCTGTTGGGTAGTGGACTGAGTTCGGGCTCATTGGCTTTTCCCAGGAGAAGACAGGGAAGAATTGTGCCGGGAGTTCATAGCAGGCAGACAACTGAACACTTCCAGGATGAGCCTCTGCCTCATCCACGCACATTGCCCTGCAAAGTACTGGATGCCACACCAATGCAGCATGTGAAGGCAAAAGACCTCACTCAAAGGAGTGGCCTCCCACTACTGATTATCTGGGACAAGCAGTCTGATAGGTTTTGGGGTTTTTGAGTGGGAAGTTTCCTTTAACCGCGTGTACATCCAATGAAAGCACCTTTCCAGTCGGTTCCTCCATACAATCAGCAACTATTCAATGAACCATGCAGCTTTACTATTTGAACAGTTCACCACGGCACCACTGGTACCTTCATGGTGGAAAGCAAGGGAAAAAAACCCCAATTCTCAGGAATGTCACTAGAGAGAGAAATGAGACCCTGTCCCTTAGTACCTCTCACTCCATGGGGTTTCTTCCAGCATACCTGTCTCAGTCACGCCTCAAACTAAAATCTGCGTTTGCCTCCTTCCAAACTGCTGCAATTCCTTGACTGGCTATACCCTCTGTGGTCCCAATTTATCTCCGCACCTTCAGGTCCCGTGTTTTGCCAGCGGCCACTGCGGAGCTGAGGGGCAATTCGGCAGCTCCTACACAGCACCTGCAACGCGGGGAGGGAGAGGAAAAATAGGAGTTCCAACAAATCTGTGAAGTTTAACATGTGTTTTGCACTATTCAGCCCACTGATCCATGAAGTTTAATGGGCGTGTTGCACTTTTTGCCCAACAAATACGCGAAGTTTAACATGTGTTTTATACTGTCCGCCCCACAGATCCATGAAGTTTAACGTGTTTTGCACTGTTTGTCCAACAAATCCATAAGTTTAACACGTGTTTTGTACTGTCCGCCCCACAGATCCGCGAAGTTTAACGCATCTTGCACTGTTCGCCTCACAGAACCGCAGAGTTCAACACGTTTTACACTGTCCGCCCCACAGATCCGTGAGGTTTAACACGTGTTTTATACTGTCCGCCCCACAGATCCGTGAGGTTTAACACGTGTTTTGTACTGTTCACCC
>JAWWMO010000138.1:14105508-14128821 GCA_035047845.1 Dendrocincla fuliginosa | reverse complement strand
CCCCACAGATCCGTGAGGTTTAACACGTGTTTTGTACTGTTCACCCCACAGATCCGTGAGGTTTAACACGTGTTTTATACTGTCCGCCCCACAGATCCGTGAGGTTTAACACGTGTTTTATACTGTCCGCCCCACAGATCCGTGAGGCTTAACACGTGTTTTACACTGTCCGCCCCACAGATTCGCGAAGTTTAAAGCGTCTTTCGCATCCCCCGCCGCTTTCCCCGCCGTCCCCCCCCGCGGGGCACGCACCATCGCGGGCGGCCCGGGAGGGCGGGCCGGGCTGGACGAGACCAACTCTGGCTGGGGGGGGAGGCGCAGTCGCGCCGGTCGCTCCGCGGGGCCCGGGGTGGGCGGGGCGAAGGTGACGGGCAGGACCAGTAGCCAATGGGAGCGGTCGGCGGGCCGGAAGCGGCGCCGGGCGGAAGCGCCGCGGGGGCGTGAGCGGGGCAGGGCTGCGCTGGGCTGGGCCTAACCCAGCCCTAACCTAACCCAGCCCAAACCAAACCAAACCAAACGAAACCCAAACGCAGCCGGACCGCGGCGTTGGCGGCGGATGTGAGGCGGCGGCAGCGGCCCCGCGGGCGGGTGCGAGGAGCGCCCCCGCGGTGCGGCCGCGGCCTTGGCCATGCCGTGCACCTGCGGGAACTGGCGGCGATGGATCCGGCCGCTCGTGGTGCTGCTCTACATCGTGGGGCTGCTCGTGGTGGTGCCGCTGTGCGTGTGGGAGCTGCAGAAGCTGGAGGTGAGGTGGGGAGATGTGTTACCTCGTCGGTGTCCGGAGGGAGGGCTGCTAGGAGGATGGGGACTCTTCCCGGTGATGCCAAGCACTGTTAGGACAAGGGGCAGTGGGCAGAAAGTGATGCACAGGAAGCTCCGCCTGAAAGCGAGGGAAAACTTCTTCACTGTGCAGGGACAGGTTGCCCAGAGAGGATGAGGAGTCTGCCTCGCTGGAGATAGTCAAGAACAGTCGACACAGCCCTGTGTTCTGGGATGTGCAGAGAGGTTGGGCCAGATGCCTCGCTGTGGTCCCCTCCAGCCTCACCCATTCTGTCATTCTGCGACAGGAAAGGCTGAAGAAGTGCCACGGTGCTGCTGGGCATGTTTGTCCTGCTGCTCAAGCCCCAGGGAAATGCAGTGGGACAGGGCAGGTTTCTGTCCCTGTCCTGTTCTATGGTGGCTGGTGTTTGAACAGTTGGTAGGATGCTGAAGGAATCAGCCAAGAGTCACAGAATGGGTCTGGTTGGAAGGGACCAGCAGTGAGTCACCTGTTCCTTCTCAAGCAGGGTCAGCTCAGGGCACACGACACAGGATTGTGTCCACACTGTTCTTGAGTATCTCCAGTGAGGGAGACTCCACAGCCTCTCTGGACAGTCTGTTCCAGTGCACAGTGAAGAAGTTCTTCCTCATGTTCAGGTGGAACTTCCTGTGCATCATTTGCTGCCTATTGCCTCCTGCCCCTGTGGCTGGCACCACCAAGAAAAGACTGGCTCTCTTCATAAATTCATCCCAGAACTTAAGTTGTGAAACTTGGTAGTAACAGTCGGATTCATAAAGGGGATTCTGTCTGATTAGGGAGAATTGAGTAGAGTATCTCTACTGATAGAGAAACTCCTTTCATGCTGCTGGAACTGTAACAGTGGTATGTGAATTACATACACGTGAGGAAATTGCTTCTCTAACAAGAAGTAAAATTTTAATCTTAAAATACATGTATTGTTCAATGTGATATGGGCCTGTGCCACTGGAGGGAAGCTTTTTCGTGGTATAATTTTCAGGACTTAATGACAGTAAGATCTGCCTTGAGTGTGTTTAAAAATTTCAGTTTTGAAATCCTGTTCTGATGCATAATGGATGTTCATACCATTAAGTCTGGTACTTGTAAAGAAGCAAAACTGGAAAGCAGCAGAAAACATGAGATGTTGATGTACATCTCATCACATCACAAGGGGATCAGAGAATAAATTCTCAGCAGAAAAAAACAAGAGAGTCTGTTGTGTTTCTCAGGTTTTGGTACTTAGGATTATTAATGTAGTTATTTTTCAGGGAGCTTTGGTTGAAAATTTCAGCCCTGTGTTTTAGCAGACATGTTTTTGTGTATACACACGCATATCTGTTTCAGTTTGTAATATGAAACTAATCAATTACTTGTTGGAACTAGATTTTAAAGCTAAAAATTCTTTAAATTCCCAAGCTTTCAGAAACCTTATAATGCAGCACTGAACTGAGACAAGTTCCAAAACTAAAGCAAGGAATCTGTTGTGTGTTTCACTCAATTCAATAGTATGCATTACTCTGTTTTTGTAGAATGTTTTGTATGCTTGAAATACTTTTAAGACTGGAACTTTGATCTTGCATTTTTCTTTTCCTTTGCAAGGTTGGAATTCATACCAAGGCATGGTTTATTGCTGGGATATTTCTGCTGATGACCATACCAATCTCTCTCTGGGGGATACTACAACACTTAGTCCATTATACTCAACCTGAATTACAGAAACCAATAATAAGGTAACAGTTCACATTTTACCTGTGCTACAGATGTTGAATTTAATTCAGACTAAAATTACTTCTAGTAATATTAAATGTTCTTTTGTTATTGTAACAGGATTCTATGGATGGTGCCGATTTACAGTTTAGACAGTGTAAGTGTTCTCTTACTTTTAACAGCTCAATAAAATTCTGTCTGCTGTGGGAGTGAGGGAAGGCAGTGTGACAGCAGAAACTGTGCTGCATGGAGAGTGGTAGCCCTAGAAGCTTCTGGGCATTCCTGTTTATGGAGTGCATCAGAAGCATAGTTCTAGTGAGAATGTATTCTTCTTGTGGAGCTTTGGGGATCGTTTTTGCTAAACCTTCTTAACCCTGTCCTTGAGTATCCTCTTATGACAGATGTGGAAAGGGGTATGACAGGAGCCTGCTTTTGATCCTCCCGTCTTAACAGCACAACTGGAAGCCAGACTGATCCAAGTACTGACTCAAATTCAGTGCCTTACCTTTCTTTCCCAAGTTAGGCTTACGACCAAAATTCTTTCCTGAGTTGTGCTTAGTGCTAAAATTATTCCTCTTTGCTTCAGGGGGCAAAGGACTTCGCACAGTTCAACAGCAGTGTGACACCCAGCATTAGAAACTGAAAACTCGGACAGTCAAAGCATTATCACAGTTTTGCTAAAAAAAATACCCCTTTTCTGTCAGAAATTATGGTTTAGAGAGTTGGCTCCCGCTTTAAGGCTAATCTTTGCTTTCTTCTATATTTTGCAAATATGTCAGTGCATACATTTACAACATTAGATGTCAAAAGAAATCAACTTTATGGACTAAAACTTAGTCCTCAAAACCACCTTGACAATGAATATATGAATTTCAGGAAACAGTTTTATCTTGTTTCCTCCTAACAGGAATACATTATGTGTAGTTACTGACATAGTTACTTACTTAGTTACTTTTGCACAAAAGACTGAATTGTATCATGAAAGATGGAAAGCATCTCTTGTGCTGTGCCTTGAGCTATTTCCTTCTGAAGCAGTGGAGGTGCAGCCTGGAGTTCCATATTTTTACAGAATGTTACTGTCTAGCATTGCTCTCTTATTAGGCAAGTGCTCCAAGCCCTTTTTAATTAGTACCTGATGTCTCGTAGGTATTGCTTGCTGAGCTATCCTGCCAGTGTTGTCATTGGAATCACTCCTGTCTTTCTTGCACGTAACCTTTTGTGTACCTCTCTCCTTACAGTGGATAGCTTTGAAATACCCCAACATTGCAATATATGTGGATACATGTCGAGAATGCTATGAAGCTTATGTCATCTATAATTTTATGGTTTTTCTTTCAAATTATCTAACCAACCGGTACCCAAACCTCGTATTAATAATAGAGGCGAAAGATCAGCAGAGACATCTGCCCCCTCTGTGCTGCTGTCCCTCCTGGGCTATGGGAGAGTGAGTATATAATGACATTTTAAATTCTAGGCTGTATAATCAGATACATATTTTTTTTTCATATTTAGCAGCATAACTGTTGTTGCTTGACAGAGTGAGTTTAGGGTTTGTACAGGTTTTGTTTATCAGCCATGAACCTTTGCTGAAAGTGGATGTGCAGGTGTTACCATCTGGCTGTAAAACATCCTGTAAATTACACTTAGTTACTAACATGCATTGCCTCAAGTGGTACGTAAGGAAACTTTCTCATTTTTGAAAAATATTGGAAAAAGGTCGCTTTGTATTTGCTTCTTTTGCTAGCATATTTGCCAAAAACCTCGTGTGGGATCAGGGGTAGGCCAGATAGCTTGTTGCTTTTACTTCCACAGCTGCCTGAACTGTTTATTTCTGCATGCTTAAACTGATAAAATCTCTCAAGAGATTTTGATAAAGCAGTTTAAAATGTTGAAGGCAAACTATGAATCTATGTAATTTTTAAGTATCTTCAAATACAGTGAAAATTGCATTCTCTTTGTTTAGCCCTGACAGAAGCTTTTCATGGCTAAAATAAGTGAATCATTGAGTATTTCCTGTAATGTGTCTGTAAAATTCCAAGTCTTCTGTGTATTTTGTGTATACATAATGTGTACTGTAGCATCTGAAGTCCTGGAAGCAGAGATTGAAATTACCATGAAATAAAAATTTACTTTAGTGAATCTACTGAGAACAGAAAACTTCCATAAGTGCATTGTGTTTAAATCCTTGTACAATGAATTTTGTGTTTCTCTTGCAGAGTTCTATTATTTAGATGTAAACTGGGTGTTTTGCAGTACACTGTTGTCAGACCATTTACTACCATTATTGCTTTGTAAGTATGCTCATAAATAATTAATATTGATCTTCAGGATGTAATTTTGAGTTACACTGGAAAGAACTTTCATGCCCTTTGTATTGAATCAAGGCAGTTCGAAAGCAAACTCATGTTACGTACTAAATGGGTCCCAGCAATTTGAATCAACCTATGCTTTCTTTATGGCTTCTCTATAGAAAATTACTATTTGCAGAATTGAAATAATAAATACTTAATGCCTGCTGCTGAAATCTCTGGGAGAGAATGTGAAGTGCTGTTAGGGTAGGGAAGACATTTTTATAATCTCTTTAATTTTTACATTCTTTTTTCCTCCTCCCTTTTCTCGTTGGCTTCAACCACTGGGTGTTTTTAAAGACAAGTTTCACATAAATTTTAAAGTTTTTATTAAAGTTTGCATGTTTCAAGCTTGACTGTGTGCCTTCATACATATCATACAGACTGTGGTTGTAAAGGAATAGTAGGCAGCTACACGTGCTGATGCTGAAAGCTTAATTTCATGAACTTTGTAGTGTTGCCCATGACTGTTAGTTCTGTGGAACTGTGGAAAAAGTTGCTACTTGCAATGAATAGCCACATAAATATTTATATTATATATCTGCTGTGGGAAACTGATTCTTTTGCAGGCCCCCAATGCCCGCATTTGAGTCCCAAAAGAGTTTTTGGATTCTAAGAGTGGATTGATGTAATGAAGATGTAGCACTCTAAGAATGTGATCTGTTACTACATGGTGATTAACTCTAAAAATTCTTTCAGAATTTGTGAACTAGTGGGAGTGTATGATGAAGGAAACTTCAGCTTCAACAATGCTTGGACCTACTTGGTGATACTTAACAACATGTCACAGCTAGTGAGTATCAAGAGTACATCTTTCTGCTCTTTTCAGTCATTGCATTAGTACTGTGTGAATCTTCTGTGTGAACTATTGACAGTAATTGTGTTAATCTCTGGTAATTCTTATGGGTAGCATATTTTCCACTGTAAGTCAAAGTTACTCTCTGTTAAATATTACATATGCAAACCACTAGAAAAACAGATAATATAAAAATTTTATTATTTCTACTACAAAGCTCCATAAAGCAATGAAGTGTCCCACCTCTCTACCTCCAATTATTTGATGGGTGAGGTGGTTATGGCCCAAGCATTAGAGCTGCAGACTGGCACCTCTGCAGAAGACATGACTTGCTCCTGTAGTTTCCTCCCAGCACACACCCAAAGAATCAACAGTGACTGTTAACAGTTCTGTGTTACACAGCTGGTGATAACAACGCTGACAGGAAAACATGGAAACCATGTGTGCAGTGCTCAGATTCTGGCCTGCCTACCACCTTTTCTTGTTGGGTCAGCTGCCAGATGATGTCAGGGTAAGATGGCAGCCCCTGAAATGGCAAGGTGCAGTTTGGAGGTCACGGGTTGCTTTTACATCTCTTGGCAACAGCAGCAGGAGTCAGAATAGCAGGACAACTGGGAACACTTGGAAACTGTGTCCTCCTCCCACTGCCACCTCTGTGTTTGATGGGTGGCTGTTAGGGAAGGTGGGACAACAGTCCCAGCAACAGCATGGACCTCTGGGTGTCCTGGTTGACATGACTCCCTATGGAAACATAGTAGTAAGAGGGTAGAGAGTGTGTGTGAAAAGAGAGATCAGTTCCTTAGGTTTGGCTGTACTCAGTTCAGATTTGCAGTGCAGATTGCATTTGTTGCCTCATCTCTCCTAAGAGATATTAAGAGAAGTCTGAAAGAACATGTGCTTTTTATTTTCCTTAGAGATGATCTTGGCATTGAAAAGATTTCATGGGACCTTCCTATGCTTTGTAGAGTGTGTAGATAGATGACCTCAGTCTCTGCTAATACCTTGCATTTCAGAAATACGTCAGGCAAAAAAAAAGCACTTTAAAACAGGAAGGCAAAGATTCCATAAATCCAAGTCCTCTTTTAAAAAAATAGCTAGCTTTTTAAGTTTGTATCATACTGTGAAACACCATCTCTTCAGTCAAAAAATGTAAACCAACTCCTTCACAAAATAAACAAGGATTTGAAAGCTTTCATTAATTTTATTTTCCTTGTCAGTTTGCTATGTATTGTCTGGTGCTGTTTTACAAAGTGCTGCGTGAGGAACTGAACCCTATCCAACCCGTTGGCAAGTTCCTTTGTGTGAAGATGGTAGTTTTTGTTTCTTTCTGGTAAGTGAATTATTTACTCATTACTTCTTGCTCTCAGGGTGGATCATAAAAGACCTAAAAAGGCTGGATTTGTTACTGAGGTTGAAGGCCTTAAAAAATCTACCCATATTCTTAGTGAAGAACAGTGAGGGGAAAGGGGTACTAGTATATTGGACAGAGCAGTGTTTTTCACTTGAGATTATGTTTTAGACTTGCTGTAAGGTGATTCTCAATAATATAACCTATTTTAGAATCTCTACTTGCAGTTATTTCAAAACGAATTTTTTTTTTATATTTAAAGTAAAAAAGTACTTTTTCAAAGTAACTTGCTGTTAAGTATGCTGTTTAAGCATTGGTCACACTTAGCTGCTGCTAAATTAGTGTATTTGACTATTGACAACAATACCCTGAAAGAGAAGCAACTTGTTCTACTGATTAACTGGAACAACAAAGTCTCTTTGGTTGTTTTCTGTGTTGGTTCTGTTGGTCTTTAGGGTCATGGATGAATGACATCTCTTTTTAAGTCTGTTTCTTCCTCTTAAAATACAAATATTTAAACAGCAAGTGTTTCGTAAGACTCTTCCAATGTACACATATGAACAGATTTGCTTGCAATTTTTTTGGCACCACTGTTACACTAATAATAATTAAAAATCTTTACAGGCAGGCTGTGCTCATCGCATTATTGGTGAAAGTTGGTGTTATTTCTGAGAAACACACCTGGGAATGGCAAAGTGTGGAAGCTGTGGCTACAGGCCTACAGGTAGGAGCAGACAGTTCCTTCTGGGGAGGAAAGGTTTTATGTAAGGTGACATAGCTTATCTCAAGCAACTATTATCATAGTCACTAATTAACAGGCTAGATTAGTACTGATTTTGAGTTGGGCTAAGTTTCAGCCAGTCACCCCAAAGAGTTTTACACTCCACACTTCTATATCCATGTGTTAGGCAGGAGGAATATGCTCCAGTTGATTCCTTTTGTTGGATAGCCTTGCATTTCTTTTTGGAAGTATTCACTGTAGAGCTGCTGCTTGTTGAATGTGCATTTCAAACAAGTCAGTCCCTTTACATCCCCAGCTCACTCAGTGAGTTTTTAAAGGGGGTTAGGTACTTTGATTCCCTCCAGCAGTACACAGGAGAAAATAACAAGCTTGACAGGAGGGTGACCAACAAACTTTTAATTGCAAACTTTAGAATGTTAAGGCAAATTTGAAAACACTACCCAGTCAAAGTAAGGCACTTCACAAAGAATTGACTTGTTGGCAAACTCAAACCCATCCAACTTCAGGTTACCCAGATTTCAAGAAGAGGAAGTTAGGAGAAGAGAGAGACAAAAAGGAGAAAGATAAATAGTCACCACTTTGGATCCAGCGAGGTCCCAAGGTAGTGGGGCACATCCCGTCATGACAGTTGTTCTTTCTGATCTCCTGGGGCCCTGCCCCCTGGTGGGCCTTTCTGTGTACCAGTGGCTTGGTAGCCACCTGGGGGCTGGATCAGAGGCTCCAGTGGGTGGGGTGTGGAGCAGTACGCTGCTCCACCTATGCAGAACTTGCCCTGCCCATCCCTGTCCCTCCCTTAGTTGTTTTGAGCCAGTAATAATTTCTCCAGTCTCCTACAGTCCCTCAGGGGGCTGTTCCTGTATGTACATAGTGCATATGGCTCTCCAAAGCCTGCCATGAATATCCTCCTCCTGGTGGAAAAGTATCCCAGGGCAATCCTGGTCTTTCAGCTGTGGAAGAGAACTGTTTTTCTCCAGATACGAATGATTAAGTCAGTGTCTCTCTCACTGCAGGATTTTATCATCTGTGTGGAGATGTTTCTGGCTGCTATTGCACATCACTACAGCTTTTCCTACAAACCTTATGTTCAAGAAGCTGAAGAAGGGTCGTGCTTCGACTCCTTTCTTGCGATGTGGGATATTTCTGATCTAAGGGCAGATATATCTGAACAGGTTCGAAATGTTGGTAAGTGACATGATGAGATTTGTACAATCTGAGTATGTATTTCCAGAGTCATGGCACACCAGAGTCATGGCCCATCTCTGTAATATCTTGAGAACACAACATTATTAGTGGCCTCTGCATCCCTAGGAAATTTCTTGGCTTGTCTGGCACTTTGCTTTTTCCAGTACTCCTGACTGATTTCAAGTCTAGTTTGTCATTTTTCTTTTAGAAGTTTCAGGTGTGTTAGGTAAAGAGAGGGATATACTTTCTGCTTTTCTTTTAAATGGAAAGACATACTTTTATTTATTAAAACTAACAATGTCCATGTGAAACTGATGCCAAACAAAGACTTATGTTCTAATTTAACATGCCTGTTTTAGAGTTGATGTGTTCAAAGACTGGTGTAGTGCTGGAAGGATTAAAAAATACTTTCATTTGGCTTAATTTTAGGAAGGACGGTTTTGGGCCAGCCAAGGAAAATGTTTTTTCCTGAGGATCATGAACAAAATGAGCATACAAGTTTACTGTCTTCATCTACTCAAGACCCAATTTCTGATGCTTCTTCAATGCCATCTTCCCCCATGGGTCATTACCAGGGGTTTGGACACACTGTGACACCTCTCACCACACCGACGACAGCCCCTGCAGTCGATGGCATTTATAACCCCTCTGCTACTCAGGATGCTGAGGAATCACCCGAACTAGAGCACGATTTATCAGAGAAAGCTTTGGATAAAAGTTAAACTGAGCTTGTCTTTGAAAACTTGCCACATGCATCCTGTTAACAAGTACTATTAGCAATGAAAATTGAAAAGCTGCTGCGTGGAGAGGAAGAGGATATGGCTGTAACTGACACGTGAATTTGGAACCTGTGATGGATGTGAGGAGCTGTGAGTACCCCATGGATACAAAACACGCACACTGTAAAGGTTTCTGCATAAATTTGAGCATCAACTCCTTAAACTGCTAAACCCTTCCACATCGTATCAAAATTATACTGACGTTTATTAATACAAAGGAAATGTCTGAAAAAATACTCTGCTCTTCTAAAGACAAAATGCAAGTACTACTAGCAGTGGGCAAACTAAATTTCAAGAATGTAATTTAAGGAGAGCAGTACCAAAACTGTTTGTATTAACTTTGATTGTCCTCTTAATGACGGTTAACTTCCATACCCCAATGCTGAATGGAGTGTGGGTGAAATGGTAACTTCTGTACAGATGCCATCTCCTTCCCTTTCCTGCATAGCCCTTCCAGGAATAGAGTTACTACAGAGCATCAGTAAAGAATCTGTACCAAGAAAGCATTCCCTACAGGCCTTGCTGTCAAATTCCATGCACAGATCGTAATGGTTGGCTTATCTGTTGTCCTTGTAGCTTAGTTTGTAAGTCTTTTACATTCAGAAGAGACAGCCAGGATGGTAAATTTGGGATTAATACCTTAATTGACTGGGTTTTTTCCTATCCTTCTAAAATAATAATGGTTACTACCTTAAAATATATGGAAGGGGAATAAAGGATGTCAAAAAAAAAAAAAGCAGGTAGCAAAGAAAATGGTTTTCTTTATTTTGGGCTGCAATAAATTCTTTAACACTTAAGAGTTTTCTTAAGCTGTTAAAACAGGATATCTTGACAATGTGTCTGTAGTAATTGGTATTCTTATGTGTCTGTGTGTGATTGTGTTATGCTTCTAGTATAGCCTGGATTCAAATGTAATAGCTGTTTTTTCCCACCACCACCCCAGAGAAGACCTTCGCTAAGGTAAAACAATGTAGCTAATCTAATACTGAAGTTACTAGCATTAGATTTCAGACCAAGAAGCAGTACAGTTGTATCAAAATGTTATTTTGCAAAAACTGACAGTGACGGAGGGGTATCCTTTTTATCCCATTATCAGATTTTTACTATTATTGCATGTTTGCAATCTGACAAAAAAAAAACCCCAAACCCAAATCAATAGAGCACTAGCCTTTTAAATGACAAGATTTTAAGTTTCTTTTTAAGCATTGTTAGCATTTACAGAATAAATGTTTAACTTCTGGCTGTCAGTAAGTTCATCTTAAGTGCTTTTTTTGCAGTACTAGTGTGATGTAAATATTGCGCCTTACTCACTAGACTGCATATTTTATAGTTGAGTATGTACTTGCTGTATCTGAAGTTAGTGAGAAACTGAATCATCATTTCTAATTTGCCAAGTCATTGCCTTTGTTGTAAATAAGCAAATAAAGATTTTATTTAAACTGTTCATCTTCTATCAATTTGATTTACTGCTCCAGTGTGAATGACACATGGCTACAACTGTCCTCTTCATGGAAGAAGGGGATCTTAAGTGTAACTCCTACAAGAGTTTGTGCTTTCCAGTATTTTATGGCTTGTACTGAAAAGGAAGTTCTTGTTTGGGCTGATGGAGAATCAGAATGTACTTATTTATGCTTGCTTCCAGGTATCACGTTATTCATGTAACAGCAATGTTCTAAAGTGAAACAACTTGTAGAAGTTCACAATGCTGTGGGACTTTAGTGCCCACTGTAGCCCTACTAGAAACAATCTCATTTCCTGCATGGATACAGGTAAAAAGGGGCAGTGGTACAAGGAAGATCTGAAAGATCAGAGCTGCTGGAAGCTCAGTAGCTGCTGTGCTTGGTAAGATACCCTTACAGTGCAAATTTTAGTCCATCAGTGGAACCTAAGTACTATTAAAGCAACAAAACAGCCTTTTTGAGCAGTAGATAAAGTTTAGACTTTAATACAAAGTAACCGCAGTGATGTTATGAACAGTGAGTTTATACATAGGTAATTAACCAACAGGCAGTTCACTCAGGACATTTTTCACCGTTTGACTGTAATGCTGATATTGCTTTTATGGTGTTGAACATCAAGCACAAGCTCATCTCCAACCTGAACTGGGATGGGCTCGTCAAGAACAACTGCAGCTTGTTTCCAGTGTGAGGACTCATCAGATGTGTTCAAGCTATGGTCTTCATCTAGATGGATGTGATACCAGAAGGGAATTGCAGTGACTTGGCCAGACTTACAAATATTTACCTAAAAATATTTAAAATAGTCATCAGTTACACTGTTTGCTTTCTTTGGAAAGGAAGTAGTTGTAACAATTTCAATCCTTTTCAGAGATACCTGCAGCCAAGTAAATACTGTATTGGAATTTTCAGCCCAGGTGAACAGTTAATGCGCTTTGGCCGTCACGTTGACACAACTCACCTTCACTTCTCTGCTGGGGCTGTTCAAGAGAGGGTTCATGAGATCCAGCCTTAAAAGCTCTGCTGGCTTGCTCAAAGGGACACAGGGTAACGTCGAGAGATCCAAATACACACGAACGGGTACCTGAGATTATATACCATAACTTCAGACAACAATAGTCATTCAAAAGTGAAGAGTTAGAAAACATAATCATAACACAAAAGTTGCCAGGAATTAGTGTAATGCCTGTCAGAGACAGATAAAAATATGAAGTACACCCTTTAATCCCTGCTGGGATACAAAGTAACAATGGGAATAATAACAGCACACTCCCTCTTCCATACATTAACACTGCATTTGTCATCACTCAACAAAACCCAAACCAGTTCTAAAACAAATCTTAAGGTTGCTGTCTGGCCACATAAACCTCTTGATAATGTCAGTATTTTTTACAGCTTACACAAAATCTAAACATCTAGACAGCATCTAGCAGGCTTTGAAACAGGCTGGGAGACACCCACCAACTTCCTACCTTGAACTGGTTGATGAAAGGCGCTATATTAAACCCCAGAGTTGGTTCTGTTCCTTGGACAGCACTCTCCAGTAACAGAGACTCTGATTCTACAAGCATCCCATATACCAACACATACTGTGGGAAAATCTTCCCTCCACTGTGAAGTAAACATCTGTAAAAGGAGAGATTTCACCTGTAAAGCATATCAATCAACAGTAACAAAGGAACATTAACTACATTTAAGAAAGGCACACTAGGTCTTCCCCTGAAGTCAAGTGCTCCTAAGCATTTGAGTTTGATCCCATTTGACCAGACAGCTGAATCACACAAAAAAAGGAAACTTGTCACAAAGTACTAAAATTATGGAACTACATAATCTCTTCTCAGTGACAGTATTGGATATGGTGATAGTTCACAAGAAAGACAGTGAGATTTATTCATAGCAACAGCCTCTTATACTGAAGGACTGGCAGAAAAGCTTAATGAAACGAAGTCAGGAAGTGTACACTGTTGGGAGGCATTGGCTAAGGAGGCAGCGTATCCACAGGGAAACAAAGCCCTGTGGGAATTTAATTTAAACAAAAATTGACAACAAGACATGGGAAGGCAGTTTTGCCTGAAACAACACCTGAGCCTTGCTTGGTCTTTGGCTACAGAGCATCACCCTGCTGAGAGCAGCAACACCACAGCAGCTTTCAGTCAGCACAGTATCAACCAGCTCCCATTCAAAACTGCTTTAGGTTCAAAACTTAGAAAAAGTAATACGAGCGTATAATGTCTGGAATAGTCTGCCCTCATTAAGCATGGAGATTAACAGAGAAGCTTCCCTAGCACCACAAAAGGGGATAAATCCATTTCACACTTTGTTACCCATTTCCCTTATTTTATTCCTCTTGCTCTGTCTTCCTTCCCACCCCTTCTGCCATGGGAAACAGCTAGATTTGCTGCTGCCTCCCTGACTGTTCGAGCACCACGTGTTTGTCTTTTAACTGGTACCAGTTTGTTCCAACGACTGTTTGACACATACATGAATCAGGGGTTTTCTAACCTTGCATAAAAGCTACCCTGGTTATCCTGGGAACTTCTGGCAGACCATGCAATATGATCCTCCATTCATATTCATGCATAAAAAATACAAAAAGAAATCTGTGACTGTGAAATCTTGACACTTTTTTAGAAAAGAGACATGTATACAATGGTCATGCCAGAAACCTCCAGGAGGTTAAATCCATTCAGGGGAAAAAACCCTTTTTCTGCTGTACAAAACCAACATGACAGTAATTTTGTAGTTAGGATGAATATTCTCTACATTTTTCAGTTAATTATGGATTCCTAGAAATACTTCTGTCCATTTCTACTGTACCTGGATATCGCAGCCTTTTCCATGACCTCCTGCTGGATTAAACCTGATGTCTCTATAACATCCAAGATAATAATACTCCACAATTTGTCTGATTTGGGTCTCTGTAGCACTACACTTTCTTCTTCTAAGTGGCTGAGCCAGAACTCCAGTGTTTCCCTAGGGAAATGGTTAGCTTCTGAAATGATGTTAAGTGCTGCCTGATGCTGTTCTTTCTCAACAGAACTGTAGGCTCTGACTGGCCCAAGTTTGCCAGCTATAATTGGCAGGATGGAGAAGCCTTCAGATACATCTAAAATGTACAAAGGATCAGGAGCCACATCTAGAGAGCTCTTGTTTTGATCCTCTTGGAAGTTTATCCCACTGCTATGTCCATCAACATCCATGGACTGCAAGTCCTTACTTGGATTTAATGACAGCAGCACTTTGCTCATGGCAGCTTTAAAGCATTCATGGTAGGGTACGTCATTCAGCAGGGCTATTTCTGTGGATTCCAACACACACACTTGGCTGCTGCCATCCTGTTTGCTGGTTGTCTGAAGTCCAGCCAGAGCATTACATAATTCAGCCTCATTGCCCAAACTCAGCGTGTTGTCTCTGTCACTGAAATCCATCCCACACTCTGAAGTCAAAGAAGAAATCTTCTGGATCTTCAGGTAGCAATCTTGGCAGCAAACCTCCATCATGACAGTATCTCCAGTCTTCACAGAATAATCTTGGTAAAAGAGCATTTCGACAGGGCAGTTATTCCTCATAAACATCACTGAAGCAGCCATACAGTGCTTAAAACAACCAACCAACCAACCCAACCCACCCCATTATCTCATCTGTTCATTAGTTGTTACTAGTGTGTACCAAACAGTTGTTCTCATCTGTACCCACAGGTTGAAATCTGCTATTGTGCATTAACATTTGCCTTAAACTGTCTCCCAGTAGGCAAAATCCATTTATCCTCAAAATAAAGTAGTATGTATTTATCATAGACAGGCTTAAGTGTTCTGCTGACAGCAGAGCAGAACAAAAATCTGCTGGTAATGAAACTGCTTTTGCTTTAAAATGCTAGGTATTAAATACTTAACCTTTTAATACCTCCTGTAGACAAAGGTAATTTGTAGCTAGGTGGAAAACAACAGCTACAGTTTAGAAAGGGCAATTGATTCAAAATAAATTTTACTGGAACATTTATGGTGTGCAGCTCAGGATGGTTTTTGGACATATTTGTGTATGTTCTAAGAAAGTAAATTCACTCATACAGACCAGAATTTCAAAACAAAAATGCTATAGTTTGACAAACATTTCTTCCAATAGCAACATAAACTAAGAGAGTCTCTTCCCTTCCCTGTGAGTCTGTGGCACAGCTGTCCCTACTGTCTACGGATATTGAATTAGGAGCTGTAGACTACCCCAGGGTAGGCAGAGCCTTACAGAGAGATGGGGATAAACTAGAGAGCTGGGCAATTACCAACCCCATGAAATTTAACAAGGCCAAGTACCAGATTCTCCACATGGGACAGGGTAATCCTGGTTAGTTTTGGTTTTGTGCCAGTAGCAGCTAGAAATTCCTACCTCAACTTCCCCAAGCCACATCTTCACTAAGCAGAACCAGTCCCACTTTTTGGAGTTATTCCAAAATGCATTTAATTCGATATAAAGAAAAAGCCCCACCTTAATGAAAAGCATTTTTCCAGATATTAAGCATGTCCCTTATCTGCTTCACAGCAGAGTCCCAAGCACAAGCAGGGACTGTGCACTGCAGACCAGAAACATGACCAGGAACCATCTCACAGCTACTTGGTGTTGAGCTTCTAATCCTATTTTTGCTACTTCCTAGTCTCTGACATAACCTAACCAGCTCAAAGCCAAATGAAACCACCAAAAAATCCACAGGACATACCAAGGAGGCCCTGCACAGGATAAACTGCCTGTTCCCAGCAAGTTTCCTCACTGGGACTTGTAGATAGAGCATGTTCATCATCCAGCTGTAGCAGAAACCACACCACAATAGCATCTAGTATTCCTCCTTGGGTGACTGGCAGGCTGAGCTTCCAGGGCTTTCTACTTGCAAGGCTTTTCAGCTCCTGATTAAAATGGAAAGAGCGAAAAAAAAAAGTGTGAAAATTTATTACCATAAATAAAAAATTGTTTTTATTAATCACCCAAAATTTCTGCACCAGTCCATGAGGGCACCCAAGAGAAACTTGAAGTTAATGAGCTTCCACAATACCAATTATCATCATTAGTACTCACTAGCATAGGAATTGCATGCCCATATCAACAACGTGCATCCATCAGCCAAAAAAGCAAACATCTCCATCTAAGAACACATATTTAAACCCACTGAAAACTACGAGAAAGACTTTACACTGGGAATGCTTGCCTTACGAGGAGTAACAAAATCAGAGGCAGTCTTTTGAGCTGGATTCAAGCCAATGCTTAGGCACATGCTTCACTTGAAACCTGTGTTCAATCAATTCTCAAAATTCTGTGTGCAAGCACTGAATTCGCTCAGAGATTCAGCAAAATCATTATAAAACCAATAAAGTCAAACACCTTTGAGGATGTTTTCTCTGCCACCTGGGCCGTAGGCCTTGTGTAAAAGGTCAGGCATGTACAATTTCACTACTGGGAAGGACTAAGGTCTCCCTAAAAGGGATCAGTTATACATTTTCCAATACTCCTAAAAAGTTGTGAATATATAACAGCAATTAAGTCTTCCACATACAATTTATTTTTCTCAGGAATTACCTCCTGCTACCAAGATTCCCAAACACAAAAGGATCAGTTCTAATGTCTTAGTCCTGGCATAAGCCAATTAATGGGAGGTCAAGCACAAGGGACCAAAGGTTCTCTTAGTCACAACCATTCTGCTTAATAACAGCCCTTCCTAAACATTTATCAACTTCCTGATCTGCTCATGTCAATGCTTCTCCTCTTTAAGTTTCAATCTTAAAATACACAGGGCAAAAGAGAAGTTGCACTCTAAGAACATGAGTAGCTCTCAGATGCTGCCTCTTTTTTTTTTCCCCCTCATCACTCTCATTCTGTGTTCTCCGAGAGTTGGTCTACCTCTCTTCTCACAACTGAGAGGTAGCTGAACAATGCACATATTAAAATTACTGGATGCTAACAAAGTTCATAATAAGATCTCACTGCTCTTCAATAAAAGTGCTTTACTGCTAGGTGTTTTCCTGGTAGCTCCTCTATCAAAGAGGAATAAGTTGAAGCTTTGCTCGCAACAGGCCCCTTGAAGCAAGACAGCAAGAGCCCAAGTATGCTTCTGTTTCTCTGTTTCTGTGAAGTTCTAGATGTTTAGAAATGTGTTTGACATTAAAAATATTCTTCCTGATTATTCTTCAAGAGCAGCAGGCCCACAGTTCGTGTCCACTGAGTCTAGTGACTGCAGTGTTACATCCAGGTCACTTAAAAACCCAACTGAAGGCAGTTATTTCACTTTTCTCACTCTCTACCATACTGCTTAACCCATATTTATCCCTGTTTTAGCCATTTTATAAATTTTTGTCTATAATTTATGACAATTGCAGATTTGAAGAGCTCTAGCACATAAAGATGGAAATTTATCAGGTAGTTTTGTTAAAGAGAGCACAGAAAATAAAGCAACGAGGCAGTAAAACCCCAAAATGATGCTATGCCACACATATCCTCTGAAAGAGAAAAGCATAATTTGCATCAAAAGCAGTAAACAGGATGACAAACAGAAGGAAAAACTACAGAAAGAATGCAGTTATCAAGTTTCCTGTCTTGATCCTCAATTTCTCAATATTCCACACCACAACTTCTTGTGAGAATTAGAGAGCCAATATCTGTAATTGCTGGCAAAAGCACAGCTCCTTTAGGGCCTGAAAGTGAGACTGAGCTTTAATTACTGGCTGCAGAGGTAAACACTCATTTCCCCTCCCCATGGCCCTGACCTGCTGCCAGCAAACATGCACACAGGAGGTGCAAGTGCCTGCAGCCTCTAATTACAGCCACACCTCATTGCCCTGCCTGGGAGGAACTGAGCTGCTGCTGCTAACAAGACCAGTAATAAAGTCATCAGCATAAAGCAGCTGGGGGGGGGTTTAAATATTTTTTTTTTTAAATTTTGACTTGTTATTTGTATTGATGTCTTAGAAGCCTCCTACAACTCAAGTTTAAGAAACACCGTTGTACCGTATTTTAAATCTGGTTCTCAGTTGTGTCAGTTTAGGTCTGGATAGGCAGTACAAGCAGAATAAATGCAACATCCCCCTCATTCTTTGAAATACAAGTTTAGAAAATGGGTCCTTGAAATTACCTTACTAGTGCTCACTGATTTCTTATCTGAGTTTCTTTCAATCTTTACTAGGTAATTCTGCTACTGTTTGTAAGTCTAGCAGGGTTTTTTTTTAATTTCCAGTAGAAGCACAGACAATTTTTCTTTTTGATTTTTAGCTGAACTGATTGAACATCCAGGTTGTTGCCATGATAATCAAACACAGAAAAAAAATAGAAAACCAACCAAAAAAAACCCCAAGTTGAAAGTAACCTACCAGTGTTTGGAATTGCCACATTTGCCCAGTGACAATGTAACAACAAACAGTGATCAACAATTCCCAACCACATCAGTGATTCACATCAGTGGCATTTCTCCCTTTTTATTTATCATATCTTCACATTTCATGGCAGGAACACTTTATTAGTCTAACTGAAACTTCAAAAGAGCAGTTCTGAAACACGGTTTAAAGAGTAACACTGTTCTTTATTCTTTAAAATTATCTTTACATGTTTGCCAGCAGGCAGATGCTTAAGAACAGACAGCTCTCAGATGAGAGTAATAGTTTCTTATTGGTGCTAGAAGCAGAAGCAACATTAGGTCAGAGAGATTGCTCCCAGAAGTATACTGAACAACCTTGTCTTATTTCATTTTTAATCTCAGGACGTCAGACAAGCCAACTAGGAAAAGCTATTGATTCAGAAACACTGCAATTCCTGGCCAAGCAGTAGCCAGGAATAATTTCATTTATATAACAGAATGTATTTTAAGCTCTGACTCAATGCTAACTCCTCACCACAGGTCAATGAGCAAGAAGCACAGCAGAGATCACATGTATCACCTTTTCAGCATGCCCAGCTGTGGGTGGCTGAGGTCCTTGCCTTACAGTCCAGGCCTATTTAGCATGTGTATACAAACACGTTTTGTGTAAAATACTCAAAATAATGCTGCTGTATTGTAGAATGCCGTATTACAGAAATCTCCTAAGACACAAAGGAGCTGAAGGGTGCCATCAAACTGCTTGAATAGGATAATTTCTTCATCTCTCTTACACTTACCCACCAACACACACAGGCATTTTTATGTCAGATGTAAAATACATTCTTTCTCTTGTCTGCAAGAACTTCTTGAAGACTAACTGTGGAGGAATAAACTAAGTCAGCTCCACAACTACATAAATTATTTAAGATGGGTCTAGTGCATTCTTCCTCCCTGTGCTGAGGCTGGCAGATGTTTGATCTTATGGTGAGGTAGTTTATGAAGTTACCTAAACTATGCCCAAAAAAACCCCTCCATCTCCAAAACCTCAAAAAATGTCATCTGATCAATCAGACAACCAGACAAGCATCAAAACTAGGAGAGGATTTCAGTGCAGCTCTGCCAACTTCACACTTATAAAGTGAAGCTGAACCCAAAAGCAAACAAAATATGGGACTTTATGTATTCATTAAACAATTACTTATAAAAGATGTAAAAAAAGAAAAATTATCATTACCTGCAGGTCATTGAAATCCACTGTCATTACTTGACAGGGTTCTGTCAGGGATATGTAACCTCCAGGAATACGACTGAGCTTCTCAGTGGTGTAAGGCTCAACAGTTTCCTCTGAACCAGCAAAAGCGTATGTTGGACTAAAGAACTGCACTGCCTCTGACAAGCACACACCAGCAACTTCTTGCATCCCCACTCTGGAGTAAAGGAAAAGAGAAGAAATGAAACTTCAAGTCATTTGATCAAAAACCAAAGGGAAATTCTCCCTAGGCTGGTTAAGTATTTAAAAATGTACAGAGTGTTAGAATAGAAAAGCTAAAAAACACTGAAAGAATTCTGTGGGGGTTTTGTTGTATTCAGAGCAGCTCTAAAGCACAGAAGATGCACATCACTTTCTAGAATTGGAACTGAAAGCTGCCACCAGGAACCAAGGAAGTGCTCAGTGTGTCCTTTGTCAAAGGGCACAGACTTTTGCTCCCTTAAGTACAACTCACTGAGTCTCGACAGAGAACTAAAGAAAAATAAACCCTGTAATAAGAACAAATAAAGCTTTTCTTCTGCTGCATTAAATAGATTACAAAGGTGTTTCTCTCAGGTGAACAGAACAGTCAGGACAAAGATAGATATGCAATAGGAAAATGGATTTTGGGAGTCTCTTTGAGGTAACCTTTTATTTTGCAGCACGTTTATGTGTTTATCAAGCAGAATACAGGATTTTTCTTAGTTACAGAGCTGCAAGGAAACTCGGTCCTGATTTCTTGGTGGAAAATGTTTTTACAACTCAGAATACATATAACCTCTCTTGTAAGACAGAAGATCAGCTGGATTTCTAGAAACGACCTTACACAATAAGCTTCAAAGACAACTGCTAAACTGCTTTAAAACAATTACATACACTGTCCACCCCTCAGGTTTGAGGACTTAAGATACATTTTCATATATTCTCAAAGTATGGATCAGGAAGTTACGTAAGTCTTGCACAAGCTACACTTTACATTACCCTGAAAAAGTGTATTTGCCTGAGAAGCATTTAGTGCTACCCATTTCAGTGACAGCTATCAAGCAAGTCTACACTCTTCTAGTGAGATCTAACACTCAAAACTTCAAATAACAACTAGTTAAATTGCTATTCCTAGAACTATTTTCAGTTCTGAATCACTTTCTCAGCAACTTCGCCTCCCTGCAATGGATCTTCCTGCAACTAAGCATGGCTAGACAGGCTGTCTGATAATATTCTCATCATATATGGTCACCCTCTTGAAGCTCACAGTTGCAGAACTGAGTACGTTGCCCTTTGTCATGTTCTTAGGTAAATATATTTTAACCGTTATGCAAAGCTAAAAGCCATTGGACTTCATCTTTGGAGCAGATTCCGTAGCAATGGAGAGCACAAAGTAGAAAGTACTTTACAATAAATACCTAAAAACTCTGCAACATTATCAATAATTGCAGTCTTCTCATCTGCTCAGTGAAGTAACAGATATTTTAACAAGAAGGATGAGAATCTATTCCTCTGCATTTGAAACCAGAACTATGCATCATTTAAAAGAAATACTATCACTAGAAGAGAACAGCTGCTGTACAATGCCTGTATTGTGGAAGAGATTCAGATATTGATTACTCAGATATATTATCATGAACCCTTCTGGCTTCAATAGATAAGCAGAGAAGTTCAGTCACTTTATTCCTCCCTGTCTGGGGCCTAACTGACTGAAAATAAAACACTAAAAAAACCCTGAAAAGAAATACAGTGACTTCAGGAGCAAATTAAAGCATACAATAAAAATATTTTAAAAAATGACATAACACCAGAGAGTTAGACCCTCTAGTCATTCCAGGGAACACAAGCAATGGCTATAGCCAAGAAACATTACACCTGTCACTAAAACATTAAGTAATAAAGCTACAATAAGGTGTAAATCAACAAAAAACCTTTTGCAAAGTTGGCTTAAGTGCCCCAAAAACCAGAAGTATAAGAAAACTGATTCATCTGGAAATCCACTATATCCTAGGGAAAAAACCCTAAAAACAATTAGAGGACAAGAAATACAGCATAACTTAAAATTACTAAAACAATGGGACAGAATACAGTGTAGAAGATCAAATCAAACATATTGGTAATATGCAAGATTATCACCAACTGGACTGAAAAGGGATTCCCTCTCTCCTCAAGATGAATCAGTGTTTGATGATAGATTAAACACACTTTTAAATGTACTTCGGGGAAAAAACCTCAAGTATTCATACAATTCTCAGCTCTGCATCTACTTCTAAGCACTCAAAAAATATTAAAGCATAAGGAAAAGCTCAAAGTTATATTAATTGTACAAGACACAAACTGTGCTATATGATATAAAAAACATGAGAAACGAGATACTTTCACACTACTATTTCATTATGGTCAGAAAAAAAACCCATCTAAACTCCCAAATTTTACTGTAGATCACAAAAACACTTAAGGACATGTGAAGATGCACATCAGAATAATTCAAAGAGATTACCTGTAAAGCTTAAATCTGAGAAAAGGCAAGAAGTGTTTTACATAAAACTGAACAGCACTTGTTAAAACACACTTCAGTATTCTTACTATAGCAAAAAGGGATCTCAAACTATAGAGGCAAGACATTTAATAGTGACATTTTTCTTCTTGCTACAGCATGTAATTCATGTGTGACAACCACTTTATGCCTGCTAGTCACCTGACCTTAAGCTATTACAATGGAATGTCAATTCAACAATCCAAAGCTAACAGGACATTAACTTTCATTCTATGTAAATTTTGTAAGGAATAGTCAATGCACTGTTTCAAGGGAAAACCTCTTTTAATTGATGAATAATTAACTTCTAAAAGAAATTATTCTGTGACCATCTACCATGGGAATTTCTGTCTCTTTCTGGCCACTGTCCAGGTCTACAACATTAGAAAAACCACTGATGCAGCCTGGCTCCTTTTCATTCAGTGCACTGAAGCTCCTTTAGAAGTTAGTGTTTTCTTTCATCTACAACAAGATTAATCCTAAACAAAATACATCAAGTCCAAACCTCTCAGACAAAGACTGTCTTCATACAGTGATACTGTTCTAAAAGATGAGAATAAATATGAAATAAATATGAAATAAGTCTGAAAGCTGATCCCAGCAAAGAAACCTTACTCTGTGGCAGTTCAGAACTAGGCAAAAGACATATTCAGACAGATATTGCTAGCTGGGGTTATCAACACTCAGGTTTTAAACAATCCTGTACTCATCTTCTGGAAGGGTTAGATCCAGAAGTGAGGTATGAAGCAGATTATAAAGAGGGTAAAATGAGCATAAAGGCCAAGTGTCAATCCAAGAATCTACAACACAGAAACTGAGATATAATTTTACTATTAAGGAATTAAATTTCTTTCATATTTCAGCACAACTGTAAATGAAGAGTTTCCAATTAAGTGATAGAGAAATCTGAACCTCAAAGGGGTAGGAAGGTTTAAAAAAAAAAAAAAGCCCTGGAAAAGGAGTGGAGTGGGAAGGGTGAGAGTAGAAATCTGTTTAGTTAAACATTCAAAGCCACTCAAAAAATAAAGAGAACAGTAAAAGAGAAATCCTCGATAAACACAACTGCTGTCTCTAAATGAAAA
>JAWWMO010000138.1:14094653-14105408 GCA_035047845.1 Dendrocincla fuliginosa | reverse complement strand
TCAAAGCCACTCAAAAAATAAAGAGAACAGTAAAAGAGAAATCCTCGATAAACACAACTGCTGTCTCTAAATGAAAACATGAGTTCAAACTATGGCACAGTTTAAACATACCTGTGATGTCTCCGTATCTCTTTGCATTCCACTGCCATCCCAAATATTGTAGCACTTGCAGGAATAACTCTACCATAGTCTCCAGCACTGATGACTTGATTTTTAGGCTGTGAAAACATGAAGAGCATGCAATGAGCCAGTGACCTTTACTTTTCAGGCTACTACTTTCCCTGTGTAAGTCTAACATTGTTTTTTAATTTGTATTCTGTTAAGAGTATGTTGACACATTTCAATTCTTTTCCTTTAAACATCATTCCTACACTCAACACTAGAGGTCATCAGTTTCAATGCAATAGGTTTCAGACAGCTACAACTTTTTTAAATTCATTGGAATCAAAGCAACAAGAAAATAAAGGGAGGTCCATCTATTTCGTAAGATGTAACAGAGATTCACCCATAAGACTCCTTGTCATATCACTTTGCTTAACATAGCAAAACCCAGCGGAATTGTTCAGTCTTCTAAAAAGGTTCAAGTCAACAGAAATAAATTAAAGAGTATAAGCATATGACATATTTACCAAATTATAACTCAGCGTTCCCTAGTGTCATGAGAAATAATCCTACTGTAACTCAGCATTTTCTGCTTTGACTGACATGGCTTTCTGCTACTAGTTGATATCTCAAAATGACTAGGTTGTAAGCAAACTTGCACGAAAATAGTGCCTTTAAACCTTTGTAAGTAACACCTTTTGGTGCTCCTTACAAAGATGGGGGACAAAAAAGATTAAACCAAAATGAATCCACAGTGATGAAGAGTGAACTATCTCTGTATGATGGAAAGTGACAGTGGGGAAACATCCACTGCAAGCACTTGTCTTCTTAGATCATGAGCTCACTGAAGTACAATGTATGCTGTTACCAAAATCAAATAAATGGAACAAACCCAGATCCCTCATTTTTGCCATATCAAAAAGAATGAAATATCTGCAAGAGAAAAGTTTCTCATTCACAGAGGTCTGGAATGTGTGCACATGTGCTCACACACACACACGCTACTATGTGTGTGTACATATATATATAAATATATATCTATAAAAAAACCAAAACAGGCATCCCATTTATACACAGGTGCCCACATCACCTACCTTTGGTTGTAAAAGCAGATGTTCCCAAGCATGTATCAAGCTCTCCACAATTCCTTCTCCAAATAAACCAGCATCAACTGTTTCTGTGACAACCAAGGAAACTCTACATAAGAAAAAGAGCACCATGAAATATAATTTATAACATACACTCTTGTTAAGAATAATTATTTAAAAAAACACATACCAATGTGAGCTCAGAGTAAAACTTTTAATAGTGTTCTGAAGTTTCAGTACAGATAGGCAATTTAATTTTTCCAAAAAATTATGTTTTGAATTGCTGTTAGAAGTTATTCAAGATACAGATAAAAGAGAACAAATATTGAGTAAGAGTTTACCATAAAGCCTCTTGTTCAGCATTTATAAATAAATTGTGTGGGAAGAATCTAGCCAAAACAGGAAGATGTTTCAGCCTGGGCACACAGCCAGTGATACTGCAGAATATTTTGTGCAAGAGTATGCATCCATGCATGTGTATAAAAAGGGATTCAAAACCCCAAAGCTATAATCAAAGCACAATAAAATTACTACACAGACCAAAAACCCTAAAACCATAAATCCTCTGTAATTAAACCAAGAAAACATACAGTGTAGTAAGAGAAGACATTTGCAGAACACTAGTAACTTACTCCTGACAGGTGACATCTAGCAATTCATTATATACATTAAAAGGATATATATGTTACTGTAGCTCAGCTGACACAATTATAGAAGGCTTGACTGGCCTAAACCACGTGAGCTTCATCATTTCTGATCATGAGCCTGTACCATCAGCAGTCACTTTATTAGTATCTCCATCCTATTCAAAGGCTGCAGAACTGAGCCACAAATTGTTAAGTATCACCCCGCGTTAAAATTACTTTTACGATGTAGTAATCTAATTTCTCTTTACCTGTTGCTGCAATATTATTACATATGCCCCAAAGCTTCTACCATCAAAGAATTAAATTCCTTAATTTATGACATTGTTGAGCTACCATAAAGATTAGTATGATGTGAAGAACATGTTGTCATTTCTGCACTGTTCTATAAAAACCTAAAAGACAGAAAAGCTTCTCACATTATGTGTAATAGCACAGCAGTGTTATTTCCTGTTTAGGTCACAAAGCATTTCCTACTTTCCTGAAATTAAGAGCAAATTCAAAATACTATCACAAACAGAAAATTCAAAATACTATCACAACAAAAAGCAACAACGTACCTTTCAGGTATGTGCTTTGGAATTTCTATATCAAGTGACTTCAAATGCAGAAGTTTGATCTCTCTTTCCATATTATTTGCTGCCACCACATCACGGGCAAGTTCATACATGGTTTTTGATAATTCACAGGCATACACACAAGATGCTCCTGCCTTCTTTGCAAACATACTGAAAACCAAGAATCAGGGTTTTTTCTCTCCTCCACATCTGCTTCATATTTCTAACAGTTCAAGTGCAAAAATCATCATTAAGCGAACTATTATCTCTTGCGTAAAAATTGATATTGCACAAGTTGACATCCTCTTAATATGCTATCAACAAAGAAAATCACCACAGTTAGCATAAGGATACTCCCCCAGCTATGCTAAATCCACTCTTTAGACTCAGTACTTAGAGATAGGACAAATGGCATTACAACTCCAAAACTAACATGAGTAATTTATAAAGCACTTATTGGCACAAAAAACATCTGCAACAAAGGTTCCAAAAAACACAACTAAAAATACTATTAAACACTAACCTCTAGACTTGCTGAGTTCTGAAAACTTTGGTTTCTTTCTTTACTTTTGTCTCCATAAAGGCATGAACGTAATTATTTTTTCCACTAGCAACCAAATTTTATTTGACAACCAGTATATTTCTTTTAAGTTCATGTTCAAAACACACACTTGTGACATACCTCAAAATTCCTGTTCCTGTGCCAATGTCAAGGACAGATGTGCACCCTGAGCTGACAGCGTTCTCAATGGCCTTCAGGTAGGTGAGGTTCCTCTTGGCATCGTTGAGCATGATGAAGTGCCAGCGCTCCACCAGCCAGTTTGCAACGCGGTAGAAGTTCTCCTTGGCATCAGCAAAGTCTGGGTTGAGCTTCACTGCCTTATGAAAGTATCCAGCTGCTTCATCTCTAAAGCCCATTCTAAGAGCAAAAATGACAAATAGAAAGCATGCATTCAGCTGTAAGTTTCTGTAGGTCTGTGGAAATATTTTGCTTTAGTTAGAAAGATTATCTCTAGAAAAAAATGATTTACAGCTTTACATCAAATCACTGTAAAATGCAAAGGCAGTCCAACAATACCACTGTGTGGACCAACCTCCATCCACTGCTGCATCCTGTGACAATGTAAAACAGATTTCATGACAACCTGCTGCAACAATATGACAGGAGCAACTCTGCAATCCAGTCTCACAGATGTCCAAGTCAAGAGAATGACATAAACCCAAAAACTGCTTTACCATATTTAACTGGAACATACTGCAAAACTACCAAATTTTGAGCTGTCAGCTCTTGCATTAAGTGCCAATTTAATTAAAAAAAACCCAAAACAACCAAATCATGAACTTGGAGCAAGTTTTTGTGATACCCATAGCATATTCTCAAATCAGACAAGCGCTGAAAAAAGCCACGAATCTATCAGATATATGTATACATTTTATTAGAATGCTGGGAGAGGTGTTCCTTTAAAACCAAGTAATCACAAAAAGCAAACCTAATTAACACTATCTGCATTATGACCTATGATTTCAGTCTCAAAATTCTAGCCAGCCTTAGAAGACCTGAGCCACAGCAAAGCACCCCGTTTTGCACTGTTTGGAGTGAGCAGAAAAAGAATGCTTTACACAAATAAATATAAGATTAAGCTCAAACCATGTAAGAACAGCCCTACACAACACAGTATACATGACCAGCTTCTTCATTTCAAAACTGTGTTATATATGACCTCAAGAAAGACCAGAATTAAGAGACAGTATACAAAACGTATTAATTCTCATAGGATCTAACAGGAGGGAAGAACTTAAAAACATTGTAGGTTAATCACTACTGTTGTGACTCTAAGCAACTTTTTTGTTTAGTAATTCCTTAATAAGTTGTTAGAAAACATTGACTTTAAGTTTTTACTTTAGTAACAGTATTTTATTTTTTTTTAGTTTCGCTGTGACTACCAACATTCATTTTAGCATTGGCTACTCTATTTAAACTGGCAAACAGGTTTAAGTGCAACAGTACCCACTGTGCAGCATTAAGCATGTGCTTGCATTTACAGTGTGAACCTTGCAAAAACTGAATATATGTTAGTACAAACCTGAAGAGATGTTCTCCCATACTATTACATATCACTTCATCATTCGGATACAGTTCAAGTGCTTGCTCATAACAGTTAAACAGATCTTGAATCCGTGCCAGAGAATCTAGTTCTTCTGCCCATTTGAAGAGAGTAAACTGGAATGTTTCCTAGAAAATAAAACATATACCACTGAGTTGCTGGGAGTTACCAGAAGTAGGGAATTGAGCTCTCAAAACATCCAGAGATATCCTGGCATGCACCTGAACACCCTCATTTCCCCAAGCAACACCATACAACTGTCTGCTATCATAAAACAGTAGCTGGCTCACTTGGAAGAAGAAGAAATAAGCTCTCAGATATCCAAGGAGGATCTAGAGGATCATCACCCAGCAGTATTTACTAACAGCCTGTGTGTGCATTAATGCATGCTCCAAATACTAACACGGCCCTATTTTTATTAAACTTGATTGACACACACAGACTAAAAGTGTATGAACTCCCTTCATATAAGCACACAGAGCTTATTAAACAAGGCATTGGCCACCTCCACTATTACTGGATTTTCCAATTCTGTCTTCAAAGTGAAAGCAGAAATCTCTAGATACAACAAATCACAAGTACAAAACAAATCACAAAGGCCTCAAGGGAATACAATATATAAAACTGTTTCAAATAATTCAAAGAGCACTTACTTTGACACTAGCTTTTAACTCGGGAGCCAGATTTAGTACCAGGAGATAGTGAGCATATGCAGTTCCAAAATCCTGCTCCCCCAGGCAATGCTGAGCACTTTGCAAAGATCTGGAAACCAGCTCCCGCCTTCCAGCTTCCCGACCACCCTTGTGGAACTTGGCATTGGAGTTCGGCATTCTGAAGAATGAAAATACTCACTTTTCCTAAAAAAATAAAAATAAAAAGGAGGAAAGCAAAAAGTCATACCTACAGCATACTGTAGGCCAAAAATTGAGAGATCAAAACACATTATAATTTTCACTGGAGTTAGCAAAGATAACCCCCCAAATCCTAAACATTCAAAAACACGCTCGTCTTTATGCACTGACAATTCCACCAGCTCTGCGTGTTCACCATTCAAAAGTCAAGCACACAGGTTAGACCAGGTCCTGGAAACAGATTACGTTTCCTTCTTTGTAAAATTTATTTTTGCAATAGACATTTTAGCATGCCTGTGACTAAACAGTTTTCGCACACTGGAAACTCATGCACTCATAAATTTCACAATCAGCCACAAAACCTACACCTTACCATTTTTCTCCTTTATCTTCGTAAAGCAAAGCGAGCTGAGGAGCTCGCAGCTTATCGGACAGAAAAAAAGCAACATGACTACTTTTCCGCTTGAGGAACCGTCCCAGGGTTACCAAACCCAGATAACCAACACGCACATCCTCCCCGCTGCCCTGCTTAGCGCTGTACCTTCTAAAGCCACTTACCCGAGAAGGGCTCACACCGCCCTCGCTGCTCCCAGCTGTGTCCCAGAGCTCAACAACGCCAAGCTGACGTGGAGAGGGACTGCAAGAAACACAGCACCATCACGACAAGGCGCTTGGTTGGGGTTTTCATTGTTTTTTTCCCTAAAATCCCACCCAGTGCGCGCAGGGCCACGCAAGGCCCAGGAGGGCCGTGCGGCCCCGCCCGCCGTGGGATAAGAGGGCAGGCGCTGCCCCACGGCGACCCCGGGAAGCTTGGGGGGGACACGGTGGGACATCCCCTGCTCCAGGGCCGTGCATCCCCTGCTCCAGGGCCGCTTATCACCTGCTCCAGGGCCGTGCCTCCCCGGGCGGGCGCCGGGCAGCGCTCCCGGCCCGCCGCCATCCCACACACGCCGCGCAGGCGCCGCCGAGTAAAGGTGTCCTCTCCATCACTCGCCTTCCTCCTCCGCCCGCACCCAGCCTTTTAAAAGCAATGGTGACGTGCAGATGGTAAATGTGCAGATACGGGGCTGCAGAGGGATTCAGGGCGGTGTTCCCAACCCAGTCCCGTGCCGCTCGGGTGTACTCTACCACGGCGAAGGAAGCGCCACCTTAAGGGTTCTCCTGAGGCGGCGCCCGCGCCGCAGTCCCGGTGTCCTGACGATCCATTTAACCCCCGCGGTCACGGTGTCCTGACAATTAATTTAACCCAAAATGCGCACGAGGCCAGGGTTTAAGTGATGGACGAGGCCTGGCTGTCTCGGGCCTTGGACCAGCTACTCTGCCCTGCAGCAGGAGCCAAAGTTTGCCCCGTGTCCCCAGTCCCTCATCTCGCTCCATCCCTGCCATCCTCGGGATGTCGCTTCCCTTCCTCCCGGCCGAGCCGGGCAGGCTGTGCCCCCCGGGAAACATGCCCTGCGCATCCCTGCTTCAAAAGGCACAGTTCATTCGGTCGCGTCCTACTTGTGCGCCAAGAACAGGCCGCGGAATTGTTTACTAATTAGTCTTTGTTTTCCCGCTCTAAAGCGGCTCAGTCCAGGCTTTGGCAGCTGAGGGTATTCACTGTATGCACATTGCCTTTTGAGAAACTAATGAGTATCCTTTAAAAATGTCCAGCTAGCGCTTTGAAAAAGATGAAAATAGCCCATGCAAAGCAGGAACATGAATGGAGATGAAACACAGCAGCAGCTAAACTATAACCCATGGCCAACTTCATTATTATAAGACGGGGCAAGTCTACAAACATTTTGAGAGAAGTGACACAAAGGAAAAAACTCAAAACAGGCAACCTGAATGACACTCAAATCAACTTCTGATAGAGGCAAGTCATGTTGGAAAAACAATAACTGGTAAAGCACTTGGGCTGGGTGAAGTCCATGAGGATGTGCAAATATTAGTATCAGAAAGTATCAAACACTTTATATAGAGAGGACTGAGCTCTAACGGAGCATATCTTATTAGATCAAGCCTTCCTGCAGTGTTGGCCAAAAAAAAGAGCTATGAACTTTCAAATAATTACATACGGGGAACAACCTTCTCTGACTTTAGCTTAATTATGCTTTCCAGCTAGAGGATCATAGTATGGGGGAAAGAAAATATTATCATCTGTGGGATATGAGGAGAGAGAGAGAGAAAGAGTTAAGAAACCTTCTGGCCATTATCACCTGTGGACAGTGAGGTGTAATGGGAGCTAGACTGTACCAAATATTGTAATGAGCAAGGATCTCTGTCACTCCATGCTTCTCCAAACTAGTTCAACTGTATTCTTTTTTTTGTCATAGCAAATAAATGCCAAATGGATAGCATAAATGCTTTATAGTGCCTATTTTAAAGCACAAATGAAGTAGTACTGTGCACTAATTCAACCCATTTGTGAAGGACAATTACTAAAATGTGGCAGTGTAAAATCCTTGGAATTTGCAAGAGTCAGTTCAGGCCAAAGGCTGGGGAAGATATTTATTAATTTCATACAACTTTTTGATGGAACAGTTCAGGGAAACAATGCTCACAGAATACAATGTTTGTAACACTGAAAAAGCATACAGCTGCATTCTAAAACAATTTGTTGGGTAAAGATTTTGATGTAAGGGAGTGCCAGAAAGGAATGTCCATCTTATCAGATATATACATGATTGTCATAATAATAATAATGAAATTGGTTGACAGGAGAATAAATAATGTGAGTCTGCATCGTGGGTGGTCAGAGATCAGTCAGTTTCTATTTGCACTCTTGATGGATGAGAAGAGAGGGAACATGCCCCGTACTGGTACCTCACAAATGCATGAGACCCTTAAGATCTTCCAAGCCAACAGTGATGCTACAGTCACGAGCAAGATGGGAGTTAGAAGAAAACTTTATAAACTTCCTATTAAACCTGTGGCAGGACTAACAGAGGTAAAAGTGCTTAGACAAGACAAGAAAATATAATTCCTTGGAAGGATGTTATTGCTAATGATGTTTTCAACAACGCAACTGCATGTTGAAAATGCTGGGAGCTGATATCACTGCTCTCTAATAAAATGTCAATAAAATTGAATGTTAAATTCACTAATTTCTAACTCATCTCTCCATAGCACACAGCCTGGAGACACAATCAGCCATAGATCAGAATATCATGAAAATCAGAATGATGATCAGACAAGAACTTAACAAAGGTAAGATGTAACAAAATGTGAAACGCTGGTGTATGCCTATTGTATAAAATGATTTGAAGAGGGTACTTCCTGTAATCCTGCCTGCAATGAATGTCAAGGGAAAATAGCCAAAGCAAAGAAAAATATGCTATTTATGGCAGGACATTGCTAGAGCTTCACATAGTCAATCTGTGTCATAGTCTCTTAAAAGAAGCTACAAGAGGGCTGTAAAATTTGATGACCTTGAGTAGGGAATGGCAGAAGAGAAGAGATTTTTCTGAACTGCTGATATAAAGACACTTCAAGCCTCAATTAGTGACAAAAGGGCAACTCCTTTTATTGTTCATTAGATAGCTGTCCACAAATTAATGGGTTATTATTTTTCCTCTTCCATTTTTTTTTTTTTTTTTTTTTTTTTTTTTAAATCACAATTTTGCAGTTTCAGAGGCCGACTGGTAGGTCAGGTTTAGGAAAAGATATAGTTAATAATTTTGGTGGTAGGAATCCAGGATATTGTCTGGATACCAACACTGGATAAACAGTGTAGAATATGAGTATAATAGTGAATTTGGGAAAAAAATGTGTTATGTTTATGTATCTATTTCTGTTGGACTACAACTGCTCCTTTTAGATGCAACTAGAATGGAGTACAGTTTTACTTTACATGTTTAAGCCAGGTGGACCAATTTCCCTTAATGGGCCTGTCATGGTAGGACAAGTCTAAATTTTAGACCTTGATGGGGTTTTTTTGCCAGCTAAAAGACACAGTACTAAACCAAACATTCCTTTTTCTTTTTTTTTTTTTTTTTTAATTTGAATGCAAGCACAAATCCACACAAAGCATGTGATCCAATTACTTAACACTTTAGTGAAATTATATTAGGGAAACTACAGGAAACTACAGTAACTATAAACAAGCACGAAAAATATTATTCCAACTAATGCCAAGGACAACTACAGGTCAAAGTAAACAAACTATTCACAGAAGGCGTATTTACTCTTGAAATGCTGCTCCAGTAATCTAAACAGAGATAAGGATTGTTTGTTATTTCTTTAGGGTTTTGTTTTTCTTTTTTTTTAATTCTTTTTAAACTGAGCTTTGAATAACATAGCAGTTTAAAATATTAGAAAATAAGTATCACAACAGATAATGTGATCTAGCAGAGGAATTTAAAATGAGATTCATGAAGTGCCCACCTATTTCCACACTTGACTTTTGCAGGTTGGTGCCTGGGGTCATACAGAAAGGGGTAGATAGTTACACTGCCAGTTATCTTCATCTCAGACATGCAGATTAGGTTTAGCTGTGGGCCCAACAATAATACATTTAATTAATACCTGAACTCATTGTTTTAAATGGAGCAGGAACTAACACTTGACTTTCCAAAATACAGAAAACAAAATATATTGATTACTCCCAAAGAAGACATCACATACATTCATAATACATACCCCCCAATCATCTAATAGGGGGGTATTTAAAGCACTATGAATTGCACTTCTGTCAAACCATTAAAGCCATGAAATTATAGCTAAATTATAAATAGAAGTGTAACTATAAGCCTTTTCTGTTTTCTTCACTGTAACAATTCATCGAGTTGTCTTCTCAAGGTCCTGCTCTTGCTGGAGTAGTTGTCCACAAAAATTGTTTGTATTAGTTTATTGAATGAGGACATAAAGGTGAATGTGCATCTTCTCTGCTGTGCATTTCGTGGGAAAACACATAAGCAGGACAAGTGCAGGCAAGCAGTGCCAGCCTTCTCAGCTGGCAGACCACCATAGCCAGTTTTGGATCAAGCAGCCCATGTGTAGCTCTGTCATCCTCCCACCAAGAGCCTGCTCAGCCTCTTCCTAAAGCCCAGGAATATTTCAGTGAGCTGGTAGAATCATAGAATATGCTGAGCTGAAAGGGACTTACCAGGATCATAGAGTCCAGCTCCTGGACACCCCAAGAACCTCATCATGTGTCTGAGAGGATCGTACAAATGCTTCTTGAACTCAGACAGGCTTGGTGCTGTTCCCACTGCCCTGGGGAACCCGTTCTAGTGCCCAACCATCCTGTGGGTGACTCTTCTCCCGATATTCACCTTAAACCTCCCCTGACTCAGCTTCATGCTGTTTCCTGTCACTGGTCACTAGACTGAAGAGATTAGTGCCTGCCCCTCCTCCTCCCCTCACAAAGAAGTTGTGACTGCAATGAGGTGTCCCCTCAGTCTCCTCTTCTCCAGGCTGAACAG
>JAWWMO010000138.1:13905228-14093849 GCA_035047845.1 Dendrocincla fuliginosa | reverse complement strand
GCCCCCAGGACAGGGTTGTCCCCCCTGGCTGCCAGGGCTCTGCTCACTCATGTCCAACTTGCCATCCACCAGGACCCACAGCACCTCATTCCCCAGTCTGTACACACACCCAGCATTTGCCGGGGGGAGGGGTCTCTACAGGGCAGAGGGCTCTCTCCGGCGGGGTAATTCCCGCTCGGGAGCACCGGGAGCTGCCGGGCGGCGGGAAGGCGGTCCCGGCGCTCTGCCCGCCCCTCGGCGGGGCTGCCGGGAGCGGGGAGGGCGGCCCCGCCCGGCGGTGCAGGGGGAGCTGCTGTGCTTTGTGGCCGCTGCCGAGGGCTGGGGAGGGCTGCTCAGGGCTGGCCGCTGCTGGGGCTGCGGCTGTGGCGGCGCTGCGGTCGGCGGGGAGCCGAGCCCCGGCGCGGCTGGCTGAGCCATGGGGCTGCAGCCCCTGGAGTTCAGCGACTGCTACCTGGACAGCCCCTGGTTCAGGGAGCGGGTGCGGGCGCACGAGGCGGAGCTGGAGAAGACCAATAAGTTCATCAAGGAGCTGCTGAAGGATGGCAAGAACCTCATCGCCGCCACCAAGAGTGAGTGAGCGAGCGGGGCGTGCGGGGGCGGCCGCAGCTGGTGCCCCGGGCTGGGCAGGGGGCTCTGCTCCAGCCTGCCCTCGGGTCCCCATCCATCGCCCGCTGGGGCCGTGGGGGTGCTCTCCAGCCCCTCGCCGGCGGGGATAGGGGGTGTCCTGTGCCTGTTGCATCTGCCCGGTCTCGGGTGTGCTCGGCGTGGCTGCGGATGGTGGGAGGCAGACCTGAGCGAAACCATGTCGTGTGTGTGCTTTGGCAGCCGGCGAGGAGGCTGCTGGAAAATACCCCTTTGTCTCAGGTTGACGTGTGGTCAGGAATTCTAGGACTTGGGTGGCAGCACTGGTTACCCATTCCGTGTCCTCGGCAGCTTAAAATGTGTTAGTGGTTTGCTAATTTCATGTTTTACTCGTCGAACGTGTGTATGGTATATATATATATATGGATAGCTATGCTGTATTTTGTGTGGGAATCATTTTGTTTTCCTTGAATGACCATGTTAATGTATGCTCTTGTTGTAGTATTTTGCTAATATAATTTTTTCCATTTAACCTAAGGTACAGTGGCGTAGTCCCCTAAATATGTAGTAGGATGATCGACTATACTGATTATTCAGCTAAAACACTAACACAGTGCTCTGTGTTCTCAAATGTGTACAGCACGTTTGGTATCACGGTGAACTTCCAAAGGCAGGGAATCATGCTGTCAAGGTATTTCCCTTAAACTGATAAGGATTTGGCTAAGGCTTTGGTGAGTGTAGCTGCCTGGATAGGATGAAGTTTTCAAAAAACACAGTTAACTCATTTTTTGCAAATAAAGAAACATCATTTACTAGTTTTGTCTCTGATGTGCCTGGGTAAAAAGCTAAAACATTCCATATCAAATTTCACTTATTTGCAGCTGTTATTCTTTGGCCAGTTTACATTCAATTAGAGCATTATTTGAAATTTGTGACTTGAGGAGTTGTTATAAACTATCTTAAGTTAGAATGTAAAGTAAAAAAGTGTCCCTCAACTTGGATAAGAACAGAAGAAGGAAATCATTCCACTTCTATTCTTCCAGCATCTAGACAGTATTTTGGCAGCCACCCTAAATGCTCAGTTTCTCATGTATGGTTATGTCTGCAGAACTTAATTTGAAAGTGTAGAGCTGCTGCTGGTGAGCAAAGTCCTAACTTGAATGAGCCTCCTGACCACAGCAGAATCCTGCTTTTGGCTTGGCGTGCAGTGCTCAGTGTGCTTTGCTGTGTGTGGTGGCAGCCAAGGGAGTCAGTGTGCTGACCAGAGCCACCTGGCCTGACACTGCTTGATGAAATACTTAGGGTTAGCCCGTGGGAAATATTTAGAGAAGCTGTTTGAGACCCTGCCCAGTGTCCAGGTCTAAGCAATGTCTTCCTTTCTGAGATGACAGTCAGATGTTTTATTATGTGCTTCAGCATACTTGTTTGAAAAGCAGAAACAGGTTAGACCTTTCCTTACATTTCAGGTTTCTGCAGTTGTCTCTCCCCTTTACAGTGCCCTGAGTGACATGGCTGAAGCTGAGTTGCCTTCCTCTGGTGCTGCTAAAGCATTGCCACAGTTCAACAAAACGAATTGAACCAGAGGAAACACAAGAAGAAGTTAAAACCCTATAAAACCCCAGTGGTTAGAGTATTGGTCTTCCTCGTGTTTTCAGAAGAAAACATGGGCATCTGAATTCTTTGAGGAACCTGATTCATGTGCTGTCAGGAAACCGAATAGGATTAGTATTTGATCCAAAAAACCAAACTTGAGAAGTGGTCTAGACACAGAGCTAGCTATTCACTTCTGTCAAAATTACATTTTCTGCACAAAGACAGGTTTGCTGCAATGTAAATAATGTGATAATAAAGCAGGGCATAGCGAGCATAGGTGACTGCCCCTTAACAGTTGATTACAACTTTTGGAAAATTGTTTTAGTCTTTTAAACAAAAATATCATCAGTAGTGAAAATATTTCGATGTTTATAGAACTAGGTAAATGTTCAGATTTGCATCTGGTGTAGTTGGTTTCTGAGCATAATAAGCTTCTCTGAACAGTCTGTAAAATATAAAGTGTAGTAGGTGCCCTATTGTTCTTAAATTTGTGGGAAATGAAGGGATTGCAGTAGGCACCGCCTGCATTCCCCACCCCCTTAGTGCTTTCCTTATTTCACTTGTAAAGCAGCAGCTCACAACGAACATGTCAGGGATTCTTTAGGTGTGAATAACTGATGTAATTGAGTAGATCCCACTTCCTGCTTGACAGACAGCCTTATAAGTGACTTTAATGCTGCCTGTACTGGGTTACATCTTGACAGCTGGAAGCAGATACTGCTACCACTCCCCCTATTTCACAGGAGTTGTCAGTGTCTCACAGGACAAAACAGTAATGTGGTGTGGATCCTTTCTTTAGCTCCCTTGCATTTGGGACTATACTGCTTAAAAAAAATAGAAAAAAAAGAGACAATGAAAAAAAGAAGGATCTTTTGCATTCTTAAATTGTTGAATTTCCAGAGTGAAGCATACTTCAAGTGTATCTTTACACTTTAAAGTTTCAGTGGTTTCAAGACTGTGATAGGAAGATAAACAAGACTGACTCAAAGCTGTCTGTTTCCTGTGTAATGGCTTGAATCACTGAGTTGTCTAATTCAAGCTAAATTTTGAAAGAATGAATAAACAATAGAGGACTCTTTTTTATGATAAATATGTTTAGAAGGGGGTACAGGAAGACATTTTTTTCTTAGTGATCAGTAAATACATGTGCTTTTTAAAATAGAAATGCAGTATTTCTCAGGAGATTCCAGTTTAGTTAGACAAGTTAGGATCAAAATAGTTGGTAAGTAACTTCTGGATGGAGCTAGTTGGGATTCTGTTGAGAGAAACTGAATTTAAAGGTGCCTGATCAGAGAATCCTTGTTCTGAATCACAAAAGGAACTTAAACTCTTAGTTCTAGGCTCTTAGAAATCTGAGATGCAAATTGTTGTAAGCTAAAGTATACACTGGATAAATACTGTGTACTTGCTTCTGAATTATTCTTCCTGTATTAGTCCAACTCTTGGTCTATAGACATGAGAGTGAGATTTATTTGGGGGTTTTGAAGATATTTTTTGAAAGCAATACTTTTCCCTAAACCTATAGCAGGAGCTGCCACTTTGTAGGAGACATCAGGGTGGAGTAGGAAGAGTCAGCAGGAGAATAGGCTTTGGCCCTGGGCATCTCACAGAGGATTTGCAAAGGATACTTGTGTGCCTGAAAGCAGAGTCTCCCCATTCTTGGGTTTAGGCCCAAATCAGAGCAGAAGTCTGTTTGGGTCAACTACAGTGATTTAGTTAATGGGCTGGGGAAGATAGAAGATGGGTGAAGAAGCTGAGAAAACAAAGAAGTTGTTTCCCAGGAGGCTTTCAAGAGTTGTTCTGTGTGCAGTGCCCATCTGAGGGAAGCCTAGACAAAGTTTGATGGGGACGACACCTCATGTGGGCCTCTCGGCCATAAAGCATCATGAAGCCTTTCATCAAGTCAGGATCAACTGGGTGACCCCACAGTATTCAAATACTGGTTTTCCTCTTGCTAGAATGCAGAGCAGCCACCTTCTCCACTTGCATCCTGTGCAACTTGCTAGCCAGGGGCCCCACTGTGTGGTTTTCACTAGGGTGGACCTGTCTCTCCTTACACTGCTGTCTCTGTTTCAGCTGAGAGCAGGGTAATTCCTCCTGTACCCTCAGATTTTGGGTTGTGAACTCAGTTCTGTGGTGTCTTAGCTATTGTTTTCGGTGCAGTGAGCATCCTGGGTACCTTGTTCTGGTCTCTACAGGCAGCTCAGTGTGCTCAGGCTTCTGATGACTATTTTTATTGCTATTTTTGTTCTATGTTTTTCACAGAAGAATTGTTTCTTGCACTCTTTCAGAGAGAATGCAAAACTAGAAGCATATTTATTTAATCTATAGAAAGATCTGCTTGGAAAATAAAGAGTTGTTGATAATTGTAACTGGAGAATGCTGGTTTACTTCAGGGAGGATTCCTGCATTTGGGAGGGGAAAAAAAAAAGTGAACCTTTCCTCTGAGGTGTTTTTAATTGTTAGTAATTTAAAAGTTTGCCATCAAGGACTAAAGGAGACAGGAAGTCTTGTTTGGAATAGGAATAAAGCCATTCCTAATCCCATCTCCAACCTAGCAGAACAGACTGAATCTTTCAAGTTTTTAAAAGTTGACTGAAGAACCTAATGGAACCCCAAGAACCAGTTTGATGTCTGTTGTCCAAAGCCATATTCTTTTTTCTTGGCCAGTCCTCTTAGTGTGTGGTGGTGGCTGCCCTTTCAGACAGTGAAAGGGTTTTGGTCTGACTGGTATGCATATTGTTATGTAAATGTAAAAGTTGTGGTAATTTACATAATAACACCACATAAAAGCCTCTCAGATCACTTGAGCCATGGTGCTTTTTTAAACCTAAGGACTAATTGTCCATTTTGTAAAGCTTTCCTCAGTGTAATCCGCAGTTATGAAAGCACGTATATTGTGTGCCAGCTCTCAAAGTCTTTGGAATTTTCTGCAACAAAAATGCTGTTCTACTGACACTCCAGTACACATCAAAGAAGTAAGGTAAAACTGTTAATATAGGACTTAATAACTTCTAGAGAAGAAATGGATGTTCACTAAAGATTTAGGAAGAACCCAAAGACTGGGTAAAAACTAATGTCATTCTTACTTAATGGGGGATTGGGGATTATTGTGAGAGAACCTGAGTTCAGTTTGTGTGCCAAATTTCCCAAATCAGCTGTGGTTAGTTAGGACTCCCATGAATTCACCTTGAATTCAGTGACAGCTCTGAATTAATAAATCTTCACATTTAGCATTTTAGAAAGTTCTTTTATTTTTCAATTAGTACCTCAAAGCCAAGCTTTATTTCTACTTGTAAGACATGCTTTAGGTGTCATAACCACAAGCAAATCAATGCTGTAAGTGAACACTCTGGGGTTAAAATCTGAAATACACTTTGCTAGGGCCAAACTAGGTAAAAATTTCTGCCAGGGCAACACTAGGTCCTGTATTGCAAAGGCTGCTGAGCAGTGTGTACCTTTAAAAAAGACCCACCTTATACTGGAGTTGAGCTCAATAAATGGGAACATTAGAAAACTGAGGCAAACAGGTACTTTGGGGCCCATCTTGTACAGCTTTTCTTAATAAAGAGCTGCTTGTAATAACTTAATAGAATGTTGCTTTTGCCTTCCCTTCAAGATAATTGCCACAGCTGGGGCCTCATTAACTATGACAGTACCTTTTTTTTCCCTTTTGCTTGTAGATGAAGTTGCTTCTTTTAAGCATCAGGGAAAAGCGTTCTTTCAAGAAAGTACTCTGAAGAACATTGTGTTTAGCCCCACCCCAAGTAAAGCCTTCCTTACTGTGTCAGTAGCTATAAAAAGTGTCAGACTCATTCTGTGGAGGATGCCAGTTTGTCATCTTGAATCTCGTCTTTTCAGCTTGAATTACTTCCTAACTCCATTACCGTCTTTGTCCTGTAGTTGTTCCACTGTTTGTTTGGGTTTTTTTCTTCTGTTGCTAGAAGATGTAATGTCAGATAATGTGAAATTTCACGAATTTATGTGGATGTTCTCAGAGCTGAGGGGATGTCAGGCTGTCACTGTATGTCTTTTAATCATTTAGGGAAAACACGTCATTTTTCAGCTTTAGAGAAAATGTGTAAGCAGTCATGTCATTAAAGAGAACACCAATGATCAGTGTAACTGTCAGTCTTCAGGACAAAACCAACAGAAATAAGTTTGTAATTTTTAGAGAAGTCTAGTTGATCATGGCTGGGTTTTTGTTTGTTTGTTTTTAGACAAGCCTCTTAGGAACATAATTTCAGAATTATATGAAATCTCAATCTGTCTTAAGGACTTGTAAAAAAGGGTGGATTTGCCATACAGTCTGTAAAGTGTGAACACCTGCTTGTAATTAAGAGAAGCCAAATAGGCCCACTGCTGAGGCTGCAGGTGTATGCTGCTCCTAAAATTACCCTGGCCTTGACAGCTCTGTATTGCAAAAATGCTGTAAATTTTAACAAGCAGAGCTTATGACACTGATAACACTTCTCAAGTCAAGTCTAAAATAACTTGCTAGTCTTTTTTTGAGGCAGAATGTCTCCTGATCCGTGCAGATTTTCTTTCCAAGGGGGCAGGGAAGACAGTGCTGTGTTGATACTCCAATTTTTTTGGTTTTCCCCGGGTGTACAGCAAGGGGAGTCGCAAACAAGCCGGGTGTTCTGCCCTTGCTTTAGATAGGAGCATGTGGAAACATGTCTGGAATGGCACTGAAGAGCTGCATCCCAGTGCTTCTCTTCCCCAGCTGTTTTTTTCACATTGCATAACTAATGTATATAGTTTACATTGACTTTAGCGCTTTTGTTTTGCAATGCCAACTTCAGTCACTGCTGCAGTACTTAACATGTTAACCTAAAAACCAGAGGCTTGGCTGTTTGAGGGAGACAGTCCACAGTGTTTCAATCTTGGCAATATGCTTAATGTTTTGATAGTGTGGGTTGTGGCTTCTTGAGATAATTTTTATTACTTGCTTATGTCTGATAGGGTTTCCTTTTTGGGTCTAATGTCGCTTTTCTGAGTTTCGAGACCAGATTTACTGTTGTTCTATGACAGTTGTTCTTGAGATGTTACAACACGCCCAGTGTTTTGGTTGTCTTTTAGAAGTTTCTGAGGTTTTGAGTTGGCTAAGACACTGTACAGTTGAATGGTTTCTGGAGTATCTAGTGAATGTAAAGTGAATGTAAACGAGCACATATTGGCAGATTAGTTTAAGAAACTACTGTCCAGGGAACTTAACATCTCTCTCTGCTGGTGGTTGCTGCCACCCACTGTAGCTGTTATTCTTAATCAGCACCCAAATTCTGCCTTGTTGCTAAATCCAACCCATCTTTTTTGCCAAGTTTAAACTAAACCATCAGTTTTGCAATGAGTTGAGGCAGGCACATGTGCTCCATCCCAGCAGCTCCTGTGGAGCTTGTTGCCCTCTGGGTGTGACTTTGGTAGAGGAGAGGACAGTGATTTATAGTGCCCCATGTTATATGTCTGGGGTAGATGTATGCCTTTTGTCCAAAGTGCATGTTTTGATATCTCACTAGGAAATAAGATACTGGAAAGGGAAGTGTGTGACTGGGTTTACACTATCCTCAAATTCTTTTTCTAAACAGACGTTTTTGGCAATTTTTGACAGGCAGTCTCAATGTTATTGCTTTTCCGTCCCAAGTTGTTACTGTGGATGGGGCTTCTTGCAGATACCCTGTTCTCTCTGAATACCTGTTGCTCCTTCTGCTCTGTTTTTGTTTCCTTCCTTTGTTTTTCTTTTCCATCCCATGTGTTTACTCATCTTTCAGGATAAAAATAGATGGAAGACAGACATACAGGCCCTCAGAAGCAATGTGGCCATTGCAGGCCAAGGCCAAATCAGAAGTTCCTGTAAATCATTCGTGTTAGGCTTGTCCTCTGCGGGAAAGGAATGGTGTGGGGGGAAAAACAACCTACAGAGGTGGAAAATCACAGTGTTGTTAAACGGATTGTGGTTTAACTACAGCCCACATCTTTGAATAAACGTCCTGTTGTTGCCTTTTTAACTGAGAGGACTGGGCAGGTGGGGGTTATCTGCTCAAGGGACACGTCAGAGGGAGGCTTTGCCTCTAGATCTGCTTGTTGCAGCTTCTCTGGCTTCTTGTCGGCTTTTATATGTGCACCTGGCTGGTTGGGACTGCGTGTCCTTGAAGAGGAAAAACAATGCTTTGTTTAATTTGGCAGGGAAAATTGAGTATCCAGGATGAAACTGAGCAGGGCTGTGTACCAGACCTGGGCCTTGAAGGACACCGTAGGGTGTTCAGGAATAGGCTCTCAAGACACTTTGTTACCAGTGAGTATTATTTATCTTTGAAATATCTCCATTTCCTCCATGAGACTGATGCAAGGTGGCTTAGAAATGAGGACTGAATTAATGGTGAAAAGTGAAGCTTGTGTCATACTTTCAACATTTCAGCCTTAGGAAAAATTGGACTGTAATGTATCTAATCTCAAAAGCTGTGTTCTTTTTCCAAGAGTGCAAGCATCTTACTTTTCTTTTGTCTTAATCTGTGGTTTTGTCAGTCCTTAGGCAGAGTTGTATGCTTTGAAAAATATTAATAGTATTTGAATGTGGGTATGATGGAACAAAAGAAAAAAAAGGAACTTTGCAACAGTTTTAAGTGAAAATATAGTTGCTTAAAATATGCCTCTTCAAAAGAAATCCCACTATCTTACAAACAGGTGGAAGGAACAGGCTGCCAGGTCAGTGAGGACCTGAAAAAAACTTTTCAAAATATCATTTTGACAGTGGGTCACAGTTCTTAGAAATCTGTCATGGGGCTGAGCTTGTTGCTTATGTGGATTAACAGACTGTGAATGCTGCATAGTTTCAGCCTTTGGAATACATCAGCACTGTGGGAACAAAGCAGTATAACTTGTCCCCACTCTTTTCCTGTTGAGATATCAGGTTGTATGGTATCACAGTTGAAGAGACCTGGACTGGCTGACAAACTCAGTCATGAGCCAAATGACTGTTTCTCCAAAGCTTTTGTCTGTTCAACTCCTCAGCCTGCAAGCTTTTCAGGAACAAAGCTGACTTTATCCAGTCTGCTCTTAAACACTTTCTCTGTGGTAATATTACTGTACTTGTATTGTGCTTCATTTTTCTTTATGTTTTCAGTCATTTCAAAATGCACAGTTTCAAATTTCTGTTGTGCCTCTTGCCTAACTGCTCCCTTGTTCCAGCAGATTCAGCATCTTTGCTAAAAGAAGTAAAAAAACTTGGAAGTATTGCATCCTTTGGGGTTTTTTTTAAAAGCTTTTAGATATGTTATGGTTTAGCCTCAGCCAGCAACCAAGCACCACACAGCTGCTCACTCACTCCCCCACCAGTGGGATGGGGGAGAGAATCAGAAGGGTAAAAGGTAGAAAACTCATGGGTTGGAATAAGGACAGTTTGATGGGGAAAGCAAAAGCTGTGTACACAAGCAAAGCAACACAAGGAATTCATTCACCACTTCCCAAGGGCAGGCAGGTGTTCAGCCATCTTCAGGAGAGCAGGGACCCATGACACGTAGCGGTTACTTGGGAAGACAAACGGCATCACTCCAAACCTCCCCCCACTTTATATCCTGAGCATGATTTCTTATGGTATGGAATATCCCTTTGGTCACTTGGGGTCACCTGTCCTGGCTGTGTTTCATCCCAACTTTCCACACACCCCCAGGCTCCTCGCCAGCATGGCAGTACAGAAAGCAGAGAAGGCCTTGGCTCTGTGTAAGCCCTGCTCAGCAATAAGAAAAACAGCTCCATTATCATCACTGTGTTCAGCACAAATTCAAAACTCAGCTCCATACCAGCTGCTGTGAAGAAAATTAACTATCTCAGCCAAAACCAACACAAGGGTTAGAAGAGTCTTATGCTGAAAAGACTCTAGAAAAACTCCTCCGTCCTATGACCAATTTTTTTTGGTTTCACAAAACACATCTGTGTGTCTTGCATTACTTTTTGTACTGTGGGATTCTGTAGGGTTGCACCTGGGGGGGCAGGCTGCCATCCTGAGGGGTAGGGAACTAGCTAATTAAGTATGGAAATTTATTGTTGGCACTTGTTTCTCTCCTCTCACTGCAGTTTTTTGCAATGTTTTGGGAGGAATGATGGTAAGCCCCAGACATGTAGCTCAAGTTTTGTGTAGTTAGTATAATGAACTAGGAAAATATTTGTGTTACATCCTTCAATGTCACGTACAGGAACTTGGTCCACTATTTAGTTGAACTTTGCTGAGGGCCTATTGCAAAACTCAAGGAGATTTGACCTAGTGAGACAAGGGACCATGGCTTAAGAAGAACTGAAAGGTGTTTTCTGACTCATCAGTCTGTTGCAGAGCCCCAGCACCTGAGCACTGATGGCCATTATCTCTAGGTAATGCTCAAGTAGCATAACCTGCTCTGAGGGTATTGATGACTAGAAATGGCTTTCTGGAGGCCTGAGATCTGATGCTAAGCAGTTGGAAGATCCCGGAGAGGTTGTGTCTGATTGGCCTAACAGAAAATGCATCTGACTGTGTATATGCAGGTATTGCATAATAGCTGTAGTATGTGATATCCTAGATGCAAATATTATTGTAAAACGTAGCTTTGAGACTCAACAGAAATGATTCTCTTCATTCACTTATCTGGAAATTTTATATTTCCCTTCCTGCCTCCATTAACAGCTTTCATATATCTGTAATTTGAATGTGTCTTAGGTGTGAATTCCTCTTTTTATTTACAAAAATACCTTATATTTTGGTACAATGTAATTTGTATTGTATAGGGGGCCTTTTTGTTTAAGTGCTGCTGTAGGTTCCTCCTATAGGTCAGTCCTGAGAATCTTGCTATAGTGGGCAATGGTTCATGTCTTCAAGGTTAGATGTGGTTTCACATACATGGATAATTTTATGGTGTGAACAAAAGAGGTAAGCTGTGTCTAGAGAAGTGGTTTTGTGAGCAGCTTTGGGCAAACCCTTCACCTTTTAATAGCTTTTCTTTCCCATCACTATTTAAGCTGTTGCCTCAAATTTGGGGGCATTTGTCTATTAAGCATTTCATGAGTATTGAAATATCACAGCGAAGTTTTGTGTATCACTCGCTTCCTTCTGCATTGGGGACACTTCACCCACTGCTCTTTTTCTGGAGTAATGGTTTGAATTGAGCAGTAGTTGTAAACTTCTCTTGTCCTCTTCAAGTAAATTAATGTAGAAACTGATAGGAGAATGTGCCATATTCTCCTACACCCATGTGTTGGACATTTCAGTACAGAGGACATGGCAGGATGAGTTCAGAAAGCAGCTGTTCTGCCCTTCCCATGCAGATTATTCAAGTGAAAATTTAAGTCAGCAGTTTGGCTTTTCTAAGATTTATAGCATATCATCATTCACTTTTTCATAGACAGTATCCATATGTGAAGAAAAGCATGTATGCCAACCTTGCTCTAACACTTGGTGTACATACTGAAATCCACTTCAGATTTGTAAAGAATTTTTATTTTCCCTCATGTACATTTTGTTTGTAGCTCTTTGAGTGAAAATGTTTACAAGAAAGGTGGCTTTGATACCATCTTGAAAATTGGTTTGGCATTATTACCATCAGTGCATTTAAAAATACAATTAGGAATTAAAATGTCAGTCAAGAAAAGCAGCAGTGGGGTTTTTTTGGATGGAGGAAGCAACTGGACCACATTAGCAATTGATCTGATAGTGCCTTCCCTGACACTTCTCTCTGGTACAGGGATAATTTTCGCAAAAAGGAATTTAATTGTGCTTGTAAGCAACATGTAAGAGAAACAAGTAATCAAAGCCCCTCCTGAAATGAAAGCCTCTAAAATGTCAAGTAAACCCCAAATAATTCTATCAATGTTTATTTTCATTTCAGTCCTCTTATTAAAAGTTTTCTTTGTGTGCTTTCTGTTTCTGTGCTGATAGCTAGGGTTTGCTTCCTTTTAGGATATTTAAGACTTGTGAGCAGACAAAAGGGATTGTATGCTTTTGATGTCCTGGATTTGATAGTAAATCCTTGTCAAGGGAATTTGTGCCTTTAAATGTAAAGAGCATTATCTTTTGAGTGAGGATGCTTCATAGATTTTAATTTTTTTTCCCCTGAAACTCTTTCTTTCAGTTTATCTTTTAAATATAGAAAATTCTTATATTTTAATAGTGGTCAAGAGGTGATCTCACATTTCATGAGTCCATTATTGAATGCTCTTATTGGAACTTTGCTTCCTAGACACTATTATTAGTGTGGTAGCTGAGAGAGGTATGAGCAGCTGCCGAGTTTTGTTCTGAGTGCCTGCATGGGTGTTGGCGTGGCATTCCCACAGTGACAAGCAGAGGCACTGGAGGGTGGCTGGAAGGGTTTTTCATTGGAAAATACTTGACATTAGGTCAGTGGTTTGTGATTCTGTCTCTTCTCTCTGTCTCCCCTCTGAGAGGTCTTAGTAGCATGACTTTTCCAGTGATTTTTGCCATGGACAACATAAATTGCTGCCTGCTTCAGCTCATCTGATGTCTTTAGCTGCCTGTTCTGGTGAAAATTTACAAAGCAAACTTACGTGAATGCTCTAGTTTGAGTATTAAGGATGAACAGGAAAGGTCCAATAGTTATGGGTTTTAGCACTTGCCAGCATGGAGACATGGAGGGTTTGAGATAGAGCTTCTAGGACAGAACAAAGGCTGAATCAAGTCCTCTCTGAAGTATGCATCTCTAATTCCTTGCTGGGCTTTGGAAAATTATGGTTTATATTTTTAAAATAATTTTTCCTTTGTTTCCATGTGCCTGCCATTGTTTTTTTCCTACCTAGTAGCAGTTTATTGAGTAGGAGCAATTTAGTGAAAGAGCAAGAGCAGAACAAATGCTGTCTGCTGATGACATTGCCACAGGCCACTGATGTTACAGAGGAGAGAATTCTCTGCTGGCAAGTTAATGAAAAAACCAATAGAAATGTTGTTTCTGGGCTTTTATCTTTCTTTTCTTTCCCCAGAGTAAACTGCCATCTCTTCTGGTTGCAACCCTCCCTTACAAAACCGAAAGTGTTGCCAATGTCAGTTGAGTTTTTAGTCACAGGAGAACAATTAGAAGAGAAAAAGACAGGGCTTTTGTAACTCTAAAATAGCAGATGGAATACATTGATGTCAATAATTAGTAATGTCAGGGAAAGACAGCCTGTCAGTTCTCTTCTGAGGAGGGGGGTGCTGGGCTTTCTCTCTTGGTTGTTTTTTGGGTTTTTTTGAAGTCACTTGCTTATTTCCAGTTGCTTTGTTTCCAGAGAGGGACCCATTATAATGATCTCTAGTGCAATTTGCCTCAGCTTTTTCAGGTAAAGGATTCTCTAACCTTTTCCAGGAGAAAAAGAAAATCCATACTGTTTTGTACAGTGTTGTAATACTGCTGTGGTAGCGCTCATTTATTGAGCATTATTGAGTGAATTTGTGTATTTGTTTTCCTTTTCCCCTGTGTTTTTTTTATTTGCTTAAACCTGTTAGGTTTGATTTCTGGCAGTCCCTTTTCTCAAATTGCCTTTTGATGCTTTGTGGACTTCTCATGCTTTTGGATCAAAGCCCATGGCAATGTTTCAGTGATATGTGCATATAGGGAGCTGAAAATACCTTGGTGTCAGTAAACAATTCAATTAGTTTTTGTTTGTTTTCTTAAGTTACAATGATGTTTGTCTGTGAGCCGGTTTAATGTTTGTTTTCGTTTCAGGAAGATACATAGTTACTGTTCTAAGTGGATAATGAATGTGAATGGAGGGAATTGAGAGTTGTTGTTCTGTGTCTAAGTAAAATGATGCACGTCTGTCTGGCAATGACTAATCCCTCTGCATGCTGTTAGTGATATGAAATAATTAAAGAATTTCCTTTTGACCTGAATTCCTGCTTTGCCCTGTGCTCTTGCAGTGAACAGCTTGGTGTGCTAGGGATTCATGATAGCAAGGAGCTCCTTATTTAGGGTTGTCACTAGAAAAAACCCAGCAGAAGGATGTGTGGGCAAGAAATGTCACCAGGAAAACCAAAGGTGAGTTTGCTGACTTATGATCAGCCAAGTCACAACCCATTTTAAAGTCCTCGTAATGACTTCCGGTGTTCTATTTGTGACATTGCTTTTTTTCTGTCGGGTAAAGTATGTACACTTTAAAACACATTAATAGGAGATTAGTCTTAAAAATAAACAAACAAACCTCTTAACCTATATAGCTTTTAAAAAAAAAAATCCCAAGTGCGTGAAGCATTTCAGATGGTAACCTTTCAACATGCTGGGAAGTAGGTTGAGCTGCTAATTCTGTTTACGGATGGGTGATGTGAGAGGCCAAGTGATTAGATAGGATTGCACATCAAGACTTCACTGGAGAAGGAGTTAGTTATTAGGAGGCCCTGACATTTAACTTTATTACCTATGCATTAGCATATTTTGTTTTGTAAAATAGCTTGGAGATATTGGGATTGTACTGTGAATTGTATGGCAGTTTCAGACTACTCATTCAATTCCCTAACTGGCGATTCCCGAACCAGAACTGTTTTGGTGTAGATACCTGCAGATTTGAAGATGTGTTGGATGTTAAATGCTTGGCTTTATCATACAGTCCTGTTAAATGTTCCAGAGTAAGGTGCTGAATGCATCTGTTTGATTCTTTGTACTTTCTGGAATATAAAGGACATGGGACGGTGCTTACCTTAGAACTGGGAATGTGTGGGCTTCTGCTGGCTGAACATGTACCCCAAATCGAGCAGTTGGTTCCAGAGGTACATCTAGTCAGTCAATCATCTACAGACACTGTCCTAGTCACAGGACAGTGGCTTTGGCTTGGCTCATCCAAACCTCGCCTTGTGCCAAGCGGTTCTTTCTGGCTGAAGGTGCAGGTGGCCATCCCACCCTGTGCATGTGCTGGCCCTGGTGGTGTCCCCTGGCTGTAGGCTTAGTCCTGCCTCCCTGTTGCTCCTTGCTGCAGTCTGCCTGAGGCACAGGCAGAGCCACCTCACTGCCACTTGTGGCTTGCTTTTCTCCTCTTCCTACCTCAGTGACCCTACCCAACTTAGTCTCTGTCTTAATAGATGGTTTCTACTGACACCAGTCCTAAATTTAGCCCTAAATTGTTCCTTCTGGACCCATCTTTAGTCCTAATTTGGTGACTGCAGCCTTTAGCAGATACAAGCCAAGAAAGGAAATTTTCCCTGCTGATGCTAATATCTCATCATCTGGCAAACCTCTGCTGAACCCAGCAATGAGTATTCCTACTGGCTGCTACCCAGCCCGGAAAGTAATTGGCTGAATTTTTTGATCCTTCTTTTTCTGTGTGTTGACAGTGGTAACTAATAACAACAACAAAAACACAACCAAAAAAAAGATAGAAAAGCCTGCAAGTGAATCCTAGCTCAAGTCTGGCCCTAACACAAAGCAGGTGGCTCCCACTGAACTGCTAAATGATGCATAAACTAAATCTTACTTGGTTCCATTGTTTTACATTGGTTAATTTTGGACAAATGAATCTTTGGAAACCAGGAGTGAAGGTTATAGTATGTATGTAAAACCAGTGTGGCTTTTGTTTATGCCAGTGGGAAAGAAGATGACAAAACAAGAATCAGAAGCAAGTTGGGTTTTTCACTGGCAACAGTCAGCTTAATTGTAAGTTGCCAGTAGTTACAAAGGTTTCAGTTTTTAAAGTAATTTGATAATAGTATCTCTTGCCTTATAAAGCACTTTCTCACTCTCTGTTACTAATAAGGAGAAGAGGATAGTTGTGCTCTGAGTTGACATCAGACCAAGAATGCACGAAGACTGTTTATGCAGAGGTTCCCATTTGCAGATGCCTGCTGTGGTATTGAGACAGATAGCAGGGCAAGATTCCCCTCCCATAACCTTATATGTGAAAGGAAACAAGTGCTTTTCCTTTCCTTTTGTATGAGTATAGCCAATTGTATGTATCTTCTGTCTTGATGGCACTGTGTTTAAAGTTTTAAATATAGACGGATTAGATAATGGTTTTATATATCTTTTACTGAGTGAAAATAATTTCTGTGGGGAAAACTCCCTTAATATACCAGCCTGTAATTAGGAAGTCACAGTTTATTTTCTGTCCTCAGTTCTGTATAATCTGTACAACTGTGAACATGGTTCAAAACTTACTGTACTGCATTTGTCAGAGGCTCCTACACTGGTCTTTGGTATGTTTCACATTGTTTTGATATGGGTTGATGTGATGTAGAAATAGGGGGCAATCAGCTTGTGATGCTTATGGTTGGTTTTTTGTTTTGTCTGTTATTGCTTCCTCTATACTCTAAATTAATGTGAGATCAAATCACTTGTTTTGAAAGAGTGGGCTGTGCTGGAGAAAAGCCATAATGTTGTGCAGTGAATTTTGGCCACAGGAACAGAACAGTCCTCTCAAAGGAGTGCATATGATTTTATTTCTATTTTTCTTTAAAGATTTTCTTCTCTTCAGACTTGTGTCTCTTGACATCCCAGGGCATCTTTTCTGTGTCTTGCATCAGCTGCGCAGTACTTTATAAGCATTCTTGTGGTCAGCAATGTATATTAGTACAAGTTGCACTCCCTGAAGGTGGAGAAGGAAACACATTTGAGAATACTGAGACCTGTGTTCACTTAGACACACATTTGTATTCTGAGTCTTGCACACTCTGTGTGTGAAGCTGTGATGGGAGAAGATAGAAAGGACCTGCTGGAGCTTCCAGAAGAACAGCTAATGATGCTTTGCAGCACTGGGCCTGAGGTTAGATATTATCTCTTGCTGCAAGTGCAACCTCCCTAGTCTCTGGTTAATACAACTTCTGTGAGGGGCAGAGTCTGTCAGGGAGAGACTTTGTCCTGTGCCAAAGGTTTTGATGCAAGTCTCAGGCACTGCAACTTCCTCCTCTGTCTCGACCTTTTTTCCACCCACATCTCCACCTTGGTTTTCAGGACTTGTGTCTGTGGTTTAGTGACACCATATCTTGGGTGTGATGGTGGTTTGTATGTTTTATAGGTTTGAATTTCAGTGTCACCACACTCTTGGTATGTCACCTGTCGTTAGCACAAATTGGATTGCTATTAGACTCTGGATGGAGGGGCATCTCACACAACCTTTACGTGGCCAAGGACTATGGAGCTGTGTTTCCTGCTGTTTGCTCCTGAATGTCCTTGCAGAAAGTTTGCTTTCTGTGCCTGCTCTGCCTTTTCTCCTGAAAGATATAGCTGTCATTTCTATTTAAACAATTGCTTGTATAATCTCGCCTCTGTACACTGAAGCAAAGGAGATGAAGTATAAGTTATCACAGAACTATTGTAAGGTCCCTGAGGAAAGCGGCTATTATGCTCTCCTTGCATGTGTGAGGCTGCAGCTTGTATCCATTATACTAGGTTCTTGCTTAATCAGATGTGCCAATATGCTTCTCCTGGAATGATTTTCTTTGTACTCTTAAGTTAGACATTTATGCTTGAAATACTGCCTGAACATTTAATTATTGTGGATGGCTCTTTCTGGTAATATGAGTCATGTTCATATTGTCTTCCTGTGAGCTGCCACTGGTATTTGTGTATGTGCATGTGTGTTGCATCCTGGTATCTGTGTACCCTTCACCCGTGACAGGTAATGAAAGGAAGAAGCATCCACCAACTAGAAAAACTTGTAATTCAGTCCATATACCTTCTTTGATATGCTGGCCCTTCCTAGACAGGGTTGTTATCTGAATTGCAGGATTTAAAGTTGAGGGCAGAACAGCCTGAAGCACTCTGTCAAACTAATACAGAAGCCTTCATAATTCAATTGAATTAAAACCAGTCTAATTTCTGTAGCAGTCATCATGTAGAAAGAAAACCTCATACTTCGATTGTAAACGTAATGGGCAGTATGTCTTACACCTCATGGGTCACTGAATTCCTGACAGTCCTCACAGAGGCCAGTGATTATTTATGTAGAGTAATTTATTGGGAAAAACTGTCAGCAAAACAAGCCTCAGTTGAGCTGGGTTAGATTTGTTATACCCCATGGCCTCCACTAGGGCTTTGGCAAGTCCTCCTTTCCCGAATAATGTGAAAGACCTTGTCAAGCTGTTGCTGATAATTAGATTTGACATAGCTAATACCTGAAATACAGACGGGACAGTCATGTGGCCAAATCATGGCTTGTCAGCAGTGAATGTTTGTATTGAGTTGCCTGTGTTGTTTTTGTGAAGGGAGCGTTGCATAAAGAACATCTAGAAAAAATTCTGTAGGTGCTCAGTCCATTCTATGCTGAAATAAAAGCCTATAGTTCTTCTATGCAGTTATTTATATATATGATTAGAGCACGAGAATGTTCCTTGTTTGAGAAGCAACTGTGCAGATACTGTAAAATACTGCAAAGAGGTTGACTCTGAGTGTCTGATAGGCACATCCTGTGACTTGTCAATCCTTCCTAGTGCTGAGCTGCAGCAACATTTAAGCGTGTATCTTGTTAGTTTCCTCTTAACCTGGTGTTTCCTCTCTCTCTCTCTTTTTTTAATGGTTTGTAATGCTGGATTAACTAAGACTGTCATGCAATGTATTAGGTGCTGCTGTTGCTTTCTTTAATGGCAAAGGAGGGAAATCAATTTAGAAACAGAAAGCAACTAAAGAATCTGTGCTGGAGTGTCCCTGTGCATGGTTGCTGAAATTATAAATAACACGACCAAGATAATCTAATTTTTGCATTGGAAAAAATAATCCTACAGCAAGTTGAGATTTCTGTTGGCATCATTTCTGCAGAATAAATATTACTATGTGCAAATGCTGTCATTTAAGTTTTAGCAAAAGCACAAACAATTATTTTCTGTTCCCTTATTGCCTTTTTTATGATCTTTAGATCAAAATTTTCTCATTTGTATTAAGAAATGAAAATATATTTAGCTTTCTAGTAAGTGAAAGAGAGCTTCATTTAAAGCAATTCAGATGGAAATTGTTGATATAAGCAAATTCTCAAGGGAGACGCTGGGAAGATAAGTGCATCATGCATTCTGAAGTAAAGAGTCTTTTCCCCTTTCCTTTAAAAGAGCTTTGCATGGGTGTGTTTTGTTGCTTTCTAGCTTGAAGACTTTGTTAATTTTAATTTCCCACTATCAGAGGAAAAGTCTTTCTGCATTTCTTTAGCAAACAGGCTAAAAGGATACAGTCAGAAATAGTTGTGGTTGCTTTCAACCAAACGTGGCCAGTTGCTTAATTGTCTCCATCATTCTTTGGTCTGCTTTTGAGTTTGGTTGGCTGTTCCTTCTTTTCTAGCTCTGAAAAAAGTTCACAATTCAGGGAAAGAAGGAATTGAAACAGTCAGTGGCATTTTTCTGAATTGCACAATCCTGCAGGTAGCAGAAGTTGCACAGGTTGAGAAAAACAACTTTGCCTATTTATGTTTTGCTTGGAGCCACAAAGTGGAATATGAAATTCCTGGAATTGAATGAAACCTCAAATATACAAAACACAAACTTAAAAAAAAAAAAAAGCTGCTGAGCTTGTGGCTTGCATTATCTGTAGTTTCCTTTTTTCTTTGGTATTTCCAGTTTTCTTAAACTCTGTCAAGCTTTGGACACAAAGAGAACTTGAGTGCCTGTGGCTGAAACCCCTTTGAAAGCATGAAGAACGCCAAAGAAAAGCTGGGCTTGCAGATATCTAAAGCAACTTGCAAGCGATAGCCTGGCTTTGTCACACCCTGTTCTTTATTCCACAAATCTGGCTGCTAGATTGCTCTGGTGCAGTGCTGTGCTATGAGCAGCCAGAGGTTCCTTTGGTCCAACTGATAGGAGGTTAGAGTTGAGCTTCACTCAAGAAGTGTTAATTCTGGTTTATCAAAGCATGCTGTTTCAAATAACCAGAAGATAAACTGGAACAAATGCTTGTATTTTATTCTTCTTTGCTCTGTTTGGCCATATCACAGCATATTATTTAAGTTGTGTCACAGGAAGTGGTACTGTGATGTTTTTTTCCCCTAGTGTATTGCTCACTCTCTTGTTTTTTCCTTTGTTGTCCTTTTGTTTCTCTCCAATTTCTATGATGTTATTAGACATATTTTATTTTTTAACCAAATATAAAGCAAACTTCCAGGGAAAGGTAGTTTCTCACTAGTGTGTAAATATTAGGTACAGAAGTTAAGAAATTATCCATGACAGAATTAGTGCTATTAAAAATGTTTAGAATATTATTTTTGCAAACTTCAACACTTTTTTTTTCCCCCTGAAGATGGCTATATATCCTGAAAAGTGCTATGATGCCTTCTGGTTTTGCCAGTCCATACTTAGCTAAAGTGTCTACTATAAAGACAGTGAGCAGAATGGATAGGGAAACACTGCCTGATGCCTTGTGAAATTTCCCTCCCGTCAGTGGCTTGGACTGTATCATTACTGCAGAAGAGGATGCCAACATCCCCTATGTCCACTAACTGTTAAAGAGGGTATAGTGAACCTGTGACACAGCATGGTATGCAAGAGTGGAAATGGTGACAACTTCTGTCTCTGGTGAAGGAATAATACTTAGAAAATACTGGAGGAAATTCAGGTGTGGCTATGAGTACATTAAACAGTTTCCAGGTTTCATAAATCTTAAGCTCCTAAAATAAGCCCTTAATTGATAAGTTGTTAAAGTTTTTAAAAATATAGACTGATTTATCTCACGTATTTGCACAATGTGACTTGATGGGCATGTCTTCATAGAGTGATGTAGAATTTGGCAGCTAGAGGATTAAATATCAGCTTAGTTGCTTGTGATCTAGGTCAGATATGAATCTGGTGATCTGGATAATAAATGCCAAAACTGCTGGCAGTTTCCATGCAGTGGATGATTGCTGTAAATTACAGCTCAGCACATTTGTCTAACATTAGATAGAAGTGTAGAGTTGCAACATCATCAGTTTTTGTTCTGTTGTACTATTCAAAAGACCTTGAAAAAAATTCTTTTAAAATGCTATTGTGAAATATAGCCAAGAAATCAAACAGAATTATACTTGAAGACACTTACCTTACTATGAGATTGTAAGTTTGGTTCGCTTAACATTTAAAAAGAATGAAGAGTAGTGATGAGGATACTGATTTTTATATGTAGTTGAAGCTATTGCTTCTTTAATCATGCTATATAGAGTCGTTAAGGTTAAGATTTATAGTGGGTATCTATTTCTTATAATGGAAGATCTGATTAAATATTTGTTGCAGTTCTGCCTCCAGGTTGCACTGGGATTATACCAATGCCTGTAGACTGATTTTCCTGAAGATAGATCTCTCCATCCTCAAAGTTCTATTTTGTCATTGTACAGATGTCTTCTCAAAGGTTTTAAATGTGATTTTGTGTATCTTTGCCGTAGAAACAGTGTACTTCTACCCACTGTTTTAAACCCCAGGTATATAAGATTCCTAGGTTATACTCCAATGAAATAGATGTACTCTGTTTCATTACCAGTGTACTTGTAGCAGAAGTGGTGAAAGTAAGGATGTAGTGACCTGAATAACTGATGTGTTATTCAGTAATAGATTTTATCCTGCTGATAAGAGGCTGAGGTACCTTCCTGTGTAATAGCTGGGGCACAGTGTGAGTCAGCGACTTTGTCAAAGTCTATTTGTGGGCTGGGACATGAAATAAAGTCTCCTGAGCCCTGTTCTATTGCTTTGTTCATGAAGCCAGTTTGTCTAATTCAATGTATTTATTTCTACTTTTAAACACAATTTATGTCAAGATACTTGAATACTGGTAGACATGCACTACTTTTAAAAAATTTCTTTATTTTCTTGGGGCTTTTCATTAGCATGAAGTCATTGCTCCTTCAGAATTTCTGCCTAACCACAGAAGGTTTGAGCTTGGGATCCTCCAACAGGGATGGTGTATGGAAGCTGGGCAGGTAGTTTGCAGCTGGGAGTGTGCTGAGAGACCTTTGTGACATTTAGCATGCAGATATACCTTCTTCCCAAACCAAAGTGGTATGTCCCAGTGCTGGGGCAGGGCTGCAGCCTGCCAAGGGACTCTCAGCCATGTGGTGTGTGCACAGGACACTGATGTGTGCAGCCTTTGCTGACTGCTGAGCCACTGTAAATGATACAATCAGTCTTCCCTTGTGTGTGCCTTGCTGTAGGTTCATGACTTGTCTTTAATCAGCAGCAGGTTGGACTTGCTTCATTTTTGAATCCAGTTTTCCTTGCAGTGCTGCCACACCAATTTGCTCTTGTGGTTTCTAAAAGAATGAGTGTAGTGTGTTGCTTCCTCCGTGTGTGCTCTGTGTCCTTGGCAGTTCTTTTCCCACAGGTGCAGGATTTGCACAAACCCAGGGATGGGTATTTGCATCTTGGTCCCATGTTTAGTTGTGGAGTTACATTTGCACTTGGGGGAAGTAGCAGAAATAAAGGTAGTGCTGTCCATTGATCAGGGGTTTCGGTGCTTTATTGAACGTGCAATTTTGCTTAAATTACCAACTCACTGGTTCTAATACTCAGTGTTTCTTGGAAAATAGATCCCATTGATGTTATGTGTACATGCTGCATGTCACAAAATAGTGTGTCAGTGTTTGGGAAAAAAAAAAGAAAAAGCTGTTCTTTTTGAAAATCTATTTCACATTTCATCTTCTAATATGGCTAACAGGGTTGGGAGTGATGGATACAAAGACTTGGAGATACCTTATGAAATACTGGTTTGGGATGCTAACTGAATAACCACTTTTCTGCATGTATTTCTGCCAATTATGTTTCTGCCCTCTGGGAAGGGAATTCTGCATTTCCAGCTGCTTTTTTGTTTGTACAAAATGCACTATCAAGTTTTCCCCAATCTACTTTTGGAAATACTTGGTGAACCAGTGCAGAGAAGTTTTCTTTCTGTGTGTTGGCCTTTTTCCAGCTCAAATACTCAGCAGTCACATGTGCAGGGGTTATCATCCTGGTTTGAACTTTGTTCTGGCTTTTGAGTGTGTTAAATGCTCCAGGATCAACATGACAGCAGTTAATGAAAGGACGGGTCATCAGTGTTTAGTTTTGAAGTGGGAACAGGCTGTGCGAGGGGAGATGTGTTTCCTGTTACTTCATAATGTGGAAACCAAATTGCTGGCTGGACTTTTGTGTTCTGCTCCTCAGAGGTGCAGGCCTGGTGAGACCCCACCTGTAGTGCTGCATCCAGCTCTGGGGGCCCCAGCACAGGAAGGACATGGACCTGTTGGAGTGAGTCCAAAGGAGGGGCACCAAGCTGATTAGAGGGATGGAGCGCCTCTCCTGTGAGGAAAGACTGAGAGAACTGGGTTTGTTCGGCCTGGAAATGAGAAGGCTTGGGGAGTGTTGTAATTGCAGCCTTTCAGTATCTGAAGGCAGTGTGCAAGAAAGGTGGAGAGGGACTATTTATAAAGGCATGTAGAGACAGCACAAGGGGGAATGACTTCAACCTCAAAGAGAGCAGCTTTCGATTAGATGTTAGAAAAACATTCTTTATTGTGAAGGTGGTGAGGCCGTGGCACAGGTTGCCCGTGGAAGTTATGGATGCTCCATCCATGGAAGTGTTTAGGGCCAGGTTGGATGGGGTCTGAGCAACCTGGTGTAGTAAAAGATGTCCCTGCCCATAGCAGGGGGTTTGGAACTGGATGATCTTGTAAGTCCCTTCCAACCCAGGCCATTCTATGATTCTATGATACTGTGATAGTGAAACAAAACATAACTTATCACGATACTTTAGAGTGCATAATGAAACAAAGAGATTGCAGAATTGGAAAAAGTGAATTTTTCTATATGTTCTCTGTTATTCCTGTCTTTTGAACTATGCATTGACTGTTTTAATTTGGGTCATAAAGGTCTGCTTTGAGTGTGTTTATATTATGTATAGGCTACACTGTGTATCCAGCAGTACCTTTTTATATACCATTAAAACTAGCCATCTATGTGTTGAGTCAGGCCAATACTCTGCAAATTTGTGCCTGTGCCCTGCCTTAATTTTTTTTTCTTCCCTATTACATTTGAAATTTCTTCAGGTTGTTCAGACAGACAGGACTATTGTCCTATTCAGTGAAAGGCTCTTGTCCTGACTCCACTTTTGTTAATAACTAGAAAATAGTTGTAGGTCTGTAAGCTAGGAGATTCAAACGAAGTATGTCTGCCTTAGCTATGCATCTGACTGATTTCTGGTCAAGTTGTAAATATCCTGACTTTGGCAGAATGAATGTGGTAAAAAACCCAAAGCAATGCAAGAATTTACAGTCAGTTTTCTTGGTAGATCTGTTGCTTCTGGAGACCTGGAGTTGTAATGCTGGTAAGGTAAGTTTTACAACTGACCAGCAAAGATCCTTGGTATCTGTTCTCCAGCAGTCATGTGGATTTACTGGATTTTCTCATCTTTCTCTCTGACAACAAAAATAAGAAGAAAGATAAATAAAAATCACTGAGTCTGTTGCATTTCTCTTAGCTGGACACCCCTGCTCTTGAGTCAGCATTGCAAAACATCTCTGTCATAAGGTGAAGTGGCACTTACAGGTCTGCACATGTTGGGAGTTTTTTTCATCGTTTTTAGGTTTTTTTTCCCCTGTGGAGTTTGTACCATATGCAGCCACTCTAAAAACTTCCCAAATTTGTTTTGGCTGGTGTCAACCCTCAGAATTTCTCATGGACTTTAGTCTTTTGGATAGAAAGGCAGGGGAGCTTTGTGGAGTTGCATTGAACCACATATAACAGAACGTGCAGATTACTAGAGGTGCAGGGGACTGCAGCTGGAGAATCACAAGCACAAGCAGCTCTAAAGCTCTAACAACAGGGTGAATTGTGACTGAAAGTGCCAGTTCAAAAGTAAAGCAGCCTTAGTTGCTGAAGCTAATCATCTTTAAAGGCTTAATGTTCTTTGTTACGTAGCTTCTGACTGATCCTGTCTGAGATTTTCGTGCCAGCACGGCCTTCATCTGTGCAGGACAATAAGAAACAATGCTGCCATGATATTGTCATGTTTTTAAAATGCAGGTAGTCCTAAATCATCCTAGTAAGAGCAAGGACAAACCTACCGTGGCTGTATCAGTGGCCTGGCCTGTGCTGCTGAGCCCCTTCCCTCTGGCTCTCTTCTCCCTTTGCCAGAGTCTGCTGCTGTGGTCTGTGGCTCTTGATGCTATTTTGTCCTGGGCAGACTCCGAACAGCCATGGAACAGGTTGGAGCAGCCTAGACCTGGAATGGCTGCTTTTCATGGAGCTGTGCTTGTAAATGTATTTTACATCTTGTCCCTGTAAGTCACAGCAAAATGCCAGTTTAAGTGAGCAGAGTAGAAAATGGTAGTCTGATCTTGACTAATGAATGTAGAGCCTAGTCCTGCTTCAGAAACCAATTTATTTTGGAATACCTCAGCTAATGTGTTAAAATGGGGCTTCTTTTCCCCTGCTTCAGCAATAATTTTAATACAAAACATGGACATGAGAAGAAATATTAGTAAATGAAGGAAGAAATGCATTGAGGAACTTTTAGTGTGGGAGTTACTTTCTGGTGCTAAGTGGGACTAGGAAATGAGATTGACAAAAGATTTTAAAGCAAATGCATTAGTTGACCATGGGATCATTCACATATGTTGCAGCTTTTTGCAGCATTCATAAAGAGCTTTTCTTTGTGAGGAGCAGAAGAAAAAGCAACAAAGTGAACTGCCACTTTGCCTTCAATGCTTATTTCAACTTTTATTTCTTTAGGGAAGCTAAGCATGTTTGACTTGTGAATGCATCTCTCATTCACTTATCCTAATATAATAATGTTGTTAGATGATGTGACCTAGTAGGATAGTTGCTTGTAGCAGTACAGCACATGAGGTTATTTGTGGTTCTGAGGACCAACTGTGGCCACCCTTTGTCAAACAGTTCAGGTTTTCATCATTAGGACAAGTTTGGGAGCTCCTGCTTGAATAAAGAAATCAGCAAATTTCTTTTCCAGCTGTCATTGCCAAGTGCATTCACTGAACGTGTGGGGGTTTTCAGTGTTTTGCTGCCTTATTTCCATGTAGAGTAGAGTGAATGAGGCAAGCTCCTTTGTTGCACAGACTTTTTGTTGATTTTTGTTTGGTTGAGTTTGTTGTTATTTTTTGTTAACATTTCATTGATAAGTGTAGTTCTACATTTACAAAGCAGCAGTGCAACACAAGTGAGGTACCTGACCCCTTCCTTCTGGCCTGTATGGCAAATGAGCTGTAAATTATCCCAAATAAGGTTTGAGCAAATGCAAGTATACCTGATTCGTCTTGTGACAGACTTTTCTCTTTCATCAGAAAACTACTGCCAGCTTTTCAAAAGCTTGCCATGGGATAACTGCTTCACAATATTCTACTAATTATGTTTGCTTTTTAAATACATGTGTGTTGAGTAGCTCTTGAGAATGCTTTTTTTGCAGGACTAAACTTGACGTGTCAGGCCATCTGTGTTACTGCTCTGTATCAACAATGAATAGCTGCTTTTCCAGGTGCTTGGAAGTTTTCTCATCCAGGTAGTGCTCTGGATACACAAACTAAACTGTTTCCAAAGCTAAAAAAATATTCTTCGTGGATTCTTCTGACTGTCTATCTGAAACTATCTGTGAAAAATAGTAGCAGAATTTCAGGATCAGGCTTTGCCTGTTGTAGAGCCATGAGTTGTAGCTGGATCCAAGGATACTGTGTTCATTCATGGTGGTTCTTTAGGGAAAAGAGCAGATTCTTAAGTATGCTAAGAGATGGTTATCTTTTGTTAAGGAGCCCAACTGTGAAATATTTGCCTCTCTCCTGGTGGATTTGTGTTCTTTGTTGATTCATTTAGGTTTTGGTTTTTTATGTGGAAAGGTGGCATAAGGTCCAACCAGAATAACAGCATATCTGTACATACAGTGTGTGTTTCTTGTGTATGCATTTTGAAAGAAGGTGTTTGCATTACAGTGGCACTTGGAAAGGCCAGGTGGGATTAAATCCCTTGTTTGTATTCTGTGTCTCATATGGCCACCTTGGCACCTGTTGTCTCCTGAGCAAGACCGAGCCTGGTCATGGTGAGACCAGAGACCAAAACCTGAGGGGACACTTTTGTCTGTGGTTAGGCTTGGCTGCTGTTTCTGCAGCTACAGAACTCGTTCAAGTAGTTCTAGTAATGCTTTCTCCTGGATTTGATCTTTCTGAGGGTGGAAAATAGGGGAATACAATTATTTCAGTTCTCCAGAACAAGATAGTTTTGATAGTACATCTTTTTTAATACTATGTTAGATACTTAATGGGGAGAATTAGTTCATCATAGGTAAAACCCTGCTGCCCTGCGAGTGACTGAACTGAGTAATCACTGCCCTGGTGGTCAGGCTCTCTTGCACCGTCTTGCTCTCAGCTTGTGGCTTTTAGTATATGGAAAGTCTGTGCCTCTTTCATGTTAGCCTAAGTTGTCTTTATCCTTTCAGCATGGAAAGCAGCAGGCTACTGAAGGAGGCAGATGGAAAGGTCTGATTTTGGGAAATATGTATGCTACATTGTCTAATAACTTTGCCACTCCCGTATCTGTTGAAATGTGGGATTAATTTTAATAGCTGATTTAATTTTATTACCCAAGTTAATTTTAGGGTGTTCTGCACTGCTGAAATAACTCTTATCTCATAGTTAGTTTGTGTGATTTGATAAGCATTTGTTAAAGGTTTTGGTTTTGCAACTGGAATAAATGTAATATAAAATTTATGAGAGAACAAGGAGTATTGAATCAGGGAAGACTCAGCTTTGTTTTCTTAAAGGTAAAAGAACTTAAAAAATCCCCCCCCACCACCTAATCACCAAGATCAGGTTCTTTTTAATGTTTATAAGTAACTTTGTAGCAATATTATTCAATCTTCCTAATATATTTCTACATGCTTTCAGGAATATATGAATATATATACTGCTCTGCCTCTGTGACCATTTTTGTCGCTTGTTAGAGAGCTTTAAAAAAGGAGAAAGGAGCTTTTTCTACCATCTAGGGTTATTCCTAGCTTATTTCAAATAAAAAAGGTATTTATTTTTCTGAAGGCCTGTTATATCCTGAAGAAAGGTTCTAAACAAATAGACATAAGTGCATATTTTTCCTTAACAAGCCTATGATTCTTTTATTTTCTCCCCAGAAATCAGTAGTCTTGTCTCCAGCCTTGATCACTTGAGACTAAGTCTCTTTATTTGTTCCAAACCAGAGACTGAAGAGTGTGTAAGCACCACCTCTTCGGTGTGATTCACAGAAAATTGCTTAAATCTGGTTATTATTTTAAAGACAGTTTACAAAAGAGCCCTTTTCACTGAAATGTCAGCCAAGCAAATTGTTTTCTTGTTGATTTGTACTCTGAATGCATTAACTGAGGTGAACCGCATGGGAGTTGGGTAAGTTGAATGATGATTTAACTGGGACCACTTTTAATTTATTTATTTATTTTTTTTTTAATGCGTGTTGTGGCAGAGGTTCAGACAAACAGGACAAGTACTTAGTCGACCTGATTAAAATTTAGAGCCAGTCAGGCAATTATACCCCACAGTTGTCATGATATTTCACATGTGGTGCCTTTTTTCCAATTCTTGTTTTGTTTGGTGTCGAGGGATTATTACTTAATTGCTTTGCCTTCTTCCATCATTTTGATTGTTTTCTGCTTGCTTCCAAGCTTGATCTATGAATAAATAATCAGACATAAAAGGCATGCACATTTAGAGTTTTGTGAGCAGCCAGCACAGTTTGTACCAGTGTGTGCTAAAGCTTGAGCTATAAAGCCAGTACAGCTGGAGTGCAGAACACAGTGTTTTTTGCCCTCATAGAACAATTCATGTAGGTAGGTGTACTTGCTGTCCGTGAGACCCTTGGTCAGATACGGTGTGCTCACTGGGGAAAGCAGGCACTTTTCCTTCAGGTTGTTGTGTAATCTATCATCTCATATTCATATCATTCCTCAAATTTGAGGTTTGGAGCTCTTCTGTGGGTATAATACATAATACAGTGTGTTCACATGGCCTGTATCAGGGGTAGTGTGGCCAGCGGGACCAGGGCAGTGATTGTCCCTCCTGTACTCGGCACTGGTGAGGCCAAACCTGCAATCCTGTGTTCAGTTTGGGGCCCCTCACTACAAGACAGACACTGAGATGCTGGAGCGTGTCCAGAGAAGGGCAGCAGAGCTGGGGAAGAGTCTGGAACACAGGTCTGATGAGGAGGAGCTGAGGCAGCTGTGGATGTTTAGCCTGGAGAAAAGGATGCTCAGAGAAGCCCAGATTGATTGCTCTCTACAACTGCATGAAAGGAGGTTGTAGCAAGATGGGGGTTGGTCTCTTCTCCCATGTAGCAAATGATAGGACAAGAGGAAATGGCCTCAGGTTGCATCAGGAGAGGTTTAGATTGGGTATTTATAAAAAACTTGTTCACCAAAAGGGTTGTAAAGCATTGGAACAGGCTGCCTGGGGAAGTGGTAGAGTCCATAGTCCTTGGAGGCCTTTAAAAGACATGTAGATATGGTACTCAGGGACATAGTGGTGGACTTGGAAGTGTTAGGTTTACGGTTGGACTCAGTCTTTAAGGGTCTTTTTCAACCTCAATGATTCTATGACTCTATAACATAGATTGTCACAGTCCAAGCAGCTCCTCATTCTATCTATTGGTCTGGTAAAATGGATTTTTTTCATCTCACCTGTTCTGACGTGTAGTTAAAGCTACAAGTATACTGAGTAAATTGGGATTAGCAAGGCAGGCTTGTGGATGCTTTTGGCTGATGATAAGCAGGGACAGTACTTGAACATGGACTGTTGCTGGTGGGTCCAGGGAAGAGAGACAAAGGAAAAATCAATGCTTCTGTTTTTTTACAAGCAAGTTATCCCAAGCTTAGTAATGCCTCAACTCCAGAAATGGCCATGGAAAATTCAACAATCCAAACATCTTAGAAAATGGCTTTGTTTTTGGAAATGCTGACTCCCTCTCTTTTCCTCAGCTTTCATGAATGAAACTCAAACACGACCAAGTACTGAACTTCTGTACTCCTACTCTGTTATATAAAGTGTTCCTCATATCATAAGAGTGTGAGAAGAGTCACTTCCACTGTAGGAAATACACAGTAGTTTTTAAGGGAACTTGTGCAAATTTTCATGGTATTGGTCATCTTACGCAAGAAACTGCATTATCTCTTGCCTTGAGTCAGAAATGCAGGGTGCACAGTAATGCAACTGAAACAATGAAGTGAAGAAAAAATCCAAAAGTTACATAGGCTTGTACTTTCACTCAGAAATTTTATATGTTATGCTTATTTAGAAACAAAACCAGCTTGACTTTCTTCTAAATCTGTGATAGTAAATTTAAGTTTTACTTAATTCCCTAATTCTTGTGTCAAAGCATAAAGGATGCGAGTAATGTAATAAAGATTCTTACTGTGTTATATACTCTTAAGTGTTCCTTTTGTTTGAAAACAAAATGAAATATGAATTTGCATTAGAAGACCAAACAAGCATTTTTTGTTTCCTGTGTAGGATGGCAAGGTGTTCCTTTCATGCCTTGTGCTTTGTATGAGGATACAGTGCTTGCTCTTGACTGGCCTAAATTGCTTTTGCTCAGTTTTGTTTTTGGATCATTTAGTGATGTTTTACTCAACGGCAAGGAACCAGTTGCTGTTGATATCTAGACTGAAAATTCATTTTGGAGAAACGTACTGAAACCCTGAAGTAGTGAGGCTTTCACATGCTTGTGTGCCAGAAACTTTAGGGTCAAAAGTTTTTTCCTAGTCAAGAGATAGTAAATTTGACTGTGTGTCTCTTTTGAATACGTAGTATTAGCCTACAATTGAATGATTTGCCTCTTGTAAAATGTCTAATCTGAAACTGTCAGAAGGATTACAGCATTTTTTGCACTGGAGTTGAACTATTGCACAACTATCCTGACCAGAGATGAGTAAAGTTTCTCTTTTGGCATATACTGTATTACATAGTTGACTATTTAAATAAGTATTTCCTCTTAACCTCTCTTAGCAGGTATTGGTGGCAGAAGTAATAACTTTATTCCTCTGCCCAGACAAATAAACTGCAATAGTTGGAGAAGCTGGCAGGTGAAATGATGCTGGAGCATCAGGGCCTATTCTAGAGATAACTTTGAAAGGCAAACAGTGAGAGGAGTGAAAGGGGAGTGTAAAATTCATCCCTTACTTTCTTGTTTTGAGTATTTTAGTACTTTCTGTAGTTTCTATTTGCCCTGTAATCAGCATAAGGATGTTGAAATATTCTCTGCTGTTCATATAAACTTTTGGTCTGACCTAATTAGAGGCTTCAGTTTTAATATGTTATAGTCAGATACAATTTATGTAAGAACTATCAGGGAAGTTTCTTCATAACACACAACTGTTGTGTTGCTTTACACATAAAATCCCCATTTGACAGTTTTGGAAAAGTGTGGAGTAAAACCTTGGGTTTTTTTAAATTTGAGCATTTAGTTTGCTTGCCCACTGCTCTGCTGTCTGGTGGTTTTTATGGATACTGTGTATGACATGGGTACAGGCTGTCCTATGCACCACAGCTGCTTCCAGCTGTTTTCCCTATCGAAACTTGGATTCATTTCACTTGTGTGTCGAGCTGCAGCAAAGTTATTCCTGAACTCTACCATCTTTGGGGTCTGTTGTGGTCATCCCATCATCCTTCATGCTGAAGATTGACCTCGACATGCCTACAGCGGATGAAAAAGCCAGCACCTCAATAAAAGGAGTTAATGCAAATTTTACCAGAATTCCTATCCTCTGCAGTTTGAATTTGGATTTTGAGTGTTTGGGGTTTTTTTAATAGAAATGAACTAAATTGTCAAGTATTTTCCAAAGTGCACTAATATTCTCACCTTTAAATAAATAAATAGCCCAAAGTTTGGGCGCTGGGACTCTCTTGAATTACAGATCTCAGCTGCTTATTTGTCTCATTTCTGATTGCGTTTTCCTCTGTCCTCCCATCTGAATTGTGTTCTACTTGAAAAAATAAAGCAATGCTATCTAAGGTCTTTGCCTGCTGGAAGAGTTTTCCCCAATTTTCATGACTCATGAGCAGAGGAATTGGTGAAAATATAACTTTGTGTTCTGAGCCTTTTATAGTCTTACTGATGACAAAGTATTTGGTAGCCATTTCGTATAACGCCCTAATTGTAGGTGTGCACTTGTGCTGAGTGCGTGTTTGGACGTGTCTTGCTGTGGAGAAATCACAGTTTGATCTCCGTTTGGGTTTTTGTCTACTTATGCAAATGTTTAGGCAGTAACTCCATACAAGTGACAGAGTTTTGAGATACCTGCCATTTTAAAGACAGAAAACATTGTGAACGATGTTTATTTCCCCAAAGGTGTTTCATGTTTATGGTTGGCACTTCTGCAGATTTGATATACAGCTTCATAAATATATTTCAAACCATCATTGAGCAGCATGTGCTTTTGAAGATGATAAAAGACTTGCTCTAGTCAATCATTAGGGAGGTGGCTACCAGCTCTTCTTCTGTTTTGGCTGCCCACTTCCCACTGTTGAGTTGTCATCTGACTTCTTGTGAAAAGCACCACCAGACAGCTGGAACCAAGCAGGCAAGAGAGCTCTGTCTGGGGAAAAAAACCTTTACTTTGTGAAATCCTGTCCAGGACTCATTTAGCTAAAAACAGTGAGGAAAGGTTGATTTGTTTGGGGTTTTTCCCCCCACCTTCCTTGTTTGCTGCTGAAAATATTTATTGGCTATGACCTCTCTGAGATGATGTTCATGCCCAATGGCAGCAGATGTGGCATGTGAAAAACCTGCAGGCTGTCTTTGCTGTGACATTCCCATCCCAGGATGAGCTGTGCTTCCCCTCCAACTTGCTCAACCTGATAAGGCTTCAGTCATCTATGTGCTTTCTAAGACAATAGACTTCAAAAAATGAAGTTAGTCCAGTTTCTTGGAAGGGGGAAATCTCTGTGCCTTGATGATGGGTCAGGACCTCTGCTGTTGATGTAACAGCTTTACCTGAATGCCATGAGCAAATTTTGGTGACTGAAGAAATTAGGTTGGCATGTCCTGTCATTATTTGGATTTTGAAAAGTGCTTTGAATTCAGAGAAGATTTAGTTTAAGATTACTTCAGGGATTAATGCTTCATTGTCCATATTCAGAGTATAGATTTTATTATGTGAGGTTGTCCCCCAACTGTAAAACTTTTATAATTTGGAGAATAAAATGGCAAAATTTAGCTTCTGACCAACAGAGAATTGTTACCTTCTTTTGCAATGAAAATAATATTTCAACACAACATATTCTCTTTCTTATGTAAACATTGCAGTTATTGTCTGGGAAATCAGTCTGGGAAAGAAAGCAATACTCCAGAATTAAAACATCGAGAATGCTGATGTTGGATAAGTATCTGTACAATCAACACATTTTTTCCTTCCTGACAAAGTAATCACTTTGTCTTTTGCTGAGTTTCCCAGTTGAGGAGAATGTTTTCAGTTAACTGGCACGATTTTTCATCCTCAAGCTTCTGGTTTACTTGCTACTGAACAGCAAACATGTAGGAAGGCCCTCAATTCTGTGGTGTTTGACAAGAATTTTAATTGAAGAATACAACATCTGGAAATTTGTTCTATTTAGTGATCAGAGTTGTCTTATAAACATCTTAAGTTGGTTTTAATTTTCTGCTTCAAAATTTATTACCAGAAATGTAATCTCACCTTCTGAATTCATACATCTTTAACAATAGTAAAATCCTGATTTCTGAAAAGTTTTTTTCATCTCACATTTTCTAATTCAGTCACTCTTGGAAGACAATCCCCATGTCTGAAGAAGAGCTGAAGGTATTGTAGAAAGATTTGCCAGGGGAAGCTTTGATTGCACAACTGTTTCGCTATTGTGCATTCCAGCTGTTGCTTCTGGATTGATGCAGAGTTTGCTTTTGGGAACAGAATATGTAGATAACAAGGGTGTCCCTCTTGCTGCTGTTTGGTGCAGTGTGATACAGGGAAACCTTTGTAGCAAATCCTGAACTGCTGGTTTTTACCTTCGGGAACTGTGTGAATTTTGTAGAATGCTCTCACAATTTTCTGCATTGCAAATTTTTTTTTCTTAATCCTTGCTTTCTAATTTATTGTTTCTTTTGGGCTTTTGTTGCAAGAGACACTGAATTTGTAAGGATTAGGAAGATGGTTCTGATTCCTTTGAAGACAAATTATCTTTGTGGTCCTCCACAGGAACTTCCTTCAGCAGAGACTTTGGGATACAGGTCTTATGTCAGGGTGGTTGCAGGAATGTTTCTCCACTCCTGAAGCAGTGAATTAATTGGCAGGTTGTAGGGCCAGGATGGGGCTTGTCATTTTCTTTTCTATGCTGTGTTCCTGAAGAGGAGCTGATAGATGTAGTCACCATCTGAGCTGGCAGAGGGGTGCACCTTTTTGTAAGAGCTGTTGGATATGCTCTAGGAGAACCTTAAACTCTGCTGAGGTACTAAATGTGCTGTTTTGCCTAATGCTTGTGTTGCAAAGATGAAAATTCCCTTGGCAGGGTGGAGTAGGGCTGGCTGGCAAATTTCAAAGATCCAGTTAAAAAGGCAAATAACCAGAGCCCAGGAAGGTGTGGTGTAGCCCAGGCACAATATGAACATGATTTGGCACTTTGGCCACATTCACATAAGATGCTTCTTTGTGATATTTAGTATATGGTAATTAATATGTTAATTAGATGTTTCTTGATGTGGGGGAATGTGGAGTTTGTACCCTTGTACTTGCAAGGGTAGAAGGAATAGAAATGAGCCAAGTCTTTTCATTGATGAAAGTTGTAGAACTAGAGAAGGTAGATAAGATGATTTGCATTTTATGTTGTTACACTGCATACTTTTGAGAGGAGAAAACAATGGTTGGAGGTTATGGTATAGAAAACATTTTGCCTATCTATTAAAAAAAATTAGTCTACTCTGCTACATCTGAAAGCTTTCTTAAATTTACTGTTTTGATTGATGTGGGAAATGGTGGTGCTTAGACCATGGGATTATGCCTTTGAAAGAAGGAAAATCATAAAATATGACAGAAGTAACCTATGAAATAGAAATCCTGCAAGAATTGAGTTCTCCTAAGAAGTGGGGGAAGTTAGAATGTGTCTGTTGTGCTATTTACATGTGACTTATTCAGGCTAAGTAGCCTGTTTTTACTTGTCACAGGATTTATACTACAGTTAATGACCCCAGCACGCAGTAAAACTGGTAATAGGGAATGTCCATGAAGAAATATTTAAGACCAATAAGTTCCTAACAGATGCACTCTTCTGAAGAATAATAGTCATTGCCTCAGTAGTCAGTTTTCACTCTTTTTTTCTTAGATTGAAAAGTAAAAACATGAACAATGTAAACATGCTTTTCTTTTTTGATTTCTATGTGTTCACTTCGTGTTGTCCTTAACTAGGTGAGTCATGACAAAATTTGGACTTTAGTGTAAGAGAAGAATGGCATCAGTTCCCATCTATGACAGGTTAAAAAGAAAAATTCCATTAGAGATTGAGATTCCTAAAATTGTTAGTGATTTCTTGTGTTTACATATAAATTACCATAGGGATGTTGGGTTTTCACTTCCATTTTTCTCTTTGATGCTGAAATGCCAAGTTGTTGGTTTTGTGTGTGGTTTTTCTTTTTTTTTTTTAAAATTTGATAACAGAAACCCCTTCCATGTTAAAATTCAAAAGACTCTTCCTAAAATATTTCGGCTGCTTTTTGTTGGCTCTTCCTCTTTTTTGCTGTATTTTGAAAATTTAAACTCTCATTTGTGTGTGCATGTGTGCCTGGAGACTGGATCCAGAGCAACTTCATTCTGACACCAAATTTCTGAGGGTTTTTTTGTAAATAATAAAGCATACGATAGCTTTGGTATAATTGGTGTGGAGTTGTTGCAGAGCTGAACATATATAAATGTGCAGGGAGGGAAGCTGTCAGCTGCTGGACACTCAGGAGCCATTGGAAAGGAGCCTTTGGGCCAGCAGGAGCCAAATGCCACTGAAATTAAACGGAAATGGTGCGAGGTTGTGGTTTTCCTTGTTTGTTTTAAAGGTGTGGGATGCACCAAATGCAGTCTGTTATGCTGGAGATGGGGGGGCAAGGGAGGTTGAGGCACTTGCCAAGTCAGTAATACATTGCTTTTTAATCCTCATACCTGAATTTGCTAAGCTTTCAGAAACTCATGAGCTGCCATGGGTAACGTGACATTATCAAAATTGAACTCCAGAAACATTTTAGTCTTTGAACTTGATTGCCATCCTGGTTTTGGATGGAAATGAATAACTTTGTATTTTACTTTGTTGTAAATTTTCTTGTGTTGATGACTCTTTACTACTCGTTTTCATCTGATAAATATATTGAAAAAGTTAATTTGGTTTTAGGGAGTTGGAACATGTTTCTGCTCTTAACAATTCTGCCACATGGATTGCATCCCCTAAGTTGCTAAGTAAATGCTGGTTTTATCCACCTTACTAAGGTAGTAACTAAATCCTGTTCGTGTTCTCAGTGTCATATTAAATTATATTAAATTCATGGTCCACCTTACTAAAGAGGACACAAAAAAAGAACACCAAGTTGCTTTTTAAGTGTTGAGATGGTGCATGTTTTATATAAAACGTCATACAAGTCTGTACTGTAGCTCTTGGACAAACTATTTTAAGTGCTCTGTTCCTCTGAGGCTGCTTTGTTAGCTCCTGCAAGGAAATTGATGCCTGGGAAGAAGAGGGGAGAGGCCAAGTCTCACTCAGCTTGTTCTTGCCTGTTTCAGGACAGCATGTAGCTTGCCTGATTTTGGCCTATACATTGAGAAAAGTAATATTAGCCCTTGAAGCAGTAATGTAGCTTGAAGAAGATATTTGTAGTTAAAGCTAAGTGTTTTTTAACGTTTTAGCTTCTGGGGGATAATGTAGTTCAATGAAACCATTGCAATTTCACCCCACATTAAATAAAGCAGCTAGAAATCTATCATTCCTGGAGCATATCTGTTAGAGTCAATGAGATTTGGAGTTAGGGATGAGGAATGGCAATGCAATTCCAGTCCTCAGTAAAAGCTTGATGCAGAACCTGCATGTTGTTGTAGAAAAATATTAACAGTAATACAAAACTAGGGGGTAATTGTTCTAACATTCAAAAGTGATCTTGGATAGCCTTAACAAGCAATATTGTCTGGCTTTGTGCAAGACTTAGTTTATGTGGCTAGCACTGAGCTTAGTACTAATCTTAAAGGCAGTGATTGGAGTCTGATGCTGGAAGTCAGGCCTGGCCACCACCCAGCAACTAATGGTGTTGTGTTGGCTCAACTCAGATAAGGAACAAAAGTATTTTCCTTCAAATCCAAATGGAAAAAATACAGAGATATTTGTGTGGGGCACTGGCGGTGCATCTGGCACAGGACAAACTCACAGGAGCACTTGTTCCTAAAGTGTTCCACAGCAAAGTGAGGTTTCTTCTTTCTGCTACTGTGTTTTTAAGTAGTTGCATCCAAACATCAAAGAAGTGCAGTGTACTGACACGAACAATGGCCAAGAGAGAAAATTAAAGGCCCTGGTGTCTCTATGCCCCTCCTTTCTCTCCCTGCAAGTGTGTTTTCAGCCTCTTGCTAGATTTAGCAGATGCTTGGTTTCTTTCAGTGTTTTAGGTGAAATGAGTGCCTTCTGGGTTTGCCAGGATTCCATTGTATTCAACAGTGTTAGTGTTGAGTTGATATTTAAAATGCTCCTTGATCTTGAATGCCCTGTTCCTCTCTTTAAATGATAACACTAGCTTTTAACAAGCAAGGACCCTGTTTCTGTTTCCTATATGTCTCTATTTGGTGTTACTCTGTAGAATGTGGAGATTAAAGAGACTCAAATAGTGAGTTTCTAACCTCCTAAATTCTTTGTTTTTCAGTAGGCTGCAGCATTATTCATATAATCAGTGTAACTGGTCATGCTGTTTGATAACATATTGTACTCGTGTTATCTTATTCTAATGTACATAACTGGAATCCATATATGATAAAACACTCTGTTATATAACACCGGTCTTACAAGCTCTAATACTGGCGTGGAGCAATACTGGGATGTATCTGTCAGTGCCAGCCAAATAATTTTGCTGAAGTGAAGGTAAAGGTCCTCTGGCACAGCATGGAAGAAAGCCAAGTTGCATTTATGACATTTCTGACTTAAGCAACAAAGCTCAGCTTTGGCATTGTAACGCAACAGTGAGAGACTATAGTACTTGTGATGGTATCAGCATCTAGTTTGTCTTTATGGACTTTTAGAAATGCTTAAAATTGTGTGAATTTCTGTGTGTGTCCTGTAGGATACGTGGAATTTATCGGGGTAAAAGCTGGAACAGTTTCATGGTGTTTGTCTCACAGTGGATGGTTTGACTGCAGGTGGTCTCGGGTGTCTCACTCTGGCTATAGTTTGGCAAGTGGCAAGAAAATCCAGCACAGGGATATGTTATCTTTTTTGTGTCCAGCCACCATCCTTGTAATTTTTCATGTGCTATAGCAGGAAAAACTTCTTGCTCTTTCTCAGAAAGTTTTCCTTCATCTCTACTTGATACTCAGTTTTTTTCTTTCAGTTTGGCTAAAGCCAATTCAGACTTTCACTCCTGTGAATAACTGGGCACCGGTGGCTCTGCCTAGCAAGGTGCTAGTTTTATGTTAGACCACTGTTGTTTTGGTGTAGGGGATGAAAACAGAATGTGTTCTTAAGTGTAGGTTTTGTTAAAATAATACAAGATTGATGGATGATACATAAACATTGCAAAGTGAATCTTGTAGTTAACAGCTGCTGACTAAGCAGGGTTAAAAATCACCTTGTTCTGGCAACAGTAAAGACTCTGGTCATTGCAGAGTCTTTTGAAACAAATGACTGGAGTGTTCTTCCCCCAGTCAGGAGGTGTATTTCGTCCAAGTTACATCTTGCAACATGTGATTGGCTTTTATTTTGCTCCAGTGACTTCTCACCTTTGTAGAAAGTGCCAAGTTCTTAAAATTCTTCAGAAAATCTCTTGTTGTTTTCTTGTATTTTCTTCTAGGTGTTGGTGCAATAGCCAGATACCTGCAGCTTTTCCTGACCTATCAGGTCATTGTGCTGTGACTCAAATCCCCAACCTCCTTGCACCCACTGATGGCTTTCAAAATTTTCTGGAACTGTTCATTTCAGGAATTATTTGTGGAAAGATGTTGCAAAAAAGTAATGTGTCTTCGTCGTGTTAATAAAGAACTCTGGAAATCTAGCTTTGATGCTTTAAAATGTTACTGCTTTCGAACACAGTCCTTTGGTCAGTGATTTCCAATCCCTGAGCAGATTCAGTATCAAGAGATGCATGACTGTGGGTGCTGATCCTGTGAGAAGCTGAGTGTTTTAATTCTCAAACTGCCAGAAGATGTTGGACTTTGCACTGGAAGAGTCTGGTCATGGGCATAGGTTCTGTTTGCTGTCACTGTCACCAGAGAGGTGGTTTTTGGTGGAGAGGAGGGATATGGAGCTGTGCAGGAGGCAGTTTCACAGCACTCTAGAAAGGCTTATAAGTTCACTTTCAGTCTGTGAAGGGGAAAAAAGGGGTAGTGGGTGCATGTAGTGGTGCATGCTGCTCTTAACATGTGCCTTGTTCGTCATTATTTGAATACTTTACCTCTACAAGTGGGCGAAAACATAATAAACTATTCCTTCCTCTAGTGTGGGGCTGGCTCTCATATGACAGGACTTTGGTAGGGGATTATTGGATTCAAGAAAATTAAATAAGTTTGGGAGAGTGTGTGTTGTTGGAGCCATTCTCCCGTAAATAAACTCTCCTCAGCCTCGTGCTGTGACCTGGCTCACAGAGGAGTGTAACATTAGATCGTTAAGAACATTGATGTTTTCCATATTTAAGCCTTTCACAGCCAGCAGAACTTGTTTCTTTTCCCTCCTGTTTTATGAACAGCCATTCAGCCCACAAGACATTTGAATTGAAACACCCGTGTTTCCTTTCACATGGGAATTACATTCCTTTTTCCTTCAGCCTTCTTATCCTTATTATTTCAACCCTGTGCAGCATCCTGCTGCATCATGTATTGAAGGTTACAGGTACAGGCTTTAGAAGCAGCTGCAAGAGAGAAGCGAGCTCGGCATCCCAGGGAACACACTGTTACACAATAGCTGAGGAAAGGACTGATAGGAAAAGGGTGAAAAGAAAGAAGTGACAAGGAACAGAAAACATTTTTTTTGTTTCATTTTAGGCAGTGTTTTGCTGTTTGTAGAGTATTTGTGACTTAACCTTTTAAGTGGTTGAACTGAAATTTCAGTGCAGCATTGTATGTCAAAGTTATGCTTGACTATGACTCAGTAACATACATAATGCATTGGATGCTGGGCCATATAAAATAAATAAATAAATAAAGTTGGGGAATCTTCTGTTTGCTTTTGGTTCAAAGAAACCCAAAACTGCCCCCTCCCCCCCAAACAAAAGGCTCAAGTTGGTAATCTTTTAGTGCCTGTTAATATTAAAGAGAAAACTGCTTAGCTGGTCTGTAAAACAGTAGTTCTTAGCCCTTCAGGACTACATGTGATAGGACAAAGATTATAGATTAACGAAATATTTTAAACCATCCTTAACTTTGTCTGACAAGAAAAATGTGAGTAAAACCTTTACTACTGGGTAGAGTTGTACCAGGATATGCATCCTCCCCACCTTTTTTTTCCACTGAACAATTCCATCCTTGAAGAATTTGTGACATTTCCAACCTGCACATGTCAGCACAGCAGAAGAGTGTGTGTACACTGTTTATTTACAGCTTTATGAATTTTAGTGAGGGTTTATAATGATGATATTGTGGCTGGGTATGGAGTCTGATTACTTCCTGAGGGATGTAAGAGTGCAGTCTCTGACCCCAAATTGTCAAACGCTAATAGGTAAAATTGGGTTACTGAAAATGTTTTAGAGCTATTAGAAAACAGTTATTATATAAAATAATTTTAATGTTCTGCTTTCAACTTATTTAACTTTTGGCGTAGTTTGACTCCACAGAATTTCTAATTCCAGTGCAACATTTCTTTTATATTTGGTTTATGTATAAGCATTTCACTAACAGAGCTTACTATGTGTAGTATATAGAAAATTCTAAGTCCTAATGAATGTACTAGTGAATTTAGGTTAGCAGGCAACTGGTACAATTTACACTGAGTGTTGTGCCTATAACTCCTGTAGTTACAGATCTGTTTGTATGGCCTGTGCCCTAAATTGTAGTAAAGTGGTCTAATATTGTACAGGTGCTTTCTACTGCATAGCCTTACATAAAGAAATCTGTGTGACAAATTCCCACAAATTCCCCTCAGAAGAGGATTAGACAACACTGGATGTCCTGTAATGTCAGACTTGTGTTAAGAGTTTCATGTAAAAGTTGATTGTCCTAGGGATAGAGGTACATTCTGGCCTACTTAAAATGATTGACTAACCTTCAGCCTGTGCTTTTTCTCCCTACAGACCTTTCAGCAGCCCAGAGAAAATTTGCCCATTCTCTGAGAGACTTTAAATTTGAATTCATTGGTGATGCAGAGACAGATGATGAAAGATACATAGGTAGGTAAGAAAGATTATAGGTGGTTACATTTTGCCTTGCCCTCCTGCAACATGATTCAACCTTTCCTTTCTGGTTTTATTTTACAGATGCATCACTTCATGAGTTTTCAAACTTCCTAAAAAATCTTGAAGAACAAAGAGAAATTTTGGTGAGTTGCAATGAAAGATTAAAAAAGCTGTGCATTTAGCAAAGAGTAGGATCAAAGTTAGTTGCTAAGTTGCCTACTGCTTTGTTAACCACCAAGATGTTTATATCACTAACTTAACAGTGGGAGCTCTTGTGTGCAGCCTCTGTCTCTGTATCTGGAGTTATGGACAGCAACTAGTTCTCATTAAAGAAAAAATCTGCACTGTAGGGATGGATAAATATTAGATGGTTTAAAGTGGTCATGCCCTGATCAGTTGTGGCTGGGGTGATTGGGAAAACCGCCCTGAGGTTGTTTACCATTTACAATAAAAAGGAAGATGAAAGAGTTAATGCTACAGCAGGACAGGCAGGGTTTGGCAGTGGGCCAGCTTTGAATGCTGGATCTCTGTATCTCCAGCTTTCAGTGCTTATGTGGGTCTGGGATGCAATCTGTTGTCTGTAGTAGCAGACTTAGAAACCTTTACTTTGTGTCTGAGCTTTCTGGTGGAGGGTTGGAGCTGCAAACATTTGGTTGCTCTGTTGTGTAGAAGGAGTGAGTGTTCTTCATTCAGTTGCCTGTGGTTGCTTGGGGTATTAGTGTAATACTAATATTTATGTAATATTTAGTATTAGTGTAATATGGCTCATGTTGCCTGCACGTAGACTGTGGGCTGACAGCTCTGCAATATACCTTCCTATCGGGATTTCCTAACTTTTCCAGAAGATGCGGGGTTTCTCTCTGAATGGTGCCATTGTTCTCCTCAGCAGCTGCGTGCCCAGCTTTTGTTTCAGAGCAGGAATTCATAGAGCAGGTGCTGCGTACCCAGTTTTCATCTGAGTGTTGTCAGACTGCATATAGGAAATGTGCTCAGATCTGCATCGATAGCAATTGAGTTTCTCAGTATTTGTCATGTGATTAAGTCTTTGTCTTCCTGGAAATCAGTGACCACTTGGCACCACTGACAGGAAGTTGAGACTAACCTGTCTTCTATGTTGTTGTATGCCAGAAGCTGTGCCTGCAGTGTAGGATATGTAGATAAGTGAGAAAAGAACTGGTGAACACTTTCTCTTTTAATGTTTCTCTCTCCAGCAGTGCTGAGCCCTGTAACAGCCATGGTTTCTTGTGTGTGCCATGTTACATCCTGGTTTGTTGTTCTGATCTGGAACCACACTTGTGTCTGAATTAGGGCCAGTGTGGTTCCTCACACGTTCCTAAAGAATACTATCTTAGTGGAGACAATGTTTCAGTGTCTTGAGTTGCTTTACCAAATTATAGGGATTTGCTCAAGTATATTTCAGTGCTTCTCCTGCTTTTCATAATTCTGCAATATAGTTTTTACTCTGCTTTTTCTTGCCATCCATAGTTGTATTTTATTTTAATGAAGTTGCATAAATTTAACTAGTGAAAGTCTTTGGGAAGTTTTACAAGGAAAAATACCTTATGAACTGTCATGTTATTTTAATATCAGGCTTTTTAGAGATGTCGGCCTCAGACTTATGTGCCACATTTCAGTGGCTGTATCAATAGATCTTCAGCAGGGAGATTACCAACACAGTAGGCTGTGCAGAATCCAGTGCTGTCTGTCTGCATAGTAAAATGCAAAAATACAAAAAACAGTTGTTCAAACTGAATGCCAAGAAATAATATTACTTATTTTTTTGGTATGATGTCCACAGAAGGTGTTATCACACTAAAAGCTAATTAATGTCAGTGTCTTGGTAGGAAAAAAATAAAATGCAGTATTTGTTAGAACAGTGACAGTTTGGTGAAAAAGCAGGGAGTATAAGATGTTCTGAGGCCAATATTTACTACCAGATAGAAGCAGAATATATTCTCTGAGTTACCAGATGCGTGACCTTTTTATTGCATCTGCAGTCTAGCAAATGTTATGTATCATTTCTGGAGTGAGTCAATATGACAGTGGCCATCAGTCTCTGAGAAAATGATTGTGTTGTGACTGGAAAAGCTAATTTTCAGTGTCTGCTGCTTTTTTTTTTTTTTTAAGACTTCACAGTGGATGTTTTAACAGTGGCATGAGCTCTAGGGATACTCCCATGGAGAATATTAGGGCATGTTGCATTTGCAGATGTTTGGAATCAGGTCAGGGATCCAAAGACTTTCCATTAAGATGCAAAGTATATAGCAGGGTTTTTTAAAAAGGCGTTCAGTTGTCTTTGTTAAGAATGCTCATTATTGAGCATTTTTCCCCTTACTATTTTGAAGATGACCAGAAGATTTCTGGCTGCTCGCTTCGGCTGCATGATTGAAGGTTCATTTCAGTCACATAAAGTAAAATTAAAGAAATTGAAGAATGATTACAGAACTAAGGGCATTTCAGATATTGCTGTACATTGTAATCTTTTACATGCTTGAGAAAAGTGTTATTTTTTTCAGAACCACATTGTAAATGAAAACCATAAGAAGTGTAGGTGATAAGTATTTAATTTCAGTTTAGAATGTCCAGTCTTGCTAAATCATAAGCAAATTTGAGAGCCCTTGTCTTGTTCCCCAAGTAATCTCAGCAGTGCTTGGTACTGCCGGAGTGGTCACCTTGATGTGCTGGCTGTGTGTGCTTCCCCTTTTCCCTGGAGTTTTCCTCTGTCCTGCCCCTTATCTGCTTCTACAGTTCATGTGTTTCTCACATCACTCTCTCCTAACCACGCTGGAAGTCCAGTCAGCCCTCATGGCGCTGTCTGCAGCTCTTGTCAGTGTCTGTCACAGTGATGGGCAGTGTCCAGCAATCTCTCAGCTCCTCTTTAGTTGTGTCTTGTGTCCTCTTTGGTTTCTTTGCTTCCATGCCAAGGCTGACTTGGCTGCACTTACCTGCAGCCCTGCCAGAGGAGTGAGTCGCAACCGGGTCACGTATACCTTGATGATTCTTCCCCTAGTGCTGCTCTAACCTATTCTTAAAAAAGTTCCAGCAGCATGGATTTCTCTTTACTGCAATGTTTATTCTTCAGGTTTTTTCACCTGATATGCATACTGAGTCATTACTACAATTTAAGGTGGGAAATTTATGACAAATTTTCTGCAGTAGCCACAGAGTAAAACTGATCTTGTGTCCATAGTAGTATTTTCACTGTTACCTTTTCCAAGTGGTGTTTTACATCTGTATTTTGACTTGTTCAGTTTAGTTACACTGAACTTAGACCATCTCTCTTTTATGTTGAAATTACTTTTAATCCTGTTTTCTGAAAGCATTATGGTTTGGACTAGTATTGTTCCATGTGTAAGTGTAACGGAGTTACTTGTAAGTCACTCCATAAATTCCTACTGACAAGTGGATCATGCAGGAAACTTGGATATAGCTTTCTGTATGGTACATGAAGTGTCCTCCTAACTGGACAGGTATTTTTCAGGGTGGTTTTGCAAGCAGGATGTTTCCTCATTCTTCCTTTAATTTATTTAAGACCAGGTCACCACCTTTGCTTTTGAGAATGTCATGTGGATCAGCATTGAAGCCTTTGTTGAGGAGGTCAGTTAACTGTGCTGATCTCAAAAAGGAAGCTGGATGTTGTTCATAACAAATGCGGAATAGTTTTAACTTTCTATAGTTTCAGGACTTGTGAGTATCAGAGCTGCTAAGTCTGTTCTATAATTTGCTCAGTTCTTCCTTTCTCCTTCTCTTCTCACTTTTAAGTTGCTGCTGTGTTTGCTCCTCTAGCATCCTCTGAGACCTGACTTGCCTCTCCCTCTGGTTTGCTTTGCTGAGTCCCTAAACTACTGTGAAGCAAAGCCCCTTCTGACTTGAATGCAATTAATTTTTCTGTTGCATAATGTAGGAATACATTTAATTGCTCTTAAGGAATCCTTGCTCCCATTAACATCCATTTTTCCCTCTTCGTCAGATAATTTGCTATAATTAACTGAAGTTTTTTTCCTTTCTGAAGATTATTAAAATCTGCTGTTGTCTTAGACTCCATTGTTGCTTTAACTCTCCTTCCAGTTAAATAACGGTTTTATAGTTTAATTCCTTTTTACTCCTTTATATTTCTCTTTGTATAGGATTTCTGATACAATTATATTCACCTTCCTATGTTTCCTGTCATTCCCCAAGGCAATCTAAAGGAGCTGTTTTACTTTAATATGTTCTCTTCTATTTCCTACTACAGTTTTTGCACACTTCTATTCCGTCAGATATCTTGAGACGTACTATGTAGTTATTAAGTATTTTTCTTCCTTTCTTATATTTTTTTTTTTTTTTGCAAAAGAGAAAGGCTGCTTTTGTGCCATAAGTATCTGTGGTTTTGGCCTCTCAAAAATCCTTTTGCATTCCTTGTCAGTTTTGTCAGGTTGGTATAATTGAAGCCAAATTAGCATCTCTCTGAAAAGCAGGATTATTTCTGGCATATGTCAAGAACACAAGAAACTGTTTCTCCATGGATTTTTAAAGAAATGTCTCAGTGAAGTCACTATTTTAGCCTTTAATTTTCTTCCTCTAAAAAAAAAAAAAAAAGGAGGGGGAGAGGGTTTCCCAGTTGTGGTGTCCCAGTTAAAATAAGATTCAAATGCATACACTCAAAAGGTTAAAGATAAATTTAAATAATCTGCACAAATATGTACATACACTTATTTATAATTACTTATACTTTCCTCTTACAAGGAGGTTTATAAGTGCATGAGTATTTATTTCACAGGTTAAGTGGTCACTTAACACAGTGTTCTTGAATAGCTTACTCTGTTACCTATTGTTCAGTGGCTCTTTGTATCTAGTTTACACTAGTTAAGTCTGCTATGAAGAGAGTGGTATTAATTTTTCTAGGCTTTCCTTTGGCACTCTGCACATGGGTATTTAAGGGTTTGTAAATCCTAATCTCTCTTGACAGTAATCTGAAGAAATCTGTGTGAAGGAGCAATCAGTTTACTCACTGATGTAGGGTAAAAAAATACCCAATAGCCTTGGATGTGTGATGTATTCAAGATCTGTTCAATAGGAGTTCAAGGCATTATGTAGTACTCCATATGTTCAGATCCTTTCAAGTCTGCTGACAGCACAGGCTACTAAATATATATGCCAGGACAGTAGAAAAGATGTAATTGGTGACCACTTGTGAAAAATTAGGCTGCCAACAGCATACTGAACAGCTCAGACGCAGAGATAGAAGCACAGATAGGATATCTGAGGAACAGCATTTGCCTACCTGAATTGCAGGTTTTAGATCTTGTCGTGTAAATTATTCCATTTAATAAAACATTTTCCACTTTTAGAAACAAACATAACAATTGCTACCATATCTCATTGCTTAGCCTTCACTTTTCTTCTGCGTGCCATGAGACCAGATGACAATCATTTAATTATTGGAATGTGGAACATGAATGTAGATCTATGACTATTTCAGGCCTATCTTGGTCTGTTTTGGTGATTCTTGATATTAAATGTTTATTTTTGAATGTCATATACAGTCTTTCTGAAATAGTTTTGTGAGTTACACATGAATTTGTTCACATTTATCAATAAAATAAAGATGACTTGTCTGTACAATAGGAAAAAAAGTGCAAGGCCAATTCTGGTGGTGTTCCTCCCACCTCTGAGTGAACGTGGTTGACAAGTTCTGTTACCACTAGTGCTTCCACTTCCACATAATTTTGTTGTCTCGCATGCATCAACAACTCACTGGAGAATTTCCATTCTGTTAGTTCATCAATGCGAAACGTTTGGAATTTGCATTGTAAAACTGTCACCAGTTTGGATTTTGCTGGTTGTTAATAACACCACTGTTCCTTGTGGAGGAAAGCACTGACAACTGAGCAGTTCATTTCTTGGCTGAACACTGAAGGCGTTGTTCGCTGTTGGATTCCTTGCCTTTCAGTGGCATCCTTTCGAAAGCTCGGTGGTGAGCTTTGCCATGTGCAAAGAAAATGGCCATTATGCTGGTTTTCTTTTCTGGGCAGCCTTTTTGCTTTGTCAGGATCATTACATGAGCAGTGATTTCAAAGGGTGGGTTTGCTAAGGGAAGGTCTTTCTAGCAGGAGTTATCCCCAGCTTTCCTCCACTGCAGATTGGGAAAAGCTGTTTTGATGCTGTTTGTGAGCATCTGTCTCTATTTTGTTTTCTTGTTTGTTATGTTTATGGCTTTGTAGTATTTTTCTCTTCATAATGGCATGCATTTCATAAGAATAAACTTAGAAGATAGGATTGCTAAATAGCTTTTAGTAAATAACCTTTACTAACCCTCACTGTCTGTCTTTAATTATATTTTTTTTTTAAAGTGAAGTAATTTATTGTTTGCTTATGATACCAATTTAATTTTTTGAGGCCAGCAGTTTCATGGCAAGAGAATGACTGCAGACAGCCTTTCAGAGCAGAGCACAGCATAGCAGGTGGGTCATAGGAGGCCTTTTAGCTGTCTCTCTGTCCTTTAGATCACTGATGAACTTCCACTGAACAGGAAATAACCTGAGACTAAGAGTGAACTCAGGAGTCCTGCTATTGTATTCTCTGTAAGCCAAGGCTGCTGCTGCTTTTGAAAGAGCTAGCAAGTGCAGAGAACAGGATTCTGCATGTATTGCAACTTGTGGAGCAGTGGAACAATGGCCTAGGAATTTCCCCCTGGAACAATGTGAGAAATTTCTTGTCCTCTTACCTAACCCTGGAGGTAGTTTTCTGCAACACTTAAGAGGAAGGTGATTTGTTTTGTTACAGACGTCTTCTGGTACCTCAAAAATGCATGAAATAAGTTGTCTAAAGCAGATATATTGCCTGTCCACCTGGCTTTTTTGTTACCAGATGGCTTCCTCCACAGTAAATCACTTCTATTTTATAGCCTCTGCATACATGCAAAGACACATAAGTATTACTGTGCTGTAAGACCTCCTTAAAAATCCTTTAGTCTATAGACTGCAGTCCTACATCCCAAAAACCTCAAACACCCTTGTCTGTGTGCCCATGTGTGCCTGAGGGCCTTTTGTTATTTAGGATTGTAGAGCTACTGGGCAAAGCTCTAGAGCAGGGATAAAATCCAGACTCTTGCCAGAAGAAAACAAGGTGTGGATTGCAGTGCCTGCAGTTATCAGTGCTCCAACTAAATACAAAACCAGCACTGAGAAGTGGTTAGAGATAAATCCCACTGTCTGCAGGGCACGCTGGCAGGAGAGGTGGCTGTGCAGGTAACTGGGAGCACGTTAGTGCAACTGTAAGAGCAAACTGTATTCTCATGGGAAAAGAAAGAAGAGACATTATTAAGGCTTTGCAAGTAACATCTGATGTCCTCAGTAGTGCAATTATATCTGCACAGTTTCTTAATAGAGGGTTATAGGCATAGATCTTAATGTGTTGAGAAATTTCAGTAGCAAATCACTATGCAAAGTACTAAAGCTTTTTGGAGGACATTCTTCATTTTGTTTCCCTTTCCCCCAACACTGGAGGTGTAAGAATTGAGTTTTTTATTAGGCTGAATGTTGCCATTTCTTAGGAAAAACACAGAGAGCTATATCCTGTGTAAGTGCAGCTGTGGGTGGTAAATTTCTTTATTAGAAAGGAAGCTTCTTTATTTAGCAGCATTGTTAACTGCTGTGTTATTGAATCACTGGTAGGTATGTCTTCCTTTCTGCATTCTCTGTTGCACTCAGTAAGGCAAAACTTCCTTCCCAGATCTAGTTTCACTGACACCTGCTCAGTTTCCTAAGCTTTGCCCTACTGACTGGCAGCCTCCCTGTTTGCTTTGTTGAGGGGAGAAATAGTCCTACCCCTGACTACAAATAAATCTTTCCATTCGGTATGCTGGGAAACTAAAACCCCTCTTTCATGTATGCCATGTAATCTGCATTCCAATTCCTGGGATGTGAACTGGGAACTGTGTTACTGTGCAGTCCTGCAGGAAGGTGTATGTTCATGGCTTTGGGTTTTTTCTTTCTAAGTAAACCCGTCTTTTATGGGAGAATGCTTAGATTCAGAATGGAGCGGAATCAGGATGCGCATTTACCTCACCACTAGAGTTGCTGATGAGGAGTGTGTAATTTCCAGTGCTTCAAGTAAGGGCCAAGGTTTAACGACATGTTTAAGGTGAAGGCTGGGAGGCCAGTGCTGCATTTGTCTAATAAGAAAAGCAAATCTTGATTAACTTGGGTTGGTCTAACCTTTTTAGACACAGGGACTGGGCTGAACTTGGAGAACTCTTGTGGATGACTACTCCTTTACAGGCCATGCAGCCTTGCTCCTCTGCAAGACAAGCCTTGATTGTGCCTGCAAGGCGAGCAGGAACTAAGAGAACCTGCTCCTGCCTTCTGCAGGAGGGTGAGAAAGCAAGGGGAGCATTGAATGCTGGAGCATGGTCTTGTCCGTCAGGTTGCAGCGCATAGGAAGAGTTGGGGGAAGCAGCTTCTCCCTAACCACCTTATTCCCACCTTCTCTGAGAAGGGAAGAAGTGACAGTCTAAATGGAGTCATCTTTGTGGACTAGTACTGGCTGGTAAGTGACCTGTTGGATCTTGTTGACTTGACTGAGGAAGTATCCAACAGCTTGCTGGTCGATTTAGCCTGTGCCTTTCCCAGTCTGCCCTAGGAAAGGTTGGTTTGGGCCTCTTAATCTTTGGCCTGTTACTTATTTCTTTGAAGAAATGGAGCTGGAAAAGTCGAGATTATCACCATTTGGTACAACTTCTCTGCCTGAGCAGGTGGAGTTTTGTAAAGGCATTCACAAAGCTGAAAGCCTGCTTTAAGATGTTGGAAATGCTGGGTACAGTGATCTTCTGAGGTGATGATGGCAATGATGATTTTATTGCTGCTGTTGCCAGGTTTTTGTTCAGGTGAATTCTTTGACCTTTCTGTAGGTGCTGCAACTAGAACAGGAATAGTGTAAGCAATTCCAGACTGTCTGCCCGAGGCATGTGTGCACATCAGGTTAAACATTTCTTAGAGCATTCCTGAGACTCTGACATTCGTAAAGCTGGTTAAGATATTGTTACCAGAAACATGACCTTTATATATTGATTCACTTATGACTTAGATGCTGTGGTTTGTCTGCCAGATTTTATAATTGCATATATATTTCTTTCAGCTACGTTTGGGTAGATCAGAGATGTAAAGAAAAGAAAGGGGTTTTTTTTGTGCCCTTTAAATAGTACATTCCTATCATAATACGATTAGAGAAGTAGAGTAATGAAAATTAATTTATGAGTCAAGACAGAGATTGAAAAAGGAAGGAACATGTAATTCTGTGTTAATGAATATTTAACTTAAATGCCAAATATAACTTCTGAAAATTTTATATTTTAATATGGTCCTAGTTCTTAAGGATGGTACAAGTGATAATTACAGATATATTAAAGCAATCCTTAGCTTATTTCCTGTTTTCTAATTTGTTATCCGTGGTTTAAAAAAAATAAAATGTTTTGAGTTCCCAAGTTACAAATAAGCAAAGAACGAATAACATTGTAAGTACTGGTTTTGTTCTGAAAATAAATATACATATTTTTGCAACTTTTCTTGACAAGCACTGGGTTCTAAGTACTGGAAAACAGTGGGAATGTCTCTCTATTTGATCTTGTATTGGACATATTTTAATTATGAACTTTGTTTTTATTACTGCCGGTCAGAAGAACATCTCTGAAATTCACTGTTGAACTTAGCAGTCCTGTATTTTTCTGTATGAGCCTGGTATGAAGCTTCGTGAGAGTCACCAAAGATCCAATTCCAATTTGGTTTTCTCCACCCAAAACCAATCAGGACTCCTGTTGTTTCACCCAGGCACAGAAAGCAAAGCTGGCTGCAAATCATGAATACCTGTATGGGAGGAATCTGGGAATGCATCTGTTAACAGAAGTTTAAGTTGCACAAAATGAGAAATGTTTTTTTTGGAAAGAGGAGAGGGTTGTTTTTCTTTAAATGAAAGAGTTACTGGCATATCATACCGCTGGCAGCAATGGAATCTGTTTCTTGGCAGTCGCTGAAGAGAACATCCCATTTTGATTTAAAGATTATTTTCTGCTTCAAACAAATTCCTGTAGTGGTTCCCATGGTTAGTACTGCACAGGAGTAGCAAGGCAAGTGATTTACAATCAGCCCTGCTGGTTTATAAAGCACAGCCTTTTCTGTGGATGCTTTTTCCTCGTTTTCCTTTGTTACATCAAGGTGCTGTGCTTTTCTTTGACTCGGGCTTTGCATTCAGCGTATGTTCAATGCCCATTGATCTGACCTCCCACTTTTTTGAGTAAAAGCTCAAACAACTAATAGGCAACTTGTCGTTTGTTATTTTTTTTTTTCACCTTTGGACAATTTAAGTGCTTAGTTGCTACCTTGAAATCCTTTTGACTGATTCCAGTAACCATGGTGCTCTGCCCCCTGGCAGCTTGTGTCTTCCTCTCCAAGGAGGTCTCACTGCTCTCTCCCTTGCTTTGTCAGAATGGAGGACACTGGCAGAAAAAATTTAAATTTCCTAAAGTTTTCCAAAATAGAAGGACTGTTCTGTGATTTCCACAAGCAGTTCTCCACTCTGACTCGAGAATTCTTGCAGTGAGCAAGGGGAGATCTTTCAGTCCTCAGGTGCTGTGTCCTAGGAACCTGTTTCTGGTGCTTTATTCAATTATAAATCCAAATTTCTACTTCCTTTCAACCTATAGGAATTTTCAGGAAAGTTCTGGGAGCTTGCCAAAATTTGAAAAATCTGAGTGTCCTAAGAACTGTCCTGGAGACTCCTGGTAACTGTTTGAGTAGTTAGGATACTTGTTGCACAGTCTGCAAAATCCTTCCTAGAACCACAATTCAGCTCCTATTTGGGGAACTTGACTGTCTTCTTTTGGAGGGAGTGGAGGTTGCTTTGGGAATTAATGCTTCTCCAGCTGCCAAGAGCGTTCCCAAAGCTTTGAAATGGACTTTTCAGGATATCTCTTTGCTGGGCTGGAGACTTGGCAGAAATTGCTTGTTATCTTTCCCCATCCTCCAGCTTGTTGCAAAGGTCTCCTCTGTCGTGCTTAGCCCAGTGCTGCTGTATGCTTTTGAAAGACAAAATTGCCAGGATTCCTTTTACTTTTGCTCCCACCAGGGGTGCACTGAGAGGTGCTTTAAGTGCGTTTGGCAAAATTAGGAAATGGATGCCTGAAGAAAAAGTTTTTGGGCCACGAGAAATAGCACTCAGAAGTCAGGATGTAGCTGTTCCATGGATGACTGTGCAACACCCAGTTTGGCCCAGACTTGCCAGATACTTGGGTTAGTGTGCTGCCCTGGCTGTTTAAAGCTGTGGGTTGCTCTGGTTACAGGGAATTGGCAGGATGACTCCCACAGTAATCCCTGCATGGCTCCAGGGGTGGGTGGGAGCAGACAGTGATGAGCAGATTTGTGTTGTGCCAGATCTCAGTACATCCTGCCTGTGTTTTATGATAAGAGTGTTTCAGAAGTGTTCCAGAAGGCTGCTTTAAGCCTCTGGTGTTTTAGCTGAAGGTTTTCACCTAGGATGGGGTGAGGGAAAAGGGGATGAAAGAGAGAGAAAGCTTTCTGTTCTATCTCAGGACAGTTTCCAATGAACTCCTGGCGCCTTAGCCCAGTGGGCATGATTTACTCTGTGGGTCAGCCTTAGGACTGGGACCAAAAGGATCCCACCTGCTCCCCCACACCTCCAGAGCTCTTGCCGTCTTTTCCATGCTGCCGTTGTGTTCAAAAACTTTTAACCTTTCCTGAAATTTCAAATATTTTTGAAGTGTAAAGTCTTGTTTGCACCCTGCTCTGTCTTCAGTGAAATTTCATGTGAACTAGAGGCTGTGTTTGCTGGCCAGATCTAATAAGATAAAGTTTTCTGTCTTATAATGGAATATTCTGCCCTTTTCCTTTCTCTTTAGTATGGCTATGAGGCTGTATATCATAAATACACTGGTGGATGCTCACCAAGTCAAGTAAACTGCTTTTTTATTGACTTTACACCTCTTGATTTAATAACTTAGGTTATCTTAAGATCTTCTTAATGTACTTGTGTAAATATTTGGAAATATGTATCAATGCCCGATGGCTTTAACTTTTTCTAAAAGGATTATTATTTGCTACTTGGTAGTCAGTTCAGCAGCTGTTTGCAGCGCTTCTCATTGCAGAAAGTTTTGTGTCCCCAAATGAGCATCATTTGTCCTTTATCTCATGCTGGTGTTTGGTCATGGACACCATCAACCTGATCTGCAAGAGTGGCACAAATAAAGCAGTTGTGGTTTGGCTGCAGTGTGGGAATTTCTGAAATGTCTGTATTTGGGTTAGATTTAATCTTCCTGATAGCGGATTGAAATAAGGGATGGCAATTCTGAAAACTTGAATGAACTAAGAGATGTGATTTTTTTTTTTTTGTCTTAGAACTCCTAATTTGCACGTTTCTGTTATTTTACCCCAGAGCTTGCTTGCTTTTTACCTTTTATTGCTGATGCTAAAGTGACTCCTCAGTCTGGGTATGGAAATCTAACCCATGTTTTTTTTTCTTTAGGCACTCAGTGTTACTGAAACTCTGATCAAACCTTTGGAAAGGTTTAGAAAAGAGCAGCTAGGAGCTGTAAAGGTTTGTCCCTTGTCACCTTTATAAGTTTGTTTAATTTCTCTACTTGGATTGCATTGCAGTAATGACATATAATTGACAGAAACACACTGTTGTTTGTATTTCATGTATTCACACCTTTTTGTTTCTACTTTGAGAACTTGCTTCAGAAACAAATGGAATGTTTCAAGAAGAGAAGAATGTGTCCTCTCCATTCTTTTCCTCACCTCCCTTATCTCTTCTGTCTGGAATAGGAGCAATCCTGCTAACAGCCTGCCCCCTTTCCTAATGGGTAACCCTGTTCTGCCTTGTATTTGCTTCCAGTTGCACAATCAAATGCTGAAAAATATTAACTACCCAAAGGAGCTCACTCATCAATGTGCTTTTAACTGCATTTTTTGCTACCTGCAAAGTGAAAATTGCCTTTGTCTTATTCTTTTTGTTTTGAATAAATAACTCCTTGTCTCTGTATGGGTGGAAAAAATTGGAATGGATGGGCTAACCTAAGATCTCATTCAAAGTGCTTCTTTTTGGTGAAAGCATTTGGTAATTTTTTTAAGATTGTCACTAAATTGCATATATTTAAAGAAAAAAAAGGCAAAGTAAACTCAGTAAACTGCATGTATTAAACACAGACTAGCTTTGGATAAAAGTAACAAGGACAAATTTGACTTCTTTGTACTTGTCTTTCTTCTTGCAGTGAGGAATTTAAATGCTTATTTAAAAAAAAAAAAGGAAACCCCTCCCCAGTTATTTACGACAGTTTTCTGTTGCAAAAATCGATTCTTACATTTTCAAACTACCTGCATGTTTTATTTTGTAATAATGACTTCATCACCAGCGATATCAAATAGCAAAGACAGTGTTTCATTTACAAGAGCACTATGCATTTTGACTTTAGCAGGAATGATTAGCATGTGCTGCATATGATTTCAGTGTTCATGAATTGAAAATGCTCTGTTCATCATAAATCCTTTCAGTTTAATAGTACAATGAGCTTTGTGTAATTTTATGGACTTGAGAGAAGTATATTAGATGACCCAACCAACATACAATACAAACTTGGTCTGTAATATAGCAAGTCTTCCAAGGGATGAAAAAATCCATTCTAAATGTGACTTATTGTCTTAGAAGCAGCTGTGTAATGAATGGATTATTTCAACAGTGTTTTTGCTGTTAAAGAAGGTTGCTGTTTTTGGGGTGAGGACTCCTCATGCTTTAAATTATCTCATATCTTCACTCATTTCCTAGTCAGAATGCTGTGTCTGATGCTTCTAACATGAATTATATTCAGCCAGTCTCCATCTCTCATGTAATTTGGATGGATGTTTCACTCCTTGTGTTCCTGCATACTGTTTCTGTGAAGCTGTAGCTCTTATTTGTGATCTAACTTTTTTTTTTTGGACAGAATTCTCAATGACCTTTAAGTACCACAGTCTTACATAATCCTATCATATACAAATAAAAATCCTCTAAAAATATTTAGCTCTTAGAATATTCTTAACTGAATATTTATTCAATAGAATCAAAGCACTGACACTGGAAATATAATACTGCTTAGCTGTGAAAACCAAGTTCTGGCATCTAGTGGTGAAATATATCTGGAACATTGTGTAGTACTTGCTTTAGGAAAGATTTACAGGCTACCGTTACAAAATAGAATTTGAATCTGCTGCCTCAGATTTTCCTGTATCTTAAATCCCCTGCTGATGAAATGGTCTGAGTTAGGCTTAAGAAGAAAAAGAAAAGGATACGAGTTTAGCTCAGTAGTGCTGAAAGCTGAGACCTTGTTGAATTACCTCTTAGCAAAAGGTGCTGCTGCTCTAATCCCAAACTACATGTGTAAAGTTTCTGGCTTTGCCTATTAAGAAGTTAAGAGAATGCCTTCCCCGCCCCCCCCCCCCGGCAGCACTCAAATGTTCACCAGATCAATGGGAACTTTGCTAATAAAAGCCCGAAGATCCACCCCTTCCCCACACTCTACTCCCTTCCTAATTCCCCAAGTGCTAATTGTTCTCTCTGATCACACTGGGTACCATATGCATATCTTAAAAGTTTCTCAGTTGATAATGAATATTGTGGCTTCTTTTTTAAAGGAAGTTCTTAGACTCATAATGGAGAAAAAAAAATAGCATTTTTTGTTAAAGCCCTTACTGTGAAGCAATCCTAACCAGCTTCTATCACCAGTTAAATATAGGGCCATCTTCCGAATCTAATGATTCAGAGAAGAAAAATGTTATCTCTTATATATAGTATTATTAAAAATGAGAGGTTAAGAGGAAAAAAAACAACCAATCTCTGTTTTGGGTAGAATACGTGTAAATTAAATTTCAAATAGTTGACAGAAAAATATTTGAACTGAACTAGTATCTCTGTGATGATTAAATCTGCCAGATCTTGAATATGTAATACTTGGTTTCTCTTATTTGATGTTATTTTCAACTGCAATTAGAGATACTAAAAATAGCTTCAAAACTGTTTGGTTGAATTCATCAATACTTACTTTTGCTTTAACACACTGTTAGGAAACTAGAACTGAGGAAACAATTTGTTTTACAATGTCTTTTACTCAATTAGATCCAGGAACTCCAATTTCCTAGAAGCATTTAATGACTATCCCTCTTCCAATACATTGCTTTTGGTTCCTAGAGAAATGGGTTTGCATGTGCAAATAATATTCATATGTGTCTGTGCGAGTTTCCTCTTATGCTAGTACGATTTTATGCTTTAAGAAGATTTTTCTTTATTTTAAAAAGTCTTTTTTTTTTTTTTTTTTGTCATGTGCACAATAAAACTCTGGTAGGAACAAGAATTCAGCCCAGAGGTCATTGTATAGCTTTAAAGTCAAGAAATCCTGTGGAATATGGAGGTGTATTTGCTTTGGGGTTTGGACTGTTGAAACTTTTCCCCTGTCAATTTTAGAGGGTTTTTTTCCCAGGGAATTTGATATTTCTGTTGAAGTTCTCTATTCAAAAACAAGGTACTGTGGATGATCCCTGAAAGTAACAAAAAAACACAATAAATCAAGAAGAGGTCTGGTTTCTTTCTCTCTTGATTTAGAAGATGTAAGCATCCTGTGTGATAAGCTACACCATAAGGATGCAATGGGATTTCATTTCAAGTTAGCCTTTAAAATAATGTTTAAAATGAGATGGAAACATACTTTTCTTGTTGGAGCTATGATAGTTTTTTCTCTTTGTTTCTGATTAACTAGAAATTGAAAAGAAAGTCTTACTTTTTTATGTATAAATGATTGCTACTTTGTGTCTAGGAGGAAAAGAAGAAATTTGATAAAGAGACAGAGAAGAACTACAGCTTGTTAGAAAAACATTTGAATTTATCAGCTAAGAAGAAAGAGCTACAATTACAAGAGGTATTGTTGCCTCCCTTTTTTTATTCAAGCTAAAGGCTTTTGAATAGGTACATATAGCCATGCAAATGCAAAAAAAGCATTCATAGTGGTAAAATAAGAACTTTTCTCAGCTGGAAAGGTTGGTTAGAAAATCAGTAGTATACACTGACCTTAGTGATGTACCCCTCCCATTTTCTGAATCAAGGGCTTTGTGTGTCTGTGAAGCACTGGCATCATAACAACATGTTATTTTTTATATGTAATTAAGGCAATAGCAAAGTGCAAACATACTGTGAAAAACTGCATTTCTTACAAGGCTTTACCATTGCAGTGTAAGTATTGACTAAGTGTCCTGTGATAATACTTTATCCCAAGTACAGCAAGCCTTCTATTCCTGAAGAAAGGGGTTTTATGCCTTTTTCATGTTTTGAAGATTTGTTTGGGGAATTTTTGAGTAATGCTACAAAAAGTTTGTTGACATTTTATAACTTAAAATGAGATCTGTTTTGCCTGGAATTCTTCTGTCCCTCTGGGTTTTTTATCATCATACTTGTAATAGTTCTTATTGCTGGAGCAACAGCAAATGGTACATGAGAAGACTGCAGAGAAATCTCACAGAGACTTGCTGTAGCCAGAAGAATTTATTTTTCCCCCAGATAAATGTAATTATGTCAGAATTATTAATATATAAACTCTAAAAAAAACCTTAATGTTTTCTGCAGAGATAACTCTTCTCCCTGCCCTCTAGCCCATCCCAAATAGTCTATGTGATTTTTCATAGAAATGGTTAATGTAACTGACAAAGTTGTCTGGGAAATGAAAAACTCTGATTGCTCTCAAGTTTCTCTAGGATGTTACTTTGCCCTACTGCATTTACAAATAAACCCTCCTATGTGTAAACAAGTGTCTTTTGGGGAGTTGAGTTGTCTTGGTGAAGTTACTGGGCATTGCTCATGTGTCAGGACCTGTACTTTTATCAAACTGATAGCTGCCAAAGAACTTGATGCAGAAAAAAATGATAGAGGGGTAATTATGATATCTTGGTGAAATATGGTTCTCACTATCAAATCTGAAATGAGGCCTAACCTCAATGGAAAAATACAAAATGCCTGCAAGAGGCATTTTGGAGCTGTATCAAATATGGGCTGAAGCTTTAAAGCATGTGTCAAGTCTAGATTAAGCAAATAGACTTTTTTTTTAAATGTTCTTCAAAGTTTCATGAACAAAAATTTTGAAATTCTTCAGTCTGGCTCTTTCATTTGTGCATTTAATTTTGGACTGTAAACATACAAGAAATTTAAAAAAAGGCTCTTCCAGCATGTTGTCAGAGTGCTAAATAGGAAGCACTTTCTTGTACAGGCTTAGGGAATAGGTGTAATTGCAGTGGAACTTCCTAACTTGATATTGTATATGGCTGGTTGTGGCAGTTCCTGAATGGAGTAAATAAACTATGCAAGGATAAATTCGAGAAAAATTTATCGAAAAACATGCCATATTGTGGAGTGTGTCTTACATTAATATAGTCTTTGACTCTGTTGGTGGAGGAATATTCATGTAATTTCCCTGAGATGGGGTCTTATTTCTGTATTTCTTCAGCAGTCCACAAAGTACAGTGCAACAGTGAGTGAAGCTTGCTGGGTGCACGAGGAGGCTCTTGCCTCAAAAACTGAGGAGAGAGAGAGAGATGTGATATTCTATTTACAGGGGAATTGAGATGAATCAGTAAAATGGCTGTGTGGAATATTGTATTCTGGGTTGGGTGGGGAGACAACCAAAACACACAGCCAAAAAACAAGAGAGACACGAACAGGCTTATGGGGGGCTTTGTTGTATATAGGGCAGTCTTACAGTGGATGAGCCAGATGTCCTTGTGGACCCATTTCACAGTCTTTTCCATGGTGTCATGCTACCCTTCATATATATATCATTAGAAGCTTTGCTGACAGCTCAAACCATTCCCATGTTGCACAGCTTATAGAATGCATCAAAATGGCATGGCTTGTTGAAACACATTTGCTTACTGATATATGTATCAGAGCATTATTTTTTAATGGCATTTGTGGTTATGCCCCTTTAACTGCAGACAGATTTCTAGCACAGAGCAGTAAAGCCAAGCACGTCTTAAGGCAAAACTGTTCTAAAGCTGATTTGACTTATCCTCTTAAAGCAAAGCAGTCACTGTTCTGCCTGAAGGATGTAGTCTTAGTATTTAAGAGAGAGTCCATGATAGTAAGTCTGGTCCTTTCACCTAGCCCTTTCTCCATTTCCCTTTGTACTTCAGTGTAGAAGTGTTTGATATTACTTACATGGGCAGAGACTAAGTGTTACTTTGAGTAACCCTTGATAGCCTTTCTTTAATGTATTTTAATAAAAGTTTCCGTTACCCAGTTTGTGTTATTAAGAAGGGCACATGCACCTTAAATAATAAAATAATAAATAGGTACTAGCAAGTTAAATATTTATGTAGAGGTGGATGGCAGCTGAAATATAACTGTTCACCATTTCAGCAAAGCTGTGCTAAGTAGTGGCTGCATTTTTAGGTATTTGATGCTCCGTGGAAACTTGTGTGGTATCAAAAAGTGAACTCTTTTCTTACTGCATTTCTTGCCACTCAGAGCGAGCACAGATATGGGATGGGTACAGTAGCATGCTGGCTATTTACAGCAGTTATTTGGGTTATGAGTAAAATAGAATACCAGCAATGTAGTTTTCAAAAACAACATTTTTGTCTTTAGTTTGACTGGAGAGATGATTTTCCCCTTTTCTGATGGAAGATGCTCCTAGCTCCCTCTCTCTGTTTGGGCAGGTACCTTTGCAATGCTATTAAGGCAGTGCACAGGTACCTGCTCTGGTGTATTTGGCTTGGATTCCATAGCAAAAAAGCTTGAAGAGTTGTTATTGGAATTTTTCTAAAAAAATTAGCCTCATGATTCAAACCAACACGTTACCTAGTGAAACGGAATTGCTGCCACTACTTAAAAATAAATGACTGATCTATGATGTAAAGGAACAAATCCCAGCTTGGAAAATATTATCTTATCTCCTTGACACTTGTATGCTGTATGTGTGTCATCTTGAAGCTGTCTGCAAATGCCTTTGAAACTGCATTGGATGTGCTCTGTGTGCAGGCAGATAACCAAGTGGAGCAGAATAGAAAACACTTCTACGAGCTGTCCCTCGAGTATGTGTGCAAGTTGCAAGAGATACAGGAGCGGAAGAAATTTGAGTGTGTGGAACCTGTAAGTATCAGTGAATTCAGCCTACTCTGTCTTTCCTAAGGGTAGGCTGAGAAGGAATGCAGTTGGACAAAAGCCAAGCTCTGTTTTCTGGAAAACATGCTGTTGTGGGACTTAACAGAATTTAAAGCAACTTGTTGCCTCTGCACAAATTCCTGGTACGGATACACAGAACCACGCATCTCTAGTAATCACAGCTGATTTGGGCCCACTGATGCTGAATTTCAGAATATGTGTGAAACTTTTGCTGTACTTCAAAACCCTGAATTTAGAGTGAGATAGAATAGAGGATTCAAGAAGATGATGTTGGTGTCAGGCTTCTTGCATTGGGTTTTTCTACCGATATTGCTGACTAATGTAAGGAGTTTAATTTTCAGTATGAAGGTTGGACTTAGAGGCCTACTGTGGAAGAACTGCAGATATATATTAATTATGAGGGTTCTGCTGGATGGAAACCATATAATTGGGTCGCCTGATATGTTTAATTTCACTTGCAATGGAATCTATGCAGAAATCAATGGGTTTCACTGAATTTTGGTGAAAATCATATGTGCACTGACCAGACTTACTTAAATCTCAGAGAAGAGCTTATTTTAAAATTTTCTGAAATGTGCATTAGCTTCATAGTTTAAATACAAATTTATCAACCAACAAGAGAACAGTAAATGTAATACTGAGATAAAGGGAGGATGGATTGTAGAAGTGTTTAATTTGCTCATGCTCCGAAATCTTTGTTTTTGTGCCAAGTCTGTCCTTTTATTCTGATGCAATTACTGTAGTGTAATAATGAAAAGTGTCCCAAATGACCCTAATCAAAGTAGTTGGTCATTATGGAGCTCATGAGAACTGTCTATTTTAATATAGTTTATCCCTGTATGAAAAAATGGCTGAAATCCTTATGGAGGAATGAATTACTGTATTTATATCAGCATTGTTCAAGGAATGGGAAAATGCTGTGGAAAAAATATATTTAAAAAAGCATAAAAAAGTTGGAGTTTTATTTGTTCAGGTTTTTTTATTATTTTTTAAAGTCCTAAATAGTTTTGCGTTTGGCTATTGTGTTTCAAACCATTTAAAGTTTTCTCAGAACCAGACTAGAGTAATAAATCTTCAAATGATGTGTTAAAACATGTGCCTTTCTCATTTTTGAAAACTCCCTGTGGATGGGGCTGAACTTCATGGTGCTTAATTTGGATTTCAAGTTTACACTGGAGTAGTAAGCTGAAATTATTTAGTATCAAATTCTTATTCCCTTTTCCCTTAATAATATATCATGTGTTTTTTGCATTTTTGAAAATGGTTTATTTGCATGTGACTTCAGACTTTATTAAATGGGTTTCTTTGGTTTGTTCTCTCTAGAGAGATGTTCTTTCCTGTGTCACTTGCTTCTTTCCAACAACCTGAGCCAAACAGGAGAATTAGACAGGACTGCATTTCATCCTGTTTCCAGTATAGTATAACTCATTCCTTCTTTTAAATTGAAGTAGAAACTGCAAAGTGGATCATTTGCTGGTTCTGCTAGAAGGCCAGATCTGTGCACAAAAAGCAGTGATGGGTGGAAAGCTTCCTTCTTTGAACAAACCAGATGACTCTGATATGAGAGTCATCTCCACAGGGTCATCAGCACAGAGAGGAATGACCAGGGAAATGGTGACTAAAAGACAGAAGGATCATTCCCTCCTTGTGCACAAATATTTATTCCAGACATCATTGGTATCAGACTAGCTGTAGGAAAACATTACAGAGGAAAGTCTGGGAGATAGGGAATATACATTCCCTATGGTCAAAAGGAAGGTAAAGATCAACTGTGCAATTCCAGAGACAGGGCCACCCAAAAGTGCCTGTGTGCAGCAATTGTCTACAAGTAAATGAAGTTTTTTGTTTTAACAGGTCTTTTATTTTTTGTTTCAGGTGCTATCATTTTTTCAGGGTTTGTTCACTTTCTACCATCAGGGATATGAACTTGCTAAAGACTTCAATCATTACAAAATGGCCCTGCAGATAAATATACAGAATGTAAGTCGAGTCTACTTTTGTGAGTAAAACCACCCACTTAATCCACTGCTTGTGAAATATCCGTACTGCCAGTGCTTAGCTCGGTGTGAGTGTATTGCTTGTGAACTTTGGGGATATGGTGCCATCTCCTGGATAACCAACCACATCGCTGATCAAACCATCCGCTGATTCTAGGGAGTTCTTCCTCTTCTCTTGTAATACCGCAAAAAACAAGCACCAAGTTAAAGGCCCCCACTCCTTTTCCTGCCTTTTATAGAGAAATGACATCAGGTTTATCATGAAAGAGTTTAGAAATGAATGAAGTCTGTAAAAATGCATACAACACTGGAGAATTCAGAGGATAGGTAATGAAATGGCCAGGTTTTCAGTGTTTTAAGTGTGTTTTGAAATCAAATATGTGGTGGTCATGTCTGAGGGTCCTTGCTTGATAGGGCTACATTATCCGTAGCTAAGAATAGCAGGGAATCCTTTTTTCCCCCCCTTTTTTCCTGTATCTCTGCCAGATGCGTGACTTGGAGTTTCTGTTTGTCTTGCAGCAGCTCTTTCAGGCAAGAAACATCCCTGTTGGTTTGCGGTGCAGAACTGTGTAAGGACACTTGGTGTTAGCACACATGATGTGTTTGACCAAATGATGTGTTCCTTCAAGGAGAGGCTAACAGAGGGCCACTGCTGGTTCAGTGTGCCCTCACACCAAACTGCCCAGGGTGATCTGGTCAGGACTGGGAGGGCAGGGAACAAGGCTGAATCAAAGGGACTGGCAGAGTCACTAATCAGATGGTTTGTTAATAATAAGACTTGCCTAGAGGAACTGGCATGTGCCTGTTGATAGGAAGCAAGCCATGCGCCCTACTGCAAACAATCGGTTCATGGTGGTGCATCGGTTTTGTTGACCTCTGAGGGTGTCTGGATACAGAAACTACTTCTTGGAGATGACAATCTGTTTTTAGAAATGGCTTAACTAGCAGGGAGGTGGAAAGGTGGAAGAGAGGATTACAGTTGTTGTAATACCTGGTGACGTGATTCATGTGTCATGATACCATTCCTTTAATTTTCTTCCCATATGTTTAAGTCTCAAGCTTCCTTTTGAGCTGTTACTTGGTTTGGGAAGGGGAACTGATTAGCAGTAGTAACTTCATCAGCAGACTTTTGTGTCAGAAGTCAGAGCTCCTGGAGGAAAGTTCAGGACAGGCTTGTTTCTGTGTGCTTAGCTTAACAGAATGAGGAGCAGCATGGAGCTGCAGTTGGAGAGAGGGGAGCTGATGCAAAATGAGCAAGAAATGAAACATGAGAGGGAAGCTGTGATATGGTTTTGAAGATCCGGATTTCAGTTTACAGATGGGAAAGAGTGAGTGAAGTGATCTGAAGAAGTGATGACCATTAAGAAAGTAAGCTGATTTCAGTAGCTGCAATTTCAGTTGACCGAATGGTATTATAGTGTGCCCCAGCAAATTCTAAAGAGGTTAAGTGTTACAGCTCAGTTTGTATGAACAGATAGGAAGGAGCTCTAGAAAGAAAGGAGGACAAGGATGAACAACTATTCAAGGTAAGAGGAGAATAGAAGGAAGCATCTGAAAAGATCATGAGAGGACATGACATATTCTCCACTGTGTTGAAGTTGAACAAACCTTCCCAAAGGAAAAAGGAACTGGAGCTTGGCTGTGGTACATCTGAGCTGCTGGCAGAACACTGGACTGACATGTTGTTTTGAAGGGTTCAAGATTCAGTATGGAGAGCCAAGTTGGATATGGAGAGTGATTTGAGAGTTGCCAGTGTAGCTGCAGTAATTGGCTTTCCTTTCATCCGGGTTGTCTTTAATTTGACAATGATGCTGTGGATTTCCTCTCCCCATCCTGCCCCAGACCTTGCCTTCCCCTCATTGCCCCTCTACCCCCCCAACAAATGAAAGAAAGAAAAAGACCCACCCCAGCCTCATAGCCCAAGCTCTAGAAAGCTGATTCTTTAAATATGTATTTTCAGTGTTTGCTGTTTGGACAGGTGTGTATGTGGAGAAAAAGCAGGTATTATTATGATTGTTTTGGTTTTGTTGTTTCCTCATTGGCCAATTATTACTGTTTTTCAGACTAAATGGAAGTTCCTTGTGTCAGGTGTGAGCTGCTCCATTATGTTGTGTAGTCCTATTGTATAATTTGTGGATTGTATGATTGTTTTTACTAATGTTCTAATAAATCTGTTCTGGCTGCTTGCCAACTTTGAAAGTGACATTCAGGAATCTGCTGGACTTCCAGGGTTTTTTGGGGTTTATTTTTGCTTCTGCATGTGTGTGATCAAAACATTTGGCACATATATAGTCTCAATGTGTATTTGCTGTTGATGACCTTCCTGTCACTTTTTTGTCAATAACCACAGAAAATCCTCTACTTCTTGACAACTAATAAGAATCTAATGAATTAAGCCTGTATCTCGAGTAATATTTCTCTAGGAAACTTGAATATTCAAATTAATTCTGCACTCAGTATTTCACTTTTTTCTGAGCATTGTTTTAGAAATCTGCTCTGGCAGTCTTTGTGTGCTTTCCACAATCACAGCTAATGTCTAAACCGCACATTAATCTCGAAAAATATCAGAAAACTTTGAGAGTAAATACATATGGGAATTGTGAACTGACTGTGCTAAAATGCTCTGACTCGTTCTCTCATTTTATAGTTATTTGTGGTGAGTTGACCCTGGCTGGATGGCAGGTGACCACCAAAGCCACTCTCTCACTCCCTTCCTCAGCTGGAGAGTTCATGGATCAGGATCAGGAGAGGGAGAGATCACTCACCAATTACTGTCATGGGCAAAACAGACTTGACAGGAGAAATCAGTTTAATTTATTACCACACTAGGGCAGGGTAATGAGAAATAAAACCCAAATCTTAAAAATATCTTTCCACTACCTCTCCCTTCTTCTGAGTTTAACTCTACTGCTGATTTTCTCCACCTTCCCCCCTTGCAGTGGTGCAGAGGGGACAGGGAATGGGGATTATGGTCAGTTTGTTACATGATTTTCTACTGCTGCTTCCTCCTCAGCTGGAGGACTCCAGTGTGGGGTTGATCCCACTGGAGACAGTTCTCCATGACAATATCCAACTAAAGAGCTTTTGCTCCCTTGTTTTAGACACGAAATCGTTTTGAAGGAACAAGGTCAGAGGTAGAGGAGCTCATGAACAAGATCAGAAGAAATCCTCAGGAACATAAAAGAGCAAATAACTTCACCATGGAAGGCTACCTCTATGTACAGGAAAAAAGTAAGGTGTATTTTGTATTCCATAGTGCCCCTGCTGGGCATGCAGACGAGTCTTATTTCTACAGGGAACATGAAGAAACAAAGTATTTTCAGTTTAATAAACAGTCATCCAAGTAAATGTTCAAAGTCTCTAATGGCAGTGTTACCATGGCTCATAAACAGAGCATGGAGCTGAAAGCGTGACAGTTTTTAGTAAAGGTGTCTGAATTTGGGGAAATGTAGTTGACCAAAGAATGGATTTCATGTTATTTTTAATGCCTTACTAATGACCTTCCCTAGTACTGTCAAACATTTCTTGTCAGGCAACATGAGTTGTCAAATTAGCCTTTGAAAATTGGGCTAGTTCAGTATACTGAGTGTAATTTCCTTGATTCAGTGATATGTTTTCATTATCTAATTGTGATCTATGATCAAATAAAGCAGGCTATATGTTGGGTGTCTGCTGTTAAAAATCTTCCTGTGAAGGTGTGAGTCACACAAATAATATCCTGCCAATGCTCTGAACAACTATAAATCTTTCTTACACTAGTAAGAAAGCCAAATAAAATGCAGAGCTCTTGCTGCTCAAGAAATTGCAACAAAGTAATTTTGTTTTAAAATGTTTTGCCTAAATCATATTTTTAAGATGTCTGCCCTTATAGAAAGGATTCCTTTGCAGACCTTTTGTAGGAAAAGTGAAGTGATAGAAGTGAGCAGAATGCAAGATTCCACAGTTAACATTACAATGCAAATCTCCACAGCACTGTATGCAGTAGTCTGGGCTCTTAATTAAGTGTATTCTATGTGGGGTGTGCACTGATGAGTAGTTAGGAGTGACTTTTGGTGTCAGAAGTTGTGATCAAACCTTTATCAGTACATACTGTAGAACTTGCAACACAGGTGTGTTATCTGTGGTTATTTAAGTTTTTAAGTTACCAAGTGTGAATCTAGCTTTCCATGTTCTGCTAAATAAAGTTTCCAAGGGGTATTGATTTTGCAGAGAAATATTATTTTGTCTGTAGTACTGAGACAAAGATATGTAATAATTCTTTACATTTGTCATAAAGCATAAATGTGAAATATATTTGCATCAGTCTTTAGAATAGTAAGCACCTGTTAACATTTTTATTATGTTGTCTAATATTAATAATTCATACCTTTGGTTTAAATGCTGCATTATTAGGAGTTAGGTAGGGCTTTGAAGTATCACTTTAGAAAGTGGGAGAAGAAAACACAGAAGCTGGAAAAAGTACACACTATTTAAAGCCTTCATGTTCTGTAGGGCCAGCTCCCTTTGGTTCCAGTTGGGTGAAGCACTACTGCATGTATAGGAAAGAGACGAAGAAGTTCATCATGATCCCATTTGAGCACAGATCAGGAGGGAAAGTTGTGAGTATATTTTTATATTCCACTCTTATACTTGTCCTATATCAAGATCAAAGGATGTGTCAGATAAAACATGCCAAGTTCTGTCCCTTTCTACCCTCCTTGCCCCTTTTTTCTTCTTTCCTCACACAGTTCAGTCTGCCATTTAAGGACATTAACCTCAAGTTATGGATTCATCAATAGATAAAAATTCTGTAGACTTTCCAGTTGCTTCCTTTTAGAAGACTGGAGAACATGGTACACATAAACATGCAGTGTTTCACTACTTAGAATCTGGTTTATCCACGAGGCATTTAACTTATTGAAGAATAAATCAGGAAAATATAATAGACTTAGAAATTTCTTTCTTTCATGCTGCAGTTTGATTTTTTTCATTTAGGAATGTAAGAACTAGAAGTGGGACTAGGAAAGTGGATTTTCGTAGGAATATAATTTGTACTGATAACTGAATGTAATTTCAGCTATCTTTGATAGCATCTGAAGTATTCAAGACCCAAGACTTTGTTGCTCTTTAAATGGCTTTAATTCCTACTGAAGCAGTTGGGAATTGATGGCACTCAGCACCTTCAGAGATGACACTTTGAATGAATGCATTAATATGGATGAAATGCTTTTTGTAGCAAGGAAAAAGGACATCTGAAGCTGGAAAATAATGCTTGAGTCAATATGCCTGTAAATGCAGAACCCCGTCCTGTCTTCAAATTTGGATAGAAAACCATGTTGTTGTAATTTTATCAAGTTATTATATCCTATTTGAGCAGAGGGGAGATGACTTTCATCATTTTGTGGGCCATGTTTATTTGCAAAAACATTGAATTTAGAAAAATATTTCCAAAGCTCTGGAATACCTGATGTACTGAAAATTAGTGGTATTTGGCTTCCTTAATCACTTCAGTACTTCTATGAATTTTTTATCCTGATTTACTCTAATTGTAATAAGCCATTTTAGTTAATACAGTACATAGTATGTGTCTAAGCATTCAGCATTCTAAAACACTTCTGAAGCCATTTTTGCTGTATTAAAAGTCCTACTATTTGGAAACCCACAATGCAGTTACTCTTTGGGTACCAACCTTCTGTGTCAGAGATGCTGAATAAGACAAGAAATAATTAAAATGTACAGTTAATCCTGATCAAATCTGGTACAACTATGCAGCATTCACAGACGAGTTTATGTGATTTCTGGGAAAAAAATAAGGCAAGTTACAGATGGTAAAGAGCACTTTGTTCTTGTTAGTGCAGCAATAGCCTTTCCTATGGAAATCACCAATCTCTGTGTCTGACATAAAGTGGGAGAAGTCTCTTACACTCATTGTGTGCTTACATTGTAACAGGTGCAAAATCTTTATAGCAAAATGGTTTCGCTAGTGTAACTTACTGTGGTACTGAGTCATGTTGTAAAGTACCAGCTAAAATGGACTCAATATTTTTGCATTTATGTCCCATAAATGATGATAGAATTTATATTTTATTGTGCAGAGAAGTGAACAGAAAACATGACCAAATTCTTCTGCAGGTGTCAGTTTTCAGTATAGCTTTTGCCACTATTTTAATATAAATTTACCTTCCTTGGTTTGTGTAGCTGGCTTACTGGAGCTTTCAATTACTGGGTCAAGCAGATAAAACCTTTCTTTCCACAGGGTGATGAGGAACTCTTTGTCCTTACGTACTGTACCAAAAGAAATATAGATACAATAGACCGACGGTTCTGTTTTGACTTAGAGGCTTCAGACAGGTAAGTGAACCACACTGGGCAGAACTCTTTAAGTATTAGAGTTAAAACTACTGTAAAATTGGTGTTGTGTTTTCTTCTGATCTCCTCAGTGTTTGTTCAGACTCCTCGCAGGACATGGTCACTGGAGGGGCAGGCAAGCGCTGCCACGGCTCCCTGGGTTTTACCTCAGTTGTGTGTGGTAGAAACAGGGAGGAACTAAGCTGAAATGTAGATATTGCTTGAGTTCACGTTAAAGAAAAGCACAGGAAAAATTAGGGACAGTATTAAGAGTTGCTGTTGTCGTAGTGAACAAGTATGACTTAAACTGAAGTACATACAGCTATAGCGAAAGACTATGATCACTGTAGTAATTCATTAGCCATGACCATTTTGTACCACAATCCTGCTTTCCAAAATGATGTGTTGCTAAAGATAAATGCTGGATTTTCAGATGGAATATAAGATTTTTGAGGCCTTTTGTGGCTGGTATAATTATCCTCTGCATACTGAACATTGTTACCACTGCCTTTCTGAAGCACCACCATTTTGTTGCTCTGTTTCAAAAGAAAATTCTTGTGCAATTTTTTCACTAAGCGTTCTCAAAATATGGTAAATATCTCTTTTCAACAGCACTGTAGTCTCCTGAATTTATGAAGTTGAGAGGGATGTGAAAATACCACTGCATCAGAAAACTTCTAGCTCATGTGGCAGATGACAAGATACTCATTTAGAGCTCAGGTGGCATTTGTCACCAGTCTACAGTGTGGTTTGAACTTGCATTTTTGACTTGATGAGGATGTAGCTTAACTGTTCTAACACTGTGTCCCAACAGTAGGAAAGAGAGTAAAGATTTATAGTCTTGGCATCAGCTGCTCTTGGGTCAGTGTATTGGTCAGTTTGGATAACAGATTTCAAACTGAGTCTGATAAAGCTGCTAAAAAGTATCATGAGAATTGTCAGTCTGTCCCCCTCTGTGTGTCATCTGCTCAATGGGGTATTTGAAGTTGGAACAGAGATGGATGGAGAGCAGTCCTTCCTTGATCCTCCAAAACATTTTTTCATTCTCTTCTCTGGTAGAAGTGGGAAAAGTCTAATCATCTTTTTGTCAAGATATAATAGACACAACTGGTCCACTGTGACCTTGATATCAGACATTTTTCTTTTAATAATATATGTGTGTAGTACTGAGATGTTCCCATGGAGATTAGTTCTGTGCTGCAGGCCATTAGCTTGTTTCCTTGGTATCTGTTCAGGGCACACTTATCCCTCAGCTTGTCCAAGTTAAAAAATAACATCCAGATTGATGGCTGGGCATGGGCTTTGCTTTGTTACTGTGCTTTGGAAGCAGGCAAGGTCATCAAATTTTAGGAAAGACGTTTCAGTAGCAAACATTCAACCTGGTGTGGAACTTGAGCATAATCTGGACCTGGATGAAAATTTACATATTTTTCTTTTAGAAGGAAAGCTGAGGTGGATACTTTTTTCTTTAAGTTCTGTTACTTATGAGTAAGCTCTGAGGGGCTAAGTCCCTGGCTAAATCTCTGAAAAGTGATGTTTTTGTTCTGTTCCTAGTACTGTATCATATTTATTTGAAGGTGACTAGTGGTAAATGTAGAGAAATTTAAATCTTAAGGAGACAGCAGAGGTCTTCTGGGGTAGGAAAAATATATTCTATTGATAAAGAGCATTATCCTTCTGAAATACTCCTTAGATTTTAATTTTTCCAATACATGGCAAGGAGGAGGGAAGGCTTTGTCTCTTTTGACTTTAGTTTGAAGACAAGTAAATATTTTATGCAACATATACTGAGTTTGATCTATTGCCTCTAGGTGATACCCTTTGATACTCTGACTGTTGTCATTTAGTAAAAAGAAGGAAAGCTTTCCCTGCATAAGGAAACCCAGTTGCAGTTTAAACTATCAAAAGAAAGTAGACAAGAAACAAATGAGCACGTGGATTTTTTTTTTTTTAGTTAGTTTCCTGTGGGTATTTTTATAATGAGTGATTTAGTTTGTGTATTTATGATGGTTGTAGCTCTGCACTACAAGCAGACCCATTTCCACTGGAAAAAAGCTGGTGTGGCTTGAGAAGCTGCATTGCTTACAGTTACTGCTAATACCAGTATTAGCTTGGTTTAGTCATAAAGGTTATTAATTGCAGAAATTAATGTCATCGCATGTTGCCTGGAAGGAGGTTTTGAGCAGAAGGTGTTGGTACCTGTGGAGTTTCATGCTGTGGTGAAATTGTGTGGTTTGATACAATTTATGGCAAGGTGAAAATGAACTAGAAGTTTCTCTAGCTGTGAAAATGTGAACGTGGTGTGTAGACTGTTACTGTTTTACATGAGTGGGATTTGTGCTGGTTTTCTCTATGCTGTTATTTTTCATATAACATTTTCCCCTGTGGCTATTCTGCTACTTAAAGATAGATATACAAAAGAGAGAGAATGTTATGATTTAGTTCTTTTTTTCTATCCATCTCTATATAATGAGATTTATACATTTGCCAAAAGTATTGGCAGGCTGAATGTAATGATTTTTTTTTTAATTAGTAGAAAAATAATTACCCAATAACCTGTTCTGCTTTTAACTCTCCTTGCTCTGTATGCTATGCTGAACCATGCAATTACTCTGCTTACTTTCCTATGATATAAACTCAAAAGTAGATTCGTGTTAATGACTGTTCCACTAATTTCTGCATCCCACAGCTGTCCATCCTTGGTTTTTAGGAAGGTTGTAATAGAGGAGTTTTGTAATGAGATATTGTATTAAAACTTGGTTATTTTTATAAGATACTTGCTGGCAAACTACAATCATTGCTGCTGCTTTAAAGCTGAAGATTACCTGTTGAGTAAGTTAACAAATTTTTCATCTAATGGCAGTGCAAGACCAAGTTTATTTACAATTCAGGAAACTCAGTAACTCCCAGCAAGTGTTGAAATCAGCAACCAATCAACAATGAGCTATTTTAACTAACTATTGTTTGCAGATTACATTTGCTTTCCTTTTTATTCCCTATTCTCCCTGTTTCCTACAGTGTGTGTCCCTTCTATACCTTCTATTTTCAAGGTGAGCAGTGTCCAGTAATTAAGCAAAAATCCTCCAAATCCAAACCCCTCACTTTTAAGACAATGGGCTTTTGCTTGTAGTTGGAAGTAAAATTTGACAAGAATTTTTTTGTTGCTGGAGAGTGCAGTTCCTCTGCATTTGTTGATGTTGATGCATTTGCAGGCCTGGAGTTCCTGTGACCATGCAGGCATTTTCTGAGGAAGACAGGAAGCTGTGGATGGAAGCCTTGGATGGCAAAGAGGCTGTAAGTGTCATTTTAATAATATCTTTTTATAGTGTAATGGAGAATTCTCTCAACCTCTGCTTTCTGATCCCATCTGTACTTTAGTAAACTGGGCTTATGTAGTTTGCAAAATGATAGATTCAGTGAATAAAGAATAAAAGTGAAATAAAGCTCAGGAGAGATGAGTAACTTGGTAGAGTTCAGTGTAGATAACTGCTAATGCTGATATATTTTTCATTGTAATGACAGCATTGATTTTTATAAATGGTTTCCAATGATAATATTGGTGTTCTAGAAAATGTCTAGTATAAGCATGTTCACTAAGTCTTAGGCTGACATACTTCATTCCAGTGGCAAAATTTGTGGGAGTTGCATGGCATTATTGTATTTATTTTTTTTTTAAACTAGGTCAAAAAAGTTCATCTCAATGGGCCTGAGGTTGTGCTTGAGTTTGCTTAATTTCTGGCTCTCATAAGGAAAAGGGTCTGAACTGTAGAATTGAAACACACTGTAGATTTTCTTGCAATCATAAATATATTGGTGTTGTGGGCCAGAAATAATGGGTTTTTCTAGACAATGGCAGTCACATGCCTGTCCCCAGGAGCTGGCTAATGGGGATTTTAGCAGTAAGTTTTATTGACATCATTGTTACACAAATCTGGTTTCTTGTGCAGAGGTGTTTATTACCATGCCATGTTGTCTGAGCTGGACTCTCCAGTAAGTTTACAGCTTGTGAGAATGCTGAACCGGGACACGAGTCCCAGGATTCCTGAAAGCACTTTGAGTGAGCTTGGAACTGTGGGAGATGAAACTGCTGAGAAACATAGGAATATAGAGCATGGAAATCAAAGTTAGTTTCAGTGGCTATAGCTAACGTTGTTCTGTTCCCCAAGGAACTGTATTTGTTGAGAATTTTGAAAAACTTTCACTCCCTAAAAAGTGCAATTATCTACTGCCTGAGGGGCCACAGACCTCTGGTCCTGCTGTTAGAGCTGTTGTTACTGAAGGTGATATGCTCTGGCTGTAATCAGGTGTATTTGTGCCTACTGAAGGGTGTCTTTTTTTACTAGTTTGATAGAAGTTTTAAAATAACTTAATAATACTCTTTTTACTCTTTTGTGTTAGCTGTTCATCAATCTGAATAGAGCGAATACAAAACGAGAGGGAAGTAAGTATTTTAAATAGTATTAAAGTTGATTTTTGTTAACATTTTACAGTTGAGAAAGGCAAAGGTAGGGTTTTTTTTCTGTGGTTCCAACTTAATTAAATATTTTACTGTTAAATCTTGAGTTCTGAATATAATTTGGGGGGTTTGTAATTAATGGGTTTCCACAGTAACTCAGTTTAGTACCTACATAGAAACTGCAGGACTGGACATAAGCCAGAGAAACAATCTCTTTTTGCCAGTTTACTTCTTGCTTGAAATTGCCTCAAAACCAGGTGAATTTGTATGTAAATACATCACAATTTCTTAATCCATATTGTGTGCACACATCTGTTAGAATGTGCAAGTGTGGTTGGAAAAGCAATTGCAGCTGAACAAAAGGTCAGCAAAAAAGCTGAATGCATGCTTTTAAAATATAAACCAAAATGTGGAAGTAGAAGAGATGGCTTTCTTTAAACAGCATTAGCTTTTTTCTGTTAACAAAGTAAATGAATGAAAACAGGTATCTTTTTATTATCAGGCAATTTATGCTTGCTTTTTTTTAAAAAATAATTAAATTGCTGGTTAAAGCTGGATCCTGGTGTTATTAATAGAGATTTTTCCACAGATTCTTCCTTTCATCATGCAAGACCAGGTCCCTAAGAGCAAGAAGGCCAGATGTTTGGGGGAAGGGTAGTTTTGCAATATAAGCTTTTAAATGAAGTTTTGATGTCAAGACAAAGTGTAAGATAGGAACAGCAAACGAATGCTGGAGCTCAGCTGTTGTCCTCTTACTGCATCTGCTTTCATGTAGTCAGATCATTAACTGCTGTGAAATGATATACATGTGTCCTGTATCTTTAGTGTGGGAATTTCTTTGGCTTAGGGTAGGACTCAGTAAAAGCCCTGCTGTTGATGATTATGTTTTTTCATCACAAGTACTTCCTTGTCCCATTTGGTGAACTCTCTCAGATGTTGTCGATGTTGCAGTAAGTACTGCTAAATTCCATTCTGCATCTGCCAACATATGTAACTAATCAGAGATCCCATTCTTCAAAGGATGCTGCTGTGAACAGATTCAGCGAACCCACTGCCACCAGAATGAGCCTTTAGTTGAGCTAGACAGGGTTGTGAAGGAGAAAAGCAGAATTTCTCTAGGAAAGGTGAGGTAGTATTCTTTTTCCAGAATATTTACAGTTTTGCTTCAGAGGTACTAGCTACATGATTAAGTCCAGCCTTATTTTCAGTGGAAAGACATAATTGTAATGGTGCTTTAAAACTCTTCATACCTTTTTTTCCCCCTTGTAGGTGCACAATTGGATAAGATAGGGTTCACCGTCATCAAAAAGTGCATCAGTGCTGTTGAAACACGAGGTAATGATCAACCCAACCTGTTTGTGAAGAGGGTGAAGCAGCTGGGCTGCCCTTTGAAGAAGGCCCCTGTGATAAAGTCTCCTGTAGAACTCTGGAAAAGGCTTTAACATGGTAGACATTTCACTGATTACGCTGACCAGGGCAGGAGCCTTTTATGTATGGCTTTCCCCAAGAAATGTATTTTCAAGAAGTGCTCACAAGTGGGAAATAGCACCTCTCTTGACAAAGGGAGCCAATGTTTGTGTGCAACAGCTAAGAGAAGCCTATGTTTTGTAGGCACTTCCTGTACCTTTGGTTATTTTAGTATTTAATTTCTGTTTAGTCACTTAAGACAGAAGAACAGGATCTGAGCAGGCAAGTGACTGACAAAAAGCATCCGAGTACTTCTGGTGGAGTTAGTCTCACTTCAGAGAGAAACATGCTGTCAGGATTACTGTTGTCTATACTCATTGTACCTCCAAAACTGGGGATGGAGAGAGGTCAGTTTGCAGGCAGCATTCAGGAGGGAGTTTGGATTGATTGTGGAGAGGCTCTGTGTCACAGAGCTGGTGTAATTTGGGCACTGGGTGGTACCAGCTTTTGATATCACTGCCATGTGAGGAGAAAACAGTCCTTGTATGGACGTGCTGAAATGTAATGTGAGGACTTCAAGCACTCTGCTGGTTTGGTCGTGGGTTTGTAAAAAAAGAGGTGAAGAGATGAAAGTAGGTAATTGTTTACAGTATATTCCTGAGTTTATTAAAAGAGAATGTTGAAATTTCTCTGTGGGCATTTTGTTTTTCTCTTCAATTGTTGACCTTGCTTCCCGCTCCCAAAGGGGAGACTTGGATTTTTTAGGAATTGTGTCTTTTTTCCTAGACATTTGGCATTGCATGGGACACAATTATCTTAAATCTTTCATTGTCTCACAGTCCAGCTTAAATAAGATAGCTGAACAGAAGAATTGGTTGTTCATGCTTGCTGTCAGTGTAGGGTCTTACTGAAAAGCAGTGTCTTCCATGTATACTCTTCCTATATAGTATTATTAGAAAGACCAAACAGCCTTTGTGATACTGAGAATTTTGCATTGAAACAGCAAGAAGTATCTGAAATCCTTTTACTCCTGGACTTTTTTGTATCAGCCCTGTCTGATGCATTAAAGATGTTATTCCAGATTAGACCATATTCTATCTGGTGTTCTTTTTGTTCATTCTGTTCTTTTGAATATTTTTCAGATAAGGTTTGCCTGTCTCATCACTTTAAATTTCAGTTACTGGCATTTACAATCTGAATATTTCAGCTGGGAAACATTGCAGATAAAGCTGGCATCCTACAGATAAGTTGCCTTCGCTGCAAACTCCTGCTTTAATATAGACTAGATCTTCTCTTTGCAATGGGTGAGGCAGATTTGATGAAAAGTGTAGCATGTGGTTGTGTAATGAAAGGCTAGTTTTGGTCTATGGTACACTGTATTTTGGTTTATTATTTGTAAGTGTGGTTGAATAGTTTTCTTCAAGTAGTCTTGTAGGTTTTTTTCTTTCCTTTCTCTGATACCCTACAAGTAAAGTAAAATAAGAACATAACTATGGAAACAATGTGAACACTTTTTTCATGAAGTGACTATTTGGAAAAGTTATTTTTAATCATAGCTGTGGGTGGATAGGTTAAACTGAGTGGAAGTTTAAGTCCATTCTATCCTTTATGCCTTGATTTAGGGGCCTGTAAGAAGGTGCCAAATGTTTGTGTAATCCTCTTGTTGTTCAAGATAGATGATGAGCTTTCATGGGTTAGAAGCATGTCTCCCTGTAGAGGGATCTGCCCTGAATCATACTTGGGAGAGAATTAAAGATACCAAAGTCCTTGGAGACCTGCAGTCAATAGAGTGTGGTAATTACTACCAATGAAAAAGACTTCTCTCTGTTAACTTTGTTTTGGAGAGTACTCAAGAAATAAAAAGAAATCAGTGTTCGATGAATGTTTCTTTTCCCAGGGTTTTAGCAATGGATTTAGGTGAGGTAGTACCTTCCAGGAACTCAGCAATCCACTTAGCTCTGTTTCATTGAGCTTGATTTGTCCATTACATTTCAAGCAGTTATTGATGATTTTCTGTTTACTGATTCGTAACTTAACATCAACTCCATTTGAAAAACAAACCAAATCAAACAAACAAAACCCCAAAACCAAAACAAAAAAACCCCTAGAGGATATTCTGCTGATGTCTGCCAAGCTAAACAAACAGTTGTTTGTCTCAGAAGAGTTTGGCCAAATAGTTGCATGATGAAGAAAATCCATCTTTCAGGGTGCAGGATTTTATACCTGGACTTGTTCTTAAAAACGATTTTTACTTGGTTATTTCACTTTAACGATAGCACATCAAAAGCAAGTTATGTTCAGCAGAAGAAAACAGGACAGATGCTTCTTCAGAGACAGTGCTTGTGTGCCATGTTTTTATCTCTTTTAATCATAATGGGTGTGAGGTTGGCGTGGGTGGAAAGAGAGGACAGTCTAGTGTGGGTGGAAACTGAGAATAGTCTTGTCATGTCATAGCAGAAGTAGTCTGGTATTCAGAGAGAAGAGCATAACAGAGATATTGAACACAAACTTGTCAATGGCTGGATAATTTTTTCTCAGTTATGTTCCCTTTTATAAAACCAAGAAGGAAATTATTTGCTCTGAATGAATTAGAAGCGTCAAAAGCAGCGTCTTGGTTAAAATGCATGCGAGCTTGTGGTTCAGCCTTAGAAGACATTGGCTGTGCCTTTCCTGGAAGGAGATGCTGAGGCACCAGGATATGCATCCTGTCTGTCACGTACTGAGCATGATGCTGGTTGCATGCACACCTGTGTTTTGGCTTGGAGACAGCGTTTTGGAATTCTGTTTGGAGTATTTAATTTATAATTCTCTACTGAGAACAATACAAAGGGGTAACTGTTTATGGAAACGTCCAAGGGCTTTTTGCACTGCTGGAAAAGACTCTGTGCCTGGTTTTGTGTGCAAGTAGTTGGTTGTACCTTGTGTGGGGATGTGGAAAGTAAAGTGTTTGCCAGAGAAACGTTTGTCTTGAGTTTAGAACTACTGGAGCTGCTAATCTGAGCTGCAGGGAGAGATGGCAGCATTGAGCTGCGTGTCCAGGCTGTCTGCTCCTGAGACAGAAAGTAAATGCTGAGGAGGAAGTAGGAAACCTTTCCACATAACTAAAAAAAATCTGGCATTACCTTGAATTTAGAGTGCCACTTGTATGGCTGTTTCCATGCTATGGAGTTTGACATCAAAAGTTGTATTTGCAGCTCTGTTGCAATTCTGTGTCAACTTCATGTATAATGCCAGTCACAAAGTAAGCTTCCCTACATACCTTGCTTGCAACAGTATAGATTACTATTTTGCTTACAATACCTTATATTTCGAAGCATGTTTCCCAAACTGTGCACCTGTGCCAAATGCTGGTATCAGCCAGCCAGGCATCATGAGATAATGTAAATACGAAGGAAATGGTGCTGCGGCTTTACCGCTCGCAGTTGCCAATAGTGGTTGAGCCGGCAGACACAGCGTCTGAACCCTTCAGCATTTTAGTCAGTGGTAAGCTATTCCTTGCCATGAGTCATCCTGTCAATTGTGTGCTGTAAATGCCAAGCATTATCAGTGTTGGATGTGCTGAAGATCTGAAACGTGCAGATTAAATCAGAAATAGTACCGTTTCAAACCATATTTGTGTATTTTAAATAAAACATCATTTAAAAGTACATTTAAAGGTATCGTCTGAAACTATGCTGAAATATTAATGCCTCTTTGCACTCCTTGATGTCTGCTAGCAATTCGCTGTGCTTTTTTCAGGTTGATGAATTTGAAACTGATCAATTATCTGATAATCGCTATCACAGACTCGTGATTATTGCTGGAGGATTGTCTTAGCTTCAATATGGCCATTACTTCAGAACTGTTTGCATATCATGTCTTTTCTAATACCGAGCAGTAGTTTGTGTGGTTTGACCTAATTATTTTTAAGCCTGTAAATGTTTGTCTGGGGTCAGCCCAGTTGGCTCCCCCCTTTTTTATTGTTAGAAGCACAGGAAGTCACAAATCAACTTCCGAGATAAGCAAAAGCTGAGTGTGACACTGTTTCTTCAGCTTTTTAGCATCTTGCATATGATGCAGAAGGCTTGTTCTGTGGTGACATTGTAAAAAAAGAGTGTGATGTGTTTTGGCTAAGCATTAAAAAGCTTGGTGTTACTTTGGTACCAGAATTTTCCCGAACACCTCTGAAAAGTTTGAAGTAAAAAAGTAATTGCTGCTCTCAGGACAGATTTCTAGTGCATCTTTATTTGGAGTGTATCAAGGACTATATTGTTGGGCTTTTTTTTCCTTAGAGTCTCCAAGTGGTGTATACTAATCTATAGCACTTGTTCTAGGGATCATTGCAAATTTCACTGGGTTGGGTTGATAAATTCATATCTTGAGAGGAATAGTTTTGTGACTACATAGCTGGCTTTTTTCAGTTTTATTTTGTGCACAGCTAAACTAGGAGCATACTCCAGAGCTGTGCTTTCTGATGACCACAGATAAAACAAACCAGCTCTGAACATCACATCTGGCTTAAGACTCGGCACCATTACAGTGGTGCCTGCATTTTGGGGACAGAAAAGAGCTGGGTTTGCCCACGTGGAGCAACCAAATAGCAGCCTCAGCCTGTCAGCTGCTGCTGGGACAGAGGAAGGAGCAGTGCTAACAGAGAGAGGGCATTCAGCAGGCTCCAAGTTCTGGGATGGCTGAGGAGGCTGCAGACTGTGAGAGAAGAAGGATAAGATGTAGCAAGGCTAGGCAGGAGGAATAGGTAAAAAATGCCAAGTTCTCTCTACCATATTGAGAATTATTGCTGTGTATTATGGCTGTGTCTGACAGTAACTCATTAAAAGGCTAATGATTTTTACATACTTCATCTAATATTTATTTAGGAAGAAACTTTTTCTCATATGACTGGTTTTAATTTTCCTTCTCTGAGTTGGAACAGCTTGGTATTGAAGCTGGGAATTCTCCACAAGTCATCCTTTGTTGAAGGATATTTTGAATAAGAATACCACATAATCTGTTATTTGAAAAGATTTTCTTGGAGTGGAAATGCAGGTATTTTGTGGCATTTTCACTCTTCCAGGCCAATGTGATTATGAAAGTAGAGTATGGTTGTGTTTGTAGGTGGCTGCTTATTATGTGGCCTCTCAGACATCCGTACCAGCTTCAGGACTGGTAATATTTTACCTCCCACTGTATGGGGGACTCTTAAACAGTGCAGCAGACAAAGACATACCTTATTTTGCCCTTTTTCTTTCCTGCCCCTTCTTTCTCTCCCATTTTCCTTCAATTTATATTCATAGTTTTACCTCCCTGGGGGTAAAAGTATGGTAAAGGAAAGCAAAAGCAGGGGAAGTTGAGGGGTAGAGAAGTAAGTGTGTGTGAGAGGATGGAAGGGCAGGAAAATGGTCCAGTGTCCATATAGAATGGGAGTAGAGGAGTGAAAATACTATGCTGGTTATGGCTACTCAGTTTATTCCAAGCAAAACCAGAATTAGTGCTTTCAGTAGCCTGTGGTGGTGCCTCTGGATGTAAGACTCTGGATGGTCTATGTGGACCACAGTGGGTTGGAACGAGGCCTCGTATCTTAAATGGAAAGCATTTACCAACTTGAAAAAGCATTGGTTTTGAGGACTGGGAATAGGCTCAAGTTTTTCTTCATCCAAACTCTTTTTGTTGCTGCATATTGGGGGGAAAAATAAAATTAAATTTATGAAAGAAATCTTAATATAGGGTTTGTTGGTTCAATTCTTGCATTGTTATAATGTGGATGCTAATGTATCTGAAATGTAATTAAAAAGAAAATACACAGTAGTTTATTTATTTATATTTTTTCAAGCAAAGGTTCATCCCTATTTGCTTCTACTCCCAGTTTCTGAAGTGGAATTGAGGTACATGAAACCTTTATCAAAACATGACATGAACTTATCTTAAAACACAGAACAACAAAAGGATTTTTGTAATACTTTATTTATAATGTTGTTCTCAGTACTGTTAATGTTGCATAGTCTGTCTGTCTTTGAGGAGAATTTGTTGCCTGGGGAAAACTTTTAATGCTAAATTTGACTGTGGTTGATCTCATGCCTTTTTTTTTTCTTTTCTTTTTTTTTTTTCTTCTCATTTTGCATAATAGGTATAAATGACCAAGGATTGTACAGAGTTGTGGGGGTGAGTTCAAAGGTCCAGAGACTTCTGAGTTTGTTGATGGGTATGCCTCTATTTTACAAATATTATTTTTTCCATATTTAATTTCATGTTGTTTTACTATCAATAATTAGTTTTTAAAGCACCTACCAGTACTTGTTCTTTATATGTGCCAAATCTAGTTTGCTTTGATCCATGCAAATGATCACCATATCACTGTAAGTTCTGCTAGTTTAGAAAGACCTAGATTAGTTCATAGGAATAGACTAAAACTGCTATGAGACTTGTAGGAGCAAATCATGAGCTCTGTGCAAGTTTGATGTAAGTGGGATTAAGTTAAACTCTGATCAGAAAATTCAAAATACCACATTCAAGCAAGTCTGAAGCTTGCTGCTTCATTGTTTGAAGTTTCCACCTTTCTTCTCCCTTGTCTGGGATGTACAGGTGTACACGCCCCTGCGTGTCTTCAGTTATCACTATGCAAAATCAGGCATTTAGTTTAAGCCTACTGGCAAAGAGCTCTTTGGTTTAAGAGGAGCAATATGATATACGTATTAATAATAACTATGTGTCAAGGCAGGAGACAGATGGAGAAAGGATTTGTTTTTATAAACTTAGTAATATAAGTCTTATATGTGGGTAATGTCTTAGGCTCTTTTATATACCTAGTTAGCTAAAATAATTCTAAGGAACTTTTTTCTCCCTTTTCTTTCTGGAAATTTTGATGCATCTTTAATCCCAGTGAGTAGTTCTCTTGCCACTCTGCTGTCCCTCGGGCAAAAAAAAAAAAAGAAAAAAGAAGTATTGGCACCTGGATGAATTCCCTCATCTGCCTGATATCTCTCACCAAAGTAGTAGCCATGACTGCAAAATGTGCTGTGTTTCCCCATTTCTTGTCCTGAGCACTGACAGTACATGAAGTCAGACAAGACCACTGGGATTAGTTCATTTTTATAGAGCTTCCAAACCTGTCACTTGACAGCAAAGGTCTGATTCTCAGGGATTCATTGGTATGCAAAGAAGCTTGTTTGCAGTTTGCACCAGGCTCTTCTCCAGAACCATGCATGCTCCATCTGTGCTGATAACACAGTGTTCTTTGGCACTGCAAACTGGAGGAAGCCAGAAAGTGAATTCATTTCATTACCCCAGACATTATGTGAATGACAAAGCGCTTTTATATTATATGCTGCTGTCAGTTCAGTGCCACCTGTAAGACTTTGCCTTTCCTTCCTTTATTTTTTCAAACAGGCTGTCTCTTCAGAGATGATAAGACATCTTGAGGCTTGAGGACCTGCATGTCATATCAATCTGTCATAATGACCTTGCTAAATATTAATTTATGATGTCTTACTTTAATCAATATTAACAGCACCCTGAAGTACTCCATTAGTGCATGTAAACCTGCCTATATCTTTAAAGCATTGTAGAAAAAAGGCTCTTTTTGGAAATACGAACTGGGATTAATAAAAATGACTGATCTATAACAGATTCTTGTAGTTCATAGAATATGCTGAGTTGGAAGGGGCCCATCAGGTTCATCGAGTCCAGCTCCTGGCTCTGTCTTGGAGTTAACCTCAGTAAACCATAACCACCTTTAAGCCACTGACCGGGGAAGAATGATGTGGTGTCACTCAGAGAGCCTCAATTAAATGCATTTGATATAATAAGATGCATTTCAGTTTTGTACTTACTGGCTTAGCTGGGGCGTGCAGGTCTGGCAGATGGATTTGCCTTGTTGCCATTATTGGTATCCAAATTAAATAGACTCAGGTTGCCAGTGGTTCAGTAGCAGCTGGAAGAGTTTACTGGGGATTCCAGCATCTGCTTTGAGTTATTTTTTAAAATCAAAAACATTTTTTGTCGTTCCCAAGATCCATATATTTACTTGACAAAGGAAGAATACAGTGATGTCAAGACAAGGCAAAATACCGAACAGGAAAAAGTTAGGGTGCAAGCAGGTGCTCTTTTCTGATGTTTTGTTGAAAGTGATCCTATCTGTGCTCTTTATCTGTCTGTCCTCAGAGAAGAATAAAGAGGCTTTCTTTTTGATATACGGTGGTACAGAGAATTTAAAATGACTGATTAATCTTTAATCCTTTGTCTCTGGGCATACTCTTAGATACCTTTTTATATGAAAGATTTTTTCAGAATCATAAAAACCTCATATTAACTTTCTGTATTTTGAAATGTTTGATAAGATTTCAAAGTACTTTAAGCTACCTGTCATTGACCATGAGGTTCACAGTTGGAAAGGCCCAATGTGCAAAGAAAGTCTTCCTAAAGGTAACCAGGGACATAATAGCTTGTAGTTTTGTCTCTTTTTCAGAATATTTTCTATAGAATTTTAGAAAGTACATTAAGAGTCAAGAGAGTATGAGAAGACCAACATGTTCTTTTCTCATACTCTGAGTGCTTAGATTTTCATCTGTAATGCAAAAATCTAGTGAAACTAAGTCTTCTGTAAAACAAGGCTCAACAATTAAACATACAATTCTCATGTTAATTTTACCATTAACTTAGTTGTTGAAGTTACCTGTAACTGGCATTGTGCAATGGTGATCTGTTTTGCAACAATGATCTTGTTTAAATTTGATTGGCATTTGCTAAGAATACTCATTACCTTTTAAGGGAAAATGTTAAAATAACCAAATGTCTCATTGTAAACAGGAATACAGTTAGAACTTCCAGCATTTTGGGAATCTGTAATAAGCAATGCAGAGTGTGTTGTCAGCCATCAGGAGTCTCAGTTCTGGGAATGTGTCAGGGGCTGATTCCAGTTTCATCAATGATCTATAGATTAGATCTGTGATCACATTATAGGTGATCTGTGGTTAGTTTCATATCCACTGCCTACAAGGATTTCAGACAAACCACTCCATAGGTCAGCTCTCATACACACTATTGCTTGGGGGGATGTGACTGCTGAGGACTTGCAGAGGAGTTCAGGTTTGATTTCTGATACTCTCTGGTATGAAAAATGCCAGACTTTACATGTTGTTGAAGAAAACTGTCAGGTGCGTCCGCCTTTTCAAAACAATTCTATGGAATTCTTTATTGTTTTATATATAGCAGATGACAGTGCATGCACACCTACAGCGGGCATATTGCCTATGAAAGCAGAGAGAGTCTCCTCCTAACCTAGTTTAGTGAACTGGACTGTTTTTATAAACTCTGGCTCCCTTATTGTCAGAAAGATTTGCATAAAATTTAGAGCTGCTCTGTCAAAAGCTGTTTCATAAATGTGCACGGTTATTTTTATATGCCTAAAGTTGCCATTCAGTGCACAGTGGCTGCTATGTGAACAAGTAGCATGAAAACTAGAGGAGTCATTTTTTTTTTTCTTTTTTTTTTAAATTCTGGTTGAAGTTCCAGTTCTTACAGTGGTCTGGGATGTTTGAAGCAGAGGGGGAAAACAGAGCAGGAATAGGGGCAGCTGTCAAACCAAAAGAGAAATAAATATCTTTAAGTCTTGATGGCTCCTACAGTCAAAGTGGGGATCCTGAGAGTTGGTAGCTGCGCCCTTTTTATTTTGTTCTCCAAGAGATAATGAAACGTTTCAACAATACCTTCTATTTTTTATTTTGAGAGGCTTGCTTTGGAATTCAGACGCTTGTTGTTTTCCTCCCGAAATTCATCAACAAATTTCAATGTACAGAGCGCATACTTTGAATGTAAAGGAGGTTGATGATTATGAAGCAGCTATTTAAAAACTGGATGTTACACAGTGGTTTAGTAACAAAATCCCCATAGATTTTGCTAGTTTCTGATGTGATGGCAGTTTTTATTTAATTAATTCAGTAGACAGGTTTTCTTCTCAGAAGAGAGAATCTGAACATGGAAACAGCTAGCATGCTAAAAAGAGGGGGAAAGAAGCTTTTTCCTGAGACAATCTTGAGTATTTTAGGTGGTGGTTGTCTAGTAACAGTTTGCTAAAAAATGTTATCTGACTTGTATTTTAAAATGAGATTTAAATAATTGATATAATGAGGGAGAATATTCAGTTACAGAAATAATTGCTTGGCACAGCTTTTAGAACAAAATTATTTAGTCTCAGTAAAAGGACTGCACCTTTAATCAGAGACTCTAATTTGATTTTTTAGATGTGTCTGTCGTTTGTCTGACAAGCCAAGTAACAAATGAATTCTGAATTGTATGAACTGGTCAACACGTAATCTGTGTCAGCTACTGCTGCAGCTCACTGTAGTGACTGACAGAAATACATAGCACTAATAATAACAGAAGCTCAAGCACTTAAAACTAGCAAACACATTGGGCTGGTCTGACCGTATATATGTGACCTTCTGGTGTCAGCTAGCTCTTGCTTCTGGTTTTGGGGCCAGAAAGATTTGGGTTTTTTGGTTGTTGTGTTGTTTTGTGTCTTCTGTCAAAAACTCTTTAACCCGAGGGGTCAATCAGACAAACAACTCAGTTTGACCAGTCTTGTTACAAGACTCTACCAACTAACCTGGCGAAAGGTGGGAGTTCTGTGAACCTGACAAGTGGTCAAGAAAACAAGTATTTTTTGTCGTGTGGCTAAAACTGGTCAAGTAAGGGGAACATTCAGGCCATCTTGTAGATAAAACTTAGGGACAGCGAAGAGTCCTTTTTTCTACTTTTGAAGCCCCTCTTAAAGGTTTTCACACAATATAGAGGTTTATACTGCACTCTGTCTGTTTTCATCAACAGTTTACAGGCAAAACTGTGGACAAAAATTGAAAAGATTTGTTAGTGTACTTGCACTTTAAATAATGAAAGAAAAGAGGAAAAGAGAAGTGGTGCTTAGAGGATCTTTTTTTTTTCCCTATACCATTTTTATACATCTTTCTGTGTTTGTGTACATCTCTCTGTTTAATTAAAGGTGTGAAAATTTCAATTGCTATAGAGATCTTCTTACATGAAAGTGGTTCTTTTTTTAATCCTTCATTAAGGAAAAAATCAGCAGTAAATAGTTCTGAAAACAAAATGTAGAAATGTAATGGATAAAGGGGTTTGGATTAAGTCTTCTTAGTATTAACTAATAATAAAAAGGCTGCACTGCTTCTATGTTCATGTGAGCAATTGCATGATCAAATTTACTGTGTTGCTGTTCACATAGGGCATACTGATTTAGAATTCCCTTTTTTCATGCTCCTTTTTTTTCTTTCTGACTATTTTCCAGATGCAAAAACCTGCAATGAAGTTGACCTGGAAAACTCTGTAGATTGGGAAGTGAAGACAATTACTAGTGCTATGAAGCAATATCTGCGGTAAGGCTCTTCCTCATTTATTCATTTTTTTAGACTATGAATTCTTATTCTAATTCCCCTATGCAGTGTGTTAAGCTATGATGCTTATTTTTTCCTATATTTTAGAATAGAAGTTCATTTTGTGCAAATACAGTGTTTGTTATTTGTCTGGGGGGAAGCAAAATAATTTAGCAACACTAATACATTTGCATGAGACAAGCCCCAAAAGACTTTTATGTCAAACACAGAAACATTTCACTGATGGCTCAGAAACCTGAATTGTTAGTAAACTTACTGAGAATTAGCTAGGATGGTTAAAATTTTTTCCCTCTTTTTATTTCAATGTGGTAGAATGAAAAGGGAACTTGTAGTGTAATAAAAAATACAGGATTTTTAGTCTGCTATTTTTATTAAAATAAAATGTCGCTACTACCAATATCAAAGAATCTGCAGAACTGTTGTAAAGACACAAGCCTTAGAGAGCGTAGAAAATAAAAAAAAGGAAAACAGTGCACATGATGAACTACTTCTTCCCTATAGTATTTCTCATCTGAGTGTTTACTCCAATATTTCATAAGAATTAATAAAGTCCATTCAATAAATGGTTTTAACTCTGGTGATGATGGTGGTTGTTGCTGTGTTGAAGGTTTTAATTCTGATTTCCATTATTTGGTACATTTTTCATCGGTGACTAAGGTTTTCAATTTCAATTTTTCCATTGAAATGCTTTAGAATTTTCATTTGGGGGTGGCTGCTCTTAAGTGGATTTAACTGTTTTAGGACCTTAGTGTATTTCCAGTAAGGCATTGGCTTGTGCCAAACACTAATAAAGAATTACACAATATATGTGTACAATGTTTCGCTGAGATGCAATCTTGATATTGTAATTGGGAGAGATACCTTATGGGGGACTGGAGGCATCCCTTCAGCTCATGCAAGGTGAATGGATGCAATTAGTTTTATTTTTCTGATTATACTGAGTTTTCCATTTGTGCTGGAAGCCATTGAGTTCAAGGGCCTCTGTAAAAACAGTTGCTTCTAGTACAAGGATTATATTACTGAATTTTAAAAAGGTTTCCTGCTTAGAGTAAATACAGATAGAAAAGAATATAGTTAAATTTATTATGTCAACCTTGTTTTGCAGAAGCCTTCCAGAGCCACTGATGACATACGAGTTGCACGGAGAATTCATCGTTCCTGCCAGTAAATAAATGACTGTAGTTCAAGTAGAAATCTTTTATTGTAGTACTGTTGTGACCTTAGGAGCTCTCTGCAAATGCAATTTCAGAAAAATTCTACAAGACAGTAAAAATAGACAAACAAGAAATATGAATGATTTAAAGATATGTAGGTTTTAACCAGTTGTAGTATGTGTCGTGTGCAATGTGACTGCGGAGCGCAGTTTGAACTTTTATGGAGGAACTTGTGGGTAGACACTGTAAACATTCATTCATATCAATTGTATAATGATAAACATCTACTTAATCTGTGATTATTTTTTTCCCCTTCCATTTCTAATGAGTATGAAGCTTAGTAAAAGAAAACAGCCTAATTTGAGCTCATTTGAGTCCTTAGAGCACAGCTGCCCGATCCTTCTTTTCAGTGCCTTGTTAGCTCTGTATCCAGGCTGGCTTGAATGTTGCTCATGTATTAGTATAAGAAAGAAAAGAACAGGCCAGATGACACTGTGGTAGTTCAAATACAGACTTGGAGAAGACACAACAGCATTGTAGCTGTACATGGTATCTAGTTTATATGGATTTTTTTTTTTTGGAAGAGGATAGAGGGAAACTGTGTAAGAAATTTTTTGGCTAAGTATCAAACAGATATTTAGCTGATTTTCTTTCCAGCCTGTAGCACTTCTGGCAAACTGTGGAAAGCAAAATTAAAATAAACTTTGAGACAATTGCTTTATCATCTTCGGATTGCTATAATGACTTTCCAGGACTTCAGAATGTGTTTGCTTGTGGTCCTTAATTCAAAATGAGAATTAGCTCAGGAAATTCATTGCCAAAGCACATGCTAGAGGCCAAGTGCTTAAACAAAATTCAACAGCCTTACCTGATGGTGAGTCTTCTCGTTTGTATTGGAAAGTGTTAAAATAGTTTCTTGACTTAGGAAGTTTTGCCAGCAGATTCTCAGTTTACTTTTCTTTCTCTGTTTTATAGTCTCTTTCAATAAGGGAATTCAGTTGAAGTTAGATGTTTCAAACAGTACAGTGTTCATAAGTAGTAAACAATTCCACAGAGGAATTGATTCCGGGGAGGGAAATTTAATCAACATTGCAGATCTGAGTTACAGTATACTTAAAAATAGATAGTCAGTGTTGTTTCCTATGTTGGCTATAAAAAACCCAACAACACTGGAAATAGTAAGGAATAGCCTTTTCTCTGAAGCTACTGGGGGAGGAGCCAAAATTAAAATGTTCTTTCATTTTGTTTTCTTTATACATATCGGTCTAGATTGAAATGATATGAGCTTTGACTGTATCTTGTGATTAAGTTGCTTAACCATTCTTTAATTAATTTGTGATTTCACATTTTTGTGGAATAGTCTCACTTTAAAGAAGGCCTCTTTTTTCTGGCTGTCGGAATTTTGATTAGCTCACTAGAAGCTAAATATTTTACTTTTTTGGAGCCTTTTCTCTTGCAATCTGTGCAGGGGTGTTCCCTGCAAAAGAATAAAGCACAGCCCTGAAATCTGTAGGAATATGCAAAGAAAAAGAAAAAGCTGAAGTATTGAAGAAATATGGGGGTATTTTATATGAAACACACCTAGCAATCAAAGTTGCCTTAGAGCAAAATGGGACCTGATCAGTGGTCCTGGTGTCAAAATTTCTTGCATTCAGAACAGGTTCTAAATTTTTCTATACCTTCTAGGGATTATTATTGTAGACAATAGACATACTTCCACTCCTGTCATTGTAACCACTATTAAGATGTAATTTTGTGATTTAATGCAACTTTGAGAAATAGGAAGAGGGTTTATTTTCATCTTTTACAGAGTCTTGTTTTCATCTGTGTACAGTGAAACCTGTAGGGGCCAAAATAATTCAATTCAGCACGCAGCAGACAAAGATAACAAGCTCTTTGCTTATTTTACTGTATTTCTGTACTGTACTGTGGGGGATGCCATTGTTATTCAGAGCCTTCATTGTAGTAATCTCAGAGGGTTTTTTGCATGTTTATTCTTCTGTGTCTTCAGAGGTCATTAGATTTTTCTAAGCATATAAATCTTCTGCGTGCATTACCTTGTGCAGTTGCCAATGCAAGTAGCACAAATGCAGTATCATTAGCTGCACAGCACCAACAAACCCGAGGTCTAATCATGAGGACAATCAGTTAATGATGCTAAAATGTAAAGTAGTACAGTTGCTCTCGGTGGCACCCAGTAGCGTCGCTCCTCACCTTGCAGTGTATTTGTAAGCAGATGAGTCCAATGCAGCAAAACAATAACTGCATCTGGGGGTTGTTAAAAATAGATTAACAAAGGCATCCTTTTGCAGGTGGATTGGAAGATGAGTTCTCAAAGTAAGAAAATAAGCTGAGAATTCTAGAACAATACTACTTGTGAAAACAAAGCACATATGTTCAGCATTGCTATGTTTGGAGACACATAAGTGGTGAAGCAAAGTGTGTGCAGTATGTTTCCGTGCAGGAGTGGGGAGAAGGTTTGTGTTTCTGTGGGTTTTATTTTTACTTTTTGAGATAACTATTTATTTCTATGTCCCATAGAAAGTGGGAGTCCTGAATCTCGAGTCAATGCTGTTCACTTCTTGGTCCATAAACTCCCAGAAAAGAACAAAGAGATGCTGGAAATTTTGGTGAAACATTTAGCAAAGTAAGTGTTCTGACCTTCTTTCCTGCCTCGTCGGGATTCTCGCCTTTACCTCTGTTTAACTGCAAAGGGCCTTAGTTAAGTGTGGCTGGAGCTGGAGCCCATCTCGATGCTGTCACACACAATACCAAGAACCGAACGTGCAAAAGCAGACAAGACGTTTCACTTGTGCTCTGTATGTTTTGGCAGGAAGGGAAGAAATCTAATACCTTAATGAAGCCATATAAGTATTTACTTTAGCAGTCCTGCCAGCAATTGAGGGTTTGATTGAAGTGAGAAAGGGAACATTATACTTTCTTTTTGCAAATTCTGGCAAAGTTGAATAGTGGAGATCTGTTAGCAAATTTAAGTTGGTTTCGCACTTGCCCTGGTCCAAGGCTAAGTGCATTTTATATATTTAAGTTCACTAAGAGACTGGTTTTGCTTTCAAATTGCCAGTGGAAGAATGGCTTTTCAGTTTTCCAGAATTTAGTAAGACTTTATTTGAAGAAACTGCGCAAAACAAACTTCTAAAACATAGATTAAGGAAATGTAGTGTTTTCATTTGTAGGCTGCAGTTTCCAACAGTAATGGAAATTTTTCATAACCCATTTCCTGTTTTTTCCTTCAATTCTTTTCAAAAAGTGTTTCAAAGCATGCCAAGAGGAATCTGATGACTGTGGCAAACCTAGGGGTAGTGTTTGGACCAACCTTAATGAGGCCACAGGAAGAAACTGTAGCAGCCATCATGGACCTAAAATTTCAGAATATCGTTGTGGAAATCCTGATAGAAAATCACGAGAAGGTAAGTTTTGCTACATCTTGGCATTTCTCAGCATTGCCTCAACCAATCTGTTAGCCTTAATGGGTAGTGTGGAGTTAAGCATGGTGTTAAAAATAGCTTTATTCTAAAGAATATCCTCTATACACTGTATGCTTTTGGTTATTTATACTTGATAGTCACTCCTGTTTGTAGGTGAACTGGCATTTTGGAATGAGTCTTTCCTGACAGTGGTAGTGCTTCTGTGTGTATAGCATACCAATAGATTTACATTATGATATTTGCATATATTTTTTGCTGAGCAAAAGGGATACAAAACTGAAAAAGGGAAAGCCCAGGCTTATGTTTTAGCTCTTCCGTTAAGTATTTTGACCAGGGTTTGAATTAATTGTTTTATTTTTTCTCAGAGTTGACAGAGTAAAAAGAAGACTATACTCTGAATTTTTACATGTAAAAAGTATTATGAGAGAGCCAGGTATTAACAATTCCTTTGTTTTCAGCTGAATGTGTGTTATTTTAAGCCTTTGTATGCTGAAAATAGAAGTTGTTGTTGCTGTAGCAGTTGCCAGTTGTTGAAGTGCCTTACATTTATAAGGTACTGTCCAGAATATCTCTGCATGTAATCTGGGATCTAAAATTAAAAATAATAATAAAAAGGTCCTTTACTGGTCTCTTTATGTGGGTACTCCTTTGGGAGTCCCTTTTGTCTAAGCTGACTTCTGTAACTGGATGTTTGAGGTACTTTGTACTGGGAGATGGGCAGCATCTCCCCTTACTCTTACTGTCAAAAATAGTGCTTTGGAAAAATCCCAAGATGTGTTTTTCCCTCTTGTCTTTCTTAGGCACTCTGAGCATTGAAATAGTTATTTCCTTTAAAGGCTAACAGTGTTGAAATTGGCTATCTAAGTCAAGTGTTATCTACTCAAAATAATACATGTCTCAAGTTTTCCTGACAGTGTAATTACATTTCCTCCCTGATTGATCCAGGTTGGACAAAGCTTCTGTTGGCATAGCTGTGTCCACATGGTGGGTTTTGTTGGCTGAGTTGACTTAGGGGGTAATGCTGCCCTCACACGCACATTGAGCAGATACGGTATTGTTCTGTTGGAAAAATACTGGGCTGCAGATGTGGCTCAAATTTGAAGCAATAAATATTCCAAGAGCTGTAAGCTATTAATTTTGGACCTTAGAAATGAAAGTAAACCTTGCAGTAAGCTCATGATTTTAAAGCTCTTGCAGTTACCACACAAATTTAAGAAGTAGAAAGAGAGAGTGAGCAGAGCCGGGGTGTTTTAATAACATATTGAGTTATGCTTATTCAAATCACTAGATCACCACAGATTAGCACCATCCTATTCTTGTGCCAGATCAGTCACGTATCTTTAAAAGCTGGACATCAATTTTACATTCAAAACATTAGTTTAGTGGCCTTTCTTGCTCCTCTGAAAATGTAGAGAAGCAGGGAATGGAAAGTACATCAGTATAATACTGCATCATTTTCCATAATTCCTTGGGTTTATGCCTTCTTTAGAGCTCGAAGGGTATAATTTTTTAAGGGGTTTCTTTCCTTTCACTGCCATTTCTGACGGTGAACTTGCCATCAGTGGTCTGCCTGCAGCAACCCCTCCCACGCTAGAGCTGCTTCCAATATGGAAGGCAGCCCCAAGTGTGACCTCTGTGTATTTATAACAGAGGCAATGGAGAGGTGTGTTAGAGCATCACAAAAATTTTACAGTAGAACTGAATATGTTGCTTTTACAAGCGAACCTTCTTGATTTGGAGCAGACCAAGGACGTGCTTTTAAAGGCAAGCAGGGTCATTGTCAGTCAGTTCATTTTATCTTGCTGTTTTGAATTTCTGTGCGTTTCAGACTAAGAGACTTGCGTTAGATACTTTAATTTATAGCCCTGGTGAAGTCCTAGGAAAAGTCACCAGCTGTAGGTTAAAATATTTTAAAATGTTTCATACAGCCACTACTCTGCCTCTGCTAATTTTTAGCAGCTTCTGCTAATAGAAGCAAAGTTTGGCATTGTAGGAGAGTGATGGAGTCAAGATGGAGATACACTGACACAAACAGACTTGAAGCAACACTTCATGCATGTGTAATTTATGGCTCTGGTACTCTGCAGAAAGGCTTTTTTCTTCCTCTGTGGCAAATTAAATGACTAACTTTCAACCTGTAGAAGCAATGGCCATCGGCATTTCTGGTTTAAATACAGTAACTTGGTAGGCAAAATGGTAAAAAATTGTTATGATTCCTCAAATACTTTTAAATTCCATCAGTGTTTGTTATGTCTCATGTGGATAGCTTTATTGAACAAGATTCACTTTTCATTTTTAGGAGGAGACATAATTGGGTTACTAGCTTTGAAATCTTGGTGCAGTCATTCCACTATGATCACTCTGCTGGGTTCTAATTAGAGAATTTCCATGCAATTTATGTGTGAAAACCTGACTATGAGGACTTGCCCTGCGATAAGAATATGATGCGTAGTGAATAAGCTGGGAGGTTTTTTTAAGCATTGTTGATATGTATGTTTATTTCCTGCTGGCTAGAAACAGTCAGTACCACTCTCCCCTTGTTTACAGGCTGCATACATACTTCCAAACCATGCCTGTGAACCAATTATGGTATGTTGAAGAGGGGATGCTTTGCAAAATCAGACCTATGACAAGACCGGAATACTGAAACTAGATTATACAGCCTGATGTGTTGATTAAATGGCATTAGAATTGCACAATGATAAAGACTGGGAGGGGGATAGGAGGGCATCAAGGAAATTATGGTTTGGCTTTTGGTCTTGTCAGTTGTGGGCAAGTCTCTTCCAGGCAGAGCATTTCTCAGTGTCCAGTCAGAAATGAGCTGTAGAAGCAGATCTCTGTTTTGAAAGATGAAACAAAAACTAGACCCAAGTGAGACAACATTTTACTCAGGACCCTCAGAACCACCTTCTGTGGAAGCGAGGCCTGTTCAGATGAAAACTAAACCCAGGAATTGTCTTGCTTGCTGTTGTCATATGGCTGTAGGGGAAGGCCGACCAGTTATGCATGCAAAGTAGGAGCATGTTCAGGTTTGATATTAAATGATTTTTCCATAGTTTTTCCAGGAGTTTTCATGTTTTGTGCTGACTGGGCTGTGTGTACCAGCACTCTTGATTCCCTTTGCTTTGCAGGTCTTTAAGGTCAGCCTCACTTCATACTGGACTGTCTTGTCCTGTTCTCCCTGGTCATGTCTGTCTGGTCTCCCTTAATTTTTATGCCCTGTATCTTTCCCTTCACCAAAGAAGCATCAAGAAATTCTTGTTTGTGTCTCGTCGTTGTGTTTATTTTGCTCAGAGGGTAACAAGCTCAGGAGGTGACCACAGCTGTGCTTGTCCAGTGCCTGGGACAATCTTGGCCTCTAGGTAATCCTCTAATGAAAAGCGTTAGTCAACTTGGCTCCCCTAAATAGGTTTTGATTTCTCTGTCTCTCCCAAAAGAGTTTCAAGGGTTTTAAATAATTTTTCTTCCTGAGCGTTACACAGATTGGGAATCTTGGACATCTCTGCTCTTCTGGTCTTTTCTCTGACTCCCAGTGAGGAAGAAGGGTGGTCCACTCCACAGCAGCACGAAGAGCATACACATGTTCATCTTGCTGTTTGTTATAATGTTTTGGCATCTTGTTAGAATGAATGTCACTATTCAGAGGGCTTATTTATTTGCAATTTAGAGATGCCTCAGTGGTAATGTGAGCCATTTTGGTTTCTCAATTCCCTGAACATTATTTTAAGAAGGAAAAAAAAAAATGCACCAGGATAAAAAAAGTCTAAGAAATGAAAGAAGATGAGGGAGGAGGTTGGAATAAAAATCTCAGTGGGACTGGAATATTTAAACCAGTGTATGGGGGAGGAAAGACTAGTGAGTACAAATAGCAAGATTACAAAAACAGAAAGAAGATGAAAATTACAGTGAAAGAAAATGAGAAGGAAAAAAGTGAGGTGCTAGACAGAAGTCTCTTCTGGAGACCGAGGGGCCAGAATCTTCTGAAAGGGAATAGACTTTGTAAAAGATACCTTTCTCTAGAATTTAAACAACCTATGGGCAAAATTTATCTCAAAGACGTTCATTCTGAAAAACTCAGTAGGTCCTATATGTATATGGCACAAACTGTTTCTCCATTAATCTTTTTATAAAGGGGAAAGATTTTTGCAAACTTTAAACAAAATATGTCTTTGTTTTAGCTTTGATTTGTTCAAACCAGTTTTATGTGGAATTTTTCAGAGGAAATATAAATGTTTTAATTATTCTTAATTTGTGTGCTTCTATGATTTTTATTTTTTTTTAAAACTAAAGGGAAGAGAAGAATTTAATACTACTGAGCTCTTAAGCCAATATCAACTTCATGTAGTAATCCCTGAAAAATCTTTAGTCTTAAAATGTATTATAGTACATAATACATGCAGTATTTGTGAGGCAGAAGAAATGGAAGTGGGTGAAGTCAGTTGTTTTAGAGTATGAAGCAGCCCCATCAGGTGTCTCCCCTCCTTTAGGGTAGAGGGGCACTGCCATCATGTAAACTTAGGACTATATTTTGGCAAAGCAGCTGATCTTTTGAAGGCCCACTAAAGGGCTTGTTGGAGCTTTCCTGTTGCTTTGCCTTTGACCGCAAAGGAGGACCAAGAAGCAATGCAGTGTAATTGTGGTGCTTTGCTGTGGTGCAGCAATTTGAAACCTCCCCAAGCTGAATGTTTCTCAAGTCAACAAGTATTTGACTTGGAGGGGGGGAAAAAAATTACATTAAAGTATATCTCATTAGGTCAGAGTTTGTGGAAAGCCACGTGAGCTTCAGTTCAGGAAGGTATTCAGCACGTGCTTAACTTGAAGCGTGGAACTAATCAGAACTGTCATTGCAACTATGCCTGAACTTAATTCTAATTACATGCCTTAATGATTGGCTGAGTCTGAAGCAGAAAGGGCAACAAGCACCACAAAAACTTTGTGGTAGAAGTCAGAGCAGATCTTTCATTCCACTATAGTGTGTGCAAACTCTTTAAACCCATTCTCTGCGCTGAGGATTGGAGAAAGCCCTTCCATATGAGACACACACATGTGGTGTGGTAAATTCACTGCAAGTGTTTATTTATTTATTTTTCCAAAGACTACAGTTTTCTAAATCTTAATGTAGTTTATGCATAGTAAGGAGACTATATATCAAATCTCTCTCCACTCACGTTTGTGACTGCAGTTGATGACATTAGAAGGAGCCTGGATCAATACCTGGATTGGTATGCTGTTGGACCAGTCCAGCAGAAACAAAACATGTACTGTGAGAAACTATATTCTATTAACAATGAAAATAAAAAAAAAGTCATGTGCTCTGGGATAGAAGAGGTCTGCTGAAGTGCTGTACTACAAATACATGGCACATACAAATAATACACAGACTTCTGATTTCTTGATTTCCCTGCCTTATTTCCAGCTCATTTGGGGAAACTTCCCTCAGCTGCATATGACATTTCCAAGTGATACAGATCTCAGCTTCCAATGCCCACAAGCAGTGTTCCTAAGTAAGTAAACAGAAAGGATGATAAGGGAGTGCAATTCAGTATTAGTTGACTAATATTTGCTTCGGTCTTGATGGTTAGAGTGCCATGCTTGGCATGCATTGAGGAGGAGGCAAGGGAGAAATCCTTATGGAGACTACCAAAATGGGTGTTCTTAAATAAAATTCTGTTAGTCAAAGAAAATATTCTATAAAATGTTGCAGGGGGCATGGAGAGGAAAAAGTTGTGCTTCTGAGGAGTTTAAAAAGTATATCCTTATGCAGAAACTGGGACATAAAAAATTATATTACAGTTTTATTTGGTAAGAGAAATTTTGAATTTACAAACTTTTTTACATTTATACTGGCTAAACTGACCTGAATGTCATCATGTATGACCATTGCTATGGATAATAGTGCAGTGTGTGTTTATTTTTGTGTGTGCTTCTTAGAATTCCAGAAGGCTTTTGACTTACCAGAAAGGTTAGTGTATTCCAAACCATTAAACAGATTTTTGTATAAACAGTATGTAGTAGTCGGCTGATAAGACTTTATTTCCAATATTTTCATGTGCATGCTACTTACACTAGTAGAGCATCAGTGCTTCATTTGGACACACAATAGAACACTGTTCCTTGATTCCATAGTGTAAGGTAAAAGTTAACCGGTAAAAACAAAGAGCAGAAAATATTCCACAAAGCAATAATGATAAATCCATGTAATGGCAGCAAGGAAATTTGTGGAACAAGAAAACACTAGTGAGGCTGCGTGGTTGGCTACAGTTGGAATAGTGTCATTGGCAAAGATCTCGAGGATCTCATCACTTCATTCTGATGCTTTGCTCAGTGACAAGGGGTCACATGTAGGGTTTTATTCCCAATATATAATTATTTCTATTTCTGTTTTTAAAATTTGTAGACAGTTAGGTGTGGCATATGTATGCTTAGTTGTATTTGTGTGTGCGTGTGCACACACGTTTGTATTTTTATGTTTCTTACCAACCAGGTGATGTTTGCCTGTGCTGTGTTTGGCCATGGCTGCTGCTTTTGCTGGGTTCTGCCTTAGCTTTCCACGTGCCATCTTTTATCTTCAGAGGACTTCTCACGCTCTTTGTGAGGGAAAATACAAGCAAACGTTCTCCTTCTGCATTATTTTCCCTTTAGGAGTATGTTATGTTTTAGGAAGCTAGGTAATGAGATGGAGTATTCAATCTTAATTTTAAGGCATTTTTCTGTTACTTTAAGTAGTTCCTGTAACTAAACAAGATTCACATAGCTATTATGTGTAATAGGGAAATACAGCCTATTTAGAATGCTTTCCTTGATGTGAGTTAAAGTGAGCATAGAAGAGAAGGTGAATCTGGTGTTTCTGTTTGTGCAGTGGATAAATGTAGGTACAGTGTAGGTATTCCAAGCCTGGCATGTGGTTAACTCTCTCGTGTCCCTCAATGAATCAAATGGCTCGGTTGATAGCAGTGAATGGGCTGCTATCAGGAGTGTTCTTGTCATGAATTGTTAAAAGGTGGAGCGAGATGTGATACGGTGGAAGCTGCAGGCTTTGTATCAGGAGAGCTACTTTTAGAAAGGCTGAGTCAACAAACTCATAATTCGCAAGCGATCAAAGGACACACGTTTTTAACCTTGGTGTGTTTTTTCTTCCATCCTTTCACAGCTGTCCTCCAGACTGTTAATGTCTTGTTTTGCAGGCTGTTTAGTTTCTTCATTAAATCTCAAATGTGAACTACACAGTTCAAGTTAGCCAGGGAAAATGAGTGGCTATTAGTCTATGGATACATCAGGTTTGTCTGCAAATTCCCTTGGTTTTTCCATCACTCTTGTAGTTTGCAAATTGTCCTGATCTGTAGTTGTTTTTGCATAAGAGCAGAGAGCAGATATTCCAATCTTAGTAGGAAATTGAGACTCGGTGTCCACAAATCCCTATAAACAATGTTTAATTTAGTTAGGGATGGTCAGGCTGTTAGGGAGATGGTCTCAGCAAATGGTATCTTTGCAGTGAAAGAAAGGCTGGCTTGGATGGATTTAAGTTTACTTTCTATCCATCTATTCATAGAGCTTTGTGGTCTGGCTCACAGCCAGGGATGTTTCCTATTTCTAGTTCTGACTTCTACCTGGTTACTCTCCAGGCTGCATCCCCTGTTGCACTGTAATTCAACAGTGTGTGCTGGGCAACATCAAGAGCATTATTGATGCTTTCTTGCTGGTGGCCCTCTAGAGACTGAGCTTCAGGGAGCTTTCTGCTCTGGATCTGATTCTGTTCTCCCCTCCACCCAATAGAGTGATTGTGAATATTTTACAAAGGGTTTTTTGTGGATTGTAGTGGAATTCAAGCCTCTGAATCCAAAGCCTCAGAAAAATCTGCATCCTGTGCAATCTCACGGAAGTCAGTGCGCAGCAAATCATATTTTACAGTGTGTAGATGCTGAAGTGCAAAAGTCAGGGTAGCTACTTTGAGGCAGGCACAGCTGTATTAGAGTGGACACATTTTGGAGGGGAGGTAAGTTGTTTAAGAATTCTAATTAAATTGTTGATAATTTTTATTGAAGATTTTGTAAACATTTTAAAAATATGGAATATAACATTTAGAAATAACTTTATTATATTTTGCACACTGAACACATTCTATTTGGATGTCAAGGATGTCTAGCACATGTATTTTTTATTTAATGGATCATATGTTTGAGAACCAGAAAAAGAAGTTAATCGTGTTGACTAAAACCAAAAATGCAACAGGTTGATCTAACATGGTCCACAGTAAAGTAAAAATGTAAACCAGTAAGAAGCTACAGTAACAAATGATTATTTTTTTTAGAGATTTCAGTGCTCCAGAAGTTTTATAAAATTATTAGAATTGGTGCAGAAATCAGTTTTGAAATAAAACTCTTGTCCTAGCTCTCCGGAAGTTGTTATTTTGTAATTTCTATTATGATTCAATCTTTAATAGCTCCAATTAGCTTCTGTAATCCCTTCAAACAGGCAATAAAAACCCTAGAACTGTTCAACTTATTGAATGTGGTTTTTAGTGTTAAAACCGGATTACAATTAGTGTACAATTAGTGGTTCGTGGTTATAATTAGTGGCTGAGCAATATATTTTACAATGCTTATTTTCACCTTGCAATTCCTGAAATGCCTCTAATAACAGTAAATTGTAATTCGACATAAAGGACATTGTTGCTTTATGTTTGCAGAAAGTGGCAAAAAGAATGGTACAACCACTTCTGTATCTTAAGAGGAAAAAAGCTTAGCAAATTTATCAGAGTAAGAGCACACTGTGAACCATGAAGACAGCTGACCTCTTTTCTGAGCATATTTGTCTCTGATACAAATATATGATTTTTGGTTTTGTACAGATTGCAGAGTTTAACCTGAACTGGGTTTACATTATGTTAAGAAGCAGCTAAGTCAAGGAAAGACCTTGGTGATAAATTCCTCTTGCACTATGCTATTAGCTGCTAACTTTTAAAATATTCTTTGATCAGCATATATTATAGCCAGTTGTCATGGAAATGCAAGGAGTACCGCAGCCATAAAATGTATAAGGGCAGAGCATTATATGTGACCTGTGTGAATGGTGTTTCATATTGGTCAATAAACATTAGTTGAAGTGTCTGTGTGTGTTTCTTTTCCTTACCAATGGCAAATCAAGTCTGTATTTTGAAGGGAAATTACCTAAATAAATCCTGTATTGATGTTGTTCTTGTCTTGAGATATAATGTCCTCTACAACATACGAGTGTAGTAGTGGAGGCCATACCACTAGCCAAATTTCAAAGAATTTTGGAATGACCTTGCACATTCTAGCCTGCGTTGCATTAGACAATGTCTTTCTGGTACTCTGCTTTGTCTCTTCAAAGGAAGTAGGTGCATGTTCTGAATGGCAGGTAGATGTTATGGGAGTGATAGTGGTTTTGTCTTGCAACAAAATCATGGCACAGCTTTAAGCTGTTAATGATTTTTTATAAGTTTATCCTCATTAGCTCTATTACTAAGCCTTCATTTTTTTCTCCCCTCTTTTTCATCCCACTGTGTCCTTGCTGTTTGCCTCCCACTGATTTTTAGAGGAAATTTTAATTACCCCAGTGAAACAAAGCAGACAGAGATGACCTGATGTCTGGGTCTTTTCCTAAAGTGATTCCTGGCAAACATACTGAAATTCATTAATTAGTTCTGCTTGAGACTAGAAAGAACAGATCAGTATTCTTTTGTAGCAGGAGAATCTAATCTACGTTTCCATGTACAACTATACATCTAGTCATAAACCCGTGGAATAGGCCAAGTTAAATCCTCCCAGCCTTGGGTTTTTGAATATCTAAAATCAGCTCTAGTAAGAGCTCAGGATCTAGAGTCCAACACTGTTGTTGCAGATTAAGGGGAATCTGGCAAAACTCCTTGGGCTGCTGCCACGTGGATCTGCTGGTAGAATACAGTATGATAATATGTTGCATTTGGCTCATTACTCTCAAGAAATGCTGCCACAGACTTCGTGGGACACATATTTAGGAGTTGGAATGGTTATATATAGGGATGGTCTTGGGCTCACTGCTCTAGACAGAGCTGTTATTAGTGCTGTATATCCAAGATGGTTTGTGGTTTGTTTAGCCCTATAAAGCATTCATTTTATACTACTGAATAGAGAGAAATAGGTCAGACTTACCTGTGTTTTAAATTGCTCCACAAAAGTTGAATCTTTTTTGTTGTAACTTTTACACTACGGGTTTGGAGACTAATCCACCACTTCAGTCAGCTAGCACTTGGAAATTCTGCTTTCATGTAAGATCAGACCTAAAGAACCATTTATAATAGTGGACTAACTGGGACTGAGTAATCCAGCTAACTGTTGGATTTGTTGCTTGATTAAAATGTTCAGTGCTCCATGCGTTAGTCTTCTCCCAAATGTAATTGTTTCACTGCTCTTCCACGTTTGTCCCCAGGTAGGTCCATAGCAGGATGCCAGTGCTTTTGAGGACTAAACTGTAGAGAACTGATAGTCTGTAAATCTAATGGCGACGCTCTCAAACTCTGTAACGCTGGATGTGACTGTGAAATCTTTAAGCTTTGCATTTAGTGCATTTTTATTGCTTCTTGAATGACGTAATTCAATGAATGGACTTTGTTCTTATCTTTATTGCAGTCATTAGTCTAACCTTTGGTAACTTCTGCAGTCCAGATGAGTGATGGTGGTAGCTCTGACTTTAAGGAAGGGTTGTTTTTTTTTTTTTTGGAGTAGCAAAAAGATCATGTGTTAAATAGCACATTCCAATCCTGTTCTTCCATGGCAGGGTTTCCCTCCAGTTGGATGTGTGATTGCCTTGCCATGCAACATCTGCAGTGCCATGAGGTTCTCTGAAAGTTGGTCACATGTGGTCCCATGCTTTTGTGCAAGTCAGTCAACACACAACAATGTTGGTACCATTTCAGGTGTTCATATTATGTGTGTATGATTTTGAGCTCAGTCTTCTGTGCAATACCCAGTGGGCTTCTGACAAGAAGTCACTCACAGGGGGCATCTTTTATTGGCTGTGAAACATTTATACTTCAGTGGCATTTAAATAATAAATAAAGCTAGAAGCACATTTTAATCAAACGAAAAACTTTCTACCCACAGCTGAAATGAAGCAGGTCACCATCCCCCCCACTCTCAGGCAGACCTTACAGTGCTTCTGTCAATGCAGCAGACAAATATCCAAGGTATAATGAAAAATACTTGTCTATTTAAATGAAAAGAAAGCAAGAAAGAGAAGCTGAATGCTGTATGTGCACTTCTTAGGGCAGAGGTTGACATTCTGGTGGCTTTTCAGCTGCTCACCTCTTTGCAAAACTGAGGTACGTGCTGAGGCTTTGGCCTGCAGCAGAAAGTTTCCAGCTACTGAAAAAACAGGTTCTAGTTTGGGCTGGGCTAGACTAGACTGGACTGGACTGGATTTTATTTTCCTACTAAAAACACAAAATGAAAATACCCAAGTACAGATGAACACAACTATGAGCTGCCTGAAAGAGCAAAAGGCGTTTTTGTCTTCTGCTTTTCTGACTCTTTTAAAGTTTCTTATGCTAATTGTTTTAGAAGAGTATATTGCATTATTTGTGAGAAAAAACACTGAAGAACTTTGCTGCAACCTGTGCAAGTCACCTAAATGCATACAAGAAAGCTCATCTCTCATAAAGTACTCCTGGGGAATACTTGTTCTTCTCACCATCGTTAATTACAGCAGAGATCTGTGGATAAGGCTGTGCAAATAAACACAGCTGCGGAATGTGACATAGTAAACAACATGCTGAAACCTCTTGGCAGAGAGTTGTTTGCCAGAGAGCCCAAATGCAACACTTAGTCCGTGGAAAAGATGGCATTTAAAGTTTTGGTACTTTTGAATTTTTCAGAAGCAAATATTTATCCCTAAAACTGCTCAGTCTAGCCTTGTATTTACACATAAGGGGGCAGTGTGGTACTGTTAGCCAAGTGCCATGTAGGTGCACATTAGATTTCATTATTATATATTGCATCATGGTTTAAGAAATGGCTTTAGAACTCTGAGCACAATTAGAACTTTGTCACTGCCTGAGAGTGCTGCCGTGTTTGTCCTGGGGAGAACCAGGTTGGACTGTTTCCTGTCTTCTTTATAAACATTTTGATTTTAGAGAGTTCCCTGCGCTGTTTTGGCGTGCTCTCGTAATCCCTTCTTCCTAGGCATGTGAAGGAAGGGGAGACAGTTTTCCTAATGCTGGGATGAGGACATCATTTTACCTCCCCCACAGCAACACTCACCTGTTGGGAAGGAAGGTAATGTTCCCACTGGTGGTTTTGGAATATGATAACTTTCTCTCAGTTTTCATGGAAAGTTGCATCTTCATTATTTTGTACCAGCACAGTCTCCTACCTGCCAGTACAAGAGTGATGATTAAGTGGCTATAAGTCAGAACATATGGGGGTTCTTGGGCCATCTTATTCCTACAGGTTGATATTCAGGGTTAACAGGCCAGGATACCATGGCATTTAGGCTTTCTAGCACTTTTAGCATGAAGTCTTGAGTGCTGTAGTACAGGATGCTTATGGCATTTTATTTCTCACCTGAGCCTGGCTGGCTTTTAGCTTCATAGTGCACCTGACATGTGCTATGATAATCCAAAAACGTGTTATCTGTGTTGTCTATACTTTCTGCATGAATTTCTACTCCATAAAAAGCTTCTCCTTCAAAGGCTCATTACAACTCTCCTCTTTGTCACATATCCTTAGAGTGTAAAGTTGCAGACTACAAGAACACTGTATACTGTTTCATTATATCTTGCTCCATTACGATGCTCTGAGGTGCTCTGCAGACACAGGGCCTTTCTTATACAGTTTCTGTTCGTGTTTTTCTTTATCTGCTGCTTTGTCTTTGATGAAATACATGTTAAGCTGGTTTGTTCATGCAAGTCTGCCATGATCACTTCTAAAAGGCTGCTGTTAAACTGTACGTCAGAATACTGATAGTTTTCTACAAGTATAGCAGCATCGTTAGACTGAATGTGGCAGTTAAAGTAAAGGTGCTCTCAGGTACAGCCAATCTGCATCGCTGGTGAATTCAGAGAGAAATGACGTGGTATTTTGTGTGGAGTGGTGATGTGCTAAGGGTCGTGACTCAAAAGATAAAATGATGACAAGAAGTGCAATCCTTTTTATATGCATCTTTGTGAATGTCAGCATTTAATATTAAACTGTCTCAATATGCAATAGCTAACTGAAGAAGTTCTCACATGGTTTGTTACTATGGTACTTCTCACTAAAAACCCTTGCCCACTAAATTTTCCCCTTGCTGTCTACGAGAGTATGGTTTTTTCCTTAATTAAAATGGCTGATAAAATGATATCACAAGTTTTGAGAATTAAAATGGGTGTTCTGGCAAAATTATAGGTTCTAGCTAAAGCTATGAAGCTTTTTGGTTGCTGGCTCCTAAAGTTAATATCCTTCTTTTTTCTCCCTCCCCTCCATCCTAGCTGGTAAGTGTAGCTGCAAATATTTTGTTTTTGAATTAACTGACTGGCAGCTTGGTTAATGTGTAGACAGTGCTCTTGGTTATTTTATTTATCTATTTATTTATTTATTTATTTTAAAAGCACTCATTAAAAATCCACGGCATACTCCCAAACTTGAAGGAATGGATTTTTTGGCTCTTGTCTGCTTTGAATGAAATCCAAAACAAATGTTGTTTGATAATGGTTTACAGTTGCATTACACAGGTTGCTCCTTATGATAAATAATTAACACCCTTTGTGTTCTTGATTGCAGATTTTCAAAACCCTGCCTGATGCCACTTTCCCTGAGCCAATCTCTATGTCAGTATCTCCTCCAAATGCCCCACCAAGGCAGTCAAGAAGACAAGGACAACGTATTAAGAGGCCTCTGGCTGTTTACAATCTCTGTCTTGAGTTGGATGATGGTAAGATGTTAGTAATAATTTCCCTCTGCATCAGATGGGCTGCGTATCCTGTCTGCAGTAGGTGTTCTCATCTCATCTCATGTTTCATTTGTATACATGTGTGCATGCACATGCAGGCTTGTTTAATTGCTTTAGAACATGTCAAGAGGCAAGGAGAGCTACAGAGAAACCAGAGCAGGGAGTACTGTCCTGTGACATATGTTTAAAAGTAGGACGAACTGTCTTAAATATGCTTTTCTCCTCTAAAAAAAAAAAAGCAGCTCTCGTTTCTTTGGGGAAATCTCTTTGACCTCTGCTGAAGATTACACAGCCATAAGATAAATGGAGAGAGAACTAAAATTAAAGCAAATCTTTTATGAGAAGAGCTAATGCACTTTACAGTTAAATTCATCTGGATTAAAGGCTCAGGTCACCACTGCACTGGAGAATACCACTACTTCACTTGAATCTTTAATACCTTTCTGTAACTAGCAGTAAATACTTGTCAACTTGTCTTACTGTTGAGAAGCAATGGAAAGAAAAAGGTCTTGCTTTTGCATGGAGTCTGCAGTAGCAACATACAGTGAGGCAAAGGGTGTATAACATCTTATATATTCCGACTGTTGGCCAGAAACATAATCATTTTCCTGAAATTTCATTGCTTGGGGTTACGTACAGTACTGAGGAGACAAGTCAGGGCTCATTTTATGTTAGATTTTCTCCACCCTATTCCCTTTCTGTCTCCTAATGTTTTTAGTCAATTGTCTTTTCACATGAAGAACCATGGCATCAGGGTGCAAAGTCCGGTTACAGCAAGTGGAAATACACAGGAGGATTTTGAACTCATGCAGTATTATGAGATTCACTTGTGAACTGGCATTAAACTGGTGGTCAGCAGTGGTGGATTTCATGAGGAAAAAGCACTAACACCTACAACAGATGTTAAATGCAGGTTTTAGAAATAAACTCAGGGCTGTTTATAGTCTCAAAGCCAGTTTTACAAAGAGTCAGCAAGAAATTCAGCATTCCTGCCACTGGATTTAATTCACCAGAGAGATATGTAATCTCTGTGCCTTTCTTTTCTTGCATGAAATATGAAACTAAATGCATTGACTAGAAGATGTTTAAGGTGTAGCTACTTAGAAAAGCTTAAGCTGTGTTAATTTGAATAATATGCTACCAAGCGAAGAAAGCTCTTGAGCTATATCTGCAATAATAAATTTATCCTCATTTGAAAAACAAAACAAAATTGAAGCCACTCATAGAGCTGTTGGCATCTAATTTTGAATGTGAATCCCAGCAGGTCACAAGAAGTGCCACAACTTCTCCAATTCCATGCTGCAAGGTGTGCACTCAGGAGCTGTGACCTCCCAACACAGCCGTGACCCAATCACAGTAGCCAGAATGTATTTGATGGATATATTTATTGTAAGAGCCAAAAATACAGTGTTACCACTGAAAACTATTATAAACATTCCATTTCTCTCAAATTCAGTCCATATTCTTGTCTAATTCAGGCACCTTGACAAAGAAGAGCAGAGATTGTCAATGGCTGTAATAGTTACATATCATGCAGAACTTTGGGGCTTGTCTGGGAGTTCCAGTGGAGTGAATTACCGAATAACCTACTATGTCATTATACATGGGATAACTGTGATGAAGGTGAAATTTCAGTGGGATCTGATGATACTATTTCCCCTTGTAGCTGCAAAATAAAATACCCTCTGCAGTCTCTGAAGCTGCTGCTAAAGGTACCAGTGTTCTCAGTCTGTTGGTAGGCCCTGACTACACACTAATGCTCATTTTATTTGTGTTTAGCCACACATTTTAGCCACTGAGGTGGGCACTACTTGGGACAGCAGCTCTTTGGCACATGTGCCATCTCCATGTACCTTTAAGCCAGCTGCATCATTGCACAAGCTGAGGAACTACCCCAGTGGATACAGGGCCTGTAAATCCTCCAGGCTCATGGATTATCTAGTCACTGAAGAGAGCTCAGTGCCTCCAAATACACTCCGTGGCCTTTGGTTACTTTGTTCTTTGGAGAGGGGGGGAAGGAATAAAAGTGAGCCTGGGCTTCATTCCATATTTACCTAGTTACTTGGCTAACAAATGCATGTTTTATAACTGCTCTTTGGGAGATTTTATCCTGTGTGTGTTTTTAACAGGAAATTAAACATTAAACCCCTTCCCTCCCCCCCCTCTTTATTCACAATGGCATGAGTTAAGCACCAGGCACAAGCCAGTGTTTTGTATTTCCTGGATATGGCAAAATTATCATAATCTTGTTTTAAACAAGCAGCTGATACATATTTATGCATAAATGCATTTGTAGACAAATATATCTCTAAAGTTATTGTAATTATATATAAATGTTCTCTATGCCTTGAAACTAGAAGTATGTTGGAAACAAAATCTCTCTGTGCTGGAAAACTTCTTGAGTGTGTTTCTTTTAGGATTGTTATGCAAACCAGGAAATTGTTAGAAAAGCGGAAACAAGTCTTTAGCTATCAGCTGCTCCAGGGAGTTAACAGGCTTCAGAATCCACTGCTTGAATTGGAAATGCAGGGTTCAGGCCAGGTTTCTTTTTAAAAGCACGTTTGCAGTCGAGAAGCTTCTTGACTGTGCACAAAATATATGTAGCAACCACCCAGAAAGAGCTGTAAGAGACATAAATATTGATAGATGTAATAGCTGAAGAACACACACTGTGTTTGATAAAAATCTTTATTTTGCCTTCTAGTAATTAGCTGTACTGAATTCTGATAACACATAGATTTTCCTTCCTTGTACAAGGAAATTAGATGATTAAACCTATTTGCAAACAATTCAAGTATTATGTTTGCTACCATAAGGATCTTCATTTCCTGAAAGACCAAGTCACAGATGAGACTGTCTGTCTTTCCACTTCTTTCCTCTGTGGTAAGCCAGTTACTAAATTTTCACCCTGAAGTTTTTCGACATCTCAGCTTCTCAAGTAGAACTAAACCTAATGGGGAACTCTGAGCTACTTTCATATGCAGCCCAAATCTAAAGTTCTTGTTTCAGAAAAATGCAGATTTTTCTGAGATTTACATTAGGATCATTTCCAAAGTTTTCTGGCCTTCTACAATGAAGACATGGGATTTGGTTTTTGGTTTTGTAGGGCCTTTTTTTTTAGATTTTATTTCTGGGAATTGCTTTTTTCTTCCCCCCTCACTCTCTGAATGAATTTTAGAGTGAATTAAGTAGCAGTGCAGAAACTCCCATGGCTTACAGTCTCAGCTACATACAATGACTTTTCGTTCTCTCTCTGCCTCTCTATGCTGAGAGTGAAAAACTGTTAGCTTGAACAGGGAGTTGTTTATCCTGTTCTTCTAAAAATGTCATTGGGTCTTTATTTTCCATTTAGACAGTCAGTATATATCAAAAGAGAGCTCTGTTTATATTTCTTCTAGAGGGCAGAGTTAAAGTTTTGTTCCCTTAGAGTTTTATTTAAATTTACGTATACCTTTCTCATCTTGCAGCAAAATAATCAGGTTCGGGGTGTTTTGTTTGTTTCATTCAATTTTTTTCCATGCCAGAGACTTAGATATTATTAACCTATTTTGCAGGGCTGCTAGAGCAACATGGAGAGAAAAGCCCTGTGCAAGGTAGGCAGTATAATGCAATCCATCCAAGATGAACAGAGAATCAGTGCAATTTGCATAAATCACACCTGGGGTCAAAAAATGGGTCTTGGGTAGCAATTTGTCCAACTACACAGCAACTTGTTTTCTAAACAAACCAAAACATACAGCTTAAGGCACAGTGCTTGCTGATGCCATATTCTATTGCAATACCCTTTAGGTGTCAGAATTTCTCCCTGGCATGGACATAAGCACAGCACATTAGTATCATGTGGGTGGCTGCATTGATCTCTTTTTAAGGCATTCATGTCCTATCCCCCCACTCTGGAACTCATATGGGGTGTTTGTGATAGCTTTCTGCTGCTGCTATAAAATAAGTGCTATATTTATAGTGACTTAGAAAACAGACTCTTGTGTAGAATTCTGAAAGAAATAAAAATTAGAACTGCTACTTAACCCTTTAAAACTTTGTGCTAACTTGTATTACCGTTTGAAGTATTTAGGGTAGCATAAGTATGAATGGAATGTTAGTGTTGAATAGGAGTAGCTGGTTTTGATTTTTTTGTGGGAATTGGAGTGAGATGGCATCTTAATTTGGGGGATAGATTAATTTGCATGAACTGCTGCGGCTTTCAATTTAATTACTTCATCAGAGTGAAATGTGATACATATAATGGCTTCCATGCAATAGTCCTTCTCACTCCTTCTCTCATCACATCCTGCCCCAAACACGTAAGTAAAAAATCATAAAGCCCATTTGAAATTACTGAATATAAACCTGGGATGTTAGAAGAAGCCTTGGGTTTATAACGGGACTGGTCTTCAGGGCTGGAACAGCCCAGAGCTGCAAGGTTGCAGGTGTGAAACCTGGCCTTGAACTCTTTCTATTTCTGAATCTGCTGCTTGGAAGTGTTTTCTGTAACCTGGCACGTAGTAGGGGAAATGGAAAGGAAAGCAGCTACATAGGCATATCAAAAAGCCATAAGGACTTGCAAGGCTTGCTTACAAAGCTATTGTTAACAGCTGAGCCGAACACAGCTATGCTGTCACAAAACAAGAGCACCAATGTTAGTCGTGAGGGGGAGATCAGGATGACTGCTGTTTACCATGTACAGTTTAAGACAGTTTGTGTTTCATCTTGCTGCAAGAGCAGTTCCTGCGATTCTCTCTGATCTCTTAACAGCTTCTTCCACCTGATGGCTCAGAGTAGGATGAGTGCTGTACAAATTTGAAAGTGCTTTTGAGCCTCTGCCAGTAAAGGTGAAGCTTTTATTATGTAATAGTGGGTATCTAGAAGGGCCTACTTTCCTATCAGATAATTGACTTTTGCTTGGAAAGTTTTAGGTCCATAGAAGGTACTTATTTTCTTGAAGCTATGAAATAATTTTGGTCCATACTTAGTATACACAATATGCATTGTCTGGCCATTGCTATCCCTGTGAGTCATCTACCTGCTACAGCCTACTTGCTGCACAGTTATCAAAAATCAAATTTAAGTGTCACGATGTAGCAAACATCTCCTAAATTTGACATGTTTCAGAATGAGGTGTGTCAGATCTTCATGGTTGGTGTGAGAGTTGCCTTACTATCATTGCCAGTGCTTGTCTGCTTTCAGTGTATGAAATCTAGAGGCTGTAGAAATGTTCAAAGTAAACACATCCATGTGTTCACACACATGCAAACAACAGGAGTCAGAGGGGCAGGGAAAGGGAACTTAAATGGATTTAAAACTAAAATCTGAATTTAAAGGAGGAATGAGGAGTTCAGGAGAAAGGGTCAATCTTTCCTTGAGGCCAGACATTATTAAAAATCTCTGATCTCCTGTAATAATCCTTCATCTCTTTTAGTTCTCTACCTTCTGCACGCAGACATGCAGGGGCACATAATACTGTAAGAAGGCCAATTTGGCATGCTAAAAGGCATTAATCCCAGGCATGGAAGTCACTGACGTATCTTTGCTACATGCCAGCTGTGCCCTGGCCAACCTCTGTTGGTTAAAGAAAATTCTCTCACCCAGCACACAGGAGCATAAGTAAAACCAAGACTTGTAGCTGTTCAGCTCTCCAGTCACTTTCCTATGGATGAGAGTGTGCATTTCACTGAATTAGGTGTTTCCTCACATGGGGTGCTCTTGCTCCCCTTTGCTGGTGACATGAATAGCAGAGAAGATCTTTCAGGGGGGAGCTGATGAACTTCCTGTAAGGCTGACATGCAATTTGAAAATATTCCTCTTCCTGTTTTGTTCCCCTCCATCAGTGTTTTTCATTCGGTCAGAAAAAATTTTATTCCTGTTCTCCCATGTCCTTCTGGAAGACTTTGTCTTATTTTTTCTTCCTTTTCTCTCTTATTTTCTGTTTTCTTCTTTCCAAAGTTGCACTTGGTGCAAGGTCAATCAGGTTACTGTCACTTCTTTCCTTCTCAGCTGTCCCTGTGACTTGCTGAACCAACAGGTGTACCTAGGGGAGATCACGGAGAAGGAACGGTAGTTAGACTGGCTTGGCTGGGATTGCAGTCTCATCTAAGGCTACGTGACTGGGGCCGAGTGAATTAGTCTCAGACACCTCATGGGTAGTGGTAGAAGAATCCAGGCATGGAAGAAAATATTGACTTAACTACATTGAAGTAGCAAAATCTGTCTTCTGAATTTCTGCCTTTTAAATGACCAGCTGGGAAATCAGGAGGTTTCTTAACAAACATGTCACCTGAGTGTTCAGTTGAAATGAGCTGGCAAAGTTTCCTTAAGGGCTGCTTAGCTTGTTTTCAGCTGGTTTTGTTTTTTTTTCAATAAGCCCTAGGTATCCCACTTGATCCGTTTCTCTGTTGAAGTCACTGGTATGGCAGAAGCAGAGAGGTGAACAAAATGAGGAAAGAGGCACAAGCAGGTGTCAGCAGCATATTGAAAATGTTTCAGAGTGGCTTTCTTATGAGAGACCCATCACATAAACAGTGGGGTAGCAGTTAGTCTTTGTCATTATTCAAGTACCACCATGGGTTTTGGAATTATTGGTAAGAAACGTCTCCTTTTAATAAGTCATAGGAAGTAATTGCCAGTGAAGCAAGCAAAATAGCAAGAGAAGAGGAGAAAACAGCATGATTTTATCTCTGTTTGACAGCTCAGGGAGTTTTTGAACATCTAAGCTTTTGGGGGTGGAAGGACCCTTACAGACACATTTTCCAGCTGATTGCTGGTTGAATTGCCTGCAAAACAAGACAAGGAAACATGGAAGAATATTTTCCTTGACTTGGGAGTCTTTGATGCCATATAAGAAGTGCTGCTGAATTAGTGAACTCTTAGCCCTGATGATTGTGCCCCTTTTTGATCTGCTCTGTTTTTTCACAGTTCTCATTGTCATTGATTAGACTAGAACTGTTCTATTGGCGTGTTTCAATACATAGGTTAATGTTGGCTGGACTGATGGAAACCCAGAACTCTCAGTGCTACCAAAAAACTGTGAAAGCTGTGGGACAGTCTATTGACTGTATGTCAGAGTTTTCAGGAAGTGGCTTCAGTTCATCATTGCGTGTTTCAGCCATGAAATTTTGTGGCATCTGGTCAGCCTGGTAAGGCTAGAAGTCATGTGTGGTTTCCTGTCAAGCAAGCTCTGGTAAAAAATGAGTAATCCTGGAGTTTAGATACTGCTCTCGTTATCGTGGTGTAACATAAATCAAAAGAGGAACCCCTCTGCATGCTTGTATCTGATTTCTGTTGTTCTGTGTTTCAACATTTAATTATGTGATATAAATTAACACCCCAACGTTCTATTCATGCCTCTGTCTTGAACTGGTTTTTCACAGCTTGAGGAATAAATTGGAATTCTTTACCCATTTTAGTTTTTAGCTTGCTCAGCAAAAGGCTGTGTGTCTTTGGGATTCTACTGACGTAAAGTAATCCAGGCAGTATTTCTCTTGAATTTTGAGAGATGACCTACAGTAATGGAGGTATTTATTGAAATAATTGCTTAATTTTCACAGGTTAATTGCTTAATAATACAGGGTCAGTGTATATCTGGAAAGATGCTTGTTTAAAATTGAACTTTGCATTTTAGAAATAAACAAAAAATTATCAAAAAGAAGGAAGGCAGGGCATGGCCATGGTCCCCAGAGCCCTCTTGCCCCTAGGTAACTTGCAGATTAGCACATTTCTTTCCCTTTCCCTGAGCTCCAGCTCAAACATCCACCTTTCTGGATACACTTCTTGAGTTGCGTCAGCCAGTCTTGAGGCAAATTCTGTCTAGTGCAGCTTCCTCCTTTTTCTGACGTATCTGAATCATTCCGGAGCTGGGAAAAACAACCTTTGTACAGGAAAACTACTTTGTACCTAAGATACACATGCTGGAACACGCACAAATTTGAGAAATATATCAAAGTTGGTCTTTATCTAGGAAAAACCGTAGTCAACTCTAATAATTGTGGCAATTATTTTGTCTGAGAGAAAAAAAATAGCTGGCGTAGAGATCTAGTTCTTACAGTGTGTTTTCTTCAAGATAGCATGAAACTGCTGGGTATGGGGGCTGTCTGCTGTCCATTTGCTCCATGAAAGCCATGTTGACTGCAGGCTGTAAAGGCTGGGATGTCGAGATTTATGTAAGAACTGACTGCATCCTAAGGCAGTGCTGCAGTGTACACACTGAGGATAGTAATGGGTACTTTTTGATAAGCCAGTGCACTGATACAAATCTGGTTTTCTGAGCATTTACAAGGTTCTGACCTCCAAAATACCCATTATTCGGGAGCAGTGAAGTAACTCTAGTGTGTAGTTCTAGCATTCTTTATGATTATTTTTTAATGAAATAATAGGTTACTATTAGTTTGCAGTCGGGCTTTCACCTTGATTTGGAAATGTGTTTAAATAGCACAGTTTCTGTGGCCTGGAGGTGAGTAATAAACAATTGGTGAGTTTCAGTGCTGTGTTAAATGAAAGTATACAGTTTATTAATTCACTCAGGAACAGATAACTTGGCTTCATTAATTCAGAAAACTTAAAAAATTTGAAGGAGTAGAAGAATGTCTGAGTTCACCTGGTGTTGGGTGTGATTCCCACAGGATGCGTTGTACTGTAAGTAGTGAACAAAGGGCACAGCCCTGCCTCTAGAAAAGGCTGTTCTTGACTGCAGAGTCCTCTAATCACACTGACTGTCACAAAAAGCTTTCTCCAGTGGAGTTACTTCTAGCTCTCCAGGAATGGCTGAATCTTTTCCAGAGTACTTGGTAACGTTATTTCATGGGATCGTTTCAAGATTCATTAACTGTGTGAGGCAACTTATCTTTGGTTATGTTTTTCGTGCCTGTTTTCTGTGGATGCTGAAGCTCTAGCATGTGGAACTAAGTTGTTTCTTGATAGAGGATATTTATGATGCTTTGTATTCCTAATCTATGAGATTTCTATTAGAAGGAAAACAGACTACATACCCACAAATTAACATAAAAGCAAAGCTCCTTTCTACTTTGTTAAACTTCTGTATTATTGTGGAAAGTTAGCTATTTCTGGTGAAGGAGTGTTTGTTATCACCGGGCTGGATGCAGCTGTGATGCTGATGGGGGACGATGGGTGGCTGCACAGCAGTGCAGCTGCTGCTTCCCCAGCTTGTGATGGAGAAAATGTCAGACTTGAAGGTGGTAATAGGAATTTTGAAGCATCTTTGCTCAGTGATTCTCTCCATCATGCCTTGTTTGACTGTGTCAAAGTGGAATTAGACATGTGTTTTTATCCTCTAACAATTTGTGTATGCCATGACCACCTCACACCTGTATGACACTTCTGCCTATTCTGTGAATCTCAACAGAAACAGTCATATTTTCCTCATTTACTAAAAACATTCATTTTCATAAACTGTTTTTATTCTTTGGCTACCCTTAAACTATAGGTGTTGGTTGTAATGTTGACATTGAAGATTAGTCTTGCTTTTAACATGACAGCATGTAATTCATTAGTTTACTTAAGCTGGAGTTGGAAGGCAACTCTGTCACTTAAGCAACTAACTATTGCTGTTAGCTCTCTGCTTTTCATAGCTCTTATTACAAATGTTTTTTCTTATTTAGAATTCTCAGAGTAAAGTAAGGATCTGATTATTGACACTGCCAAAGTATTTCAGGGGTTTTTTTTCTTTTCTTTTTCAACTTTGGATGCCAACAAAAAATATTCTTAGACCAGCCAGATGGAAAAAGGAGAAAAAAAGGCAACGGGGAGGCATGTCATGCTCAGTTAGGTAGAAGCTGAGTTCACGTTTTTGGTAGGGAGGATCTGAGGTTCATCCAGACAAAAGGGAGAAGGAATTGAGGGTTATATAAATGCTAGAGAAAAGCTGCTGAGGTCTTAGTCTATACAGCTACTTACTTTGTGAGGATTTGTCATTATGAGAAAGGGTGCCAGAAGGCAGGGAGGGGGGAAAGCAAGAAAGGTATTTGAAAGAAACTGAATGGTAAGTATTGCCAGCTAGACACACCAATAAATTGTTAGGATTAGCCTAAACTATCTAATTTTCTAGATAGGGCTGGTCTGAACTAGGAACAGCCATAAAGGCAAAGCACAGGTATCTGTTGCAGAGGCTCAGTGAAAGCTCAGAGGCTTTGGATGAGTGTTGTGATTAGCTCAGTGAAACAAGAAGATAATTTATGTGACAGTTTAAAAGGATCCGAGCAGTCAAAAAATTTAAATAGTACGCAAAAGGTGGTGAGAATGTGAAACAAGTTTTAACTCTCTTGAGAGTAAAATTGGATCTTACACCTATTTGCGTAGGATGGGGAGATGAATCCTAGAAGCAGCTTGATGGCAACTCTAGAAAGATGGCCAAGCTGAAGGCACTCAGAGCCTTCCCACAAACACGAAGAAGAAAAGGTGAAGAGCTGATGGCTGGAGTGTTGACAAAAAGTTGTGAGATGTCATACAGATTTACTGCTTTTACACCAAGAACCCTCATGTCCTTCATCTGTTCTGGCACTCTTTGGCACCCAAAGATGAGTGTAACAGGAGAGAAAAAGCATTGACATTTTTAGAAGGAGAAAATGAAGGCACCAAGAATACGAAACTGTATGCTCGAAGAATAATATAAATGAGCTTTAAGGGAAATCACATCTTGCCTGTTTTATAATGTAAGATCTCATCAGAATTCAAGTGGTTAGAAAAGAATAGGAAGTTTCTGGAGCTCCTCTTCGAAAGGACCTGTCAGTCCAATGTGGCATTCAGCCTTTTCATAGAAGTGGGAAACCTGACAATGCTGCTCACTGGAGAACAATGTTGGAGGCAAAGAGGAGTCAGAGGAGAGAAACAGTAAAAAATATTAGACTACCAATATTAGGAGCCCCTGAATTCTGAGGTAAGATGAAATCCATAATGCTGATTCAATTCCAGCAACGTCCTTAAGATGCACTTTAACAAACAAACCATGTCAAAACTTAAAAGGCTTCTTAATCTCCAGCAGTGTAGAATCTTTACTGGCTCCACAAAGAGCAATGAAGGAAGAGTGCAAGGGTATAAAAAGAAGAAATAGCTAGCAGTCAGTGTGTATTACAAGTTTTGAAGAAGTGTTTAAAGGAATTTAGTCATGATAATCAATGTGGTATTTGGGACCAGAAGGATCAAGCAGAAACGTTCACAGGTCTGTTCACAGGCCTGCTGTTGGGTGAATATTCTGGATAATGCGAAGCCGCCCAACTTGTCCTAGAAAAGCTCTCTGGTTGTGGGACTGTATGGCTTGGCAGTGTTAATTTTGAAAACATCTTGTAGTGTGCTGAAGAAGTTGGAAGAAACTGGAGGAATGCTAATGGAGTAGCAGTATTTAGAAAGTTAAATACAAATCCTTGATGATATATTTACACACACGACAAAGTTAGAAGGAATTGCAAATAACGACAAAGGCAGACAAGGAGGAGTTGTGTTGATGTGTTAAGGTGCACTCATTCAAATAAAACAAACGTGGTTGTATGGAGAAATAAATTTACAGATTTTAGAGGGAAGATGCAGCCCATAGCTGCACATCCTTAGAAACGGGGACTATGCTAAGCCTGTTGGTCACAGTGAGCAATCAGCTCATCTTATTATTAATTTAAAGCCACGGCAGAAAAAAGTGCCAGCCTTGGAAGTACAAATAGGATTGATGAGTAGGAGTAAGTGGTGGAATTAACGCTTAATGTGGTTCTCATGGGACCACAGCAAAAAAATCAGAGACTCATATCTGATGTGCGCTCTTCAGAAAGAATACTGGGAAATTGGACCAGGTTTATAGAACAGGTGCATGATTCTGATTCCATAGCTGCAAAATCCCTTACAGTAAGAGGTTCAGTCTTAAACATAGAAAGGAGATTGTTTAAATACCTTCACACAACACAAAAGCTGGATATGAGAGATGCTGTAATAATTACCAATGCATATTGCATTGGTCGTGCCTAAAAATAAAGCCTAACAAAGTGAAGGTAATTAATTGGCAAGTGTATTAATTAGCAGCCAATTGATTCTCCATTCCTTTTATCATCTACTGATACCTTCAGACAATGACTCTTTGGAAGATGCAGTTTGGCCCAGCATGAGATGGGCATTAATCAAAAGCAGATTATTAAGCTTAATAAAGAGATAATGAGACACAATTCTGTGGCTTCTGCCATGTACATGTGTTACTATAATTTCTGAAGTTAGCAGGACTTTTGGCACCAACATACAGGGTGAAATCTTTGTACTGTTGAAGTCATAGCAATGCCCCTGTATTTTGAAGACTTAGGTTTTGAGCATATATTGGTTTCCATCATGAAAATGGGCTAGATGGTCATTAGTCATCTGCTTTTGAAGTTACACAGAACTGCCTCTTCGTGAATAAAAATATTGATTTGCTTTACAAAAAGAGATAATTGAAGAAATCAGAAAGGTAAAGTGTCTTCGTACATGTTTTTAGAGGGTGTTTAGAATTTAGCAGGTGTTTTCCTGTTTAAAAACCTTATTTGTTTTTCGTGTTGTAAACCCAATCTTAGTCTTGAGAGTGCAGTGCAGTACAGACTGTGAGAAAACACTGGCTCAGGAAGGAAGAAGTAAAATTAGAGGAAAGATTTAACACACAGTGTAATTAATGATAATGTCAAATGTAGTTGCCTGTACACTACAGACTCCAGTGTTACTCTGCTGTGCCTGACTGAAGTTTTTAGTACTTTTTCACTTCTTCTTTGTGTTCTCAGAAATAATTCAACAGAAAATCATCTTAAAGAACAGATTAATATTCCTTTCTATTGTGTTTTAGTAATGCTAAGTGAATGGTTGTGGCAGATGTGGCTTTCTAGTACGGTGCATGTAGTTTGATAATCTGGGTTGTCTTAGTACTACTACTTTGAAAAGAAATTATGATGAATTGAAAGGACTTAAGTCTAGTTTTAAGGAATTTATGAAGTAAGGTTGCAGTATCACTATCTGATCTCTCAGTTGTTTATCACTGTGACACATACATCTACAGATGAGATGTAATTGATTAGATGTTACCTGGCACTCCTACGATTTTCATGTCACGTCGTGTAACCGTGAGCGGCAGCGTCGTGTCCTGAGTGCGGTGGGGAGGTGTGAGCTGAGCAGGATTGGGCCACGGTGAGAGTGACTCACTTTCCCAGGTTAACATTCTCCTCCTCAGAGCTTATCACACTTTGTTACTCTGGGCTAATTTAGATCCTTAAATTAGCAGCTGCTTAGGGAGAAATTTCCAGATGATCACTTTTATCATTTCGCTGTTTTCAGTTGTATGTCATTTTACTCTCTAGGGAAGATATTCTCTGAGAGCTGCTGGGAGGGGCTGAGTTCGAATGGCTGGGGAAGCAGGCAGGTGCTTTGCTAGCTTTCTGCTTTTGAAGCAGAAGGAATTGAGCTGGTTGAGGCAGTAATAAAGTTGTGAGAAGGATTTTTATTCAGTGAGGGTGGCTTTTTATTGTCCGTGTTTTTTTGTTGTTGCACTTTTAGTTAATTAGGAAAAAAATTAATAAATTAATCATTGCAACAGTACTGCTTACCTCGATGGAATAGAATTAAGCTCAATTTTTCATTGAGCAGATGCTAATTGATTTAGAATTGGAAAGTAATGTTGTACAGGGCTTTTTCTTGCATATTACTGTACATAGGAGATACAGCTTGTCAAGCAAGCACAGTACTTTAACAGCTTTTGATCATACTGTTGTGATGCTGTGCTAGGACTTGGTTGTTCATTTTTTCCCCCAAAGCTTTTGTCCCTAAAAGAGCAGAACTCTTTTATGAAGACTGTGGGGTCAGTGGTATCTAATCCCGTCTAGACTTCTGTCATGCTGTTATTTGGCAGGCCTGTGGGTCGTGTTCACAAGTGCTAGTTGGGAGTAGGATGGACCGAGGAAAGGATGCAGGGAACCTTGTAAAGTGTGTCTGGAAATGACCCTTATTAGTGTTAAATATTAATATTCTGAAAACAGCCACAGGCCTCATTTGAGACTTCTGGCTTATCTGTGCTGGATCTGTACTCATTTTGTACACCTCCTTTAGAATTTATAAAATGCACAGCTGATGTTTAAATAAAAATTTGGAAGGTGGGTGAAGGTTAGCTTTTCAGTGGACAACGTGCTGTTTTGCTAGATGTGTCAGCATGGTTTGCAGTGAGTGCTGCACCACCCTGGTAACTTTATCTTACTGTCCTTGGGATAGGAGTGGTGATCCTTTAATGTTTTCTTAATCAATCGTATCTGAATGGTGATATGCTAAGAGTAGCCTATGAAAACAAATTGATCAAAATACAATGAGTTCTCTAGAAAGTAACACCATTAACAAGGCATAACATTCTTGGTATTGTGTTTGTTAAGAAATCTCCTGCTTATTCTGACCTTTCTAAATGTCACTGTTTCATGTTTGGTAAGATTGTGCTTGTGGTACTTGAGAGCAATCCTCAAATGTGTTTTAAATCATCTTTAGAGGCTGTGTTTTTAGAGAGACATGCAAAATGTGTATAAGCCTAAACTATTTTCTTATCTGAAGTGATGCCTTTGTCTAAAAATACCCCTCCAAAATTTAGCATTTCATTCACAGAAAACACATGCTGAAAAGAGCACTGGGAGTACATTGTGTTGTGAAGATAACCTGGTGAAAAAAAGGAAAGGAATTGTGCAGTGATACCTTTTGGGGAAATACTGGGACAGTGCTTGTCTTCCAAAATATCTGGTGAAGAAGGGACAGTAAGGTTTTCAGGACTTTATCACCAAAGCAGATTCTTTGGCTCACGAGTAGATTCTTTGAGTATCATTCTGACTTGTGCTCTCTTTTTTAGCTGACAGTCACAGCTCTCCCAGAGAAGATACCCCAACTGGGAGCATGGATTCCCTTTCTTCCCAGTCTCCAACACCTGCCTTCTCTAGTAGCCCTCCTGGGCTCTTGGATGGAAACCACCTCATCATGGACAGCGGAGACCTTGCAGGCTGGACAACAAGTCTGTAAGTAACCTGAATATTAAGTAATGATTTTTCCACTAGTGTGATTGCACACGTGAAACACATTTTCCTTTTCAGTTTGGTGACAAGTGAGTGAATATTAGAAATTGCATATAATTGTGTTTATTTTCTTCTGCTACAAAAAGATAATGTGTTTATGTGTTGGGCTGGAGCTTAGATTCTACTTGAATGCTTGTGGGAAAGAAGTGTTATTTTCCTACTGAAACCTAGTTCATTTGCCTGTAAACTGTTATGAGATTTTAAATGGTTTTTATTTAAGTAATGAATATATAAGTTATTCTGTATATGATGCATTACCCTAGTTTTATTTCAAGACAGCATTAAGCTACAGTTAGATGCCATGCTGTTAAGATTGAGGCCCAAATTTTGGGTTTGGACTAAAACTGTAATGAGTGTGTGTTCAGATGCTGTTGTCTAAGAACATTATCTTTGTTAATCTCTTCTTAACAAATTAAATACCTGTTTTCCAATTAAAGTACAGTCTGTTACTTTCAGTAAATTCTGTAGATGTTCAGGTTTTGAGCATGACTTCAATTTGGCAAAAGTTGACATTGAATTGTTAGTCCTATCTCTGCAATACAAATTCAGGTTTGATACATAAAAATCCGAGCTTTACTTGCTTTTAAATCAGAGTTGAACCTGAATTGAATTCTCTGGTTTGCTATTCATATGAACTTTAACCAATATCAAGACAGTTTTCCAGCCTTCAGTGCCAAGAAGAGTGGAAGGAGCAGGTCTGCAGAAAAGATCTGTTACAAATATTTTCCATAATGGCATTCTGAATAGCCTACTCTGTTGATGAAGGAAGTTTGTAAAATATATGTGTAGATGAGAATATATAGGTAGTCATACATCAGGTTTATATTTCTAAATGCACACACAAATAATTAACTGCCGATTAGAGTACTTATTAACTAGAACAATTCTTTTCTCGTATGTATTGAAAGGTTTCCAGATTTATAGCTATTTTACATAAATATTGTTTCTTCAGTAGAGGTTTGAAGTTACTCTTTGCTTGTCCTCTGTACTATCCTCTAGAAGTGGGTAGAATTAGCAATAACTTGTATTTGACAGAGAGAGGTACATGTGTGGAAAAGATGCTGTAGCTGATATAAAACTGGACTGCTGGAGAAAACAAGCATAGCTGATTAGGGAACACAGGGTTAGCAGAACACTGCTATTGTCACTTCAGAGAATACAAGGAGTGTTGGTTTTATCCAGAGTTTGGGAAGTCCAAGTGTTTGAAGGAATGTTGCTTTTTCTTTTCTTGTTTTTTTGCATTTGTTAATTCTCATAAAAAATTACACTGTACGGCTGTTTTGGAAATTTTCTTGATGTCTTGAGGTTTTCTGCTCAGTGGGAAACAGTACTTAGAGTTCTGTTTGGAAGGAAAAAAATGTGCATGGTATGTGCATTTAGATTATTTGTCAAAGGTAGTTTCTTCCATTCGCTTGTCTGTGAAGTTTGCTTAGGAATTACCTCTGTAACAAGCCTGGACAGTGACAGAGAGTCGTCTGTGAATGTTACATTCTTTCTTTCCTCTACTTTCTCACCCCAAATTGGCTTCCCTTCCCTTCTAGAGGGCCTTGCCTTAACAAATAGAAGCTAAACCACAACCCGGAACAGCCCCAGTGTATTGATGGCAGAGAAGCAGAGAATGTACCTGCAGTACTTCAGCAGTCATTGTACATTGTGGTGTCCCGTGGGCAGGGAAAGGCCAGGGTTGACTTGCCCTTGTGTAGCTCTGGTAGCTCTCACAGCTCCAGGAAATGTAGTATTGACTGTTGAACTCTGCTTTGGTCATGGGCTATTCTCACAAATTGGACAATCCCAGAGTTAGGTGGAGAATAATCCTTTCTGTTTGTGAACGATTTCAAAATTTTTGTATTTTGTGCCAAATTGGAAAAAAATCAATTCCTACACTCTCAATATCCTCTCTAAAATGGTATTGGAGGTCTTCACTGAGTAAATGCCATACTGAGTCTAGGGGAAATGGGAATAGACAAGAGGATCCGGTTTCTCAAGTTTCTGCTGATGTTTATAACACATGGGTGTTACTTGTAAGAGATTGATCGCTATGGAGTTATGTAGTCCACAAGGTGGTGGTGGCTTCTTTGTGGTAGAAGAGTTTCTTGCATTGTTTCCTGGGGGAGGGATGTTGGCTTGTGGGTCAAGGTGTGTCAGATATTGCAAGGCTGGTTTATACCCGTAGTTTGCTTTGAGCAAGTGTACGTGATGGATAGCAAGAATACTTTTTGTGGTATTTGTTTTCAAGAAAGAAAAGCGTTGCTTTTTTCTGGAATGATAGCTGTTGTCACCATGATGTTTCTTGGCAGAGTTTTTTGTGATGTGTGCCCTTTCCATGTCCCACCTTTAAAAACACAAGGAGCTACAGCTTCCAGCATGGTAAGATGACCATAAAATGAAGGCAAATACAGCCTCACCTCCTGACTGGCACTAGGAGGGGGACCGTGTGGCCAGAGTGGCAAAAGAAGCTCAGAGGGCAAGGGCTATACCAGCAGTCTGAAACATCCCACAAAACCCTGACTGCTCAATTGTCATATCAGGATTTAAAGATGTGCTATGCATACGGTGTAACTCGAAGGTGATGTTTCACATATGTGTCATTTTGAAGCCCCGTTAAGCTGTTGGTTTTCATGTCTCTAAGTGTGTGTCTGCCTGATGCTAGATTTTCTTTGAAAGATCTGTGTGGATCAGACATATGTCCTGTGTTGTCATGTACTGCTGTAGGGGTGAGTAGGGAGTTGGTTGATGGTTGGCTCTCACTGCCCAAGGCAGGGGTGGTGACCCAAGTTTGCTGCTTTAAGACTATCTTGCACCCTCAACTTCTTTTAACCTTTTTACTGAAGTTATTTTTAACCTCACACTTCCATCTAGAGCCAAATACTAAAAATAAATATGCTTTATTTTTGCATACACTCTATGGTAGAACATAGCTTTTCTACCTCTGTCAATCACAAAGTTACAGAGTAGTTTTTCTCAACGCAGGATTCAAACTCCACATAGCCTAGCATGGGCAAATTGCATTTCTACTTGATGGAGCACGGAGTCATAAACATGTACTGTTTGAAAAACCTTTCAATCCAAGAATGCTTAGCACAATGATCTCAGACATAAACTGATAATCATGCTTGTGAGCTACACAGAGTATTGCTCCCTTGTAGGGCTCTCCACTAGCGTGGGCTTTTTTTCCCTTTAAGGCAGAGCAGCAATGACAATCTCAGTTTAATGTTAACCAAAGCACTGGCATTCTTTTTCTTCTCTGATGCAGGTGTCCATGTACACTGTCCTACTCAGCTTCTGGTTTTTCTATTGCATTTACCCAGAAAGTAGATAAATCTGACGTATCTTTTCTTCAAGAGGCTTAATAGCTTTTTGCTGGAGAATGTGACCCTGACATTACTTTCTGCACTGAAAAATACTCACCTTAATCACTAAGATTGTTATTGCTATGATGTACAAAACTGAGCGTTTTAATAATTCAAAATATGTGGTTTCCAAAGAGCAGTTCAGGATTTCAGATAGTAAGAAGCTGAATAGCCTTTTGTAAGCTAGTCCCCAAACTGTTGTGATAATAGGTTTGGAGATATGTATTAGAAAGGGTTATGGATAGTTCTTAAACTGCATTTGAACTGTGGAGCAATAGTCAATCTTCCCTTTTACATGCAATTGAAAGTCATTGATACATAATTTGACTTTCACCTTATTATATTATGGCTTTGCACATGCAAAAGGTAACAGTGATAGCTAATTAGGTGTACACGTTGGTGTCTAATAAATATATCCAAGCAGGTAAAGATGCAGTATAAGTTAGAGTCTGTAAAAGACAACTTTTTTTTCAATAAAGTCCTCTTTTAGGTGGTAGTGCAAATGATGTCAGACATGGAGTGACATAACAAAATTAAAAAAGGGCAAGGGAAACCTTTCAGCAGCTGTTGTGGTTTGAGTGTAGAATTTACTTAGAGAACCATTTGTTGATGTGAGGTCAGTCTCATTTAGCCTTTCCCAGAGTGCTGGCTATAATGGCAGCTCCCCTCTGAAGGATTGGTGCAGGTTTCCCTTAGTGCAATGACTGTTTGGTCAGAAAGTGGATTACAAGTGGTGTCCTAAAATACTGTGAGGTGCCTTAGGTCTGTTTTCACTTGACCCCAGAATGAACCAAAAAAGCTGAACACTTGGTATTCCCCAGACTTGGTATGTGTTGTAATCAATCTTTCTGTGGACCTGTTTCTGATAAGGAAAGATTTGTTACTGTAACTGGCCCCTTGTTGTCAGGAGATTTCTTTGTCCTTTTACAGTACAATGCCCTATGCCAGGGCTTATCTACAGACCGTGCAGATTTACCCTTACACTGCTGGGTTTTCAGAATCTGGCTAGAGTCTTCTTTTTTGTTTGGAAGTCCCCTACTTTATCTGCACGATCACTTCTTCATTCAGATCATGAAAACTAGTGTCTTATTTCTCAGCTGGAGAGTTCATTTTTGGGATCTGAGACTGAAGAGTCTCTGGGTTTCCCAGAGGGATGGAACATGGTGATTTCTTGGTTGTTCTGGGTGGAGTTATGATGCTGGATGTGGAGTAGGCTTCCTCAAGATGATACTGTCTGAGTATCTATTTACCTTGTCTGTTCTTCTTTCCCTCTCTAAGCCTTTGGGATTTTGCAATTGGAGGTGATAGAAAGCGTTCCTGTCCCTCAAACCTTTTCACTGAGTGTGTATATAAGTGTGTGGGTGGGTGCATGGCTTGTTAAAGCAATTACATTTCTGGGCTAAGAATAGTAAGACTCATAGTTTCCAAACTGAATCCCACCTTGGATGCTGCTATCGGAGCATGCAAGATACAGTCCTGACAGCCCAAATGCTGACGATGCTCAGAGGCCAGGGGAGAAATAGAAGCACCAATGTAAATGGCTTTTCAGGAACATCAAAGGGATCAGATGAAATAACCCAGTCTTTCTTTCTTTTCTTCTGCATTTTTCTTTATTGGTTCTCCAGACACTAAAATATTCTGTTACCCACCTCAGTGGTATATAGTTGCCACACTATGGGCATTGCTTTTGGGTTTTTAATATCCACAGAGGCTTTCAAAATAGTGATGAGAACTGTGCTTTGCAGCATCCCAAGTGATTTCAGGGTCTTTGTGACCAGGCTGGGAAGAAGCTACTCATTCTTCGTGCACTCTCGAGCTGTTCAAATTCCTGGTGAGCACACTGATGTTAAGAGAACCATCAGATGGCAAGGGAGGGCAGAGACAGTGGTGCTTCAAATATAACAGAACCCTTGGACATAGTTACTAATTTTGTTTGACTGCTGAATGAATTCCCATCAGCCTTGTTATATCTACATCAGTAAACTGCATGTATAATCCTTAAATTCCTTAAAATTGGAATACTTTCTTTTTGCACTTTTTGGCAGTGGTGTGAATTTGCAATTTTACATAAATGATGAGTGACTTCAGTTTCGATGTCTTGAAAACTTTTTATAATATCTAGTGTCATCATCCTATTTTATTAAAAGAAGGTGCTTTAACAGCTGTTCGGTCATTGTGCTTATTTTGCATTTTGTTTTTGTTTCAGCTGCCACCTCTTCAGTGACTCAGCACTTTGAGAGCGGGTTTAGCGGAGCAGGCACTTCTTTTTGTACCCTTTTGTTATGCAAGCTGAGCAAGAGCCCTCATTTTGCAGCTCCTTTGAAACAGGCATAATGTAACTTAGTCATGTGGTTCGTACAGAATAGTCCTTGCCATCTCCTTGCCTTCCAGTGGGCTTGACAGCAGCACTGCTGTGTGAGCACAGGGTGTGTGTGCTCAGGCCAGGGAGAGATGTGGATGCACCCACTGTGGGGAGCTAAAGTTTCTTCCTCCTGCCCCACCTTTTCCTCTTTTATTTCCTTTGCATGGTTCCAGGGAACACAGCCCCCTCTTTTTTTTTTAATGTATTTTTTTAAAATTATTTTCCTAAAAGGGACAACAGTATGCTATAAGCTCATAGATGTACATACTTCTCTTTTGCTTTGTCTGCATTATCATTTAAAAATGCTTTAACTTAGGGCAGCTGTTGTAGACATTAGCCTCAGATTTACCAGACTGGCGTGAAAGATCATTTCACTAATGTGTTAGCTGCTTCACTGAGACTTCACAATCCAAGTTTAACAAAACCTCTATTTCAGTGCTGACTGGTGTGTTCTGTGTAAATGAGGGTTCAGGAATGTTGTGTGCCTGTCACATACTTTAGATTTTGAGGATAGAGTTTCTTTTCAGAGGGAACAGAGATGAGGAAATTCTGTCCTTCTATTTTGTCTCTATTTGCTGCAACTATGACAATTTCTAGAATATTGCTCGTGTACTTTTCTCCTCTGGACTCACTGAGGCATTGAGGTTCTTAACTTGCAGGAGGATCTGGTGGTGGACAGTGTTGGGTTGCATATCGAATCAGAAATAGCTGACACCTTTTGATACACACTGTTGTCTTATAATGAAGCCTTTCAAGAACGCCCTCATTGAGTTTGTCAGCCAGACACTGTGATACGACAGCCATGGGGCTGCCAAACTTGTCTGTGAAACAACTCCTTTTTTTTTTTCTTTTTCTCAAGAGTTGCCATGTAGATTCTTTTCACAGAGTCTCTGCCTTGCTCTCAAGATAAGAGGCTGCTCTTTAGCTGTGTTACCTTAGGAACCAGCAAGATAAACATCCAATAAAATCCTGTTTTCAGGAGTTAGTTTCTGAGTATCAGTGCAAAATCTCTAGCTTATTTTCAGTAAAGCCATTCCCCCCTCCTCCCTTTTCCCCATGTTCACTGTGCTAGACAATAGCATTTTTTCCTCACACAGAGATGGTTAGGTCAGGCTTTTCTTTTTTTTTTTTCCCTTCCCTTACCCCCAGGAAATGCATTTTCCTCATTTTAGCGTTTAGGAGAAAGGATTTCTTCAAGAAACCTTCTTGAAGTTGAGATGCTCCGTGATAAGATGTGCAATACTTTCTAATATATCATCGTCTTGATAAACAAGGCATGAAACCTTTATAGCAAGGTAGCCTTCCTGTCAAAAGAATATTTTTAAGACAAAACCAATAAAATCTCGCCCCCAGTTTGTTGCTTGCACACCACAACATTGGAAATGAATTTTCTTATTGAGTAAAACCTTGTGCTTGAACACCAGAATGAAGTGGTTCCTGAGATAGCCAAGCACAGGAGCCGTGCTGCAGTGCTGTCCCTCCCTCTGAAATCTCTTAAGGAATTCAGCAAAGAAGTGGGGGAGGGAACAGCCCAGCGCTCCACGTACCTGCACTTTTGGCATGTTTTTCCACTCGAGCTCTTGGAGTGGCTCAGAATTTGTAGAAAACCTGCCAGTTTTAACATGCTTTTATATAATGCTGTCTGGTAAAGGACAGTGTAGTCTTACTTTTTGGTAGATTACACTTCTTGTTGAGTCTCTGTAACCTGAGAAATAAACATGCCATGACATGGGGCTGAAGATTTGATTTCATCTTCTGTTCCTTTCCTTCCACACCTTTTGTTCTGTTTTTTTTTTTTGTTTTTTCTTTCCTCTCCAAGTCTCAGCAAGAAGCCATCTGGTATTTATTACAAGTATTCTTATGAATGAGACCATGGCTTTCCTGGGTCGGAGGGTTTCTTTTGTGTCTTCTCTGTGCTGAGTATTGCATTGAAGCCATTAATTGTGTATTGCAGGTGCAGGTGGCGTGTGTTCTAGAGATGATGGAGAAAATTGCATAGATTAAAATGATGCATGTAGCAATGAAATATTTATTAAATGGAAGACTTAATATTCAGTTGCTGAAAATCAAACAGCACACATCTGAGCTATGCACTAGAGAAGGCCACTTGGTAGAATGTTCTTGAATGGTTGTTAGTTTGCATTAGAGGTATTTTAATACTCTTGTGGCAATACACTTTGGTTATTGTTTTCCTATTTTCTGTGGCTTTGCAGGGTTCAGAGATGAGTCTGACACCAGTCTTAATGACAGAATCATCAAAAGGCTTAGGAGGAACCTTAAAGTTCATCTGTTTTCAACCTTCCTTCCAATTGATCTGAATTTAATAGATAGTAGCATGGGGAAAATACTTTTTCTTTAAGTCTCAGGATTGTTTTAAGTAGAACAAGTAGGATGGGTTTTTTTCCAAATTCCCTTTTGAAAACCTTTTGTCTTAGGTTCACCTGCATTAAATACATTATATGCGGGGAATGCTGGAGGAATAATTTACTTTCTGGCAAACTTTAATGGTTATAAAGTACCACTGAGAATTTTTTTATCCTCAGTATTTAGAGAAAATTATACAAATGCTGGTGTTCGCTTTTTTGTTCTTGTCTCTGAATGAGGTCACTGTTAGTTGAAGGGTTTTCTTTTATCAATAACTAGATAAAAATGGAAGAGAACAAGTTCAAGTAGAAGTAAAGCCCCAAATTACGTAGGTGCTGTTCTTCAAAGGCGTGTCATTATTGGAATATGTAACAAATTGTCTAGTGGAAGATTCAAATGCAGTAAAGAAGACTAGATATCCTCTTCCCAAAGTTAAGCATGAAATATAGTTATAGTCAGCATAATCCAGCTCATCATTCAGTTTAATACATATGATTCCTTCCTTTATGTAGTAAATCTGATCATTTATAAAAGCAGAGCATGTTTTGATATACCCTTCTGGTTATGATTCCAGCACACTAAAGTTTCATTTTTATTAGTGGAATTAAGTGTAGAATGCTGTTTCATACACTGTGAATTCCACTTTTCATCCAAATGCTGCCTGACACAGATCCAAAGGAAAAACTATTGCCTTGTTAAATAAGGAATGTGACATTCACCATTTTACAATGCACTAAATTTAAAAATTAATAATAAAAATTAAATATCTGCTAAAATATGTAATTGCTGGAATGACTATTGGCTAGGAGAACCAGTCTGTGGTTTACAATCAAATTCAACTTTCACATTATGCAAACCAACAAACAGTGATCCTTTCTCTTAGAAATTAAATATCCCAGTGCACAATGTGATTAAAGTCAGCAATCTAAGTTAGGTTTCCTGCTTTCTTTTATCAATTTATAATTATAACTGGAATGATTGTTGGTCCCTTTTTTGCTTTCGGTCAATCCACCTTGATTAGGTGTGCATTTAGACCCCCCAAAAACCTTCTTGACTGAATTACTAGATTTTGGTGGTATTTTGCAGATTTATGCTAAGAGCTTAATATTGGAGTAACACGAACTCATGAATGCTGTATTGTGAAGTCTGCTCTTCTGAGTGATGATTCCTGCCTGGATGCTGGGTGGGAATGATTTTAATTCTGTTTCTGCTTAGAAACTGCTTGAAGTCCAGCTTTTTGTTCCAAAGATACACTGACATTGAGTATTTGGATTATTTGCTCTTTGTCCATGCAATGAAAGAAATCCTTGCAGTGCTGGAACATTTTAGTTCTTTAAGGTGGGGAATTAGGAACTGTCTTTATGTTGGGGATGCCTTTGTATGTTTTTCAACGACTAACAGAAGTTTTAATTTTGGCTGCTCCTCCTTTGGCAATTTTGCGTTCAGCCATTCATAACTTAAAACCTATTTGAGCAACAAGTTTGTGAGGGCAGCATTTGCCCAGCTATGTGAAGGAGATCTCAATCCAGAGCCAGCATCATGATCCCAGTGTTGTAAAAGCTGCAGCCTCGTTAGAAATCTCCCCGGTCGTACATGCCTCAGTATAGCACTGAGAAGGTTTTTAAATAGATTCGTCAAAACCCTGTGAAGGCAAAGTGGCAGCTCAAATAATAGCCTGCTATCTGCAGTTTCACTGTATGTGTCTTTATTAGATAAGGAATGGGGAATTTTGCCTTTTTATTGCTTATGTCATACATCTCATAGTTTGTCTTAGCTTAGGATGTAGGGCATGTAGGGGAAATATTTTCAAGGAGGAAATGCAGAATCACAGGACGGCCATTTCTGCAAAATCAGCTTGGCGATGTTTTTGGGTTTGAATTTGAAGATCTAGCGAGCTGTCCAGTTATAAGGATGCAAACATTTTGGTATAGGAAGTTTTTTTCACATTGTTAATTGTGCCTTGAATGTCTCTCCTCTTAGCCCTGGTCAAAGCCGCCCATCGATGGTCTCATGGATGAATATTCCGTCTGCTAACCCAGCTGCCACCAATACTGCACTATCCACTTTCTTCTTCCCCAGCCCTGCCACTGGGACTGACAAAACAGTAGAAAGGTATGATGTACACCTCAACTTTTGCCTCCTTTTTCTGTATCTTTTTAAAAATTGCAAATTCATGTCTCCTGTGGTACGTGAATGATGATCTCACATCAGGAAATGCAACCTTAGCAATTGTGACAGAATAAAATAACTGTCTGTCTTTTCTGTCGAACACCTTCCTTGGCAGAAGGCACAAAGATTGAGCCAGTGGCTTGTTGGTTAATACAAGTGGGCTTTTTTTTTTGGGTGGGCAATTCATAGTGTCTCTGCTGCAGTGTTTCTCTTAGTGTCTTTTAAAATACAGATTCTTTTTTTTCTGTAGCCGTGTTTGTCAGATAAGTTTCTCATCCTAACCTACTTGCCTCTGAAAGACTTTCCTACATTTTTACCTTTCTCTGTTTCATTCTTTTCCTTCCCTCTTGTCCTGCTTTCCTTCCATCGTGTTTCTGCTTCATCCCTTGTTGTCCATCTTTTGAAGCGTGCTACGTTTTTCCTTTGAAGTCCTTCACCATCTCAGCTTTTTCCTTCAAGTTTCAGAATATTTGCTTTTCCAATTCAAGTAGTTGGGTATATTCACAACTTATTCCCAGCACTTGGTAGCAAAATCCCATTTCTCATCACTGGTTGTATTTTGCAGCACAACTACATTGTGTGTTTGACTGCAAGTTCCTTGGGGCAGGGAGCATCTTTCCCACTGTGAAATGTGTAGTTATTGTTGCCTGAGCTCAACAAAAGATAATTTAATAGTGTGAGTGCTCTGTCTAAACAAAGCATCATTGGGCAGCAGCAAACTGGCAGTTTGCAAAGGCATGATTAGTTAAGCCATGCCAATAAGACTTACATACTCCAAGATCTCTGCTTATGGTACTTGGAGAGAATTAGTACTGTAGAGGAATTCATATCGATGGCTTATTACTGAGCATCCTGAGAATACCTCTAAAAGACTGCCTGAGATGTTAGAAATCTTGAGGAATTCAGGAAAAAACAGCATCTTCAGTAGCCTAGTAATGTCATTTTGGAAACAAATATAAAAAGTGAATTCTGAACAGTGATAGTGAAAAGCTAAAGTGCAAGATTCATGAAGAGATGTTTCAGAAGTTATAATGATGATTGGTCTGAAAATTAAATATTGTGTGCTTTGCCTGCTATTGATCCTTGCTGATTAGCACTTGAAAACATGTTAACTGTAGTTGAAAGTCGAGTTTGTCATCAAAATAAGTGTGCATAAAGTTGGGAGTATGATATTCAGAAATGCCAACAAGTAAGGTGTGAAGCTTCGGCTTTGGCTGTGTGTGTGAATTATAAGCCTGTAATGATGCATGTGAGATTGTGTTTCAAGTTTCAGTCATCTCCAAATGTGAATTGAGAGAGAATGGTTGAAATAGTGTCTTCATAATAGTAAAAAGCTGCTATAATTCATGATTTCATTTTTCAGTGTTGCCCACCGAAAAGCAAGAGCAGTTTATCCATGTGAAGCAGAACATAGCTCTGAATTGTCATTTCAGATAGGAGCAATATTTGAGGATGGTAAGTACTGCTTGAGTAAATATAAAGCAATGAAAAACAAATTGACAAAACTGCTAAAATGGCTTTGGATAAAAATACAAGCCTGACTGCTATGCTGCCAACGTTGCTGATGGCACACAGTTGGTGATGGAGATGTTTTCTGGTTTGAGGAAGCTGCTTGACATATCCTTAGCACTGTGAGGCAACGCTTTTGATTTTGGGTGAACTTTCAGTTGGTGGAATTTTTCAGCATCTATTAAATGTGTTGCACCAAAAAGGGTTACTCAGTAGTAGAAGAGAACATCTTGGCCTATGACACTGTATTTTTTAAAATGTGAGCTATTGTAAAATAACACATGGGCTTTCATTTAAAGGAAAAAACAATCTGTTTAAGGATTTTCAGTGAGAGTGCCAGGTAAATCTGGTGAAGACTGGAGAGAAAAGGCAGTTTTTACTGTTTGGGTCAAAGTGTGTATTAGAGTGTGTTTGTACACATAGAAAAAATAATATTCACTGAGAAGCAGAAAGAAGGCATGTGTTTAAAGATTTGTAGGGCCCCAAATATAGCATTATGAACACCCAGAAGGTGATTCCTGTGCTCAAGAGTGTGTTGCTCAGTGAGCTTCCATGTATCTACCTTTCAGCAACTGCACAGGGGCTTCAAACTCAGAGGAGAGGTTCTAGTTTTTAAACCTTGTGCCTACTGTGATACAAACTCAGAAGATACAGAAGGCAACATTACAGTATAGTTTCTTCTTCTCACAAGGAAATTCCTAATATTAGAAAGAAATAGTATGGAATGGCTCAACAGGGCCTGGACAAATTCAGCAATTCTTGTTACTTGAATGCAATTTAATAATAATACTCAGCAGGAATTAGTTCAAAGCAGCAGCATGGTAGGACTGTTTCTTATTACAAGACCTTGGTAAAAAATTACATTCATACTAAAAAGCAGAAGACTTAAATTTGGCTAATACCCATCCAAATTTGGTGCAGACTGGGGAATTCAAAGTGATCTGAAAATTCCATCCCTAAGGACCTTCTGAGTTTAGTATTTCATTCTTTCAGTCTGGAGGCAGGGGGCCAGTAAGAGGCATCCTGGTTTTTAAAGAATCTGGAAATTCTGCAGTGATGACTCTTTTCTCCTCATCCATTGTCAGCTTTTAGCTTGCTCCCAGGTCAGAAATCTGATGCATGCTTTCCAGAGGGAAAGTGGTATTTAATATGGCATGACCAAACACACTTGGGGAATGTACTGCCCAGTCATTCCAATATCACGTGAGAATCTTCTGTTGCATGCCTAGTAAAGGAGTATTCCAAATTCCCAGTTCACATCCAGCAGGAAAAAATTTACACAGCCTAAACCAGATGGAAAACACCCACCTGCAGGCATTAAAAAGCTAACTAAGTATTTCTTCTATTTCCCAAAATGCAGCCTGTTAACTCTTAGCACTGGATCAAAAGTGCGTGGGGGACATTTTTTCTCGTAAATGAAAATCTTTTCATCCTGTCTTCCCCAACCCCAGTAGAACGTTTCTAATTTGTTTAACAAGATGAAACAAATGGGAAGCTCAGCAAAATCTTTATTTTTGTAGTGTATATAACAACATTGCATGGACATAGACATATTATTATTATTTTAAGCAGACAGAGCATAGGACATTCCTGTCCTCTACCTCTTCCCAAACAAGTAAATAGCAAGCCTAGTCCAGATTTCAGTTCTGATTATTTCACAGCATAAAGTGGTCTTGGGTCCCCACTAGATTCTTTCCTACTAGCACACACTTTATAAAATCATTCTTGATGTTTCCTATTTGAGCTGCCTTGCAGGCAAATCATGTCTGAATCAAGTTAGGTGGGAAACCTTTTAAAGATGAATTAGCTAAATGATTGCACTTTTTAAAGTCCTTAACATCAACTATTTTAATTTAAGTTTTTTTAAAACATGACTGATAGGGATCTTCAGCAGACATAAAACTGTGTACAGGAAAAAAAAAATTAGTGCATGGCAGAAGAGATTTGATGTCTGGGAGGCTTTTCTAATGCAGAACAACAAGGGCTGCACACCAGTTGTGTTGGCATGGGGTAAGAAATTCTTTCAAGAAGCACTTGTTTTGTGTGAGAGCAACGTCAGGAGTCTCTTTTTGTGTAATGAGATCTCCAGAAGTGGTGGCAAAGCTGCTGTGAGTTGTTGCATTACAGCCTCCGTTGAGTTTTTCAGCTAGAGAAGTTGGATTGTCCGAGAACAAGTAGGGAATTTGACTCTGGCATGTGTGGAGAAATACCTCAACTGTAAGAGTCTTTTTCCATCTCATCATACAAATGAGGTTGGGAGCTTGGGAGAAGGTTGCATGGATTACATTTTGAAAGCCTGACTGCAGATTTCCAATGGCAGAGACCACATTTCCTGAAATACATTTGTTTTGAGTTGTTCCACTGTATCCTGATTATTTCACAGGTGTTGTCCTTGCCCCTTAGGACACTCACCCTAAGGTAGGCTGTGGATTGGCAGAATAAAGAGGGAGGATATGCAAGGAATAAGGCAGAAACTGGGTGTAATAACTTAATGGTCATTTCACGTGGTTCCCAACAGGTCGTGTCCTGGTTGGCTCTGTCGTATGAAAAGTTATTCTCATGCAAACTGCAGACCAGTCTCCACATTTGAAACCTCTGAGAAGCCTCGACACCGGCCTTTTCTTTTTGTAGTAGGCACTCTTGTGTCTATGCTGGCATCAGATTCCAGTGAATCAATTCAGGTTCTTTAGTTACTCAATTTAAATTCCCATATGCCCTAATAAAGCCCCCAAATGAAGAATTAAAGTAATAATACATCAATTCTGCAGCTCTACCAATAACCTTAACTATCAAAGTGACAACGCATCAATCAAGTTGACATACAGCTAGTATCAACCATTAAAGTAACTGTTAAATTAATGTCTACTAAAAAGTGCTGCTTCCATTAGTGAAGGTTTTATCCATCTCTCCTTTCTCCACCCTGCCTGTCTCACTTTTCTAAGCCTCTCTCTTTCACCTCTCACTATTTGGTTGTTGATTTTTTTTTCTTTCCCTTTTTCTTCCCTCTCTTTTCTGCTTTGTTTCCTTTTTCATTTCCTTCCCTTGTTGGTCCATCTCTCTTGGTCCATGGAGTGGTTCTCTCTTACCTGTTGTTACTCTGGATGAATCTTTCTGGCTGCTCTAGCTTCAGACAGGATAATGGCATTTAGTGAAGTACAGTCTTGCACTTGTCATAGCTGCTAAATATAATACTGGTGCAAGAAGGTAAAGGTTTAACCTTTCCTCCTGTCTCCATTTCCTGTTTCTAAATTGGGAAAAAAAAAATCTGTTTGTCTCAGTCATCCAAGGTTAGATTTGCTAACATTTTAAATTCAGCTTTACATCACCTGATAGGAATCTGTACAGAATCTTAGCATTTTCATGTTCAGTTTTCACTATTGCATGTACCTTGTGCCATCCCGAATTCCAGACTTTCCATTGAAGTGACATAGAATAGAAATGCTAAGGCGCCATCTGGTAAGTTAAAAAGAAAAGGCAAAGTTTTTTATTTAATTGAATTGTGTAAGAAAATGAATAATGTAATCGGAACAATATCCACTGGATTTTTTATTTTTTTTTTAAATCTTCAATTCAATTTGCCTTAGGCTGTGCCAATATTTTTCTTTCCCAGTTGTTCCAGGCTATGTTATTGACAGCATATAACAATATAATTCAAGTGCTTAGAGGCAACACTTGAAGAGTTTGCAGCTGGATAAGGGCACATATGGGAAGAAGCAGAGTATGATCTGAGATTGAGAGAGACATATGCTGGCTGTATATTTCTGTTGTTGTTGAGGCAGATATTCCCAATAATCACAGAAAGAATAATCAGACTGCCTGGCATTGAAATTTTGCCAGCCTTGGAGCCAAGTGTTATTCAATTTCTGGTTCTTGAAAGAGACTGCTTAAAATTCAGTAAATGGGAATTTCACTCGGGAGAAGTGTTTTAGATAGGGTAAATGGTGTTTACACAACAAAAATTCCTTGGCAGTATTGCTAGCAGGAAGGCTTCCTGAAAACTTGTCAAGATAGCTCTTATCAAGGCTTTTTACAATTTTTAAATTCAAGTTTTAGGGGAGAGAAAATAGGAGAAAAACTGAGAAAGTGTTTTGTTCCTCAGGAAAAGTGGGGCACTCATCCTCCCTACCAAGTGTAAAAGGAACACAAAAAGCCACATTCACATGGCCATTGTCATCCCCCTCTATCTCTCCTACCATAACAAAGTGCCAGTCTTAGTTAATGGCCCTGGTTTTGACTCCAGGGCACTCTCTGCCCTCTGATTCATGCTGTGGCTTCTGGACTTGTTATGGTACTGATGAATGAAGGATTTACATCAAAGAGAAGTGTAGCTCCCAAAATACTGGATTTCACTGGACGTGCAAATTGTTCTTTTCCGGGAGGAAAAATGAGGATGGAGATTCTTGTGTACCTTTTTGAAATCTGTGGATTTCAAAGCATTTTGGAAACATTTGTGTGAATTAATTATCTCCATTTTACATCTGGACAAACTGTGAGCATACAGGCTGTGGACAGATGTTCTCCTTTTCAGATACCTCCATGCTGTTTGGAGGTAGTCACCTCAAACTGCTGCTGAAAGTTACAATCACCTCACCTATGATGAGCAATACCAAATTCCTACTGACCTTGCTAGAAGTTTTGACAAGACACTGAAGGTCGTTTGACCTTAACCAGTGTGACTTTGCTCCTGCAGTAGTTGTGCAAGCAGTGATCTCCAGGAGAGAAATATTAAAACAGAAATGTTTAAACTGATGCATTTTACCTTGTAGCTGGTGTGTGTGTGAGGCTGTCAGAGATGTTCAGCTGTCGGGTGGGATGGGAGTCATCTCAGGAGAAAGACCCCCGAGGTTGGTGAGGTTTAACCTTGGTTAGTGACACAGGTCACTACACTGTTTTGCAGTGAACTCAGCTGACCAACCACTTGCCTCTTTAGAGTGAGCCAAGGTATTCTTTGGACATTCTCTCTACTCACTGTGTTGACTAGACCTCCACCAGCTGTGACGGACATCTGGGAAGTCACAGACTGCAAGCTGAATTGTACCTTCACTGCTTTCTCATGGTGTATCAGTGTGTTTCCTTTTGTTCCCCAGCCTGAGCCCTTACGGGCAGATGATTTAATTGTGGTCACACAGCAAATCTTGAGCAGGGTGAGGAAGAAGACCCCCTGACTGCCAGCCCTGTGTTCTGTCCACAAGATAATTGTGTTTCTCCCAGCATAATTAAGGGAAGCAGCAAGTTTTGAAATACCAAATACCATGCTAACCCTAAGCATGCTAAATGTTTCTGTATTTCTGTGGTCAATTTTACCCACAAGGGTTGTTTGAAAAACCCAGAGGGATTTCTAAACACAGAAGGCTTGCAAACACATTTTGTTGCTTTAATTTAATTTCCTCATGAAAATTGGCCAGTGTGATTGAGTTCTATGGAAGTGAATTCTGGTGCTGTAGTGGTTTTAGCAGTGAGATTTCTGTTGCTCTCAGAATGCCAATTCTTGTTTATGTAGTTTTTGGGGTTATTACTTTGATTGACAAAACAGTCCATCAGAAAGGGAGGTCATCTTGTGCCAGGTACTGTGCATGTTAGATCATCTGAGAGGTGATGCCTTTTAGTGGTGGTTTTGTGGTTGGTCTTCTTGTGCAGTCTTGCTATACACTCGTTAAATCTCGCTGCAAATATTGAATTTTTAGTTCTCTGCTCTGTATCTTTTATCCTACAAGTATTTTCCCTTCCTTGCCCTAGCTGACATCAGACTTATTCCCATGGGATGATTGGTCTAGTAATGAGTTGTAGTTTTAAGGCCAAATGTGTAGTTTCTGCAGCAAGGTACTTTTAAATGAGGCAGGCCTGAGAAAGTGCTAAGAACTGTAATCATTGTTGACTGAGAAGAGATGACAGAAAGGGGACACTATGGAACATCATCTCATGAGCAGAGTATTTTTGCAGAAATAGCATGTGTCCTGGGTTTAAGAAGACCTGTGCATGATAGAAAAATGGCTTTTGTGTGGTTAAGTGGTTTTGATTTTAAATGAATGCGTGCTGTTGTACCCTATCGTTCAGAAATGGATTAGCAAAGGAAATGGGATCATTGGAGCATCCTGGTTAGTATCACGTGCCTACAGAAGCCAGTGGTGTATGAAGGGATCCTTAACCCTTCTTGCATATTGTGATTGGAGGGTGGGCAGAAATCCTACTGATGTGACAGTCACCACAGCTGCTGAATATTAAGAATTACGTTTTAGCATGTTTTTAAAAAAAGGCTGATCTCTAAAAATGGTGACCCTAGAGTGTAATCAGACTGATAATTACCTCTTCAGTCTTCATAGAGCCTAAAAGAAACTTTTGCCAACAAGTGAGGCCTTGAGCTGTGTGATGTGCATGCATGATATTCAATTTCTCAAGCACAGAACTCAGTTGTACCATCTATGTCTCATTTTCTGGGCTGAAAATGGTATTTGTCACTCAAGTCCAATTGCTTGGCCATTGTGCATTATCTCTGAATGTGCTGCAGTGTGCAGAGTTTACTATTATCAAACTTGTTTAGAAAATATTCCTTTTTGAAATTTGCTGTTGTGTTGAGTCAAGTGATTCAGCATAGTTTGAACATTTCCTCCTTTGCTTAAATTTTAGGTAAATTTAAATTATTTGATTTATAGACACTCACATGTCAATGATATCTATCCTCTCTCTAATGTAAATTGAGCTCCAGAGGACAAGTAGAAATTTCCCACTTCCAGGTTTTCTAGTTGTTCTTCTTCCCAATCTGTCATTTTTCAGAGTTTGTTTCCTGTACTACAGATGTGCTCTGTAGGCATGGGAGACATCGGGGAGAGGTTTGGCTGGCTGCTGGCACATTTGCTGGAAAGGGTAGAATTACAGCTCCACTGCTGGAGGGAGGTTTGTGGTGGTGTCAGCAATGCAGTCTCAAATGCATGTGTACTCTGTAATTGTAGAATGGAAATGACAAAGGGAGAGGAGGGCCTGCGAATTACTAATAGTAATGTAAGTTACTGTGTGCACAGAGATCCTAAAAGGTAATTTTCTATGTATGTTTTCCCTTTGGAATCTTTCTGTCGAACACATTCATTACAAGTATAAGCCCAGGCTTTTGTTCTGAGTCTAAACTATCAGTATCATTTGAAAGCAGTTTTGTTTTCTGGATTTCTTGGAGGTATAACTGTTGTTTCAAGTGTGGTTTCTGAGCACAGCTTCCAGCTTTGCTGCCTGATAATAATAGGACACAGGGAAAAAAGTAGGGGAAAGTATGTTTTTAAGTTCTCAGATTTAGAGGAGACTTACAATGCTTTTGAAAGTGAGACTTAACATGTTGCTCTCTCTTAACTGTTACTTCCCTGATATGTAGAAGGCTACAAATATCACATTCCCCAATGTGTTAATGTGTTTTAAATAAAGTACTGACATGGCTGGCAGCATGTTTCAGCATTTGTCTGATCTCTTCCCTAAATACTGTCTGTCTCAGAAGCGCTGTGAGGATAAATTAATACAGTGGAGTATCGTAGGTTGCTAAAAAGTGTGGGATTTTGCAGTTACATAGGTAAGCAGGTACCTGTATTGTATCCTTATGAGACATCTGATAAGGTAATTTGAGGACTTTTGAGTCTGTTTTCCAAAGAAATGAGGCTTATGCTTCTTTTTTAACTTCCTGTCAAATGTAGTCCAAATATATATATAGGAAGTCAGATTTCATTAGCTCTGCTCACAGAATAACTTGTGGGGCATTGAGAGTCCAAGCTGAAATATTTCCAGTTTTAGATTCAGGGATGCTCTTGCATAAAATTTGGGATCAGCAGTGCTGAACACTTAGGATGGCACAAGTAACAAGGAACTGTTCAAGCTTTTTATTTATTTTTTTTAATTGCACTGTGTATTTCAGATGGAGGATTTAACCAGAAGAATTATTTTTGATTTTGTCCACTGGTCGCTTCCAATAGCAGCTCTATTCTGAAGAGATGGTACCTGGAGTGACATCTGACTCATTTCTATTTCCCCTATAATCCTTTCCATGCTCACTTTTCAGGCCGAGTAAGGTCCTCTGCCATTTTTCTGTGGCTCTGAGATTCCAGATTCATCACTGCTGCTCAGGACAGCTCTTGGTCTTGCTTTGCCCCATCTACTGAAATTATTTTCCACCGCATGGTACGAATTCTGACTTTTCCCTTGAAGGCAGAGATTTTCTATTTTGTAAATCTGTCCTAAGCTCCATTAACCATTTCCTTAATGAAGTCTCCTGCACTTTAAAGCTATTTGACCATGTACACTTAGCAGAATACTATGTAGTATTTAAGTCAATAATCATGTTTATCTTTCCTAGCCAGATTCTTAAACCAGTCATTGCAGATGATGGGATGTTTTTATGGATGCTTTGCCTGGTGTCATGGAGCTAAAGCGAGAATGTATTAATTTAAACATAAAAAGATGCAGTAATGGTTTTTCTTTTCTTTTGCAGTGCAATTTTCCAGAGAACCAGGATGGCTAGAAGGCACCCTAAATGGCAAGAGAGGACTTATTCCACAAAATTATGTTCAGTTTTTATAGCTTTGTGCATTGAACGCCAAGAAGGTGTACATGGTATCCATGGATTTTTGTTCTAGTCACTTGTCTCTACTTTTGTGACTGCTTTTAATCAATGAAGAGCTGGACTATGGATTGAAGATCCTAATCTGTATAAAGACATTAAGTGTTGCCAAATATGAATTACAAAAAAAAGGGTTGGAAGGGGGGGGGGGGGAAAGGAAGGGGGATGGAGGCATAGGTTAATTTTTTAATAGGGTGCTTTTTTTCAATTGTAAAGAGCAGTAGTGGTATGTTTGTTTGCAAAATAATTAGCATTTTAAGTCAAGTATTTGGTTGATCTGTGACTCAACTTAGTGTCCTGGAGATTATGCCTCAATAACCAGCATTTTTAACAGAATGTGAGGGTGGTGGGACACTGGAACAGGTTGCCCAGAGAAGTTGTGGCTGCCCTGTCCCCTGGAGTGTTCAAGACCAGGTTGGATGGGGCTCTGAGCACCCTGGTCTAGTGGAAGGTGTCCCTGCCCTTGGCATGGGGGTTGAAACTAGATGATCTTTAAGGCTCCTTCCAACCCACTTCTATGATTCTATGATTATTTGGGTTTGGAAGATACTGTTGGATGAAAAAGGCTATCATGCTGACAACTAAATTATATTTCAAAGTGGAATAGCCAGTACGGAACAGACATCAGTAAGTAAAATAATAGTTAAGACATGACATTTTTCAAATGTCTTCAAAGAGCACATCCGTTTATGTTGTGTGTTTATGATTTCATTTATTTTATAAAGATAAGACACGTGAACTTTTATTACAGGTTCCTATATGTCATGGTTCCTTTGCTACTCAAAAATATCACTGTAAATGAAATAAAATGTTATTTGCTATTTGACTTGTCATTCTTATGTTACAGAATATTTTCCTCTGGTTCTGTAAGTTGTGACATGGAATAATTATTGACCTTGTCTTTCTTCCTTCCCCTTTAATTGTCAACTTGTATTGTCAAATTGTAAGGTCTTATGGATGCTCAAAGATATCAGAATCATCAATACCTTGAAATTTGTAGAATTATTTGAGTAGTGAGAGAGTTGTCTGTGGTCACAGAAAAATCTTCCAGAAATCTCATAGTCTATAAATATGTACCTTGTGATTTAAAAAAAAAAAAAAACCAAAAAACGTTACATGCAATTTATCACTAATCTTTGTATTTTTCTTTCCTTCAAGTAAGGTGCTCTGGGAGGCAGTGGAGAGGATGCAGGAAAATATGACGATATTCCATATAATACAGGCTCACTTCTTTCTGTGGACTCTGAGTCAGTTACTGTAGATATACTTAGCTTGCAAGTTTTTCTACCAAATATGATTAGTAAACCCATTAATAGTTAATGCTGCCTTAAGGTTGGGATTGCTTTCCCTCCCTGAAGATTTCACTCCACACCATTATTTTGTTCCTTTGCCCAGACTGCAGAGACCATTGGAGTGTACACAAATCATCTCCAGATGGAGCAATGGTGGGCCAAGTGAGTACAGCTCTCCAGCACTAACCCTTGTTGCTTGGAGGAGTTTCATTCGGTGTATTCTCCTGGTATTTGAGCAGTGACTCTCTGCCATACAGCTTTTAGGCAGTTCTTGTCTTGGCATGGTGACTCAAGCAATGAAGATGACTTTTTTGGACTTTTGTGAAGGAGCTCAAGTTCCTTAATTTGCTCCTTGACTCAGTATTAAGGAAATAGTTGCACCAACATTTAGAGCAACAGATTGAAGGTTTCCTTGCTCGTATTTGTTCACGTGGCAAAGCGCTGTTCTGGCTGGGTGTCGTGTTGCCTGGGCCAACAATTTTATCAACTCATTTGTGGCCTTAGAGTCATTCTGGAGGCAGGATGGTGTTTGTGTGCCAAATTCAGTTTTCGTGGCTACCAGTTGGTGGAAAATGTTGAAAGAAGAGGGAGATTTTAAAGCTTTGGTATTGGCCTCACAGGTGTGGCAGCAAGGTATGCTGGCTTGTCAGATAGCGAAGCTCTGATAACTTGAAGCTGACAAGCTTTGGAAGTTGCTTCCATTAGTTTTGTTGTTGTTTTAAACTTGCAGTGCATGTTTGATCTTGTTCTGGCTGCTATCTTCCAAAATTCTTAATGTTTTTCAACTCTGGCTCTGTGTTTGGTTTTTTTTGTTTTTGTTTTTTTTTTTTGTTTGTTTGTTTGTTTTTTTTCCTTTTTTTTTTCTTTTTTTTTTTTTTTCTTTTTAACCAAGGTTGTTTAAAAAGGCAGATATATAGACAAGGAATGAAAGACTTAGTGTCTGTTCTAGACAGTCCTGTGACCCTGTTTTGCCTTTAGGTGAGATGTTTTGAGACTTCTGTCGCTCCAGGGGCCACGCAGAGCCCAAACAAGAAGAAAACTTTTCCAATGAGAAAGGATACACTGAGCAGAGGTAACACTAATCCAAACTTTCTCACATCCTAGACACTGTCTGAAGGCAGTGGTGTGAGCTGAGCCAGATCAGATCTGGCTTTCAGGCTAACCACAGTGCCTGTTAGGGATATAGCTGTGGGAACTGCTACCCACCACATGGGTTTCCACATCAGCCCAGCTATACCAAGGCTGAGTACAGACTTGTAGTGGCACAGCTCATTCTTCATCCTCACTGCTGAACAGCACTGGTGCCTTGTCCTCTTTGGAAGTAGAGATTAAAAAATGCTAAAAATTAAAATCATGTAAAGGAAGGCCCCTTTGGCATCCTTTGAGATTGCTTGGTGTCCTGAAGCTGGCCTTAGGGCGTGCTTGTTGTCTCTTTTTCCAGTGGTAGACTTGGGAGGAGCAGGGTAACATGCTGGAAGGAAGGAGGACAGGGAGCCCATTGTGGAGGAAGCTGGGTGATGAAGATTTCTTTTCTTTGGCCTGGCAGCAGGAGTGGTTGCTCTCCGTGGGTCTGGCCTAACTCCATCCTCTCACGTGGAACTTCTCTTCTGTCAGAGCTGTGGGTTCAGGTTTGGCTTAATCCTCAGGCTGGGTTCCCCCTCCCTTCCCATGTGCTGGTTACTGTGTGCAGGAGCACAGGTTTGTCAGTTTTCAAGAGCCAAGAGTGCTGGTAGTGAACACATGACAGGGGCTGAAAATTTAGAGAGTGTGAATTAGGAAAAAAAACCCACCCAACCAAACCAAAAAACCCTCATGCTTTTTATGCAAAATGATGTTGGCCACGCTGTCACTGTGGGAACCAAGACTGAATCCCCCAGCCTGAGGATTAAGGTCAAATGTGTGTTTGCTGAATAATTAATGGTAAAGCTGAGACTCCTGACTAGCTGGGATCAGCAGAAATTTATAGTCTGTGTTAGTCACTGGACAGTGCTCAGCCCTGTGCCTTGGCCAGGCAGCATTTTCACTCTGCTGGGTGAAAAGCCCGGGGGTTTTCAGGCTGCTGAATGTTGTTAAGTGCTGTCCCAGCTGATCTTCGTGGCAGGTTTCCTTCTGATGCTGTCTTTCATCAAGAATGAAAAAAAAAAATCTCATTAGCTGATTTATCTGCCCTGTAATGAAAATAAGTGTTCCAGCTACACTGCTTGCAGCGTTTGCTGGCTGAGCCTCTGTAATTGTGTCACAGAAGAGACTGGGGCAGAAACTTGCCTTCCTCAATGCTCTGTTCCTTGTTCTCTTAACCCATTTCACAATTCTTACCTGGTTTGCAATTTAAAGAGAGAAGCTGCTGACAGAGGGCTTACGTAGGCTGTAAATGCACCAGTGCTAAACTGCGTTTCACTGGAAGTCTTCACTGGAGTTTCACCTTTTAAGCTGAATCTGCCTTGGACATCATTGTTTTTTCTACATCCAGCAGTGTGCTCTCATCTGTCCTTGCAGTAGCCACAGGGAAGCTCCAAATAAACTTCACATTATAAACATCTACAATTAAAGTTAGAACACTTTAAAACTCTTATGACATGGCACGTTTTGCCTAGCAAAATCTGTGACTTGGAAGGGCATTTTTTCCACTCCTTTCTATCTTAATAATGCTTTACTCATAAACTCCCAGTCTCTGTAGACACCTGAAAGAAAAGAGTGTCCCAGTTTGAGGTCAGATTACAAGTTTGGTTATGTTTTTAAGTAGCAATAGCGTTGTCTTATTTCTAGAACAGCATATGACAGATACCTCTGCTTGTAAACATATGGGAAATTTTTCTTAACACTGCTGATTCTCTACTATTCTTTCCTTCTGACAATTCAGCAAACGGAAAGCAGGTGCAAGGATTTTTGGCAATAAAAAGTTTATGTAACTTGTTATTAAAAGAACAAAACGCAATTAAATGGTGGTCTTACACCACGGACCTGGCTTTGTGCAGAATTTGGTGCTGAATTTTTGAGCGAGTGCACAGAATAGATCAAAAGATTTATTTCCCCTTCTAATGGTCTTACTGTGATGGCAACTGGAAAAGGGCTGACCCTGAGAAGGCAGTGTATATAAAATAGTGAACCCCTCTAACTGTGATCACAGGGCACAGCAGCCCATGGGTGGTTAACAGGAAGGGGAAGCCAGACTGGTGTGGCTGCTGAAGGTTGCTGGGTTTCTTGCTGGGTTTCTTTGTTGCAGTGGGACCGTAAGAGTTGTCAGCAAGTCATTTGTCAAGCACAGCGACCTAAGTTAAATGAACCACATTCGTCACCCTTGGGCATTCCTTATTCCGTGTGCTGCATCATCCAAATTAACAGAGCTCGATGAAACTGAATCCCTACATGGAGGTTGAAAGATGTTCTAGTGCATTTTAGGATGCTTTATGATGAAGTGTTGGGTGGGCCTTTGAGCATGTTGGTCCAGTAGAAGGTGTCCCTGCCCATGGCTGGGGGGGTTGGAAATAGATGGTTTTTAAGGTCCCTTCCAACCTCAACCATTCTGTATTGTTTCTAAAGGAGCAGAAGTTTGTCTCTGAGGATATCGATGCACCAGCACCTATCTGAGATTAAAATGCAAGAAATACTTGCAATCAAACCAGTTTAATTCATGTATATTTGTACAATTTGTATAAAAAAAAGAAAAATAGGTACTTGCAGACATTAACATAAAGACCAAACAATATTTTCTATTTATTTAAAAAGCTTTAAACATACAGAAGCAAACCCCTAATTATAAATGCATCATTATGCATAGATTTTACTGTTTACACCATACTGCTGGCTGCTTTTATTTTTCATCCAGGAATCTATTTAAACTCCAAGAATTCTTAAACATTCCTCTGAGCTTCCTGGCCTCAGAACTGCTGTCTGTCTTATCAAGTCATTGACCTCCAGCTGAAAACATTGCTCTAAAAAAAGTCAAATCTTTAATAAACAATTAAAAGTGCATTAACTGTAGAATTGTTTAATTTCATAAATGTTTAAACAAGTCAGTGAAAAACACCACCCTGTGAATTAGCTTTTTGCATTACTGATTGTAAAGTATCTTTTTAATAAGATTCTGATATTGCAAACTTTAGTCTTCTCTATTTTACTCTGCGCAACTGCTCCGTCGCACCACGTGTAGTATTCCTGAAATACCCACTGCAGTACATTAACACTATTTTACATTTTAACTGTGTATACAATGCTCTTGCTGCATATCCCTGTTCCTTCTTACATCAAAATAATTTAGCTCAATGAACAAAAGCCCACCTCTAAAAGCTGTTATAGTTTGTCTTGTATTTTGCAGGAGACAAATGCCTATTTCATTCTAAACAAATTCAAAAGAACGTAACTAACTTCCCAGTAGCTAAAAACTAGGGTTGGTTTTTGTTTTTTTTTTCTTTTTCCTGTACACAGGTTTAGATAAAAAAAGTGATGGCTATTCTGCTTAAGTGTCCTTGATAAGAGAATACTGCCTCTTACAACATCTATATCCAATTGTATCTATTACTTCAATGATGTCTAGCAAAAAATAATAATCAATGAATGGTTTCATAAACAACAGGTGATTAAAGTAAAGGATTTATTATAATCTGCTTACAGTTGTTTGCAAAGACAGACAGACGTTTTTGCATAAAGATATAAATTGCTTTTTAAAACTAATTTAGTGTGTTTAATTATATGAAGTTTCTGTGAATTATGAATTGTACCAAACCAAGATTAAAAGTAATAAGGTACAAAAATAGGAGCAAACAGACAACAATTTGGACTGGGACAGGCATTTAACAGTGAAGTGTAGAATATGGCTTTGCTATTTTAATCAAGCAAAGTTACTCTGAGACAGAAAAGGAGGCAGTAACTTTGTTAATATAAAAAGCTGCTGCAGACTGTATTCACCCAGAACCTGGCTTTGAAATTTTCTATTTTAGACTTTTTTTTTTTTAAAAAAAAGTAAATTAAAAGATGGATGTATGACTGTGTCTTTACTGTAAACAACCAGTCTGCATGCTGTATATCTCATGTTGGAAGTTTGGCTTTCATATTGCTGTGCAGGTCAGTATTTAAAGATCTGCCTATGAATTAGACTTCCAAAATGCAAATAATATATGTATGTATATATTTATATATAAAAAAACCTCTCTGAATACAGTCTTTACAGATTACCCATTGCATAAGGCAGGTGTCATTTAAAAAGACAAGTAACACTGACTGTCTTCAGTGCATCAAAGTGCACCTCAAAATTTGGGTTCAGAAAGGGTGTAGAATTCTTAATTTGACCACCATGTACAAGAAATGCTACATTCCGACCGGCCAAGGGACACACTAGAGCTCAAAAATACCAGTGGCACCCAGAGAGAACACTACAGATTAGGACTCTGAAAAACTATTCTATTTAAACATGAGCATATGGTAGCAACAGTTGAGCCTCAGAAAAGTTCACCTGTCCTCTATTCTACTCCAAAATTTTGTATTCGCTTATAAATTGTGACAGAGTGAAAATCACCTCAAAAATTCTTTTCTTTGCAGTCTTAGTCTAGAGAAAACATTTTTGAGACAAAATCAGACCAACTCAGTTGAACTTGTAGCGTGAACGTTTGTCTTCTCAGATGTGTTCTGATTGTTACAAAAGTGCTTAGAAAATTACATGCTTTTTAGTTGATCACTAAAAATTCTACTCAGCTAATCTGCCCATATCAGTACCTTACCATCCCTCTCACCAGTACAAATCTCCTTGACATACTTACTGTAATGATCTGCATGTTCCCTTCATCGTAACCAGAAATCGCCATTCCCCCCTCTGAAATAATAACCTGACCTTTGAAGATGTTTCATATATCTGGCATTCAAAGGAAAGAAAAAAAACAACCCAACAAACCAAACAATCTGGGAAACCTTAATAAAAGCAGAAAAATCATTCGCCATCTTGCTCCCCCTCCCCATTCCCCTGAGAGAGGAAGGGAATAGAGGGCAAGAACTTGCTAGGTCATTAAGCTGGCAAAAAGCTTTGGAGAGAGACCGTCATTTGTCTTGTTAAATGAAACCTTCGTAAAGTGGCAAACACAACATCGTGGAGTTTCCTACGGATTTATGAAGCAGGATTTCTAACATGTGCTCCAAGTCACATACGCTTGCAAGAGAGACGAAAAGGGAGAAAAATATAGAGGGAAATAGAAAGGCTTAAACACAACGGAAAAGGTTAAGCATGGTTATTTACAACAGATACTGTAGGATGGTAAATTAGATATGATGCTAAAAAAGGCACAGCTTTCCCTTTCTTAAATACACTGTAAACGGTTCATTATGCATGCAGAACATTTCACTTTACAAAAAAATTACCTTGTTTGTTTAGACAAAGATAGTACTTAAATAGTCTCCAGCAAAATAGAGTTCTTTCAAAAATACTTTCCCATTCATCCTATTAACCATTAAAGATTTGTTTTGTCTCATTTACAAAAGTTCCTTACACCTTATTTCAGGTCCTTCACAATTTATACATACAGCAATGTACAGTACAGCAAAAGACTGCAAAAAATTATTTGTAAAGCCAGCACAATAGATACTATAAATTGATACCAGGGCATTTGTTTTTCACATCTTATCCTTTTTAATTAAATAGTAAATGGACACTTAACACAGTGTATATCAGCTATGATGGGATAACATGGGATAACAAATGCCACAGGTGGGGATAACAGAGTATTCCACACCAAATGTTCTGTTATTACTTTACACGTTAGGGTTGTGTGTGTGTATATATGTGTATATATATAGTTTTTGTTTGTTTTTTTTTTTTGTTGTTTTTTACAAGAAAAGAATATTAATGCCCCATATTGACTTTACGTTTTATGTGCAAACCAAGGGTAAGCTTTAAAAAGTTCTCATTAGTTCTCGAACCCTTTTAAAACAAGCAAACAATACCAGAAACTACATGGCATATTTAAAACTCCATCTGTTAAAATATCAAAATCAAAGAGTTATCGACTAGATATGGCTTTTCATCCAGAGGAACAGGAACATTTTCTAAGTGTTTTAGGGTTATGGGGTAATTTCCAAACATCTAGGTCTTGCCAAATCCAAGTCAACTGCTTTCCATTCCCCAAACCCTTTGTATGATTTTAGACTATTCAGAGACTGCTGAACAAGTGTAAATAGCATGTTTAAAATATGATTTCTTGGGTCCTTCATGGGTGTGGAATAACACAGGGAAACTTAAGGCAAAGTTCTTCCATTTAAGACATTTTCTATCACTTCCTGTGAAAGTACAGGGGCTTGGCATTCCCAGATTCCACCTTTGGTAGCTGGTCACTGATGATTTCCACCAGCATGGCTGGAAACTCTACTTTCAGTGCCTGAGACTCTCGGAAGGTGTAGAAGCAGAATTCCAATAAGTCACTAACAAGCTGAAATACAGAAAGAAACACTTTTTAGGAAAAACACACAGAGATTTTTGCATGCAAGCAACAGCTTATTGATAACTGATTATTAACAAGAAATGGCATCTTACTTTGTCTTGGCAGTCCATTTGCAGGGTTATCAAGCAAACAAGAAGAACTCAAATGCCAAAGGGCTACTTAACTCATTAAAAATCAGCGAACTAGGGAAAACCGAGACACCACAGATTTGATTTTTCAGCCTAACTGCACTTTTCATTTCACTAATAGTAACTGGCCATCATGAAAACTGTAGGTATTCGCTAAATAAAATGAAAATAAAGCTTTCTGCCCAGAGGGAAAACTACAGCAACTACTGTACCTCTACATTTCAGAGTAGGACACACTCATTAGATCAGATTATTTGGTTAATTTCAGTGCATTCTCCAGGGCCTGCAACCTAGAAGTGCCAGAGCAGCTGGTGTTTCAGCTCAACATGAACGCTGTGTCACACGGTGGCATTTTGGGTTTTACAGCATCACAGGGTACAGGGTTCTTTCGTGGCTGTGATCTAAAAGCATCTCCTAAAGCCTTCCAATGTGCTGGACCCGCTGAAATCTTTAAGAAAAACAGCACAATTCGGTCAAGAGGCAGAGGCACGTCAGCCTCTGGAGCACCTGATTGAAGCGTGCCCAAATTTCAGCACATGAACTTCCACTGCAGTCACCAAATCACTGTGTTGTGTGATTAAAGAAAAACTAGAGCCTCTGCTGTTTAAAAATTCACAAGTTAAGGCGCCAATATTAAGCTGTGCTTATGTCCTTACAAAGACTTAAATGCAACTTTGTCATTTCCATTCTTAACGTGCAGATTTGCACTCTGCTATAAAGCCCCTGTTAAGGACAGAGCAAATTAAAGCGGCCTTCTGGAAGGCAGGAAAGGAAATAAATAAAAAATAAAAATATATGGCCAGCAACACTACAATCCTGTAGCACCATACCTTATTGCTTATTTTCAGGACTTTCACAGCTGTTCTCACAAACATGTAAGCAATATATGAGCATCGCAGGGAAGTGCTGAGATCACTCAAACACATGACTTTCTGCTGTTGAGCGCTCTGTGAGTCTGTTTGCTGTGGCTTAGTTCGTTCCCGATGATCTGGCATGTCATGAAGCAATGCTAATTAATTAAACAGATGCATGCCTAAATAAGTAGCATAGACATAATGTGGTTTTCAAGGGGAAAAAAACGCTGATGTTCAAAGGTTTACTCTACCCATTAGAAGGAAGTTGTTACTGAATACACTGTGTGCCAAAAATACTCCAAACAACATAAAACCAAAGTGAAGGAGACTCTTCTGGTGTAATCCCCTCTCCCTCCTCCCTGACTCGGGCATCAAACACCTAAGCAGAGTAAGCTCTGCACCCCAACACAGCCTTGGAAATGACCTGGTGGATGTGCTGCTGCTCCTACGCTTGTTGGGGTCATCTGTGTCCCTCTGCCAACCATCCTCACTGCGCTGGTGACTTGCCTTCTGTGCAGTTCAAGCTAATTCCTGCCTCATCACACTCCTGTGAAGCCTCTGAATGCAGTGAGACAGGCAGCACAGGAAAGCCGGAGCGGAAACTACTAATTCTGACTTCTTTGCAAGCTTTTGGTTGTATCGAGAGGGCGTGTCTGGTGAATATGCAGACAAGGTGTAATGAAGAATAATAACGTTAATGAAGGAAGCATAATCTATTCTATTCAATAAAAGAGTTAGCAGTCCAGTGGGTGAAAACCAAGATGTGATCATGGATACTATCACAGGCACAGCACATATCCCACCACAGAGGAAAAAGGTTAAGGTTACACAACAATTTAAAAGAAAACACCAAGAACCCTCTTAATCGTGTAATACTGGGATTCGAAGCCTCAAAGATAATACATTTTCTGTACCTATTCAGTCTGCTAAAACATTTGTTCCTCTCTTTCTTAAGCTAAAGTAGCAGCTTTAACATACCTGACAATAACCATCCACTTAAAGAAAATGGGAGCAGGAGGAAGCATGTGTGTCACACATGTGACCATGTGTGTCACCAGGGGCTGCAGTCAGGATCTTTTTAACTTGAACCTTAAAAGCTGCATGGCTTTTGGGGCTGAGGAAGCATTAACTCAAAATAAAGAGGAACAAATGTGGGAGAATCGAAGGCCAACTCAGAAATACTAAAATGTAAACAGTAAGACAAGGCCAGACAGAGAAAGCTGCGAGGCTGAGAACTGTGCCATGAGCAGTGCTCTTTACTGCAGGCGTGTTCTCCTACACTGTCAAAGGCACCCTCCCTCCCTGCCAGCCCAGCAGCCTTGGCAGGAAGATGCACCAAAGGCAGGAAAAATTCAGGTTCCACAGGCAAGGCTAATTTTGAAATTTAAGTCCCTGCCTCTGCATCCCAAGCAACATCTGTTCAAACAGGTAAATTAATTTAGCTGGTCTTTTTGCTTGAAAAGAGAAGTTCCCTCTTCAGTATGGAAATGAAAAAGTTTGTTTTCTCCTGGAACACGCAAGCTCTGTCATTGCAGTGACAGTGACTGATGCACCACAGCTTACAAGCAAGGAAATGCAAGCAATCCAGCACCTCTGAATGTGGCTTAGGAATTTCCTAGATCAAATATACTTCTGGTTGTTCTTTAAAGGCTTGTAAAACCCCTGACTGCACCGTACCTGTCCACTTTTACCCTCTGCTTCTGGTAGTTTATACTGGGAATGGTGACACCTCCTCCAGTCCAGCAGCATGAAAGACAACTCCAATCAAGCAGTGAGAGTGAAAGCACCATGGCTTTCACAAGCAGTGCAGTGGTGACTAGAGATGTATTTGCTTTTACAGCCTCGGTTATTTGAGCTGCTGAAGCACTCTTCTGAAGAGTTACAGCTTAGCAGAGCACAGACAGTGCAGTTAAGGCCACAACTACAACAATTCCCATTTCCCTGGGATGCAACCAGGACACTGTTCTTACTGCTTTTATAGGTAGGTGTTCAACTCTCTTTGGAGCTGGCAATAAAACATGCCTCAGTACCCTCTGGCAGCACTGCAAGCCTCCCTCTACACATGGGGCAGTCAGGGCACTGCTGGGGATGGGAGCTGGGTTGTGGGGATGGGGAAACACAGGTCAGGATAATCACATCCATGTCACCCAGGCTGCTGCTCTACCCAGACATGACAGCTCTTCTGCCAGCAAGCAAATCAGCTGCTCGCTGTAACCCTTCACCACTTCAGTCATCAATTATGAAGCTTTCTCTCATCACTACCCTGCAGAGAGTGTGCTGCACTTAAACATTTTCAAGGCTACGGCAGTCTTAGTAATTCTGAGATTTTTACTTAATCAATCCTTGCATTTGTATGCTGTATTAAGCACCTCTGAGAAATAGGAGTATTAATCAAACATAATTTTCTGTTATTAGGGTGGGGGTTCCATAAAATGGGCTTTTTCACCCATACTGTTCTTCATAATTAAAAAAAATGAATCTTTTAATGAAGTCCCTGAAGTTAATACAGCTACTATGACCTTTGAGAACCTTTGCAAGATTTTTACAGCAAAAAGAATTATTTTAGTTTGGAAATCTCACCATGCCTTTGCATTTCCAGGAGTGGCAAGAACTGTTGGGTTTGCAAGGGTGCACATTTCTGGGCTTAGTTTTCTGACTTCAAATTCAGAATCTCTAAGTGAGGTATGAAAGCCCACAGTCTCTTCTCTATCAGGAGCATCTTTGTGATTAAGCCTACTGAGACAGCAATTAAGACAGCAGTAGGGTAACAACACAATGCTGAGTAATTTCTTCCTATTATTAGCTACAGCTATTACTGTCAGAAACCTCAGTGTTCTCCTGTATATAGAGAAAAAGACACTCCAAACCCTTTCGCTGCCTCTTTCAGGAAAGGGTCTCTGCCCACCCAGCTCTTTGCTCACCCAGAGCAAAGAGCCTTCAGTGAGTTTGGGACTATTGCCACATCTGCTTTTTCCCCTTTATGCAGGGGATCCAAAGCTCCTGCTTCAACAACCAGGAAGGTTAAGAAAAACCACTGCCAACCAGGTCTTGATTATTCCATTACCACTATACTCCTTTTTGCTCCCAGTCCTATGAAAATTCCATTATGTAAATTAATTATTACTCTGAGGACTCATGAAGAGTTATTCCCCCCTGCAACAGCTCGAAGGCTGATACTTAGAGATATACATATCCTTTGGTGCCACAGTGGCCAGTTCCTAGGTGCTTATGAAATCTTGGACCCTAGGCCAAAAGGAAAACCTTCCACAAACACAGGGAACACAAAGTAAGACCAAGGGATGAAGCCTCTGATCACACCTACGCAGTGTATTTACCTCATGCTAGAAAGGAGTGAAAGGTGGATAAAATGCATATAGATTAGGCACTAATAGTATCTGACCAGAGGAAGTATGAACCCTAGTTCTGCCTGGACAACTGCATTCATCTCATTGAGAAGCTGCACTCATTTCTTCAGGTATTCTTCACAAACCTGTATACACACAGAAACCACAGCATTTGACACCTGCCTGTGACACAGAGGAACCTGAGCTGAACTCGTTTCATATGCCTGGAGGATGGAGGCAAAGCCACAGCATCACACACCAGTGAAGCATCCTCAGCCCTTGGCCAGGGCAAATTTTGAGCCAAGTCTCTCCTTGCTCTTCTGTTCTGCCCTTCTCCAACAAACACCTATTAATGTGAGGGAGAAGAGATACAACCATCACAAATGGAGTAGCTCCTGTCTACGTTAGGGCGCTGGGAATCAATTTCTCACTTGACAGAGGCATATTAGTGTGCTGCAACACACACCCAGCACACTCCTGCATTGCTGCTGCTCTGGTAGGGGCCACACTGGGAGTAGGGACTGCATCTATCCTCTGAATAAACAGAGAAAATGCTCACTCAAAATTCAGGCACTGGGACTAAAACAAGGCTCCAAACAGCTCATCATCTGTGGGACACAATTTCGGCAGATCAGCAGCAAAAGTGCACCCCAAGGTGTTGGTGGGCAGCTGAGGGGCAGCTTTGTATCTGTAGTATTAGGAACCTGTAGAAGAACATTTGCATCCAGCGCAGCATGCCTTGCTAACCTACCCCTCGAGGATCCGTGCCCTTCTTCCCACTGTCAGATTTTTCAGGGAGTGAAATCCTGGCACTCTCAGCCTATGGAAAGATCTACCTCAGCTATAAAGTATTCCCTTCAGGAACCATAAAAAATTAATTATTCAGCAGCATGAGCCTTAAAGAATTTATTTTTGTTTGGCAGAAAATGTCAACAAGCGAATGACAGCGCAGGGCTCTGCCTTGCCAAGACAAGGGGAAGGTTCACATTAGGGTTTAATGTCATGGCATCGAAACAAAAGCCCTCTTCACTCAAAGTCTGTTTAGTATCAGCCAGATTGAAACCAAATTCAGCTTTTGTTCTGCAAACTGCCTAACCATACACTACGAGCTCTCTATGAAATAAGGCTCACCATGCAAGATACAACTCTTCCTGCCAAAGCCAACAGGAGATGCTGAGGAGGATCCAAATGAAGTTGCTGATACCATGTGTAGTACATCTGGTTCTAATGTTCCTGCATGTCATTTGCCTGATCCCATAAGGCAGTTCACCTACATCCAAGTGCCGCATGTGCATCTGTCCCTGAAATGCCCATGGCCATTCATGGCCACAAGACTGAAATCTTTACGTTCTGGGTACAGAGGTGGGTTGTCCTTGCTACACTGAGGTTCTTAACACATAAGGCTGCTTCAGAAAATGATGCAGGTGAGCCAGCCACAATGGTAAGAAACACAATCCCTACAAGCAGGAAATACAGAATCACTAAATCATTAAGGTTGGAAGAGACCTCAAAGATCATTGAGTCCAACCGTTAACCCATCACTGCCAGTTCCACCACTCAGCCACATCCATAATTGCCATATCTACTGCTTTTTGAACCTTTCCAGGGATGGTACCTTGATTACCTTGCTGCTCTCAGTGCTCCCAGAAGCTACACATGCTGGGGTCCATCCACACCACCAACCCCAAAACAGCAAGGGAACAGCAACACCCTCCTCTCTCCATCATCTCATGTCGAGGGAGAGGAAGGGCACGCTGTGCAACCAGCCAGCCTGCTGTGTCAGCAACCACTGCTCCCACACCGCACCATGCAAGTAAGGAGCATTTTGGGGCAGGCAGCAGTGACACAGACGACAGGGCAGCCTGCAGGCTCTGAAGGATGAGCACAGGTGGGCACACACGTGCACGAAACCCTGTTCATCCTGTCTGCTCGGGATGGGCTTCGATCTCCTATTCTTTGGTTGCACTTTTGGTGCTTTGAGGCTTTATGGATCATTAAATAAAGTTGCTGATGTTTCCAAAAACTTTAAGTGCCTACCTGGCCTTCTTGAAAATGTCTGTTTTTCCACAGCTCGGCACTTTTCTACCTGCACATATGTTCACTGTGTGGATTAGTGATTTAGTACACTGAGCAATGGAAAACCATCCTGCTTGGGTTACTTTTTCTTCCTCATATTATATAAGCCAAGCATACTGTAAGTTGATATTTCCACGCACTTTGTTTCACATAGTCCTCAGAAGGACTACTTCAAAATGAGGTCGATGAAAGCAAGTGTGAAGGTGCAAAGGAGAAGGGATTTTTAGTGTTTGTGGCTACACTCAGGTAAAGTGAATTCCACGAGCGATGAGATGGCTGCTCTGCTCTTGTGGAAAAGCTGGATAAAGCAGGAGGGCTGAACATGCATGAATTCTGCACCAGTCCTTTCAGATCTGCACTGCAAAGGCCAATGCTGTGGCCACAGCAGCATGTAAAAACACTGGGCCTCAGCTCCAGCTACACAGCTCGGCACTAAATATATAGTGATCCTCTATAATGGAGTAAGTTAAAAATACAGAGGTGACAGCTGAAAACACATTCCTCCTGTACCAAGGAATGAGCAGAAAATTTGCATTTACACTGATTAAATGGAGAGATTCTGCACCTAGTGCAGGCAGTGGGGAGAGAATAATAATTCTCACTTCTCATTAATATTATCGCTACTCTAAATTTATTCTGATGGATTTCAAAACCAAAAAAGTAAAAAAAAATCAGTTTTAAAGAAAGAGAAAAAAATAAACAATTGTCTTTGTTGAACAAGTCTCCAGCATCATCAGTGAAAGGAAGCACTGTTGTGCAGACAACCAGCCTTTTTAATGCAGAATGCTGACAATGGGACTTTCATTAAAAAGTCCTTTGAAACAAAGTGCTCTATTAAAACAAAAGTAATGTAAAAATAGCTTAATTAAAAATTAAATAAAATGCAGGAGCAGTCTCCTTCCTCTGGTTAGTTCAGCTCCCCATGGTTAATGCTGTGTTTTGGAAAATGTCTGTAGGACACGGTAGCGTTCTTGGTAAGCGCGAGCCTGTCATCCAGTCACCTTAACCACACAAACACACCCACTGAGATAACAAATCACAGACACTGCCTATCCTGAAGAGGATTAGACAACTCCATAAATGCAGGGGTTTGTGATGCTGCCTCGAGGTTCAGATGTGAATTCTTGCAACGATTTTATCACCCACCCCTTTTCTTTCCACTAAAACACTACAACTTCCTTTGTTGGCACCGAGCAAGTGAAACCTGATCTCTGAAGAATGAGCTATTACTGCAGCACTAATAATACTCTCCCTGCCTCCCACCAAGATTTGCAATGTTTTAATGAACAACAGAACAATATTTGAAAAATAATTCCATATGTACATTCTGTAAACAGACCTCAGGCTCTTATACTGCTTTGACCTGAAGTGCACTGTACTGTACTGTCCCCACAAAACGAAATTTAAGTCGAGTACAAAGAAGTACATTTACAGGCAGTGGGTTATTCATGCAGTAGGTTCTTCATGCAGCAAAGTTCCTTCCCTGCCCACCCAGGACGGGGTAGGACAGTTTTCCCCCTTGCTGCAGTTTACCAGGTTTTACTGGGAGGTGATCAGCACGCTGCTGGCCTTCAGCCTCTGCTTGCAGGAGCCCTCCTCTCCTGTACCAAACACAACTAAAGGTCACTCTCACTGGTCCCAGGAGCCTCCTGTCACTTGCTGCACTGTGGCACAGCTTCAGAGAGGATGGTGCCAGCCCTGCTGGCCCAGGCAACAGGCTGATCCCCAGGGCACTCTCAGGGGGCACTGGGAAAACCCCTCAGCTTGGAGAGACCGTAACACCTGGGTCACTTGCTTTCTCTGCATGGAGATACAGCCCTGCTGCTGCTCAAAGCACCTGGAGATGTAAATCTTTGCACTTACCATTATACTGGCTAGAACCAGGCTGCTCCCTACTAAACAGCCCAGCATTATGGATATCCCTTCTGAAATCCTGAGCTGGCTCTGTGCATCTGCCATAGCCCCCCAGAGTCACTCTGGGCAGAGACATCAACAGCCTGGGTGCTTTGAGACTAAACTTTTAGTTTCCCATGTCATTCATCACATCTCACACCTGGCACATGGAAAACAAGCACCTCATACCGGAATGGGGCAGGGCAGACTAGAAATAACCTAACAAGGAATCTTACACTTGAAAAACTTAAATAAAGCTTCAAATACCCACGATGGCTCCAAGGTCTTAATACTCCTTTTAAAGTCATCATTTACAATCCCAGCTGTAAAAGATGACCGAATTAATTCAACGTTTATTAGCACATCAGGCATGTTGGATGCATGACACGCTCACACTGTGTCCTGCAGGGTCACAGCTCACATCTCCTGCTCTGCTGCAGAGCTTGTGGCCCCTCCAACAGCTCTGACCTTATGTGGCTTGTGGAGGAACACACCACCATGTAACACAGGAGAAGGTGTCAGGACCCAGCCCTTAATGACTTGTATTTTCTTATTTTGCTTGGCACTTGTCCTTAAATTCATCTAACAACTTCTCTCAGATGTTCCTTTAAAAAGAATTTTCATTTTTTTGCTCCCTGTCAGTTAATACAATTAAAGACTACTGGTTTACCTTAATGGAGAGATTTTTTTTGCTTAACTTTTCTGCACTCCCTGAGGAGTTATACTTACATCATGCATGGAGTCAAGAAGTTTAGTCAGTTGGTAGAATCTCTGCCAGCTTTGCCCAGAGTTACTTGGACATTTAGTTACCATCTTCTTTAGTTCTTTAATGTAATTTGCCCTCATTTCTTCAAATGCAGCTTGGCTTTTGAGACCATCCTTGGGAACTGTCATTGAAAAGACAGTCTTAAATTAGTATTAACTGCATTGCTTATTCTTTTGATGTGCATACTTAAACAGTTACACCAGGTAATGGATGAAGGAATTAAACCTTTAAGCAAAGTCCATAATTTGACAGACAGTGGTAAGGGATCGACAACATCACACAGATTTTCAAGTGATTCAGGCATCCTCTCCAGATGTGTGATTGCAGAAGCTGTGGCAGAGGACAAGATAACATCTGGGAAATATGACACATGCTAACCTCATGTCCAAACTGTTTTTAATACAATCCAACCACATAAAAAAAGGCAGATGGATCAAGAGTATTTCTTTAAAAGTTGAAGACGTGATTTATCATTCTGGAATGATTCCCCACACTTGGCAGAGGAGGAGAAAGTACAGAACTACAGCTGTTATCTGCAGAAATGCTAGACCAAGTGACACATTTTTAAGCCATCATGCAAGATCTAAAATTTCTTTGAATGTTAGCAAGCATCTGAGTAACACCTTAGAACAAACAGAGCCATTCTTCTGCATGGAACAGAAGACTGTTTTCCAAACAGGCATCCTGACCCAGTGTTTGACCACGACATACAGTTGCAAGCATTTGGAGTGATCTATTAAAGTTTCCATCTGCCAGAGGGAGATGGAATCAGGATTGGGGAATCATCGTTTCACAAATGGTCTAAGAGGAGAGTTTTCACATACTTTTCACTGTGACATCATCAGGGCTAATGACAAAAGTAAATACACTGTTTCTTTACAGACAGCAAATACCCTTGCACTCCCGCAGGTCCTGCCCCAAACAGGAATGGCTTATTAGGATCAGATCCCTATAAAAACCTCAGAGAGGTTATAAATAACATTACTCAAAATGTTCAGGTATTCAGTGTCTGATTTGGTTGAACACTGCTTAACCATCAAACACTTTTTTCTCTGTATCTCTTAACAGTAGTCCAGAGAAAGAAAATAAAATACTATACTGTAACAGGAGTTTATTTCCTAAGCAAGGTTGAAAACTATGCCAGAGTAAGCTAAATGGAAGTTACCTATTAAAAAAGCAAACAAAAAAGGTGATCTTCCAATTTAGCTTATGCTTAACATCTTGACAGAAACTTTGTTCACCCATCTCCCTCTCTTTCGGACCCTGCGAACTGCCCTTTATCCCACTGAAATTACATCATAAGCATGTAACAACTGCCCAAATGGCTCCAGAGCTGAAGCTTTAAGAAAAAACATCAGTATCTACCAGAGCAATTTAGCAATGGGAAACGAGGAGGAGCTGTACCACCACAAGAGCAGCAAGGACTTGAGGCCACCAAGGGCTGGAAGGGGGCACAAGGAAGAATCTTTAGAAAAAGCCCAGGAGGTAACACAACCAACCTGACTACTGCTTGGAAAATATTATATATTTATGCTATATAATCACAATACAAATATTATATTACATGAACATAACATTTAAATTCAATTCTAGATGCAAACTCAGTCAGCTGACACATAAAAGAAACTGTCTGGAACAAATATACACATTCAGTTCAGGCTGAATGAATACAGAGGCACCAATCAAGAGGAGTAAAGCCATCAGGGCATACACAAAACACACAGGCTTTACAGTTCCTTTAATATTTACAGGCCTGTATTCCTACATGCTGCTTAAAGACTGTTAGAGTCACTCTTTCTTTTGTCTACTACTATGTATTTTACTGTTCTGTCTGAAAATTATTATACCATCACCCCAGCCAGATAATTAAGAAAGAAAGAAAGACCACAAATAAAGAGAACTCAAGCAAAACATGAAATTCTGGAGGTTTGCCCAGTGTTTCTGATTTTACTTATTAAATGCAGCAATGCTATTGGCAAGCTCCCAAAATCTATGGTCTGTGGAAAGCAAGAAAACAATTGAGTTGTAATGTGTGGTTTCTTCCACATGTAAATGGAGTGAAACTTCCTTGATGTGGTCATCATGAAAGTTTCAGAATAACTTGTACTCTGTTCATCACATGATTCAATAAAAAAAAAAAAATTAAATGAAAACAAACCTGGTGTTTTCTGTCACAAGATTGTACCAAGGTGCTATCATTCAAAACCAGGTTTGCTGCCCTTCACATGACACTTTCTGGGTTTTGTCACTGTCTTCATTTCCATTTCACTCTCCTCTCTCTCTCTCTAATGTAAATATCCTGATTCTCCCAAACCAAACTATTTTTAGCAGGTTTTCTAGTGACCGTGGTGTGTGTTTCAAAGGGACCCAGCTCACTGATGTTAATTGGCCAGGCTAATCTCACCTAACAGATTCTTGCAATAACTCATTGCTTTATACTCTCAAGAGGGTAGAATAATAAATACATAGCTTAAAGGCACTTTGCTACATTTTAAGAATGCCTCCAGGTTCTTTTTCTAAAGATTCTCCTCCTTTAGGGTTGATTAAAACATTGCAGAGGCAGATCTCCAATCCAGATACTCTCTCAAGAACATTTTGGGAGCCAACCCTCCTGAGCACATCCACCTTAAGCACTGTTAGTTGCCTCTGGGAAGCCCCTGAGTGACAACCTTCAAAAAACCCATTTACCCTTCAGGGCAACCCTGGAGTGTATCAGCTTCCCACTGTTCCCATTTCCACCCCTCAGTGGACGTGGGGGTCAGATTCTGTGGGCCACGACACAGTGTTCCCCAACCAGGGGTGTCCCTCCAGTTGGAAAGAGGAGGGAGACAGCTGAGGCCAAAAAAATTGCAGCCCCAGGAGTTTCTGCTAATGGATCCAAATCCCCTCCAGCCTGGACAGGAACTGCAGCTCCACGACCTCCTTCAAAGAGCTACCAGCTGGATGGGATGGGCAAAAGGCACCACAGGCAGACAGCGCCCATCTCAGCACCTCGCCCAAAGGAGTGGCCACTCAGCCTTGCTGCAAATCCCTGCATGGGCACCTGTCCCTGCAGCCAACATGCCTATGCCATGGGTGGGGACTCTGGAGGCTCTGCTGCATCAGCCTGCCCTGGCCTTCAGTGGTTCCAGTGATGAGCACCATGCAGAGCTGCACAGCTCACACCTACTGCTTGCCATTTGCTTCTCTCATCCTCAGCAGAAGACGGGAGAGGGCAGCAGGATCTCAAAGAGCTCCACTCCTCCAAAGAAGGAGATGCTCCCCTGGCACCCTGCTGCTGCCAGCTCGGGAGTGAAGGCCAGGATAAGCACAGCAGCCCCTTTGATGTCCCACTCCTCCTCTCCCTGTAATGCCCCTACATCCAGCCTCCTACCACTGGGGGAATTCTTCCCTGGCGAGTTCACCTAAGTGACATCACGAATGCCTGCCCATCAAAGGGATGTGTTAACTCATCGTGATGTCACCAAGTGGGTCACACAAAAAGGAGCATGGTTCTGCGGAAAGAAGTTTGTTTGCAAGTAACTGGCTTTTTCACCAAGACTGATGGAAAAGTAATGTACAAACTGCCTGTGTATTTGTACAATTGTACTGGGACAGGAGTTTTTCAATATTTCCAGTAAGATCAAGAGACCTGCTAACTACTACTTAGTGCTGTAACAAACACCAAGATGTAATTTGGTGTCTTAAAACTCAAAGCAGGATGCTCAAGAGAAAAATAAAGCAGGCACTGTCGTTTATTAAACTTTCAGAAGCCTGCAGAAGAGCTTACCATTCTCAAATCACTTGGCATTACAAAATCACCTGCTCTGCAGTGCAGGCAATGTACATCTTTTGATCTTGAAGGTGGTGTTAAGTCAGCCAAACTCTGGTGGCTTTGAATGTTGAGCACGGATTTTCCCTCAATCCCCACAGCTGTAGCACTTTCTTGGCATGTCTGATCAAGTCATGAGGTTCCCCTACACAGAGCAGAGGGCCAAAGTCCCAAGCCAGCCCCCACTCCTGTCCGTCCAGGGCACATGCCACATTCACACTGCAAAGACACTGCCCATGCTAACTGCAGATAAGCCACAAGGCATAAAACCAGGCTTATTCCTGCGGCCCAGCTGGAAAGAGTTTGGCTCTTTTGTCACATAAGTTAAAATCACTGCGTCTCTCTGTGGACTGGAATATTTTTCAGTATTCCCACGTTTCCCTGAATCCAACTTACCTGTGCTTAACAGCAGCAACACTTTCATGATGGTGTACTCCTCAAAGCTAAGCTGCAAGCGCACGAACTGCAGACTGATCTGGTGCATCCCCTGGCACAGCTCAAACATCGCAGACTGGCGCATCCGTTCCCTGCAAAGACAGGGGGACAAAATCCAGAGGATAAACATGGCAGAAGCAACATGCAGGGGGGAGCCCTCCCATGAGGAAAGCAAGGTGAGACCTAGAAACCAAGCACTGATCACAGAGAGGTCAGGGAGACACACTGCAAAGGAGCTGGGGAACACAGCCCCAGAGACCGCCTGGTCCTCATGTCCCCACTGCCCGGGAATTTTGGGAAACCCAGGCATCACTTTGCTCCTACATCATCGGCAATGCTATAGGAGCTCCCTTCACTACCCAGCACACCACAGGCAACATTAACATCTACCCCACTAAAAGGAACAGCAACAAACGTAATTTGAGTTTTATACACTGACAGTGCTAATGAACTGGCAAAAATGTATCTGAATTGTCAGTGTTTGCTCAGCTCTGCCCTGGCTGATAGAAACATGCCTGCTGAGGAGGTCAGAAGTGGTGTAACAGAGGAACCTACACCCATTGCATATATGTTCTAAATAATACACTATTCCATCAGTTGACATCTTTTGCTCAAACTGGACAAACTGAAATATTCAAAAATAATGTGTGGTTTTTTTCCCAAAATAGCAATCTAAAATAATTTGGAACAAAGAAGTATATAAGGCAAGGAACTTACTCATTACACAGACTTGTGCCTGTTAAATTGCAAAATAATTAAGATACATAACTTCTATCCTGCTAACTTTTTTTTTGCTTTAAATACACTTTCATAAATTCAGCTTCAAACCTTATTTCTCTTCTCTGAGGTAATCCTAGGCTAACCCATCCTGCCCAAGTTTGAGGCAGAATTAGAATTTTGCTACACTTCTAAAGCTACCATCCCACACCACAACAGCCAACAGTCATCAAAAATTGCCTGTCTCTGCTGAAACTGTGATCCATATCTATCTTTCTATGTACTCAGACAAGGTGCTATAATTGTTCAGTGACCACTACATCTTTTATTTTTAATTGCTCAAAACCAATTGTCTATATTTCTTCTAACGTTTTTTCACATAATGGGGGAATTGGATGGAACTGGACGAAGTTCAGCTCGTTATTTTAACCACGCAACTGCCTTTTCAAATATACAAATTGGCTGGTGAAAGAGAAGAATCATACTGTGTGCAAACAAAGACTGACATAATCTTCCTGGTGTCTTATTTCACTGCTGCCAGAGGAGATTTTATTTTCTTCCTTAATACTAATAGAGCGGACTCACCATTGTTTTGTGGGTTCTGCACTTTTCCCTTGCTCCACCCTCTTCTTGAGACTAAGAACTTCCAGCTTGCCTTTTTTTTTTTTTCAATTTAATTTAATAGTAGCTGTAAAGCCATATGTACTTGTTTTTATTATGCATCATGGACTGCAGTGGAGAAAATGAACAGAAAATAGTCCTTGAATGCTTTGGATGCTGACCGAAATGCCACTTTGTGCCCTCTTTGCGGGGCTGGATGCACACAAGCCCAGAGTGCTTACCTGAATTCCTAAATCCAGGTCTAGGACACAGGTAACAGTGGCTTCTAATTGACCACTGCCAGGAGGCCCAGAGGGATACATACTGAAGTTGAAAGGCAAATGATCAATAAGGGATGTTTGTATTTTAAAAAAATACGTTTTAAGGTACATCTCAGACTGCCAAAGACAGCAGGATTCAAAATAAGAACAGTCCATTATACCCATCATTACTTTTGCAAGACACAAAGGTTAGTTTCTCCAGCCTCAGAAAACAAAGCTGCTGCCACCAGTCCTGTCTGTGTTTGACCTCCATAGGGAGAAGAAGCACCAGGCCTTTCATCACATACCACAAGCCACACAGCAAATAAAATGAAACATTTTAATGCTTTGTCTCAGGTTTCTCATGCGTTCTCTAAGCAGTGTGGCTGAACATTCTCTGTGAGACCTAACTTAAAAGTATTCCGATTCAAAACCTTGATTTTTTTTACATTGCATTGCACATTTTTATGACATTTTACTTTTTCTACCCTATGGTTTTCTTTGTAATTGTTTTGCTTTTACATAAGTGCCTAAATAGAAGAATGTCAGGAATAGGTTTTTTGGCTAATTATTTTTTTCTGTCTTTTAAATATTCAGTCTTTTGTCTGCTTACAAATATTGATCTCTAGCTTACCTACAAGGAAAACCTGATGGCATTGTTTGTAGTGAGATAAAATTATACACAGAATGAATTACTTTGTGGTTTGTTTAATGTACAACAACCTTGTAATTTCAAATCAGTTTTCCTCCTGAAAAATCAACTCAGTTGATTTATTACTTATTTACAAATTATTACTAACTACAAATTATGTTAGTTAATTCACGACTTTTAATGCAAGGTAAGCATTTTGTGGAAGTTCACAGCACTCAACTTTGCACTTGATTTTTTAACTCACACTGTGTAAAATAAGAGGGTATAGAGCTTTTGAAAAATTCAGATGCTGACATCACAGATATCCCAATACAATCAGAGTAACAACAAAAACAAAGGAATAGAAATATGTTAAAAGAAAAGCTGCAGAGAGAGATAAAGGCATGGCAACATAACATGAACAAAGTCATATTTTCCTTCCCAAATGCATCATCTAAGAATAAATATCAAGTCATAACAAATGCCATTACCATGACAGGGAGGAAAAAAAAAAGAAAAAGGCAAATCTCAATGAACTGAACCCAGTCCTACCTCCGACACAGCATCTAAACTTCTGAGCATGGAAAACAGAATATGAAGATCTGGAATATAAGGGCATTTAAGAAGCTAAGTACATTTAAGTAATAAAAAGGCGTGGAGCCAAAGCTCTGAATCTGCTATGTGGATACGCATTCAAAAGTGGTGTCATTAGCTCAGTTTAGCTTAATCCGCCTTCATAATAATACGCTTTAAACTTTACACCTTAAGTTAATCCATCTTAAGTTCCACAAGTGTCTCCTTACAGGCTTAATTTAATGCTCAGCTCACATTCTGTCTGACCTTTCCCGCAGCCCAGTGGATGGGCAGAGTGGCTGCCCCAGCCCAATGCCCCCAGTTATGGCACTGCCCAATTCCCACCTGCTCCTGCACAGCCTCTGGCCATGGGACCTGCTGTTAACTGGTCACTGATTTGCTCATCACATCCCCACTGGAGCTGAACTGCTGCCGCGTTCTCCTCCTCTCCCTCAGCATGGGATAAGGTGGGCACCTCTGCTGGCAGAGCCTTCCAAGGCACTTCCACTGCCTTGGTGGGAAGAGAGGTTTTGTTCCTGCCATTGGGTTCTCTCCATGAACCGTACCAGACATGTTCCTAGTTGAGAGATTCCCTGGTCTTTTCTTTCTCTCCACGTGATCTGGGATCTCCCCCTCACCCCAATGTGATCTCTCTGTCTTCATTTCTCTCATCTGCCACTCTCATTTCCAAAATTGACTCCAGATCTCCAATCTTCCTTCCATGGGTAGGCTGCATGGAGACCAGCTCTGAGGTACCAGCCCAACGCCTCAGTCTGTGCCAGTCTCAAGATGGAACCACAGAGAGCGGAATATATGGATGAAAAGAGTGGCAAACCAACCCAGCTCCTCCTGCTGCCCTGCTCTGTGGAAGGAGCCATCCTTTTACACTGGGGTGAGTGAGGAGACAAATGGTTTGGGCACCTGGCTGGAATGGAACTGATGACCCACATCACCAAGGGATGAGCCACCCAACTACAACAGCTATGTAGGATTTGGGCCGTCACACCGTGAAAGGAGGGAAGGATTGAGGAAACTATTTAAGACAAGGCATCCTGAAAATGAAACCAACCATTTAGCTCATTAATACCCCTATGTGACCTCCAGAGAAACCAAACAGCCACATCAGAAACTGTGAAACTACAGGCATGCTGAACGGAAACAACTTGTTTTGAGTAAGTAAATTATCATTTATGAAATCATCATGAAGTCTAGTATTGTAAACCTCCTTGCTGAGAATGGAAACTGCAACTCCACTGACTGGAACCAAAAAAGATGAACCCACATATCAAAAAATATTCACCGACAGGTGAAACTCGGCCCTGAACTAAACATGATACCACATTTTATTTACTTTCTCACAGATACTATTCAAAGCTGAAGCACAAGGCACCTTCCTAAATTAGACAGAGAAATGAAGAAAGGGAAAGCTGTGATGGGTGTGTTGGAGTTTCAACAGGGCTTAAGTGGCTTGCTGATAATCCAAAGCAACAATGGGCCAAGGCACCCCTTTCACAGCACCTCAGAGGAACAGACGTGCAGCTGACTTAGTCTCTTGGCCTCTGCCAAGGGACTTAGGAGAAGACCAAGCAAGATTTGTAGCAAAAATCTGATGTCAAAGACATTTTTTGTGTTTCCTGATTGTACGCATTTACCACTCTAACAATCAAATTTCTAACCAAGAGCCTTTCCTTTGCTAGACTAAAACCCGCACCCATTTGAAGGTTGTCCATAATGTTAATTATTTCAGGGAAATTCATAAAGCACATTACACTGTAACAAAACCAAAACAAATAACCAATCGAACAAATGCAACCCAACAACAAAACCTGCCAAAGGCCTGAAGGTCAAAACTTGTTCGGAAGCCTCAGAAAACACGTTATGCTTTCCCCCATGCCAGAAAAAGTCAGTTTGAACTTGGCAGAGAGAGAAGCAAAACATCACCAGACACCTTGAGGGCAAGGCAGAGATGCTGTGGATAAAGAGAGAAAAATAGCAGGGACATGGGATCACAGCATCCCTTGTTCAGCTGCTCAAAACATCTAATCAGAAGAGCCCTTGGCCTGAATTATCTTACCTGCCTTGGGTGGGCTTCCTTGACTGGAAAAAGTTTTGAGGTTCTTGGGGAAAGAAAAAAAAATAAACACATTATTGTCACAACAATTTACTGTTTCTTGAGGGAGTTTTCTACTTCAACAGCTCCAACAGTGGCAACAGACACTACCTAAAATAAAACTGAACCAGTTCTTCAGTGCAAAGGGGCAATGCCTGCACTGCTGTGAGTGCAGCAGCACTGGGAAACACTGTGCATTACTCTGCTCAATGGACTGTCCCCAGACACCTGTTTCCCATCCTGAAGCCATTGTAAACTCAACCAAAGTCAGCAGCACTGGGGCAGCATCATTAAGTTATTGCACTGATCAAAATCCAAGCCAAAATATATGCAGAATTCAGGTAAAATTCAATTATGACCTTTTATTCAGTACTTATTTCTTATTCAGCACTTTCTAATCCCTGCTTACTCTGCAAACTACAGCAGAAAGAGACAAAACATACTCCCTTCAACTCTTAAAGAAAAGCTTTAGAGTCTTTTCCTTCCAGGAAGGCAAAAATACCTGCTACCTTGCAGCAATGGCAAATGTGGGCACTCAATCCCAGTGCAATTCAGGGCAGTTTTGTCATCAGTTTCTGCTGGAGAGAAATTAGGGTCATGTCCATTTCCCCCATTATTTGTCAGTAAGCCATTAGAAAGAAATACCCCTTTGGCATCACCAGCAACCTCTCCTCCTCCTGGTAAGGATCAGCTGCTCTTCCTAAGCAGTAAAGCATAGAGAATTCAACTATCACCCTGCAGTTATTTAAACTGCCATGGACAAACATAGGTCGGGAATTAGGTGGTTTATCCAGGAAAGTGTTGAGTTAGAGGTAAGCACAATGGTGACATCCTCAGATGAGCACCCTGCTGCCCATGCAAGTGATGGCGGATCTCAATCAGATGACACCACAGCCCCTGCCTAAAAATTGCTGAAATACAAATACTTCAGTAATGATCCCCCCCAACCAACCCTGCCATGAGAACGTGTAAACCCACCCCGCTACCAAAGTCAAACATTTAACCCCACAAGCTTCTCCTCAGGTGACAGGGATGTTGCAGACTGAGGGGTGCATACCTGGGAGCACTGGCACTACAGCAATGACCTTGGCAGAAGAACCTGCCAAACTCAGGACAAAACAGGGGCTGGACTAAGGGCCACCAATGCTGAACACTGATAATCACACAGGGAAGATCATTTCAGGTTGAAACAGATCTGCAGACACTAGCTGGTGTTTTGGGGGCTTTAGCCACCCAAGCAATTGGCAATTTTTAAACTTAACTTGGTAATTTGAAACTGAACTTATAGCTAAGTCTGAAAATTAGCTTTCTCCCCAGAAAATCCTCATGGTGATCCTAGATAATACCATCCCATATAACTGATACTAAGAAATTTAGAGCTGCTTTGAAAGTTTCAGCCAAGTGTCTTCCTGTTATGTGCCTATCAACAAAGGAATTGGCAACGGCCCATGGATAATGATTGCCAAAGGAGAGTTTCAGCTCGCAATCACCAACAGAGAACTCGTGCTAAAATCCAACTTAATAATCACCAAGTTATGCAACCCTAAAATCCTAAGCACATCAACAGCAAAACCCCCCAAGTATCAGCTGGTATTAACAGTTAATTATGCAGTTAGCAGAATGCTCATACCAAATACTCTCTTTTGGTTTGCATTTGCATTTCAAAAGAGACAAACCACAGTTTAAATTAGAAAATACATAATTATGCCTTTACCAAAATGCCTTTTCCATACTACATTCAATAAGAAGTGATGATAATGTACACATGACAATAAATACTCTGTTTTGAAGTTCATCAGAGAAAGGTACTAACAGCAAGAAAAGGTGCCCATTAGGTATTGTTTTATACACCCATTCTGCCAGGGCTCTTTGTCATTTGCAGTAGTTCATCTACAAAATTACTGCTATATTCCATATGCAGAGGCAATTCTCCTCTTAGGCCAACAACGCCTCAAAAATCAAGACTTTGCTGATGCTGTCAAAGTCTGGCATTTTCTAGAAGTCAACTGAGGCAAGTCTTCCTCTCATACCAGTTTAGAAAAACAACTTCCTAATTTCTCTTTTAATCATATTTAACTGTACCAGGGAAGTAGCAAAAGAAAGCATTTGAAAGGCATTTGGAGATGCCAGCAAACAGCTCATTCATTTACAGGAAGATTTAAGCAGCATCACGTTCAGACAGACACTTGCAAAGAACAAACCCCTATCCTAACCCTTCCAGCCAAGGACCTTGAGAGAAGTGAAAAGAAACCCTCCCAAAAGGTTTGTGGATGTCCCAAAATCATGCTGAGACAATACTAAGAAAGCATAATTATGCCATGTTAAATGTAAAATCACTGGGCAAGTCTTCATGCTAAAGTCATAAAAGCTAACAGTCAAATCCTTTTGAATGCATCACAAGCTGGGAACCTGCCAAATCATACACTGGGCCAACTGCTGGCCAAGATGAGAAAGAAGTGTTTGAGAAAGATCAAAAAAGTTAAATAAAAATCTTTGCATCGGTGCTTTCTGTAGAGGAGTCCAGGAATGCTCTGCATCAGAACCTCTTCAGTAAGCAAGTGTGAGAACTAGTTTCAAATTAAAGTGTGAGTAGAAGAGGCTTTAGAAAGAGAAAAAAAAATACAGTAAAATGAATAGTAATAAATCACCAAGACCAGATGGCATCCATCCATGAGCTGTAAAGCAACTTAAATACGGAATTGCTGAACTACTAACCGTGCTGTGCAGCTTATTGCTTAAATTGCCCTTATAAAAGTCGTGGAAGGCGACAAACGTGACTGATTTCTTAAAATGGGTCTGAGAGTGGGAAGGGAGCACTCAAGAGACCAGAGGCTAGTAAGCCTCATTTCTATATCTAGCAAAACGATTGAAAGAGGAGCATGAAATAGATAAATAAATATGCTGCAAAGGAAGAAAGTCAGCACAAGTTTGGCAGGGAGAGGTCATGTCTCATGAATCTGTAAGAGCACTCCAACGATAGCACAAGGATGTTCTGGTGGATACAGGCAATGTCTGTGTGATGGAAATGCTTTGCACATGTCAGGTCTAGCTGCATCCCACAGCCATATGGGGTGAGACCTAAGCAAACACCAACCCTCTCCTCTGCCCTGGTTTCCACACAAAGGAAACTGGGGCATGCATCTTGGGTATGGGCTCTAATATCTTCTGTCAGCGTGCCAGCGTGGGTAATTACTGGTCTAGGACCTGCACACTGCTTTGCATCAGGAGGTATGTGGGGATGCAATCACGGCAAGGTTGGATTTTAAAGCTATTAAAAAGATCTCCTGAAAGCTCTTAAAGAGAGCTTAGGGATAAGGAGGAGGTCTCTTCATGGATTATTAGCAGCTTAAAAATAGGAGACCATGGGTAATAACAAATGGACATCTCTCACAAGTAATGGAGGTTACCAGGGAAGCCTCACAGAGCTCCACTCTGAGGCCTGGGCTGGGAACTGTGCTCATACATCATCCAAAAAAAAAAAAAAAAATCAGATCTATGGAAGTGACAGGGCTCGCTGATGACTCCGGACAATGAAATTGAGAGCTGCCTGTGAAAGACTGCTGAAAAATCCTGCAGGTCTGTGAGGGTGGCTGACAAAATGGAAGGTGAAAATCACTAAACGAACAATGCAGACAGGACAATCATCTCCCATCAGACACACAAAATAACAGGAGTAACAAACATCACACAGTAACCAAGGACAGGTTTTGGGGACTTCTGCATTTTGAAAATGCTTGCTCAGTGCTCGTCAAAAAAAGTGAAGATGTGAGAGAAGAGAGGAGAGCAAGACAGAATTTCTAATTCTGCTGCTGTATTCACTGCACTCTGAATCCAGCATGTCACTCTGGTCTCCACCCAAAATTAATACAATGGGCTAGCAAAAGCATGCAGGGAGGAGCTGAGGAAGGCCAGGGATAGCAAGCAACTGATATACAAGAAGGGGATTAAAGTGACTACCTGAATCTTCAGCTCACAGAAGAACTTGACAGAGATCTAAGTGATCCCATATAAGGGATGAAAAGGATTATACCCACTATTACTACAAGCACAGGAATGAAGTGGCACTCTATGAAATTATCAGCCAGCTTCTTCAGAAACATCTCCAACAACCAAATATGCATAATTAAATTGCAGAAGCGACTGCAACAGAACATTTGAGATATCAAGATTGTAAATGCATTCACAAAGGTATGAGGCAAATTCACAGAAGAAAGAGACAGAAAGGTTATTAAGCACCACTGTCCGAATGCAATCACACTTTCAGAAAGTGCCTAAATCACTGGCTGCAGGCAAATGAAAAAGTATCATTTTACCCTTGTCCTGATCTTAAGCTTCCTTTGCAACTGGGCAGTTTAAAGGATGAGGAACTGTGCTAGATGGACCTTTCTTCTAACAGCTTCCACATTCTTGCAGATCTCCTTATAAATACTTTATCTCCTATTTTCCTTTCAGTTTCACAGTTTGAACCCAAACCCTCTAGAAATTTAAGACATGTTTAGAGATACAGGCATTAAAAGGCAGAGTCTTTAGAAATTGATACAAAGAAACCAAACCTACTGCTTTGCCTAACCAATGACCTTCTTACAAAGAAAAAGCAAAATAAAGACTTGGAAAATGTAGCTGGAGCATATTACATCTATTATGTACAGGTATGACAGCAGTTCTTCAAAATTTCCTTCAGTGTCTGCACTATTGTGGGGTGGGTATGTAACAAAATCCTTTCATGTACTTATCTGGATGGGAACTGAGCCGTGCTTTATGAAAAAGTAAATAATAGTAACAACGTATATAAAAAATTTACTGATAAAAGCATTCACTTCTCACTGCACTGACAGTTTGTATGAATGCAGCACTCCCCATCAAAATAACATATGCAAGCAAAAATCATGCAGGGGGGATCATCAAGGAGTGCTTGATGACCTTTTAACAAGATCAGCGATCACACACACAATTTATTAGCAAAGAGTGAACACTGACAACTCCCATCAACAATTGTTGCAGCAATACTAATTAAAAATGAGGGATTTGGAGACTGCCAGATGAAAGAGATTACAAAAATGTGTCTAAATTTAGAAACTACAGGATTAACAGATTGCAAAAAAAAGCAAAAGGGTTAACAGCCACCATCCTGCTGAACACAGAAGCAAAAAAGTAATAATTTAAACAATAAAACAAGTTACTTAGTGGCTTCACAGGCGATCTAAGTAATCAGCCCCCCCAAACCCTCAAGGTATATAAGGTTAAAAAAAAATGCTGTTCTTAAATATTCAGCTTATTTTATTATGTTTATCTTCCTGCTGTTTCCATAGAAATCAGAATACCAGGAAGACTTACAGGCTTCAGCACTGAAAGGGCACAGAGAGGCTGCTGCATCCTTGCACTGCCTTATGCAACACCAAATCCTAATGGTCCCAGCTTCCTCAAGCATCTTATGAGAGGATATTAGAAACACCGGGAAAAGACAATGAACAGTTTATTTATTAATAAAATATACCTAATTATTAAACGTAGATTTTAAATAAAATCTATTCAGCTGAGCTACATCTTAATTCTTACTTTAATTTTACGACTTTGCTCAATGTCATAAAATCCTCTGCCCATCCACATCCCATGACAAAACTAGCACAGAAACCCCCATGTACTGAAGCTGATTTCCCTGCTCCTCTCTACCTCATTTGTTCTACAGCAACTTTCTCATTTGAAAAACGTATGCTCTGTTTTCCCACAATTGCCAGTATCAACCTCTGCCTCCTTTTGGATTTTACAACTTCACGCTTGGGACAATTATCAAAAGTATAGCATGAGAGACGCTTGAAATACTACTTTTTGATTTTACCAGAAGTTAAATCTTGCACTTTAGAAGATGTATTTATATTAATCCGTAGTAAACTTAGTTTGTTAAACTACATTACATACACAGTATGTATTATTTAAAGATATATGGAGTCGATGATTGAATTTTCTAATGAAAAATCCATCCATGCTACACTACAGTCTATAGAAGTGGCCAATAGTGTCACAATTGCCCAAAATGGCAATAATGAAAGGACAGCCACTTCTGCATTCAAAATCCAGGGCCTGAAGCCTCACCTTCTTTATCCATCAAAAACACCACCCAATACATCAGTGCGTATACCCTGCTCTTAATGTTTTGTACACAATATCCAGCAAACTGCAGCCTCTACTGAAACCTTTTTACTGTGAGGACTGAGCTGCATGCGATGTAATACAATAATTTCACAGATGGAAAAAAGACATCACCAATCCAAACACTTGTGAACGCTGGCCCCAGTTTTTAGAATTGCTTTTTAAAGTTCACTTCAATACTTTTGGTTACCTTATGCAATGCCTGCTGCTGTTTTTACCAGGTAAACCCTCAAGTCCTTGACTAGGGTAAAAAAACCCGATGACAGAATAAAGTACAATGGCTAGGAAATTCAGAACCTGCACACTTATGCACCTGTGATTTATTCTTTATGCGGCAGATGACAAATCAAGGAATATCAAAGGAGCAAGAAAACACACAACGCATTAGTCATTCAGTGCATTTGCAAAATACTGCTGAAACACTGATGCTGTACTTTAATGCAGTAAAGAGTCTCAACATGGTTTGTCTCAGCATTGCTGAACTCTGTCAGTATCCCACATCATTGCTGTTTTACAATTAAATAGGGCTGGAATAGTAAATAAAGAAATTTAGGTAAATTTGTTAAAAATAGTAAATGATTTTGGAATCTTGAGTCTCTTCAGAATCCCAAGGGTTTGGAAATCTACAAAGACACTGTGTAAAACTTCAAATCAAAAGAAAAATCAAGACCTGTGGAGGAACTCTGGGGTCAGGCTGTCCCTTTGGGGTTTTTAAGCCAGAAGAAACCCAACATGCAAAGAGCAGGGCTTGAGATTTAATAATCATCAGCAATTCCACAGCTGGGTTTTTGCCCAATGGAGAAGTAAGAAGCCACCATCCCTCTTCCTTGAGGGAAGGAATGGATAAGCAGTGCAGCTTGTCATGAGGGATGCAGTGTCTGGCTTCTAGCTGGGAGGAGGAGATGTGCTGGGAGCAAAAGCCATGGCTCCAAAGGCAGCCCATGTCCCGCTGCTCCCACTGGTTTCCCACGTTGTGGGAGCAAGGATCCCTGCCATTCCACGTCTTGGCTCCTGTTGGGTTTCTGTTGGCAGTGCGGCACTCATAAATGCTTTTTATTCCTTCCTGAGCCTCTGAAAGGTTGCCAGCCAATGCCGTGACTTAATGTATGGGTGGAAGCAGATACCTGGGACGTTGCCACCACTAGCCGGCGGGACAGCAGTGCCTGAGCCCGTTACGACGTGAGCAAGAAGGAGCATCCCTTGCCTTGCTTTGGAATTTAGGCATCTGACTTCTGCACTGCAAGGACATGCACTGCAAGGACATTAACTGCTGCTGTTGAAAGATTGGGCTCATCAGATTTCTCCTGGGCAGGAAGTGTCACACCACCTCTTTTCAAAAATGTTGAGGACTTTGGCTTCAAAAGGCCACTAACTTAGCTATTAGTTCACTGATTAAATCAACCAGTGAGGGAAAGACCAATGGAATTTGCAACTGACTTCCCTCCCCTCCAGGACCACATCTTAAAAGACATGTTTTACGTTGTTTGCTGTACTAAACAGTTTATTTTGCAGAGTTTCAGCCAGAACCCCTGAAAATACGGTGGTGTTACAAACCATTTTGTTTTGCTCCATCCCTTGCTTTGTTCTTGCACCCGTTCCAGGCAGCATCGCTTTGTTTCCTGCTTTCAATTGTGTGTAATTCTACCCATTTAATGCTCTGAACTTAAACTGTCCATGCATATGCCTGCCTCAGGTTGAATTAGATTAGAAAATTTCAGCTAAAGTCTTTGGTTAAGTTTTAAAGAGAAATTTTCTCCCTCCCACAAGTTAAATAAACAACAGATTTTTTTTTTTTTTTCTCTGTAGGATTTCTGTTACTTTTGCAGTAGGAATCTGAAAAGCCTCAGAACTTAGGGTTGAATTAGGGACAGTTTTTTGCCACGTCTTAAGAAAATCTTCCCCATTAATATCCCTCTGTTCTCCTAAATCCCTAGATCCATTCAAGGTAAGGTTTCCTCAGAGCAACAAATGAAGAAAAACTCCAGCAGTCTCTCACTACATAATCCTATATCATCCCTACATTTCATCCAACCTGATCAAAGGAGTCACATGGGAAAAATATTACGGGATAGCATAACTTAAGGATTTGGTTATGGATTCAGTAGTCAATGTATGTACCCAAAGGGCTTAAACTAGGACTTCATGGACCACTTTAATTTTGGGACTTTGCAGCTTCTTGAATTTGAGTTTGCACAGCCTTAGGAACATAACTGCAACACCTTTTGAGAGTTCTTACATAAGCAATAGTCATTCTTTAAGAGCACCTGCAAGAGGAATCATGCGGTGTCATGTTTAAGACAGTATTTTAAAGATTTACTGTGGATTAAAACCAGAGCTGCATCTGCAGAATATTGGTTTTGATTACAACTACTATGCTACAAAAGGAATTGATCAAAAAAACCACACATGACATAACTTACACAAACACAACATAAAATACACTGGTCTATTTTATGCCTCTTTTCAAGCTGCTTTTAGGCAGTTCTGTAACAGGCTGGACAGCCATTTTCTTGTCCCTCACTTGAAATCTGCATGTTCATCTAAGCCCAATTAAATCAATGGAATATATGCCTGATCCATAAAGACAAACAGGACACTTAATTAAATACGTAGCATGAGTAAATGAAGGCGGAAAAATATTTCCAGCCTCCCATAGCCCTAACAGGAAATCAAAGCACATATGAGTAGGGAGGCATTTTGCACTGTATTTATACAATCAAAGTTACTTTAACAGCTCTTAACAACAGAGATCCTCATTTGCTACTCGCTTTGTTTACTGGCCTTCAGATTAAGAAAGAAAACAAGATCATATATCATGGCCTTCCAGAGACATTACAACTTCCTTTTATTCACAGCAGTCAGGAGTAAGCGGAAAATTCATTTAACATAAAACAAAGCCACATAATTCTGCTAATGCCAACCTCTACTTTCACTCTTGTTTAACTGTTCATTGAAGAAAATGCTGAACCCTCTGGGGCACCGAGGACATGCTACTGGCCAGGGACATTGCTAATTTCTTCTTGCACAGAGATGGCAAATGACCTCTCCAGACACAATATGAAGAAATACCAAGAAAATCTCACCCAGGTGGTAACAGGAGTATAACCCTCTCAAACCAGCAAAAAGAAATCACGGTAAAGCATCTCCCTTCCATTCTGCATCAATTAATACACGTCCTAAAATGCTGAGGGCAGTAAAACATTCAAAAAGTTGCACCAAGTGAACCTTAGGGAGGTCTGATAAACCTTGTGGCACTGAAACAAAGGCCAATGCTTAGAACGACACACCACGTTTCCAAGTTCATGGTACTTAAAAACTAAAGGTAAGAGCAGCCTCCAGCAATTCCAGAGCAAAGCTTCAAAGCACTTCACAGACAGTAATACGTGCTATGCTTTGTGCTTATCGGAATGTTTTCTACACTGAGCTGTACTGACCAACTTGCACAGTTCCAGGAATTCATCTCTGACCTTACCTCAGAACTGGGAAAAGCACTGAATCTCTTGAACCTAGAATCACAAAGCAGCAGCTTTGGAGAGACCCCTGGAGGTTTCAAGCCCAAACCCCTGCTCACGGCAGGGTTAATATCAAAGCTGGAGCAGGCTTTGCCCAGTGAAGGCTTGGACATCTTCTAAGACAGAGACTCCAAGGTCTCTCTGGGCACCTGCTCTGCTGTTTCACCATCTCTTTTATGAAATGTCTTCTCCTGCTGCCCAGAAGGCAACTTGTCATCCCAGACTTGCAATCACAAACTCTCATTTTTCCACTGAACACCTTCCTGATTTCATCTTTTCCACAGCAACTCATCTGGCAGCTGAGGGCTGCAATTAAATCCCCACTGCACCCAGCATCATCTTCCGCTGGCTTTGTGAGCCCAGATCCCAGACTGTCCCAGTCAGCTCCCAACAACCCTGACCACACTGCACAGGCTCTGTGCAGTTTCTCAGCTTCCCTTTGCTGGAGAGCCCAAAACTCCGACTCCAAAAGCAGTCTCAATGACCATCCTGACTGGCAATACAAGAAAGTGGGAACAATTACCTGCTGTGATTCCCATCAAGTATGAAACATGAACAAAATGACAAAAAACTCCTCTGTTTTGTTCCAGAAATGTGTCCATTACTGTTTCGGAGCAAAAACTGATCTCCTACTCTTTTACCTCCAAGGAAATTTCTTGCCCTGATTAGCTACTCCAAAAGCCCCTGTCCCCTTCTCACAGCTCCTGGTAAATCATTTTTTGTCTATTTAGAAGCAACTGCCTTCTGCCACCTGTGGTAGCTCTGCAATGAGTACATTGCTAAACACGTAGAAGATCAGACCACTACCTTATATATATATCTGGTGCGGGATGTTTTAATTTTGCACTCCAGGATGACATTGCATTCCCTTTTTCCAACTGGATCTCAACCTCGATATAACTCTGCAGGCACCTACCTTCAAGGCTTGCAGCATAAAACTCACAATTGATCTCAACTTCTGGAAGTTGCTTCTAGCTACAGTACCACAAACGCTGGCAATGCACACACTCTTTTATTTGCAAGCAGGATTGATTTCCCCGTCCAATAAATTTTGACCCCCTGACTGACTTTCTTCAGATGAGGGAAAGCTGCTTTTGTATTTGAACTTTTAGTCTGCGTTCCCCCAGGAGAACTAAATTCTTCAAAGTTCACATTTTCACTTAGCTTTATCTGCAGATACCTTTCTTTCCTGTGATAATTCTCTAATGTCTGAATCATAATGGAGGTGCTTTCAACAAGGGAAATGGCTGACACCACATTTTCAACCACATGCAGTGAATCACCAGTTCCTCCTCTTAAAAACAAACCAAACCAAAGAATCCTCCTTTGATATTGCTCACTGCTTTAGGACCAATCTCATGCTCATTAATTATTTAGGAATTCCTAAAACAGACTATTAAGATGGACAGCAACAAAGCATTTTCTCCAAGAAAAAGATTTCAGAACGCTTCGGGAAATTGTGTGGTAAGTTATTTTTTGTTAATTTTTCTCCCTTTTTTTTATTTTTTATTTTTTTTTTGTCTTCAAGAGCACCCACATCCTATTGATTATGTCTCATTTTTACCTCTAGAAAAAAACTTCAGTCTTCTGGGATAAGCAAATGATGCCATCCCTTTTTGACTGCCTGTGTATTCACTCAGATTTTGACTTTACTGTCTTGTAATAAACACTAGGAGAATGGAACAGAAATTAAATTATAGTCATCAAAAGCAAAGCACTAAACACACACAAATTTAAAATACGAAGGAACACACATACTCAGGCGGAATGGCTGATCCTTCTTTTTGTCTGAATGCAACATAAAAGAAGTTATATTTCATTACTGAAAAAACATTTCAGCTTCTTTCATGGTTGCAAAGAAGGGTAATTAAGACTGTCAAGAAAACACACTGAACAGCTGTATATTGTTAACAAAAGCACCATTATATGACTGCTCTGAAAACCCCAGTAATTTAAACATTCACATTTCCTAGAAGTTAAGATATTTTTCCAAGTTCCAGTAGATACCAAAAAATGTTCTTTCATATAAGTCTTGGTTATGTATCAGTCATATTTCAAGCCAGTAGGATGGTCTTAATTTGAAAACACATCAACATGTGTAAGGAGAAGCTTACACATGATGGCAGTATCAAAGCTTTGGCAATTGAAAAGTGAGTCACTGAAAAAAATCTAAAATTTAGCAACTTTTTAAGCCAGTATTAGCTGAAATTTTCTCAGACTGCAGGTATGCCTGAAAACCAAATAAAGTCAGAGTAAACCTTTCAAGCCGTACTGAAAAGGGCCATTAAGGAATACTTACTCATCGAAGATCAGGTCTGGAGCAAAATAAAGGAACTGGCTGTTTGTGTGTTTGTATGATCTCCAACTCAAGGCAAACGATGACAGACACATCCATGAATACTGAATTAAAGTAATTTGGTCCTCGAGAGGCAAGTTTCTGAATCCTAGAGATCAAAACAGAAAATACCCATGAACTACAAGCGTTGGTCAAACCATCCCCAAATACACCGCTCATTACTTTTCCAGTGTTTACGAACAAGAGCAACACTCCCACAAAGCATACTCCTGAAAAAACAAATCTGTAATTTTTCATTCCAGGGACAAAAATCTAAGAGGCTATTATTCAAAATGAAAGCTTTTAAAATATCAATCACAGACATATGAAACAAACATTAACATCCATAAATCAAAAAAACCCCCAACAATCTCGCTTCAGATGCTCATCTCGCACCTTCCACTGAGGTTTCTTCAACACAGTCCACAGATTAAAGACACAATTTGTCAAGCAAATAATTCTTTAATGTAAAAGAAACAGTCAAGCCACATTTCACCAAATGACTCCTGGTCCTACCTGGAAGTATCTTTGCCCACTTCACCACCTGAATCATCTGCTTGCCGGCCAGGCGGTTTAAGGTGGAGAGCAGGTACTCTGCTGTGTCTGGCTTTGAGCTGTCATATCCTGCGTACACGATCTCCGGTTCAATGCTTTCAAGGATCTTGACAGGAGAGGGAGTAAGTGCTGGTGAGATAGCAGACATGTGGGGGACAAGTGCAGTGTTTACAGAGGGCTCGGTCACAGGTGCAATGTACGTCGTCCCTTCCTCAGGGCTCTGCGGGGGCGGCTGCTGCCGCTGCTGCGGCTGCTCCTCGTGCATCCCTTTCAATTTCCCCAACTTTTTGGACTTCCGGGCTGTGAAGATGAGCAGCACAAGAGCAGAGTCAGTGGAAAAAGCCAGCAAAACCCTTGGCTTTATAGAAAGTGGAAGCAGAAGTATAATCTCAAAGTTCTTAAGGGAAGCAGGTGCAGGACTTTAAGAAATACCTCACTGCCTGCAGCATCGTCACACTGGAAAGAGGATCATTTTTACTGCTTTACTGGATGTTTTTACACATGACAGAATGTCCAGTATCTGTCTCCATACAGACATGCATAAAACATCCTAGTTATTGTGGTCGGCGCCAACTAAAATATTTCAGAACTGTATTTGTTTTGTAGCTTAAATGAATCACTTATCCCCTACAAGGCTCCAATTCATGTTCTCCATTACATTTGGTCATCAAAAGAAATCTGCCCAAAATTAGCAGACCCAGAGCCCTCCTACACTTTTTGCCTCAACTTGATATGTAGTCAATCCATCTTGAAAAGCCCAGGCTAGTCAAGTCCATTTGCTTTTGCCTCTTTTGTACTTACGTAAGAGCTTCATCCCCTTCCCTTGAGTAATTCTGAAATAATGCTAAAAATATTTACCCCCTGAAAGAAAAAGGACTGAGCCTCATGTTACACCTTTCTCACTGCTATCAGCATTTCTGATGATTTGCCTTCCCATTTAATTTCTTTTTTTTTTTCTTTAATGCTACCCTCCCTACTTTTCTTTACTAGGAATTCTTAGAAGACAGCAATGCTACAGGGCTTCCACTTGTTGAAGAGAAGCCAGACATTCTCTGTGGGTTGCATTCCCAACTTTGCCATGTGAGTCAGAGATATGCAAGCGAGCAGAAAGCTCTGCTCCTGCTCCAGTAAAGTGATCTTGTAGCATGAAAAAGGAATGGGAATTAAAAATCAAGACAATTCAGCCAAAAAAACCCCAAAAACACACAGAAGAAACCAAATTGAAAACCCATCACCATGCTTTTCGCAATAGGAAAACATTAAAAAAGGAAATCTTTAAAGTCAATAATTAATGAACTAAGTTTAAATGTTTGCAGCTCTTTCAAATTAACTTCTCTCAAATATAGCCTTTCTTATCTACCTGTTCACACCTAAAATCCTTGTCTGGACTTTTACCTTGCTGTCTCTTGATTGTTACGATATTCTTTTTACGGGCATCAGTAACTACAAACCTATTTCACTCCTACTTGGAATACCGTTGCAAATACCCTTCGTGGCCCGTGTCCTTTCCCAAGTCTACCTACAAGTTTATTCCCTGCCATCAATTCCCCTCACCCATTTTTCTTTAAATAGCCTTTTTTGCAGTTTCGGAATCCTTTCTGGCCAACTCTCATCTGATCCCTCCTCTCTTCTCCATTATCAAAACGTTCACTTCCACTCCAACTCAACATGCCTCCCGGGAAGTTTGTGTTTGTTCCTGCCCCTCTTATTACTCTGCAGAAAATTCCCCAGTGAGGCCAAGAGAACCACCTCGTTGCTCTTCTACAAACCAACGTTCCTTGACTATCATCTTCAAAATGTGAATACAATTCAGTACTGCTGTAGCACGTACTGCACTGAGCAGTGAGTCCAAAGTCTGACATCAGAGCTGGTGGCATTTCCATTACACCATAAGGGATCTTCATGGCTGATCTCAGCACCAACAACCCTCAGGTGATCTACAGAGAACTTCAGAGATGTGTGTTTAACTTTCATCACCTTTCCTTCAGAGATCTGAAGGAAATTAATTCCATTAATTCCTGTATGTCTGCTTTCAGCAGCACCTTATTTTCTCCATGCCTGCAGACATCCAGACCAAGTGAGGCAGGTTGATTTTTGAATTTTTAATAAAAGGATTGAATATGCAAATAAAGATGTGCTGGCCCTAATAAAATTTAGTTTAAAATTCTTTTGTTCAGCTAGCCACATATACTTAAAACCTTCCTAATCATTGGAAGCATTAGCACAGGTTACAGAGGAACAGCTGTCATTTGAGATCATAAGGAAGGGGCGAGACAAGTATCTGTCCAGAAACATTTCACTGCAGTTTATTCTGTCTCAAGAGGCAGGACAGATGAGAAGATCCTTCTAAAAGTCCCTTCAAATCCTATTTCTTACTTCTCTATTATAAAACTCTTAAAAAAGTCTCATGCAAACAATGAAGCAGAACTGAAGGACTTTTTTATCCTCTGGTGCATCAAGTTACACAAATGTGGCATCCATTCTTCAAGATGTAATTTCAGATATTAGTACCCAAAAAGCCATTTCATAAAGCAGCAGCAGATCAAACATTTTGTTAAACAAGCCTTTTCCTCACTTTGCAAAATAAGACAGAGAGAGTTACAGGCAAGCCAGACAACCCTAACAAATTTAATCCTGAACAGTAAGTGAAAATACTGTCATTCCCCATTTGGTGCAGTTGTACCTACATGACAAAGTCCTGCTGAAATCACTGTGAGCATTAAATATAGTTTGCATTTATCTTAAAAAGGCCAAGCTAAACTTACAGATTTTTCAACAAAATAAATCTGAAAAGCAAAGCAAGGCTGGCCAAGTTCAGCAGAATATCTGATGATGAGTTAACAGAGCTATTAGCCATTGAAAACAGAGTTTAAAAATAAGCCTGAAGGAGTGGATAGAGATTAATGTTTGCTGTTATTATTCATTAAGTTTATCAGGCACTGTTTTTTCTGTTATCAAAACGGGACTAAAAATAAAGAACTTCACATATCGTTCATGTTTGCAGAGGCAAAAAAATGCATTTGCACCACAACTACACCATAATAATAATAAAAAAAGTATGGGTTTACCAGCTCCCTCAAGTATCCAGCAATACAGATAACTGATTACATACTTATAATTTTGTGTGTTCTATTCTCCAGGAGCTTTTCATTAAAAAAAAAAAAAAAAAAAGAAAAAGAAATAATATTCTTTGACATATAAAACTGGCACTAAAACGTGTTTTAGTTTCATTTTCTTCCATTATAATGCCTTTAAAATGAAGCTGAGAAAAACATTACTGCTTGACAGTCATGTTTACAGTGAAGAAAACTGTATTTTTCATTTGGCTTCATGCCAGTGCTGTAGCTCAACTGGTTTGGTAACTCCCACAGAAACCAACAACTACAGATTAAATACAAACTCTGAGCAGTACACACTCCAAAGTTGGTCTTCAGAAGCTGTTTCTCACATTTGCTCTCTAACTGCAATACCAACAAAGCCACCTCTGAATCACTGGGTAAAAGCTATGCTCAATGGGATTGCCCTCTGGAAATGCTCTACAAGTCCCTGGCTCTCCACACAGACCAGGGATGTGGAGCATGCACAGGGCATTTCAGGGGTCAAAGCTGAAGTATGAAGCCCATTTGGGGTTAGGACAAGAGTTTCATCCACATGGCTGCACAACGGTCACTGGGTATTATCTCCCTGTGCAGGACTTCTTGCTCCTCCTGTTCAGCATTACTGTAGCCAGGATTTCATATTATAATCCTTGTATTTTTAAACCACCTGAGATAGAGCAATAATTGAAGAAAAAAACAATAGTGAAAGACACTGTGTATATACCCAAGATTAACAGTTCAAATATCTAACATGACTTTTGTTGAACAAGTATTTCAAAAGGTCCTGTACATTCCAATTAAAAATAAAAATATAAAAAAGGTGAAGCTTTTGAAAAGTCATGAAGTTGGATTTTAAAAAGGCACTTCCAACAGACCTCCTCTGTAGCTCTGTAGTATAACAGAAGAAGAAATAAGCCTCAAGTCAGTTGGACAACTGGTCTCTTAGTATTGACCCTTCACATGTAATTCTCCTGTCACAAAGCTGGCACACCCTGTGACCCCAGGTTGGGAGCTCTTGTGCCATCTCTGGAACACTAATTAGGCTGATGGTCACCTGCAACAGGGAGTGCTACTCAGGACATGTATCTAGATGTGACCCTCTTGCAAACTGTTTTCAGAGTACAAATTAACATGAACTTCAGCTGCAAATCTGTGGCGTTCCTGATTTTTATAGGTTAAGTTTGAGGTTTCAGGGTAGCTACAAGACACGAAAACTACTATACGCTCTTCTTAAAAATATCATAGTAAACTTACACATGCTATACACGTTGGGTCTGGAGGGAGCTAAGATATGTAGATTAGATATATGATATACTCCCTTTGTACCCTTTATAAGTTATGGACTTCACACACCTGATAACTATTTTTCATAGGACCAAAAATAATAATTTTCATCAGCATTACTGTTAAAAATATGGGATCCAGAGAGGCCAAAGAACAAAATGCTATCAACAGCAGATAAAACCCCATAAACATTATTATTTCCTTCAGCACTTTTATAAGACAGTAATATCTTGTTTGTAGAATTGTACCAGCATTCAAATTTAGCAAATAAACAATGTAAAATGTTCCCTAAATTCATGCTGGCTCCCAGTACGCTAAAGTGAAATCTGAAGTTGAGAAAATTAGCCATACTTCTATGTAGAGGGCATTACAAGACTTGCAATGATAATGCCCTGGAATCTGAATTTTATTTTTTTTTAAATGATATTCAGAGCCTGCCTTGATGTCTACCAAAAAAACATTGATTATTTGTATAGCTAGAGACAATACAGACAACTAAGATCTTGATTTATCACATATGTAATGCTCTGCCAGGTTCACAACCAAACTGATCCTGACCCAACAGATCTGTATTCTATTCATGTTGCAGGACGTACTTGGATCTGCAAGTGATATCAAAAACACATTAAAGAACATATGCTGCCTCTAGAGTAAAGCAGAGAACATCAGCAGTGGGAAAGGGGAAACCAAAATGGACACAGCAGAGGACACAGAAAGCGATGGAGCTTTACAAAAAGAAGAAAAGGAGCACCCAAAGTGGCAATTGGAGTAAATACACAAAATGTCAACGACAAGGGGTGAGGGGGGAATCCCTACATGTATTTCGAACAGGGTATAATTTGGGGTTATTTCAAAGTGTGTACATTGCTGCTGGTGGTTTAGGCAGGCTGAGGGTAGACAATATGCTGCAAACAAACCCACTCTGACACCTGTACCTGTGTTGGCTCTGTACGTACCATGGCCAGTGCACACCCGCATTTCAAACACCTGAGCTCCTCCACTCCGGTCCCAGCTTCACTGCCTGAGCACTGCAGCTGAGCTACAACCACCAGCTCCTTTCCAACCCCAACAGGTGCCAGTTTTCTCCCTTACACCCCCTGCCAAATGCTGGAGGGCTTTCCTGCACACTCTTCCACTGCCACCTGCCTCTCTTCTCCAAGAGCAACCTCCAGCACCGTGCTGCACCACAGCTACCTAAGGTACAAGCTGCCAACTCTCCCCCTGAGGCAGCCTTTGGGTAGACTCTCCTCTGAGCCCTCACTAAGCATTTCCACCTTTGTATAGATAAATGCTCCATCAAAATGCCACTTTTTCCTCCTCCGAATCCTTTCATCATGTTTGCCTGCTGACTTTGCCTCACTTACTTCAATGAGCTGACATCTGTTCTCATTAGCTATTTTACTGCTACCACAAATAGTGTTTCCCTTCCCCCAAATCTGTTGTATCTTGACATATATGAAAATTTTGAGCTATCTTGGTACAGACATTTTTTCACTTAGTTGTCTAGCACAATGGGAATGAGCTTTTGCTGAGAAATTTCTAGACAATAACACAGACTTTATAAAGATATATATGCACACACACATATGCGTGGAAACACATGGAATAAGTGCAAAGCAGTAATGCAAACGAGATCTTACAGCATCATCCCATTTACCCTACAAAGTACACTCTGGCATACACCTTTTTTTTCTTCAGGAAACAGAAGGAACAACCAAGACAGAACCTTAAAGTTTCCATAAAACTGATTATCCACTTTGGAAAGCAAACCACTGACTCTGAGGTAGAGCTGCTGCAGATGAAGAACCTCTAAACACGACCCTGAGTGTTTAGGATCATAGAATATCCTGAGCTGGAAGGGACCCACAAGGACCCCTGAGTCTAATTCCCATGTGCCATGTAAGAGGACAAATCTGGGGAGACACACAAAGTGGATGAGTCACTGCTCTAACTGGATGAACCAAGAGGAGGAAGTAAATGAAAAGCAACTACTGAAGCACGGGATGAGTCGTACAGGGACTTGAAAGGAGAGCATAATATTGCTTTATCATGTAAGACACATGACCAAGAGGACTTTACTCTTGCAAAGCAGAGGCCTTTCAGGGTGATTTCTGGAGTGGCATTTGAGATATGCTGAAGAGACCAAGAAATCTGTCTAAATATGCAAAGAAAGGAAGACTGCAGCTAGTGAGGAAGGAAACAAAGGTCCTGGCTTCACACAGCAAAATAAACTTTAAAATCTGTTTCAGACAACTGTGGCCCAGAGGACATAAAAAGTGATAGAAAATGCTATCACTTGCTGTTGAGCCTGAGGAATCAGTAGTCTAATTAACAAAGCCATGAAAATGTCCTTATTTCTTATTCTCTGCCAGCAGAAGCAAGCTTTTACTGGAGAATAAACTCAAATCCAATGAGTGAATTCAGCAGAATGAAATGGTAGGCATAACTGAAACAATGGCATGGTTTGGCATTGCCAACATCATTCAAAACTGGTTACTAATTAATAAGTAACACTTTAATCAGACAGGATTGGACAACTTGAAGACAAGAACTAAACATAGATGAAGTCTGATCTATGGGAATGTCACATTTTATTTGGCTTTGGCTAGACCCTGCAAAGATCCAGGCCGACCCATAAATGTATTTCTTGTTCTTGGTTCACATTTGATATATCAAAAAGGAAGGCATGACATGGATTGAAGAAAGAGCTTCTAATGTACATTTTAATCCACATAAGTGTACACTCTTTTCATTGTGCTCACTTAAATGCATTTTGATTCTCCATTTTAGTTGAACTTAAAGTACTGCTAAAACTGACTGTAACTAGGTAAATATTTCCTGCCTATTACTCTGCTGACTTAGAGGACAATTTCTGAAGTGTTTGCATTTTGTTTTGTTTGGAACAGATTCTAACACATGATGCAGTGCAATGCTGCTCCAGCACAGGACTGCAAAGCACAGACAATATATCTGAAGCAGTTTATCCTATTGCCTTGAGCAGGATCAACTGTTCTTTGCCTAACTCACTATGTTATTAATCTCCAATGACAGGAATTCCACAATACTCCCCATCTTCCTCCAACACCTAACCACTCAGTTTTCCCCCAACATTTCCCAACGTTGCATCATTTTTTTCTGAAGTAAAGTTATATCTTTTCATCATTGCCCCAGAAGCCATAAAGAACAACTTACCACTCCTGACCCCTTTTACACCACTTTTTGAATTGAAAGACTGGTATCGGGGCCTTCTTAATATGTTTCTCCCTTCTACACTAAAATAAAATGAGTTTCTTTGACTTTTCCTTACAGATCTATGTTTTTTGGGGATTTTTTAGTTATGCTTTTTTATTATGCTTGTTCTCCCTTGGGCGGTCTCTAGTCTGTATATGCTTTTCTTTAGGCACACGGTAAGAATTTCAGGAAGGAAGATTCAGTTTAGATGTTAATGGAACCATTTTTAAATACAAAGATCTGATGTGAAAAAAAATTGATTAGGTTATTAAGGGACACAGCAGATACTTCCACACAGGACAACTTTGAGTTAAGAGTGTCCTTCACTTCAGCAAGGACACAGGTACTGCTAATCCTACCAACCAGCATGGGAACGTAGGTGACAATTTTGCCAGGCTTTCCCACCCCCGCCACCCTGGACAGAAGATCTGAAAGCAGACCCAATCATCAGGCCCACACTTGCCAGCTCTGACAGGGAACAGAACAATTCCTTGGTATCAAAGGAGACTTGCCTACTTTTGCAACAATTTTACATCGCCGACTCTAAATTTAACTGAGTAACATCACACAACCTCCTTCCTTTCTTCACTGCAGTCCCTCAACAGCTGCTCCCAGGTATCTCACTTCTTCATACCTCAACTTGCATTTCCCAACATCACCCTCTGCACTGTACCAAAAATGTCATCATGTTTGCTCCAGGCTCCAGAAATGAAGATGCTTTTGAGTTCTGATTTAGGCCACGAAAGAGAATTTTGCAATCTGTAGATTTGCACATTTACTCTCTACTTTGTGACACATGTAATTATTAATATCACTAGCAGACCCAGAAAGAACCCCTAGTAGGACCATACCTGAGATGTCTTTTCAGTAGAACTACAAACCACTCACATCTACTTTGGAAGAATGCTATTTTGAGCCAGTATGTGCCCACTTCATGAGAAATCCTATAATGTTTTAACGAGAACTCTGCATTTCCTTCTGATGACACTTCTGGCTCGAGATGCTGAGGGGTGAAATACAAACACCTACAGGGAGGTGGCACCTCACACCACTGCTTGCAGACACACACACCTCACGGAGCAGATGCTGCTCCTCTGCAGTGCTCTGCCTCGTGCACGCAGGAGTCAGGGCTGTGGATCCACAGCCACGGAGATGTGCGTGCAGGGATGGGCGGGCTCTGCTGCACAAGAAGCAGCCTTGCAAGGACAGCACAGAAGCCATGGTGCTTGTCTCAGAAAAACTAAGGTGAAAGTCCAGATAAAACAGTGTATTTTGAGGTCTGATTTGATGGTGAAGCTCAGGTCACCAACCTGTCTAACACATG